>OX183136.1:42838263-43568179 GCA_945261195.1 Cryptosula pallasiana
CGTACAGTCCTGGAACTCTGAAGAAGAGTGGACAACCCCCCAAGAGAGCATCAACACCCGCTGACTGCAGCTGGACAACTCCTGACACCCCGTACAGTCCTGGAACTCTGAAGAAGAGTGGACAACCCCCCAGGAGAACACAGACTGACAGTAGCCGGATTGCTCATCAACCCCCTTACAGTCCTGTAACTCTGAAGAAGAGTGGACAACCCCCCGGGAGCACACAAATGGCAGCGCCACCGCTGGAGCGACCTTACCAGGCCAGCTACTTCCTGGCTGGAAGGTTAGCCGGTAGACCAGCCTCCCTGTTGATTGACACAGGCTGCACCACCAACTTGCTGTCGAAGCATCTGTACCAGCAATTGCCACAGTCAGTGAAAGACACGCTGCAACGCAGCAAGGCACATGGACTCACGGCTGACGGGTCTAGGATTCCCTGTTACGGTACCCTGCAAGTAAACTTGCAGCTTCGTAAACTGAGAACGAGCGTTAACTTCGTCATTAGTGACATCAATGAAGATGCCATAATCGGCATGCCGTTTCTCACCTTACACGAGTGTGCCCTAAGGTTTTCAGACTCCCATGTCATCATTGACGGACATGTGTTACCTTGCACAGACAAGCACGGGCGGCCACTTAGTGATAGTGTCCATCTAGCGCAAGCAGAGCTGACGGAGAAACCCCCTTACACCCCTGAAGAAGAGGATGTCCCCACACAACCACCCGCTGTAGAGAGAACTACAGGTGGAATGTACCAGGCTGAGAAGAGCCCCCCGCCACAGGTAGATGGCAGAAGATTTGAGCCGGATCGGACAACAGCTGTAGGAGCTATAGGCAAAACAGTGTTTTCCCCCCCAATGGCTACACCCATGCGATGGAGAGAGGAGACCCCCACGGCTGGAAAGAGGCAGCCACCCTTCAGCCAACCAACCCCTACAAAGAAAAGTAGACTACCCCGAGGAGCTCCCCGACAATCTCCAGTGAACAGAATCACTGTAGCTGACCGTCTAAAGATGTTGGAGAAGTGGCCAAAACCTCCCAGTACTCGAACCCTTCCTGTTAAGCCGGGCAGAGTGAGACAAAGTTGTAAACAACTCTGCAGCACAGACCAGCCACTCGTACCTAGCAGTGACAGTGACAGGACCATCCTCCAACTAGCCATGGCGGCTGATCAATGCATAGAGCTCGAGGACCAAAAGGCAGATTTGCTGCAGGATGCAGGCCTTGATAATTGTCCATCAGCCAACTGTGCAGACACAGAAGTACTGGAAGCGATGCCAACGGCAGAGCTGTATACCAAGGTAAAGAAGGTCAAGCTAGCAGAGAAAGAGAAAGAGGGTGAGCGATTAAATGCAGCGTTTTCAAAATGGTTATTTGAGAACTGCACACCACGAGATCCGTTAGCACTACGGAGTGGCAGCCCACCTAGCTATGCTAAACCTGTACCTCTAGACTCACCATGCGCTGGTGACAGTAGAGTATGCGCTCTCCCACAAGTCGGGACTGCTGACACCCTCATAAGGGCAGTAGATAAGAAAGAGCGGGAGATCAAGTGCTCACCACTTGATGCTGCCTGCCTGCCGGCCCGGGATGACTCCCTACCGGCCCGGGGTCCTCCAGAGATTCAGTCAGGGAAGACTGAGAAGCTACAAGGCAGTAGTTACCCTTGTAGAGCTTACCGAAAGAGAAAGCCTGTGGTGGCAGCTAAGGGTGAACGTCCCACGACGTCTTCACCACCAACCTTAGTGCCACACAGCACAGTGCACCACACCCCGGCACGGGATGTTGCTTGCACCCCCACGGTACAGTGGGAAGAGGAGAGAAGGCGCTGGCTTTCCTTAGAAAAGGAACGGCGGTCTCCTAAAGTTGAGATAAGGAAGGTTCTGCTAGCACTAGAACTTCCAGGGCCACTGCTCGCACCCATACATGACGCTATGGTACAGCAAGCCCCGCTGCACTATAGGCAGCCCATTGACATGTTGCATAAAACGGGTAATGCACATGTTGCTGTAGACGCGCGCTCACAAATGAACGTGACGCCCATGCTTACCATACGATTGGTACAAGCATCAAGCCCTCCCGTGGAGGAAGAAAAGGAGCTGATTACTAGCTTCCCCTATGATCCAGGAGGAGTTGAGTTATGGGAGGTCACCTGCAAGGGCGACCTTCTCTGGAGAGAGGTGCTATGTCATCTCATGGCATAGTACCTGACTTTATATATAATCAAATATATAATCTGGGTACGGGTGTTACCCCCACACATATCTGCTCTTGATAATTTGTTATTAAAGCCAGGCTATGACTTTAATGGAGAGAGGTATGTGGTAGATTTCAGTGCACTCTAGTGGTAAACGGGTAGTTTACACTAGGAACCTTGTGAAGCAATGCGCGAGGCTTCTGCCCACAGCATTTGGTTAATAGCTGTTGGGTAGGAAGTCGTACTGTGCCGGTAGCATGGTAAGCAGGGCCGGTATTGACCCCTGCAGGGTCGGTAGTGACCTCTACCGACCCGGTACAGCTGTACTGGGCCGGCACAAGATGGCCGCCTTAGACGAGGATCTGTAAAGATGTTCAGGAACTTAGTCAAGGTCGTAAACAGGAAGTGACTACCCCTAAAGTACCAACTTAGTGGACCTGATTCTATATACAGCCTGTGGACCCTGTAGGAGATGTCATTGGACAGTTGGGAGAAAAGACTCCGCCTTTAGCCACTTGGCACCTCCTTGTATTATCTTGCATTGCATTGTGATTGGTTAAGTATTTATATAATTGATGTCATTGGTTGCATTACTTCCTGTGCATTGTATCTTATATGTTTTGTGTTCCTTAGCTCTCCTATAAAAGGAGAGCTCCTACTGATAATCAGTGCATTCATTACAATGAGCCATAGCATGTATTCTTATATTGCTAAACACCTAGAGGAATAATTACCCTCAGGACTGCTTTGTAATAAAGCCACTATAGCAAACACTACTCGGTACTGTTTGTCTGAGCCATGGGCTCTTGCCTTACCGGGTAATTCGGTTGCCCTATACAGTTGTCACTGTCGGTCAGTACAGTGTCCCCTCTGGAGAGAGGTAGAATACTCGAGACTAGTGGATGTCCGTGGTAACAGACCGGAATCCATTACAATACGCACACGGTAAATACGCACACGGTAAATACGCACACTGTAAATACGCAAACGGTAAATACGCACACGGTAAATACTCACACGGTAAATACGCACACGGTAAATACGCACACGGTAAATACGCACACGGTAAATACGCAGACGGTAAATACGCACACGGTAAATACGCACACGGTAAATACGCACACGGTAAATACGCACACGGTAAATACGCACAAGGTAAATACGCACACGGTAAATACGCACACGGTAAATACGCACACGGTAAATACGCACACGGTAAATACGCACACGGTAAATACGCACACGGTAAATACGCACACGGTAAATACGCACACGGTAAATACGCACACGGTAAATACGCACACAGTAAATACGCACACAGTAAATACGCACACAGTAAATGCGCACACAGTAAATACGCACACAGTAAATACGCACACAGTAAATACGCACACAGTAAATACGCACACGGTAAATACGCACACGGTAAATACGCACACGGTAAATACGCACACGGTAAATACGCACACGGTAAATACTCACACGGTAAATACGCACACGGTAAATACGCACACGGTAAATACGCACACGGTAAATACGCACACGGTAAGTACGCACACGGTAAGTACGCACACGGTAAGTACGCACACGGTAAGTACGCACACGGTAAGTACGCACACGGTAAGTACGCACACGGTAAGTACGCTCACGGTAAGTACGCACACGGTAAGTACGCACACGGTAAGTACGCACACGGTAAGTACGCACACGGTAAGTACGCACACGGTAAGTACGCACACGGTAAGTACGCACACGGTAAGTACGCACACGGTAAGTACGCACACGGTAAGTACGCACACGGTAAGTACGCACACGGTAAATACGCACACGGTAAATACGCACACGGTAAATACGCACACGGTAAATACGCACACGGTAAATACGCACACGGTAAATACGCACACGGTAAATACGCACACGGTAAATACGCACACGGTAAATACGCACACGGTAAATACGCAAACGGTAAATACGCACACGGTAAATACGCACACGGTAAATACGCACACGGTAAATACGCACACGGTAAATACGCACACGGTAAATACCCACACGGTAAATACGCACACGGTAAATTTGCACACGGTAAATACGCACAAGGTAAATACCCACACGGTAAATACGCACACGGGAAATACGCACACGGTAAATACGCACACGGTAAATACGCACACGGTAAAGACGCACACGGTAAATACGCACACGGTAAATACGCACACGGAAAATACGCACACGGTAAATACGCACACGGTAAATACGCACACGGTAAATACGCACACGGTAAATACGCACACGGTAAATACGCACACGGTAAATACGCACACGGTAAATACGCACACGGTAAATACGCACACGGTAAATACGCACACGGTAAATACGCACACGGTAAATACGCACACTGTAAATACGCACACGGTAAATACGCACACAGTAAACACGCACACAGTAAATACGCACGCAGTAAATACGCACGCAGTAAATACGCACGCAGTAATTACGCACGCAGTAAATACGCACACAGTAGTTACGCACACAGTAAATACGCACACAGTAAATACGCACACAGTAAATACGCACACAGTAAATACGCACACAGTAAATACGCACACAGTAAATACGCACACAGTAATTGCGCACAAAGTAAATACGCACACAGTAAATACGCACACAGTAATTACGCACACAGTAAATACGCACACAGTAAATACGCACACAGTAAATACGCACACGGTAAATACGAAGACGGTAAATACGCACACGGTAAATACGCACACGGTAAATACGCACACGGTAAATACGCACACGGTAAATACGCACACGGTAAATACGCACACGGTAAATACGCACACGGTAAATACGCACACGGTAAATACGCACACGGTAAACACGCACACGGTAAACACGCACACGGTAAACACGCACACGGTAAACACGCACACGGTAAAGACGCACACGGTAAATACGCACACGGTAAATACGCACACGGTAAATACGCACACGGTAAATACGCACACGGTAAATACGCACACGGTAAAAACGCACACGGTAAATACGCACACGGTAAATACGCACACGGTAAATACGCACACGGTAAATACGCACACGGTAAATACGCACACGGTAAATACGCACACGGTAACTACGCACACGGTAAATACGCACACGGTAAATACGCACACGGTAAATACGCACACGGTAAATACGCACACGGTAAATACGCACACGGTAAATACGCACACGGTAAATACGCACACAGTAAATACGCACACAGTAAATACGCACACAGTAAATACGCACACAGTAAATACGCACACAGTAAATACGCACACAGTAAATACGCACACAGTAAATACGCACACAGTAAATACGCACACAGTAAATACGCACACAGTAAATACGCACACAGTAAATACGCACACAGTAAATAAGCACACAGTAAATACGCACACAGTAAATACGCACACAGTAATAACGCACACAGTAAATACGCACACAGTAAATACGCACACAGTAAATACGCAGACAGTAAATACGCACACAGTAAATACGCACACAGTAAATACGCACACGGTAAATACGCACACAGTAAATACGCACACAGTAAATACGCACACGGTAAATAGGCACACGGTAAATACGCACACGGTAAGTACGCACACGGTAAGTACGCACACGGTAAGTACGCACACGGTAAATACGCACACGGTAAATACGCACACGGTAAATAAGCACACGGTAAATACGCACACGGTAAATACGCACACGGTAAATACGCACACGGTAAATACACACACGGTAAATACGCACACGGTAAATACGCACACGGTAAATACGCACACGGTAAATACGCACAAGGTAAATACGCACACGGTAAATACGCACACGGTAAATACGCACACGGTAAACACGCACACGGTAAATACGCACACGGTAAATACGCACACGGTAAATACGCACACGGTAAATACGCACAGGGTAAATACGCACACGGTAAATACGCACACGGTAAATACGCACACGGTAAATACGCACACGGTAAGTACGCACACGGTAAGTACGCACACGGTAAGTACGCACACGGTAAGTACGCACACGGTAAGTACGCACACGGTAAGTACGCACACGGTAAGTACGCACACGGTAAGTACGCACACGGTAAATACGCACACGGTAAATACGCACACGGTAAATACGCACACGGTAAATACGCACACGGTAAATACGCACACGGTAAATACGCACACGGTAAATACGCACACGGTAAATCCGCAACCGGTAAATATGCACACGGTAAAAACGCACACAGTAAATACGCACACGGTAAATACGCACACGGTAAATACGCACACGGTAAATACCCACACGGTAAATACGCACACGGTAAATACGCACACGGTAAATACGCACAAGGTAAATACGCACGCAGTAAATACGCACGCAATAATTACGCACACAGTAAATACGCACACAGTAATTACGCACACAGTAAATACGCACACAGTAAATACGCACACAGTAAATACGCACACAGTAAATACGCACACAGTAAATACGCACACGGTAAATACGCACACGGTAAATACTCACACGGTAAATACGCACACGGTAAATACGCACACGGTAAATACGCACACGGTAAATACGCACACGGTAAACACGCACACGGTAAATACGCACACGGTAAATACGCACAAGGTAAATACGCACAAGGTAAATACGCACACGGTAAATACGCACACGGTTTATACGCACACGGTAAATACGCGCACGGTAAATACGCGCACGGTAAATACGCACACGGTAAATACGCACACGGTAAATACGAACACGGTAAGTACGCACAGGGTAAATACGCACACGGTAAACACGCACACGGTAAAAACGCACACGGTAAATACGCACACGGTAAATACGCACACGGTAAATACGCACACGGTAAATACGCACACTGTAAAGACGCACACGGTAAATACGCACACGGTAAGCACGCACACGGTAAGTACGCACACGGTAAGTACGCACACGGTAAATACGCACACGGTAAATACGCACACGGTAAATAAGCACACGGTAAATACGCGCACGGGAAATACGCGCACGGTAAATACGCGCACGGTAAATACGCACACGGTAAATACGCACACGGTAAATACGCACACGGTAAATACGCACACGGTAAATACGCACACGGTAAATACGCACACGGTAAATACGCACAAGGTAAATACGCACACGGTAAATACGCACACGGTAAATACGCACACGGTAAATACGCACACGGTAAATACGCACACGGTAAAGACGCACACGGTAAATACGCACACGGTAAATACGCACACGGTAAATACGCACACGGTAAATACGCACACGGTGAATACGCACACGGTAAATACGCACACGGTAAATACGCACACGGTAAATACGCACACGGTAAATACGCACACGGTAAGTACGCACACGGTAAATACGCACACGGTAAATACGCACACGGTAAATACGCACACGGTAAATACGCACACGGTAAATACGCACACGGTAAATACGCACACAGTAAATACGCACACAGTAAATACGCACACAGTAAATACCCACACAATAAATACGCACACAGTAAATACGCACACAGTAAATACGCACACAGTAAGTACGCACACAGTAAATACGCACACGGTAAATACGCACACGGTAAATACGCACACGGTAAAGACGCACACGGTAAATACGCACACGGTAAATACGCACACAGTAAATACGCACACAGTAAATACGCACACAGTAAATACCCACACAATAAATACGCACACAGTAAATACGCACACAGTAAATACGCACACAGTAAGTACGCACACAGTAAATACGCACACGGTAAATACGCACACGGTAAATACGCACACGGTAAAGACGCACACGGTAAATACGCACACGGTAAATACGCACACGGTAAATACGCGCACGGTAAATACGCGCACGGTAAATACGCGCACGGTAAATACGCGCACGGTAAATACGCGCACGGTAAATACGCGCACGGTAAATACGCGCACGGTAAATACGCGCACGGTAAATACGCGCACGGTAAATACGCGCACGGTAAATACGCGCACGGTAAATACGCGCACGGTAAATACGCGCACGGTAAATACGCGCACGGTAAATACGCGCACGGTAAATACGCGCACGGTAAATACGCACACGGTAAATACGCACACGGTAAATACGCAAACGTTAAATACGCACACGGTAAATACTCACACGGTAAATACGCACACGGTAAATACGCACACGGTAAATACGCACACGGTAAATACGCACACGGTAAATACGCACACGGTAAATACGCACACGGTAAATACGCACACGGTAAATACGCACACGGTAAATACGCACACGGTAAATACGCACAAGGTAAATACGCACACGGTAAATACGCACACGGTAAAGACGCACACGGTAAATACGCACACGGTAAATACGCACACGGTAAATACGCACACGGTAAATACGCACACGGTAAATACGCACACGGTAAATACGCACACGGTAAATACGCACACGGTAAATACGCACACGGTAAATACGCACACAGTAAATACGCACACAGTAAATGCGCACACACTAAATACGCACACAGTAAATACGCACACAGTAAATACGCACACAGTAAATACGCACACAGTAAATACGCACACAGTAAATACGCACACAGTAAATACGCACACAGTAATTACGCACACAGTAAATACGCACACGGTAAATACGCACACGGTAAATACGCACACGGTAAATACGCACACGGTAAATACGCACACGGTAAATACGCACACGGTAAATACTGACACGGTAAATACGCACACGGTAAATACGCACACGGTAAATACGCACACGGTAAATACGCACACGGTAAATACGCACACGGTAAATACGCACACGGTAAATACGCACAAGGTAAATACGCACAAGGTAAATACGCACACGGTAAATACGCACAAGGTACATACGCACACGGTAAATACGCACACGGTAAATACGCACACGGTAAATACGCACACGGTAAATACGCACACGGTAAATACGCACACGGTAAACACGCACACGGTAAGTACGCACACGGTAAGTACGCACACGGTAAGTACGCACACGGTAAGTACGCACACGGTAAGTACGCTCACGGTAAGTACGCACACGGTAAGTACGCACACGGTAAATACGCACACAGTAAGTACGCACACGGTAAGTACGCACACGGTAAGTACGCACACGGTAAGTACGCACACGGTAAGTACGCACACGGTAAGTACGCACACGGTAAGTACGCACACGGTAAGTACGCACACGGTAAGTACGCACACGGTAAATACGCACACGGTAAATACGCACATGGTAAATACGCACACGGTAAATACGCACACGGTAAATACGCACACGGTAAATACGCACACGGTAAATACGCACACGGTAAATACGCACACGGTAAATACGCAAACGGTAAATACGCACACGGTAAATACGCACACGGTAAATACGCACACGGTAAATACGCACACGGTAAATACGCACACGGTAAATACCCACACGGTAAATACGCACACGGTAAATACGCACACGGTAAATACGCACAAGGTAAATACCCACACGGTAAATACGCACACGGGAAATACGCACACGGTAAATACGCACACGGTAAATACGCACACGGTAAATACGCACACGGTAAATACGCACACGGTAAATACGCACACGGTAAATACGCACACGGTAAATACGCACACGGTAAATACGCACACGGTAAATACGCACACGGTAAATACGCACACGGTAAATACGCACACGGTAAATACGCACACGGTAAATACGCACACGGTAAATACGCACACGGTAAATACGCACACGGTAAATACGCACACTGTAAATACGCACACGGTAAATACGCACACAGTAAACACGCACACAGTAAATACGCACGCAGTAAATACACACGCAGTAAATACGCACGCAGTAATTACGCACGCAGTAAATACGCACACAGTAGTTACGCACACAGTAAATACGCACACAGTAAATACGCACAGAGTAAATACGCACACAGTAAATACGCACACAGTAAATACGCACACGGTAAATACGCACACGGTAAATAGGCACACGGTAAATACTCACACGGTAAATACGCACACGGTAAATACGCACACGGTAAATACGCACACGGTAAATACGCATACGGTAAATACGCACACGGTAAATACGCACACGGTAAATACGCACAAGGTAAATACGCACAAGGTAAATACGCACACGGTAAATACGCACACGGTTTATACGCACACGGTAAATACGCACACGGTAAATACGCACACGGTAAATACGCACACGGTTTATACGCACACGGTAAATACTCACACGGTAAATACGCACAAGGTAAATACGCACACGGTAAATACGCACACGGTAAATACGCACACGGTAAGTACGCACAGGGTAAATACGCACACGGTAAATACGCACACGGTAAATACGCACACGGTAAATACGCACACGGTAAATACGCACACGGTAAATACGCACACGGTAAATACGCACACGGTAAATACGCACACGGTAAATACGCACACGGTAATTACGCACATGGTAAATACGCACACGGTAAATACGCACACGGTAAGTACGCACACGGTAAGTACGCACACGGTAAGTACGCACACGGTAAATACGCACACGGTAAATACGCACACGGTAAATACGCACACGGTAAATACGCACACGGTAAATAAGCACACGGTAAATACGCACACGGTAAATACGCACACGGTAAATACGCACACGGTAAATACGCACACGGTAAATACGCACACGGTAAATACGCACACGGTAAATACGCACACGGTAAAAACGCACACGGTAAATACGCACACGGTAAATACGCACAAGGTAAATACGCACACGGTAAATACGCGCACGGTAAATACGCGCTCGGTAAATACGCGCACGGTAAATACGCACACGGTAAATACGCACACGGTAAATAGGCGCACGGTAAATACGCACACGGTAAATACGCACACGGTGAATACGCACACGGTGAATACGCACACGGTGAATACGCACACGGTAAATACGCACACGGTAAATACGCACACGGTAAATACGCACACGGTAAATACGCACACGGTAAATACGCACACGGTAAATACGCACACGGTAAATACGCACACGGTAAATACGCACACGGTAAATACGCACACGGTAAATACGCACACGGTAAATACGCACACGGTAAATACGCACACGGTAAATACGCACACGGTAAATACGCACACAGTAAACACGCACACAGTAAATACGCACGCAGTAAATACGCACGCAGTAAATACGCACGCAATAATTACGCACGCAGTAAATACGCACACAGTAGTTACGCACACAGTAAATACGCACACAGTAAATACGCACAGAGTAAATACGCACACAGTAAATACGCACACAGTAAATACGCACACGGTAAATACGCACACGGTAAATACGCACGCAGTAAATACGCACGCAGTAAATACGCACGCAGTAATTACGCACGCAGTAAATACGCACACAGTAGTTAAGCACACAGTAAATACGCACACAGTAAATACGCACAGAGTAAATACGCACACAGTAAATACGCACACAGTAAATACGCACACGGTAAACACGCACACGGTAAATACGCACACGGTAAATACTCACACGGTAAATACGCACACGGTAAATACGCACACGGTAAATACGCACACGGTAAATACGCACACGGTAAATACGCACACGGTAAATACGCACACGGTAAATACGCACAAGGTAAATACGCACAAGGTAAATACGCACACGGTAAATACGCACACGGTTTATACGCACACGGTAAATACGCACACGGTAAATACGCACACGGTAAATACGCACACGGTTTATACGCACACGGTAAATACGCACACGGTAAATACGCACACGGTAAATACGCACACGGTAAATACGCACACGGTAAATACGCACAGAGTAAATACGCACACAGTAAATACGCACACAGTAAATACGCACACGGTAAATACGCACACGGTAAATAGGCACACGGTAAATACTCACACGGTAAATACGCACACGGTTTATACGCACACGGTAAATACGCACACGGTAAATACGCACACGGTAAATACGCACACGGTTTATACGCACACGGTAAATACTCACACGGTAAATACGCACACGGTAAATACGCACACGGTAAATACGCACACGGTAAATACGCACACGGTAAGTACGCACAGGGTAAATACGCACACGGTAAATACGCACACGGTAAATACGCACACGGTAAATACGCACACGGTAAATACGCACACGGTAAATACGCACACGGTAAATACGCACACGGTAAATACGCACACGGTAAATACGCACACGGTAATTACGCACATGGTAAATACGCACACGGTAAATACGCACACGGTAAGTACGCACACGGTAAGTACGCACACGGTAAGTACGCACACGGTAAATACGCACACGGTAAATACGCACACGGTAAATACGCACACGGTAAATACGCACACGGTAAATAAGCACACGGTAAATACGCACACGGTAAATACGCACACGGTAAATACGCACACGGTAAATACGCACACGGTAAATACGCACACGGTAAATACGCACACGGTAAATACGCACACGGTAAAAACGCACACGGTAAATACGCACACGGTAAATACGCACAAGGTAAATACGCACACGGTAAATACGCGCACGGTAAATACGCGCTCGGTAAATACGCGCACGGTAAATACGCACACGGTAAATACGCACACGGTAAATAGGCGCACGGTAAATACGCACACGGTAAATACGCACACGGTGAATACGCACACGGTGAATACGCACACGGTGAATACGCACACGGTAAATACGCACACGGTAAATACGCACACGGTAAATACGCACACGGTAAATACGCACACGGTAAATACGCACACGGTAAATACGCACACGGTAAATACGCACACGGTAAATACGCACACGGTAAATACGCACACGGTAAATACGCACACGGTAAATACGCACACGGTAAATACGCACACGGTAAATACGCACACGGTAAATACGCACACAGTAAACACGCACACAGTAAATACGCACGCAGTAAATACGCACGCAGTAAATACGCACGCAATAATTACGCACGCAGTAAATACGCACACAGTAGTTACGCACACAGTAAATACGCACACAGTAAATACGCACAGAGTAAATACGCACACAGTAAATACGCACACAGTAAATACGCACACGGTAAATACGCACACGGTAAATACGCACGCAGTAAATACGCACGCAGTAAATACGCACGCAGTAATTACGCACGCAGTAAATACGCACACAGTAGTTAAGCACACAGTAAATACGCACACAGTAAATACGCACAGAGTAAATACGCACACAGTAAATACGCACACAGTAAATACGCACACGGTAAACACGCACACGGTAAATACGCACACGGTAAATACTCACACGGTAAATACGCACACGGTAAATACGCACACGGTAAATACGCACACGGTAAATACGCACACGGTAAATACGCACACGGTAAATACGCACACGGTAAATACGCACAAGGTAAATACGCACAAGGTAAATACGCACACGGTAAATACGCACACGGTTTATACGCACACGGTAAATACGCACACGGTAAATACGCACACGGTAAATACGCACACGGTTTATACGCACACGGTAAATACGCACACGGTAAATACGCACACGGTAAATACGCACACGGTAAATACGCACACGGTAAATACGCACACGGTAAGTACGCACAGGGTAAATACGCACACGGTAAATACGCACACGGTAAATACGCACACCGTAAATACGCACACGGTAAATACGCACACGGTAAATACGCACACGGTAAATACGCACACTGTAAATACGCACACGGTAAATACGCACACGGTAAATACGCACACGGTAATTACGCGCACGGTAAATACGCACACGGTAAATACGCACACGGTAAATAGGCACACGGTAAATACGCACACGGTAAGTACGCACACGGTAAGTACGCACACGGTAAGTATGCACACGGTAAATACGCACACGGTAAATACGCACACGGTAAATACGCACACGGTAAATAAGCACACGGTAAATACGCACACGGTAAATACGCACACGGTAAATACGCACACGGTAAATACGCACACGGTAAATACGCACACGGTAAATACGCACACGGTAAATACGCACACGGTAAATACGCACACGGTAAATACGCACACGGTAAATACGCACAAGGTAAATACGCACACGATAAATACGCGCACGGTAAATACGCACACGGTAAATACGCACACGGTAAATACGCACACGGTAAATACGCACACGGTAAATACGCACACGGTAAATACGCACACGGTAAATACGCACACGGTGAATACGCACACGGTGAATACGCACACGGAAAATACGCACACGGTAAATACGCACACGGTAAATACGCACACGGTAAATACGCACACGGTAAATACGCACACGGTAAATACGCACACGGTAAATACGCACACGGTAAATACGCACACGGTAAATACGCACACGGTAAATACGCACACGGTAAATACGCACACGGTAAATACGCACACGGTAAATACGCACACAGTAAATACGCACACAGTGAATACGCACACAGTAAATACGCACACAGTAAATACGCACACAGTAAATACGCACACAGTAAATACGCACACAATAAATACGCACACAGTAAATACGCACACAGTAAATACGCACACAGTAAATACGCACACAGTAAATACGCACACAGTAAATACGCACACAGTAAACACGCACACAGTAAATACGCACACAGTAAATACGCACACAGTAAATACGCACACAGTAAATACGCACACAGTAAATACGCACACAGTAAATACGCACACAGTAATTACGCACACAGTAAATACGCACACAGTAAATACGCACACAGTAGTTACGCACACAGTAAATACGCACACAGTAAATACGCACACAGTAAGTACGCACACAGTAATTACGCACACAGTAAATACGCACACAGTAAATACGCACACGGTAAATACGCACACGGTAAATACGCAGACGGTAAATACGCACACGGTAATTACGCACACGGTAAATACGCACAAGGTGAATACGCACACGGTAAATACGCACACGGTAAATACGCACACGGTAAATACGCACACGGTAAATACGCACACGGTAAATACGCACACGGTAAATACGCACACGGTAAATACGCACACGGTAAATACGCACACGGTAAGTACGCACACGGTAAGTACGCACACGGTAAGTACGCACACGGAAAGTACGCACACGGTAAGTACGCACACGGTAAGTACGCACACGGTAAATACGCACACGGTAAATACGCACACGGTAAATACGCACACGGTAAATACGCACACGGTAAATACGCACACAATAAATACGCACACAGTAAATACGCACACAGTAAATACGCACACAGTAAATACGCACACAGTAAATACGCACACTGTAAATACGCACACAGTAAACACGCACACAGTAAATACGCACACAGTAAATACGCACACAGTAATTGCGCACAAAGTAAATACGCACACAGTAAATACGCACACAGTAATTACGCACACAGTAAATACGCACACAGTAAATACGCACACAGTAAATACGCACACGGTAAATACGAAGACGGTAAATACGCACACGGTAAATACGCACACGGTAAATACGCACACGGTAAATACGCACACGGTAAATACGCACACGGTAAATACGCACACGGTAAATACGCACACGGTAAATACGCACACGGTAAATACGCACACGGTAAACACGCACACGGTAAACACGCACACGGTAAACACGCACACGGTAAAGACGCACACGGTAAATACGCACACGGTAAATACGCACACGGTAAATACGCACACGGTAAATACGCACAAGGTAAATACGCACACGGTAAAAACGCACACGGTAAATACGCACACGGTAAATACGCACACGGTAAATACGCACACGGTAAATACGCACACGGTAAATACGCACACGGTAACTACGCACACGGTAAATACGCACACGGTAAATACGCACACGGTAAATACGCACACGGTAAATACGCACACGGTAAATACGCACACGGTAAATACGCACACGGTAAATACGCACACGGTAAATACGCACACGGTAAATACGCACACGGTAAATACGCACACGGTAAATACGCACACAGTAAATACGCACACAGTAAATACGCACACAGTAAATACGCACACAGTAAATACGCACACAGTAAATACGCACACAGTAAATACGCACACAGTAAATACGCACACGGTAAATAAGCACACGGTAAATACGCACACGGTAAATACGCACACGGTAAATACGCACACGGTAAATACGCACACGGTAAATACGCACACGGTAAATACGCACACGGTGAATACGCACACGGTGAATACGCACACGGTAAATACGCACACGGTAAATACGCACACGGTAAATACGCACACGGTAAATACGCACACGGTAAATACGCACACGGTAAATACGCACACGGTAAATACGCACACGGTAAATACGCACACGGTAAATACGCACACGGTAAATACGCACACGGTAAATACGCACACAGTAAATACGCACACAGTAAACACGCACACAGTAAATACGCACGCAGTAAATACGCACGCAGTAAATACGCACGCAGTAATTACGCACGCAGTAAATACGCACACAGTAGTTACGCACACAGTAAATACGCACACAGTAAATACGCACAGAGTAAATACGCACACAGTAAATACGCACACAGTAAATACGCACACGGTAAATACGCACACGGTAAATACGCACACGGTAAATACTCACACGGTAAATACGCACACGGTAAATACGCACACGGTAAATACGCACACGGTAAATACGCACACGGTAAATACGCACACGGTAAATACGCACACGGTAAATACGCACAAGGTAAATACGCACAAGGTAAATACGCACACGGTAAATACGCACACGGTTTATACGCACACGGTAAATACGCACACGGTAAATACGCACACGGTAAATACGCACACGGTTTATACGCACACGGTAAATACGCACACGGTAAATACGCACACGGTAAATACGCACACGGTAAATACGCACACGGTAAATACGCACACGGTAAGTACGCACAGGGTAAATACGCACACGGTAAATACGCACACGGTAAATACACACACCGTAAATACGCACACGGTAAATACGCACACGGTAAATACGCACACGGTAAATACGCACACTGTAAATACGCACACGGTAAATACGCACACGGTAAATACGCACACGGTAATTACGCACACGGTAAATACGCACACGGTAAATACGCACACGGTAAATAGGCACACGGTAAATACGCACACGGTAAATACGCACACGGTAAATACGCACACGGTAAATACGCACACGGTAAATACGCACACGGTAAATACGCACACGGTAAATACGCACACGGTAAATACACACACGGTAAATACGCACACGGTAAATACGCACACGGTAAATACGCACACGGTAAATACGCACACGGTAAATACGCACAAGGTAAATAAGCGCACGGTAAATACGCGCACGGTAAATACGCGCACGGTAAATACGCACACGGTAAATACGCACACGGTAAATACGCAAACGGTAAATACGCACACGGTAAATACGCACACGGTGAATACGCACACGGTGAATACGCACACGGTAAATACGCACACGGTAAATACGCACACGGTAAATACGCACACGGTAAATACGCACACGGTAAATACGCACACGGTAAATACGCACACGGTAAATACGCACACGGTAAATACGCACACGGTAAATACGCACACGGTAAATACGCACACGGTAAATACGCACACGTAAATACGCACACGGTAAATACGCACACAGTAAATACGCACACAGTGAATACGCACACAGTAAATACGCACACAGTAAATACGCACACAGTAAATACGCACACAATAAATACGCACACAGTAAATACGCACACAGTAAATACGCACACAGTAAATACGCACACAGTAAATACGCACACAGTAAATACGCACACAGTAAACACGCACACAGTAAATACGCACACAGTAAATACGCACACAGTAAATACGCACACAGTAAATACGCACACAGTAAATACGCACACAGTAAATACGCACACAGTAAATACGCACACAGTAATTACGCACAAAGTAAATACGCACACAGTAAATACGCACACAGTAATTACGCACACAGTAAATACGCACACAGTAAATACGCACACAGTAAGTACGCACACAGTAAATACGCACACGGTAAATACGCACACGGTAAATACGCACACGGTAAATACGCACACGGTAAATACGCAGACGGTAAATACGCACACGGTAATTACGCACACGGTAAATACGCACACGGTAAATACGCACACGGTAAATACGCACACGGTAAATACGCACAAGGTAAATACGCACAAGGTAAATATGCACACAGTAAATACGCACACAGTAAATACGCACACAGTAAATACGCACACAGTAAATACGCACACAGTAATTGCGCACAAAGTAAATACGCACACAGTAAATACGCACACAGTAATTACGCACACAGTAAATACGCACACAGTAAATACGCACACAGTAAACACGCACACGGTAAATACGAAGACGGTAAATACGCACACGGTAAATACGCACACGGTAAATACGCACACGGTAAATACGCACACGGTAAATACGCACACGGTAAATACGCACACGGTAACTACGCACACGGTAAATACGCACACGGTAAATACGCACACGGTAAATACGCACACGGTAAATACGCACACGGTAAATACGCACACGGTAAATACGCACACAGTAAATACGCACACAGTAAATACGCACACAGTAAATACGCACACAGTAAATACGCACACAGTAAATACGCACACAGTAAATACGCACACAGTAAATACGCACACAGTAAATACGCACACAGTAAATACGCACACAGTAAATACGCACACAGTAAATACGCACACAGTAAATAAGCACACAGTAAATACGCACACAGTAAATACGCACACAGTAATAACGCACACATTAATACGCACACAGTAAATACGCACACAGTAAATACGCAGACAGTAAATACGCACACAGTAAATACGCACACAGTAAATACGCACACGTAAATACGCACACAGTAAATACGCACACAGTAAATACGCACACGGTAAATAGGCACACGGTAAATACGCACACGGTAAGTACGCACACGGTAAATACGCACACGGTAAATACGCACACGGTAAATACGCACACGGTAAATAAGCACACGGTAAATACGCACACGGTAAATACGCACACGGTAAACACGCACACGGTAAATACGCACACGGTAAATACGCACACGGTAAATACGCACACGGTAAATACGCACACGGTAAATACGCACAAGGTAAATACGCACACGGTAAATACGCACACGGTAAATACGCACACGGTAAATACGCACACGGTAAATACGCACACGGTAAATACGCACACGGTAAATACGCACACGGTAAATACGCACAGGGTAAATACGCACACGGTAAATACGCACACGGTAAATACGCACACGGTAAATACGCACACGGTAAGTACGCACACGGTAAGTACGCACACGGTAAGTACGCACACGGTAAGTACGCACACGGTAAGTACGCACACGGTAAGTACGCACACGGTAAGTACGCACACGGTAAGTACGCACACGGTAAATACGCACACGGTAAATACGCACACGGTAAATACGCACACGGTAAATACGCACACGGTAAATACGCACACGGTAAATACGCACACGGTAAATACGCACACGGTAAATACGCACACGGTAAATACGCATACGGTAAATACGCAACCGGTAAATATGCACACGGTAAAAACGCACACGGTAAATACGCACACGGTAAATACGCACACGGTAAATACGCACACGGTAAATACCCACACGGTAAATACGCACACGGTAAATACGCACACGGTAAATACGCACAAGGTAAATACGCACGCAGTAAATACGCACGCAATAATTACGCACACAGTAAATACGCACACAGTAATTACTCACACAGTAAATACGCACACAGTAAATACGCACACAGTAAATACGCACACAGTAAATACGCACACAGTAAATACGCACACAGTAAATACGCACACAGTAAATACGCACACAGTAAATACGCACACAGTAAATACGCACACAGTAATTGCGCACAAAGTAAATACGCACACAGTAAATACGCACACAGTAATTACGCACACAGTAAATACGCACACAGTAAATACGCACACAGTAAACACGCACACGGTAAATACGAAGACGGTAAATACGCACACGGTTAATACGCACACGGTAAATACGCACACGGTAAATACGCACACGGTAAATACGCACACGGTAAATACGCACACGGTAAATACGCACACGGTAAATACGCACACGGTAAATACGCACACGGTAAACACGCACACGGTAAAGACGCACACGGTAAACACGCACACGGTAAAGACGCACACGGTAAAGACGCACACGGTAAAGACGCACACGGTAAATACGCACACGGTAAATACGCACACGGTAAATACGCACACGGTAAAAACGCACACGGTAAATACGCACACGGTAAAAACGCACACGGTAAATACGCACACGGTAAATACGCACACGGTAAATACGCACACGGTAAATACGCACACGGTAAATACGCACACGGTAAATACGCGCACGGTAACTACGCACACGGTAAATACGCACACGGTAAATACGCACACGGTAAATACGCACACGGTAAATACGCACACGGTAAATACGCACACGGTAAATACGCACACAGTAAATACGCACACAGTAAATACGCACACAGTAAATACGCACACAGTAAATACGCACACAGTAAATACGCACACAGTAAATACGCACACAGTAAATACGCACACAGTAAATACGCACACAGTAAATACGCACACAGTAAATACGCACACAGTAAATACGCACACAGTAAATAAGCACACAGTAAATACGCACACAGTAAATACGCACACAGTAATAACGCACACATTAATACGCACACAGTAAATACGCACACAGTAAATACGCAGACAGTAAATACGCACACAGTAAATACGCACACAGTAAATACGCACACGTAAATACGCACACAGTAAATACGCACACAGTAAATACGCACACGGTAAATAGGCACACGGTAAATACGCACACGGTAAGTACGCACACGGTAAGTACGCACACGGTAAGTACGCACACGGTAAATACGCACACGGTAAATACGCACACGGTAAATACGCACACGGTAAATAAGCACACGGTAAATACGCACACGGTAAATACGCACACGGTAAACACGCACACGGTAAATACGCACACGGTAAATACGCACACGGTAAATACGCACACGGTAAATACGCACACGGTAAATACGCACAAGGTAAATACGCACACGGTAAATACGCACACGGTAAATACGCACACGGTAAATACGCACACGGTAAATACGCACACGGTAAATACGCACACGGTAAATACGCACACGGTAAATACGCACAGGGTAAATACGCACACGGTAAATACGCACACGGTAAATACGCACACGGTAAATACGCACACGGTAAGTACGCACACGGTAAGTACGCACACGGTAAGTACGCACACGGTAAGTACGCACACGGTAAGTACGCACACGGTAAGTACGCACACGGTAAGTACGCACACGGTAAGTACGCACACGGTAAATACGCACACGGTAAGTACGCACACGGTAAATACGCACACGGTAAATACGCACACGGTAAATACGCACACGGTAAATACGCACACGGTAAATACGCACACGGTAAATACGCACACGGTAAATACGCATACGGTAAATACGCAACCGATAAATATGCACACGGTAAAAACGCACACGGTAAATACGCACACGGTAAATACGCACACGGTAAATACGCACACGGTAAATACCCACACGGTAAATACGCACACGGTAAATACGCACACGGTAAATACGCACAAGGTAAATACGCACGCAGTAAATACGCACGCAATAATTACGCACACAGTAAATACGCACACAGTAATTACTCACACAGTAAATACGCACACAGTAAATACGCACACAGTAAATACGCACACAGTAAATACGCACACAGTAAATACGCACACAGTAAATACGCACACGGTAAATACGCACACGGTAAATACTCACACGGTAAATACGCACACGGTAAATACGCACGCGGTAAATACGCACACGGTAAATACGCACACGGTAAATACGCACACGGTAAATACGCACACGGTAAATACGCACAAGGTAAATACGCACAAGGTAAATACGCACACGGTAAATACGCACACGGTTTATACGCACACGGTAAATACGCGCACGGTAAATACGCGCACGGTAAATACGCACACGGTAAATACGCACACGGTAAATACGCACACGGTAAGTACGCACAGGTTAAATACGCACACGGTAAATACGCACACGGTAAAAACGCACACGGTAAATACGCACACGGTAAATACGCACACGGTAAATACGCACACGGTAAATACGCACACGGTAAATACGCACACTGTAAAGACGCACACGGTAAATACGCACACGGTAAGTACGCACACGGTAAGTACGCACACGGTAAGTACGCACACGGTAAATACGCACACGGTAAATACGCACACGGTAAATAAGCGCACGGTAAATACGCGCACGGTAAATACGCACACGGTAAATACGCACACGGTAAATACGCACACGGTAAATACGCACACGGTAAATACGCACACGGTAAATACGCACACGGTAAATACGCACACGGTAAATACGCACAAGGTAAATACGCACACGGTAAATACGCACACGGTAAATACGCACACGGTAAATACGCACACGGTAAATACGCACACGGTAAAGACGCACACGGTAAAGACGCACACGGTAAATACGCACACGGTAAATACGCACACGGTAAATACGCACACGGTAAATACGCACACGGTGAATACGCACACGGTAAATACGCACACGGTAAATACGCACACGGTAAATACGCACACGGTAAATACGCACACGGTAAATACGCACACGGTAAATACGCACACGGTAAATACGCACACGGTAAATACGCACACGGTAAATACGCACACGGTAAATACGCACACGGTAAATACGCACACGGTAAATACGCACACGGTAAATACGCACACAGTAAATACGCACACAGTAAATACGCACACAGTAAATACGCACACAGTAAATACCCACACAATAAATACGCACACAGTAAATACGCACACAGTAAATACGCACACAGTAAATACGCACACAGTAAATACGCACACAGTAAATACGCACACAGTAAACACGCACAGAGTAAATACGCACACAGTAAATACGCACACAGTAAATACGCACACAGTAAATACGCACACAGTAAATACGCACACAGTAAATACGCACACAGTAAATACGCACACAGTAAATACGCACACAGTAAATACGCACACAGTAATTACGCACACAGTAAATACGCACACAGTAAATACGCACACAGTAAGTACGCACACAGTAAATACGCACACAGTAAATACGCACACAGTAAATACGCACACGGTAAATACGCACACGGTAAATACGCAGACGGTAAATACGCACCCGGTAATTACGCACCCGGTAATTACGCACACGGTAAATACGCACAAGGTGAATACGCACACGGTAAATACGCACACGGTAAATACGCACACGGTAAATACGCACACGGTAAATACGCACACGGTAAATACGCACACGGTAAATAAGCACACGGTAAGTACGCACACGGTAAGTACGCACACGGTAAGTACGCACACGGTAAGTACGCACACGGTAAGTACGCACACGGTAAGTACGCACACGGTAAGTACGCACACGGTAAGTACGCACACGGTAAGTACGCACACGGTAAGTACGCACACGGTAAATACGCACACGGTAAATACGCACACGGTAAATACGCACACGGTAAATACGCACACGATAAGTACGCACACAGTAAATACGCACACGGTAAATACGCACACGGTAAATACGCACACAGTAAATACGCACGCAGTAAATACGCACACAGTAAATACGCACACAGTAAATACGCACACAGTAAATACCCACACAGTAAATACGCACCCAGTAATTGCGCACAAAGTAAATACGCACACAGTAAATACGCACACAGTAATTACGCACACAGTAAATACGCACACAGTAAACACGCACACAGTAAATACGCACACTGTAAATACGAAGACGGTAAATACGCACACGGTAAATACGCACACGGTAAATACGCACATGGTAAATACGCACACGGTAAATACGCACACGGTAAATACGCACACGGTAAATACGCACACGGTAAATACGCACACGGTAAATACGCACACGGTAAATACGCACACGGTAAATACGCACACGGTAAACACGCACACGGTAAACATGCACACGGTAAACACGCACACGGTAAAGACGCCCACGGTAAATACGAACACGGTAAATATGCACACGGTAAATACGCACACGGTAAATACGCACACGGTAAATACGCACACGGTAAATACGCACACGGTAAATACGCACACAGAAAATACGCACACGGTAAATACGCACACGGTAAATACGCACACGGTAACTACGCACACGGTAAATACGCACACGGTAAATACGCACACGGTAAATACGCACACGGTAAATACGCACACGGTAAATACGCACACGGTAAATACGCACACGGTAAATACGCACACGGTAAATACGCACACGGTAAATACGCACACGGTAAATACGCACACGGTAAATACGCACACGGTAAATACGCACACGGTAAATACGCACACGGTAAATACGCACACGGTAAATACGCACACGGTAAATACGCACACGGTAAATACGCACACGGTAAATACGCACACGGTAAATACGCACACAGTAAATACGCACACAGTAAATACGCACACAGTAAATACGCACACAGTAAATACGCACACAGTAAATACGCACACAGTAACTACGCACACAGTAAATACGCACACAGTAAATACGCACACAATAAATACGCACACAGTAAATACGCACACAGTAAATACGCACACAGTAAATACGCACACAGTAAATACGCACACAGTAAATACGCACACAGTAAATACGCACACAGTAAATACGCACACAGTAAATACGCACGCAGTAAATACGCACGCAGTAAATACGCACGCAGTAAATACGCACGCAGTAAATACGCACGCAGTAAATAGGCACACAGTAAATACGCACACAGTAAATACGCACACAGTAAATACGCACACAGTAAATACGCACACAGTAAATACTCACACAGTAAATACGCACACAGTAAAGACGCACACAGTAAATACGCACACAGTAAATACGCACACAGTAAATACGCACACAGTAAATACGCACACAGTAAATACGCACACAGTAAATACGCACACAGTAAATACGCACACAGTAAATACGCACACAGTAAATACGCACACAGTAAATACGCACACGGTAAATCCGCACACAGTAAATACGCACACAGTAAATAGGCACACAGTAAATACGCACACAGTAAATACGCACACGGTAATTACGCACACGGTAAATACGCACACGGTAAATACGCACACGGTAAATACGCACACGGTAAACACGCACACAGTAATTACGCACAAGGTAAATACGCACAAGGTAAATACGCACAAGGTAAATACGCACACGGTAAATACGCACACGGTAAGTACGCACACGGTAAATATGCACACGGTAAATACGCACACGGTAAATACGCACACGGTAAATACGCACACGGTAAATATGCACACGGTAAATACGCACACGGTAAATACGCACACGGTAAATACGCACACAGTAATTACGCACACGGTAAATACGCACACGGTAAATACTCACACGGTAAATACGCACACTGTAAATACGCACACGGTAAATACGCACACGGTAAATACGCACACGGTAAATACGCACACGGTAAATACGCACATGGTAAACACGCACAAGGTAAATACGCACAAGGCAAATACGCACACGGTAAATGCGCACACGGTATATACGCACACGGTAAATACGCACACGGTAAATACGCACACGGTAAACACGCACACGGTAAATACGCACACGGTAAATACGCACACTGTAAATACGCACACGGTAAATACGCACACGGTAAATACGCACACGGTAATTACGCACACGGTAAATACGCACACGGTAAGTACGCACACGGTAAATAGGCACACGGTAAATACGCACACGGTAAGTACGCACACGGTAAGTACGCACACGGTAAGTACGCACACGGTAAATACGCACACGGTAAATACGCACACGGTAAATACGCACACAGTAAATACGCACACGGTAAATAAGCACACGGTAAATACGCACACGGTAATTACGCACACGGTAAATACGCACACGGTAAATACGCACACGGTAAATACGCACACGGTAAATACGCACACGGTAAATACGCACACGGTAAATACGCACAAGGTAAATACGCACACGGTAAATACGCACACGGTAAATACGCACACGGTAAATACGCACACGGTAAATACGCACACGGTAAATACGCACACGGTAAATACGCACACGGTAAATACGCACACGGTAAATACGCACACGGTAAATACGCACACAGTAAATACGCACACAGTAAATACGCACACAGTAAACACGCACACAGTAAATACGCACACAGTAAATACGCACGCAGTAAATACGCACGCACTAATTACGCACACAGTAAATACGCACACAGTAATTACGCAAACAGTAAATACGCACACAGTAAATACGCACACAGTAAATACGCACACAGTAAATACGCACACAGTAAATACGCACACAGTAAATACGCACACGGTAAATACGCACACGGTAAATACTCACACGGTAAATACGCACACGGTAAATACGCACACGGTAAATACGCACACGGTAAATACGCACACGGTAAATACGCACACGGTAAATACGCACACGGTAAATACGCACAAGGTAAATACGCACAAGGTAAATACGCACACTGTAATTACGCACACGGTTTATACGCACACGGTAAATACGCACACGGTAAATACGCACACGGTAAATACGCACACGGTAAATACGCACACGGTAAATACGCACACGGTAAGTACGCACAGGGTAAATATGCACACGGTAAATACGCACACGGTAAATACGCACACGGTAAATACGCACACGGTAAATACGCACACGGTAAATACGCACACAGTAAATACGCACACAGTAAATACGCACACAGTAAATACGCACACAGTAAATACGCACACAGTAAACACGCACACAGTAAATACGCACACAGTAAATACGCACACAGTAAATACGCACACAGTAAATACGCACACAGTAAATACGCACACAGTAAATACGCACACAGTAAATACGCACACGGTAAATACGCACACGGTAAATACTCACACGGTAAATACGCACACGGTAAATACGCACACGGTAAATACGCACACGGTAAATACGCACACGGTAAATACGCACACGGTAAATACGCACACGGTAAATACGCACAAGGTAAATACGCACAAGGTAAATACGCACACTGTAAATACGCACACGGTTTATACGCACACGGTAAATACGCACACGGTAAATACACACACGGTAAATACGCACACGGTAAATACGCACACGGTAAATACGCACACGGTAAGTACGCACAGGGTAAATACGCACACGGTAAATACGCACACGGTAAATACCCACACGGTAAATACGCACACGGTAAATACGCACACGGTAAATACGCACACGGTAAATACGCACACAGTAAATACGCACACAGTAAATACGCACACAGTAAATACGCACACAGTAAACACGCACACAGTAAATACGCACACAGTTAATACGCACACAGTAAATACGCACACAGTAAATACGCACACAGTAAATACGCACACAGTAAATACGCACACAGTAAATACGCACACAGTAAATACGCACACGGTAAATACGCACACGGTAAATACGCACACGGTAAATACTCACACGGTAAGTACGCACACGGTAAATACGCACACGGTAAATACGCACACGGTAAATACGCACACGGTAAATACGCACACGGTAAATACGCACAAGGTAAATACGCACAAGGTAAATACGCACACTGTAAATACGCACACGGTTTATACGCACACGGTAAATACGCACACGGTAAATACGCACACGGTAAATACGCACACGGTAAATACGCACACGGTAAATACGCACACGGTAAATACGCACACGGTAAGTACGCACACGGTAAATACGCACACGGTAAATACGCACACGGTAAATACGCACACGGTAAATACGCACACGGTAAATACGCACACGGTAAATACGCACACGGTAAATACGCACACTGTAAATACGCACACGGTAAATACGCACACGGTAAATACGCACACGGTAATTACGCACACGGTAAATACGCACACGGTAAATACGCACACGGTAAATAGGCACACGGTAAGTACGCACACGGTAAGTACGCACACGGTAAGTACGCACACGGTAAGTACGCACACGGTAAGTACGCACACGGTAAATACGCACACGGTAAATACGCACACGGTAAATAAGCACACGGTAAATACGCACACGGTAAATACGCACACGGTAAATACGCACACGGTAAATACGCACACGGTAAATACGCACACGGTAAATACGCACACGGTAAATACGCACACGGTAAATACGCACACGGTAAATACGCACACTGTAAATACGCACACGGTAAATACGCACACGGTAAACACGCACACGGTAAATACGCACACGGTAAATACGCACACGGTAAACACGCACACGGTAAATACGCACACGGTAAATACGCACACGGTAAATACGCACACGGTAAATACGCACACAGTAAATACGCACACAGTAAATACGCACACAGTAAATACGCACACAGTAAACACGCACAGAGTAAATACGCACACAGTAAATACGCACACAGTAAATACGCACACAGTAAATACGCACACAGTAAATACGCACACAGTAAATACGCACACAGTAAATACGCACACAGTAAATACGCACACAGTAAATACGCACACAGTAATTACGCACACAGTAAATACGCACACAGTAAATACGCACACAGTAAGTACGCACACAGTAAATACGCACACAGTAAATACGCACACAGTAAATACGCACACGGTAAATACGCACACGGTAAATACGCAGACGGTAAATACGCACCCGGTAATTACGCACACGGTAAATACGCACAAGGTGAATACGCACACGGTAAATACGCACACGGTAAATACGCACACGGTAAATACGCACACGGTAAATACGCACACGGTAAATACGCACACGGTAAATACGCACACGGTAAATAAGCACACGGTAAATACGCACACGGTAAGTACGCACACGGTAAGTACGCACACGATAAGTACGCACACGGTAAGTACGCACACGGTAAGTACGCACACGGTAAGTACGCACACGGTAAGTACGCACACGGTAAGTACGCACACGGTAAATACGCACACGGTAAATACGCACACGGTAAATACGCACACGGTAAATACGCACACGGTAAATACGCACACAATAAGTACGCACACAGTAAATACGCACACGGTAAATACGCACACGGTAAATACGCACACAGTAAATACGCACACAGTAAATACGCACACAGTAAATACGCACACAGTAAATACGCACACAGTAAATACGCACACAGTAAATACGCACCCAGTAATTGCGCACATAGTAAATACGCACACAGTAAATACGCACACAGTAATTACGCACACAGTAAATACGCACACAGTAAACACGCACACAGTAAATACGCACACTGTAAATACGAAGACGGTAAATACGCACACGGTAAATACGCACACGGTAAATACGCACACGGTAAATACGCACACGGTAAATACGCACACGGTAAATACGCACACGGTAAATACGCACACGGTAAATACGCACACGGTAAATACGCACACGGTAAATACGCACACGGTAAATACGCACACGGTAAACACGCACACGGTAAACATGCACACGGTAAACACGCACACGGTAAAGACGCCCACGGTAAATACGAACACGGTAAATATGCACACGGTAAATACGCACACGGTAAATACGCACACGGTAAATACGCACACGGTAAATACGCACACGGTAAATACGCACACAGAAAATACGCACACGGTAAATACGCACACGGTAAATACGCACACGGTAACTAAGCACACGGTAAATACGCACACGGTAAATACGCACACGGTAAATACGCACACGGTAAATACGCACACGGTAAATACGCACACGGTAAATACGCACACGGTAAATACGCACACGGTAAATACGCACACGGTAAATACGCACACGGTAAATACGCACACGGTAAATACGCACACGGTAAATACGCACACGGTAAATACGCACACGGTAAATACGCACACGGTAAATACGCACACGGTAAATATGCACACAGTAAATACGCACACAGTAAATACGCACACAGTAAATACGCACACAGTAAATACGCACACAGTAAATACGCACACAGTAAATACGCACACAGTAAATACGCACACAGTAAATACGCACACAGTAACTACGCACACAGTAAATACGCACACAGTAAATACGCACACGGTAAATACGCACACGGTAAATACGCACACAGTAAATACGCACGCAGTAAATACGCACACAGTAAATACGCACACAGTAAATACGCACACAGTAAATACGCACACAGTAAATACGCACACAGTAAATACGCACACAGTAAATACGCACACAGTAAATACGCACACAGTAAATACGCACGCAGTAAATACGCACGCAGTAAATACGCACGCAGTAAATAGGCACACAGTAAATAGGCACACAGTAAATACGCACACAGTAAATACGCACACAGTAAATACGCACACAGTAAATACGCACACAGTAAATACGCACACAGTAAATACGCACACAGTAAATACGCACACAGTAAATACGCACACAGTAAATACGCACACAGTAAATACGCACACAGTAAATACGCACACAGTAAATACGCACACAGTAAATACGCACACAGTAAATACGCACACAGTTAATACGCACACAGTAAATACGCACACAGTAAATACGCACACAGTAAATACGCACACGGTAAATCCGCACACAGTAAATACGCACACAGTAAATAGGCACACAGTAAATACGCACACAGTAAATACGCACACGGTAATTACGCACACGGTAAATACGCACACGGTAAACACGCACACGGTAAATACGCACACGGTAAACACGCACACAGTAATTACGCACAAGGTAAATACGCACAAGGTAAATACGCACAAGGTAAATACGCACACGGTAAATACGCACACGGTAAGTACGCACACGGTAAATATGCACACGGTAAATACGCACACGGTAAATACGCACACGGTAAATACGCACACGGTAAATACGCACACGGTAAATATGCACACGGGAAATACGCACACGGTAAATACGCACACGGTAAATACGCACACGGTAATTACGCACACGGTAAATACGCACACGGTAAATACTCACACGGTAAATACGCACACTGTAAATACGCACACGGTAAATACGCACACGGTAAATACGCACACGGTAAATACGCACACGGTAAATACGCACACGGTAAACACGCACAAGGTAAATACGCACAAGGCAAATACGCACACGGTAAATGCGCACACGGTATATACGCACACGGTAAATACGCACACGGTAAATACGCACACGGTAAACACGCACACGGTAAATACGCACACGGTAAATACGCACACGGTAAGTACGCACAGGGTAAATACGCACACGGTAAATACGCACACGGTAAATACGCACACGGTAAACACGCACACGGTCAATACGCACACGGTAAATACGCACACTGTAAATACGCACACGGTAAATACGCACACGGTAAATACGCACACGGTAATTACGCACACGGTAAATACGCACACGGTAAGTACGCACACGGTAAATAGGCACACGGTAAATACGCACACGGTAAGTACGCACACGGTAAGTACGCACACGGTAAGTACGCACACGGTAAATACGCACACGGTAAATACGCACACGGTAAATACGCACACAGTAAATACGCACACGGTAAATAAGCACACGGTAAATACGCACACGGTAATTACGCACACGGTAAATACGCACACGGTAAATACGCACACGGTAAATACGCACACGGTAAATACGCACACGGTAAATACGCACACGGTAAATACGCACACGGTAAATACGCACACGGTAAATACGCACACGGTAAATACGCACACAGTAAATACGCACACGGTAAATACGCACACGGTAAATACGCACACGGTAAATACGCACACGGTAAATACGCACACGGTAAATACGCACACGGTAAATACGCACACAGTAAATACGCACACAGTAAATACGCACACAGTAAACACGCACACAGTAAATACGCACACAGTAAATACGCACGCAGTAAATACGCACGCAATAATTACGCACGCAGTAAATACGCACACAGTAATTACGCAAACAGTAAATACGCACACAGTAAATACGCACACAGTAAATACGCACACAGTAAATACGCACACAGTAAATACGCACACAGTAAATACGCACACGGTAAATACGCACACGGTAAATACTCACACGGTAAATACGCACACGGTAAATACGCACACGGTAAATACGCACACGGTAAATACGCACACGGTAAATACGCACACGGTAAATACGCACACGGTAAATACGCACAAGGTAAATACGCACAAGGTAAATACGCACACTGTAATTACGCACACGGTAAATACGCACACGGTAAATACGCACACGGTAAATACGCACACGGTAAATACGCACACGGTAAATACGCACACGGTAAATACGCACACGGTAAATACTCACACGGTAAATACGCACACGGTAAATACGCACACGGTAAATACGCACACGGTAAATACGCACACGGTAAATACGCACACGGTAAATACGCACACGGTAAATACGCGCAAGGTAAATACGCACAAGGTAAATACGCACACAGTAAATACGCACACAGTAAATACGCACACCGTAAACACGCACACAGTAAATACGGACACAGTAAATACGCACACAGTAAATACGCACACAGTAAATACGCACACAGTAAATACGCACACAGTAAATACGCACACAGTAAATACGCACACAGTAAATACGCACACGGTAAATACGCACACGGTAAATACTCACACGGTAAGTACGCACACGGTAAATACGCACACGGTAAATACGCACACGGTAATTACGCACACGGTAAATACGCACACGGTAAATACGCACACGGTAAATACGCACAAGGTAAATACGCACAAGGTAAATACGCACACTGTAAATACGCACACGGTTTATACGCACACGGTAAATACGCACACGGTAAATACGCACACGGTAAATACGCACACGGTAAGTACGCACAGGGTAAGTACGCACACGGTAAATACGCACACGGTAAATACGCACACGGTAAATACGCACACGGTAAATACGCACACGGTAAATACGCACACGGTAAATACGCACACGGTAAATACGCACACGGTAAATACGCACACGGTAATTACGCACACGGTAAATACGCACACGGTAAATACGCACACGGTAAATAGGCACACGGTAAGTACGCACACGGTAAGTACGCACACGGTAAGTACGCACACGGTAAGTACGCACACGGTAAGTACGCACACGGGAAATACGCACACGGTAAATACGCACACGGTAAATAAGCACACGGTAAATACGCACACGGTAAATACGCACACGGTAAATACGCACACGGTAAATACGCACACGGTAAATACGCACACGGTAAATACGCACACGGTAAATACGCACACGGTAAATACGCACACGGTAAATACGCACACGGTAAATACGCACACGGTAAACACGCACACGGTAAATACGCACACGGTAAATACGCACACGGTAAATACGCACACGGTAAATACGCACACGGTAAATACTCACACGGTAAATACGCACACGGTGAATACGCACACGGTAAATACGCACACGGTGAATACGCACACGGTGAATACGCACACGGTAAATACGCACACGGTAAATACGCACACGGTAAATACGCACACGGTAAATACACACACGGTAAATACGCACACGGTAAATACGCACACGGTAAATACGCACACGGTAAATACGCACACGGTAAATACGCACACGGTAAATACGCACACGGTAAATACGCACACGGTAAATACGCACACGGTAAATACGCAAACAGTAAATACGCGCACAGTAAATACGCACACAGTAAATCCGCACACCGTAAATAGGCACACAATAAATACGCACACAGTAAATCCGCACACAGTAAATACGCACACAGTAAATACGCACACGGTAAATACGCACACGGTAAATACGCACACGGTAAATACGCACACGGTAAATACGCACACGGTAAATACGCACACGGTAAATACGCACACGGTAAATACGCACACGGTAAATACGCACACGGTAAATACGCACACGGTAAATACGCACACGGTAAATACGCACACGGTAAATACGCACACGGTAAATACGCACACGGTAAATACGCACACAGTAAATACGCACACAGTAAATACGCACACAGTAAATACGCACACAGTAAATACGCACACAGTAGATACGCACACAGTAAATACGCACACAGTAAATACGCACACAGTAAACACGCACACAGTAAAGACGCACACAGTAAATACGCACACAGTAAATACGCACACAGTAAATACGCACACAGTAAATACGCACACAGTAAATACGCACACAGTAAATACGCACACAGTAATTACGCACACAGTAAATACGCACACAGTAAATACGCACACAGTAATTACGCACGCAGTAAATACGCACACAGTAAATACGCACACAGTAAATACGCACACAGTAAATACGCACACAGTAAATACGCACAGAGTAAACACGCACAGAGTAAACACGCACAGAGTAAACACGCACACAGTAAACACGCACACAGTAAACACGCACGCAGTAAATACGCACGCAGTAAATACGCACGCAGTGAATACGCACGCAGTAAATACGCACGCAGTAAATACGCACGCAGGAGATACGCACGCAGTAAATACGCACGCAGTGAATACGCACGCAGTGAAGACGCACGCAGTGAATACGCACGCAGTGAATACGCACGCAGTGAATACGCACGCAGTGAATACGCACGCAGTGAATACGCACGCAGTGAATACGCACGCAGTGAATACGCACGCAGTGAATACGCACGCAGTGAATACGCACGCAGTAAATACGCACGCAGTTAATACGCACGCAGTAAAGACGCACGCAGTAAATACGCACGCAGTAAATACGCACGCAGTAAATACGCATGCAGTAAACACGCACGCAGTAAATACGCACGCAGTAAATACGCACACCGTAAATACTCACACAGTAAATACGCACACAGTAAATACGCACACAGTAAATACGCGCACAGTGAATACGAACACAGTAAATACGCACACAGTAAGTACGCACACAGTAAATACGCACACGGTAAATACGCACACGGTAAATACGCAGACGGTAAATACGCATACGGTAAATACGCACAAGGTAAATACGCACACGGTAAATACGCACACGGTAAATACGCACACGGTAAATACGCACACGGTAAATAGGCACACGGTAAATACGCACACGGTAAATACGCACACGGTAAATACGCACACGGTAAATACGCACAAGGTAAATACGCACACGGTAAATACGCACACGGTAAATACGCACACGGTAAATACGCACACGGTAAATACGCACACGGTAAATACGCACACGGTAAATACGCACACGGTAAATACGCACACGGTAAATACGCACACGGTTAATACGCACACGGTAAATACGCACACGGTGAATACGCACACGGTAAATACGCACACGGTAATCACGCACACGGTAAATACGCACACGGTAAATACGCACACGGTAAATACGCACACGGTAAATACGCACACGGTAAATACGCACCCAGTAAATACGCACACAGTAAATACGCACACAGTAAATACGCACACAGTAAATACGCACACGGTAAATACGCACACGGTAAATACGCACACGGTAAATACGCACACGGTAAATACGCACACGGTAAATACGCACACGGTAAATACTCACACGGTAAATACGCACACGGTAAATACGCACAAGGTAAATACGCACACGGTAAATACGCACACGGTAAATACGCACACGGTAAATACGCACAAGGTAAATACGCACACGGTAAATACGCACACGGTAAATACGCACAAAGTAAATACGCACACGGTAAATACGCGCACGGTAAATACGCACACAGTAAATACGCACACAGTAAATACGCACACAGTAAATACGCACACAGTAAATACGCACACAGTAAATACGCACACAGTAAATACGCACACAGTAAATACGCGCACAATAAACACGCACACAGTAAATACGCACACAGTAAATACGCACACAGTAAATACGCACACAGTAAATACGCACACAGTAAATACGCACACAGTAAATACGCACACAGTAATTACGCACACAGTAAATACGCACACAGTAAATACGCACACAGTAATTACGCACACAGTAAATACGCACACAGTAAATACGCACACAGTAAATACGCACACAGTAAATACGCACACAGTAAATACGCACAGAGGAAACACGCACACAGTAAACACGCACACAGTAAACACGCACACAGTAAACACGCACGCAGTAAATACGCACGCAGTAAATACGCACGCAGTAAATACGCACGCAGTGAATACGCACGCAGTAAATACGCACGCAGTAAATACGCACGCAGGAAATACGCACGCAGGAAATACGCACGCAGTAAATACGCACGCAGTGAAGACGCACGCAGTGAATACGCACGCAGTAAATACGCACGCAGTAAATACGCACGCAGTAAATACGCACACAGTAAATACGCACACAGTAAATACGCACACAGTAAATACGCACACAGTAAATACGCACACAGTAAATACGCACACAGTAAATACGCACACAGTAAATACGCACGCAGTAAATACGCACGCAGTAAATACGCACGCAGTAAATAGGCACACAGTAAATACGCACACAGTAAATACGCACACAGTAAATACGCACACAGTAAATACGCACACAGTAAATACGCACACAGTAAATACGCACACAGTAAATACGCACACAGTAAATACGCACACAGTAAATACGCACACAGTAAATACGCACACAGTAAATACGCACACAGTAAATACGCACACAGTAAATACGCACAAAGTAAATACGCACACAGTAAATACGCACACAGTAAATACGCACACAGTAAATACGCACACGGTAAATCCGCACACGGTAAATCCGCACACAGTAAATAGGCACACAGTAAATACGCACACAGTAAATACGCACACGGTAATTACGCACACGGTAAATACGCACACGGTAAATACGCACACGGTAAATACGCACACGGTAAACACGCACACGGTAATTACGCACAAGGTAAATACGCACAAGGTAAATACGCACAAGGTAAATACGCACACGGTAAATACGCACACGGTAAATACGCACACGGTAAATACGCACACGGTAAATACGCACACGGTAAATACGCACACGGTAAATACGCACACGGTAAAGACGCACACGGTAAATACGCACACGGTAAATACGCACACAGTAAATACGCACACGGTAAATACGCACACGGTAAATAATCACACGGTAAATACGCACACTGTAAATACGCACACGGTAAATACGCACACGGTAAATACGCACACGGTAAATACGCACACGGTAAATACGCACACGGTAAACACGCACAAGGTAAATACGCACAAGGCAAATACGCACACGGTAAACACGCACACGGTAAATACGCACACGGTAAATACGCACACGGTAAATACGCACTTGGTAAACACGCACACGGTAAATACGCACACGGTAAATACGCACACGGTAAGTACGCACAGGGTAAATACGCACACGGTAAATACGCACACGGTAAATACGCACACTGTAAATACGCACACGGTAAATACGCACACGGTAAATACGCACACGGTAAATACGCACACTGTAAATACGCACACGGTAAATACGCACACGGTGAATACGCACACGGTAATTACGCACACGGTAAATACGCACACGGTAAGTACGCACACGGTAAATAGGCACACGGTAAATACGCACACGGTAAGTACGCACACGGTAAGTACGCACACGGTAAGTACGCACACGGTAAATACGCACACGGTAAATACGCACACGGTAAATACGCACACGGTAAATAAGCACACGGTAAATACGCACACGGTAAATACGCACACGGTAAATACGCACACGGTAAATACGCACACGGCAAATACGCGCACGGTAAATATGCACACGGTAAATACGCACACGGTAAATACGCACACCGTAAATACGCACACGGTAAATACACACACGGTAAATACGCACACGGTAAATACGCACACGGTAAATACGCACACGGTAAATACGCACACGGTAAACACGCACACGGTAAATACGCACACAGTAAATACGCACACAGTAAATACGCACACAGTAAATACGCACACAGTAAACACGCACACAGTAAATACGCACACAGTAAATACGCACGCAGTAAATACGCACGCAATAATTACGCACACAGTAAATACGCACACAGTAATTACGCACACAGTAAATACGCACACAGTAAATACGCACACGGTAAATACGCACACGGTAAATACGCACACGGTAAATACGCACACGGTAAACACGCACAAGGTAAATACGCACAAGGCAAATACGCACACGGTAAATACGCACACGGTATATACGCACACAGTAAACACGCACACAGTAAATACGCACACAGTAAATTTGCACGCAGTAAATACGCACGCAATAATTACGCACACAGTAAATACGCACACAGTAATTACGCACACAGTAAATACGCACGCAATAATTACGCACACGGTAAATACGCACACGGTAAATACGCACACGGTAAATAGGCACACGGTAAGTACGCACACGGTAAGTACGCACACGGTAAGTACGCACACGGTAAGTACGCACACGGTAAGTACGCACACGGTAAATACGCACACGGTAAATACGCACACGGTAAATAAGCACACGGTAAATAAGCACACGGTAAATACGCACACGGTAAATACGCACACGGTAAATACGCACACGGTAAATACGCACACGGTAAATACGCACACGGTAAATACGCACACGGTAAATACGCACACGGTAAATACGCACACGGTAAATACGCACACGGTAAATACGCACACGGTAAATACGCACACGGTAAATACGCACACGGTAAATACGCACACGGTAAATACGCACACGGTAAATACGCACACGGTAAATACGCACACGGTAAATACGCACACGGTGAATACGCACACGGTAAATACGCACACGGTAAATACGCACACGGTAAATACGCACACGGTAAATACGCACACGGTAAATACGCACACGGTAAATACGTACACACACAGTAAATACAAACACAGTAAATACACACATAGTAAATACACACACAGTGAATACACACACAGTAAATACACACACAGTAAATACGCGCACAGAAAATACACACACACTAACAACACACACAGTAAATACGCACACAGTAAAGACGCACACAGTAAATACGCACACGGTAATCACGCACACGGTAGACACGCACACGGTAAATACGCACACGGTAAATACGCACACGGTAAATACGCACACGGTAAACACGCACACGGTAAATACGCACACGGTAAATACGCACACGGTAAATACGCACAAGGTAAATACGCACACGGTAAAGACGCACACGGTAAATACGCACACCCTAAATACGCAAAAGGTAAATACGCACACGGTAAATACGCACACGGTAAATACGCACAAGGTAAATACGCACACGGTAAATACGCACACGGTAAATACGCACACGGTAAATACGCACACGGTAAACACGCACACGGTAAACACGCACACGGTAAACACGCACACGGTAAATACGCACACGGTAAATACGCACACGGTAAATACGCACACGGTAAATACGCACACGGTAAATACGCACAAGGTAAATACGCACACGGTAAATACGCACACGGTGAATACGCACACGGTAAATACGCACACGGTAAATACGCACACGGTAAATACGCACAAGGTAAATACGCACACGGTAAATACGCACACGGTAATTACGCACACGGTAAATACGCACACGGTAAATACGCACACGGTAAATACGCACACGGTAAATACGCACACGGTAAATACGCACACGGTAAATACGCACACGGTAAATACGCACACGGTAAATACGCACACGGTAAATACGCACACGGTAAATACGCACACGGTAAATACGCACACGGTAAATACGCACACAGTAAATACGCACACGGTAAATACGCACACAGTAAATACGAACACAGTAAATACGCACACAGTAAATACGCACACAGTAATTACGCACACAGTAAATACGCACACAGTAAATACGCACACAGTAAATACGCTCACAGTAAATACGCACACAGTAAATACGCACACAGTAAATACGCACACAGTAAATACGCACACAGTAAATATGCACACAGTAAATAAGAACACAGTAAATACGCACACAGTAAATACGCACACGTTAAATACGCACACGTTAAATACGCACACGGTAAATACGCACACGGTAAATACGCACACGGTAAATACACACAAGGTAAATACGCACACGGTAAATACGCACACGGTAAATACGCACACGGTAAATACGCACACGGTAAATACGCACACGGTAAATACGCACACGGTAAATACGCACACGGTAAGTACGCACACGGTAAGTACGCACACGGTAAATACGCACACGGTAAATACGCACACGGTAAATACGCACACGGTAAAGACGCACACGGTAAAGACGCACACGGTAAATACGCACACGGTAAATACGCACACGGTAAATACGCACATGGTAAATACGCACACGGTAAATACGCACAAGGTAATTACGCACACGGTAAGTACGCACACGGTAAATACGCACACGGTAAACACGCACACGGTAAATACGCACACGGTAAATACGCACACGGTAAATACGCACACGGTAAATACGCACACGGTAAATACGCACACGGTAAATACGCACACGATAAATACGCACACGGTAAATACGCACACGGTATATACGCTCACGGTAAATACGCACACGGTAAATACGCACACGATAAATACGCACACGGTAAATACGCACACTATAAATACGCACACGGTAAATACGCACACGGTAAATACGCACACGGTAAATACGCACACGGTAAATACGCACACGGTAAATACGCACACGGTAAATACGCACACGGTAAATACGCACACGGTAAATACGCACACGGTAAATACGCACACGGTAAATACGCACACGGTAAATACGCACACGGTAAATACGCACACGGTAAATACGCACACGGTAAATACGCACACGGTAAATACGCACACGGTAAATACGAACACGGTAATAACGCACACGGTAAATACGCACACGGTAAATACGCACACGGTAAATACGCACATGGTAAATACGCACATGGTAAATACGCACACGGTAAATACGCACACGGTAAATACGCAGACAGTAAATACGCACACAGTAAATACGCACACAGTAAATACGCACACAGTAAATATGCACACAGTAAATAAGAACACAGTAAATACGCACACAGTAAATACGCACACGTTAAATACGCACAAGGTAAATACGCACACGGTAAATACGCACACGGTAAATACGCACACGGTAAATACGCACACGGTAAATACGCACACGGTAAATACGCACACGGTAAATACGCACACGGTAAGTACGCACACGGTAAGTACGCACACGGTAAATACGCACACGGTAAATACGCACACGGTAAATACGCACACGGTAAATACGCACACGGTAAAGACGCACACGGTAAATACGCACACGGTAAATACGCACACGGTAAATACGCGCACGGTAAATACGCACACGGTAAATACGCACAAGGTAATTACGCACACGGTAAGTACGCACACGGTAAATACGCACACGGTAAACACGCACACGGTAAATACGCACACGGTAAATACGCACACGGTAAATACGCACACGGTAAATACGCACACGGTAAATACGCACACGGTAAATACGCACACGATAAATACGCACACGGTAAATACGCACACGGTATATACGCTCACGGTAAATACGCACACGGTAAATACGCACACGATAAATACGCACACGGTAAATACGCACACTATAAATACGCACACGGTAAATACGCACACGGTAAATACGCACACGGTAAATACGCACACGGTAAATACGCACACGGTAAATACGCACACGGTAAATACGCACACGGTAAATACGCACACGGTAAATACGCACACGGTAAATACGCACACGGTAAATACGCACACGGTAAATACGCACACGGTAAATACGCACACGGTAAATACGCACACGGTAAATACGCACACGGTAAATACGCACACGGTAAATACGAACACGGTAATAACGCACACGGTAAATACGCACACGGTAAATACGCACACGGTAAATACGCACACGGTAAATACGCACATGGTAAATACGCACACGGTAAATACGCACACGGTAAATACGCAGACAGTAAATACGCACACAGTAAATACGCACACAGTAATCACGCACACAGTAAATACGCACACAGTAAATACGCACACAGTAAATACGCACACAGTAAATACGCACACAGTAAATACGCACACAGTAAATACGCAAACAGTAAATACGCACACAGTAAATACGCACACAGTAAATACGCACACAGTAAATACGCACACAGTAAATACGCACACAGTAAATACGCACACAGTAAATACGCACACAGTAAATACGCACACAGTAAATACGCACACAGTAAATACGCACACAGTAAACACGCACACAGTAAATACGCACACAGTAAATACGCACACAGTAAATACGCACACAGTAAATAGGCACACAGTAAATACGCACACAGTGAATACGCACACAGTAATTACGCACACAGTAAATACGCACACAGTAAATACGCACACAGTAAATACGCTCACAGTAAATACGCACACAGTGAATATGCACACAGTAAATACGCACACAGTAAATACGCACACAGTAAATAAGCACACAGTAAATACGCGCACAGTAAATACGCACACGGTAAATACGCACACGGTAAATACGCACACGGTAAATACGCACACATTAAATACGCACACGGTAAATACGCACACGGTAAATACGCACAAGGTAAATACGCACAAGGTAAATACGCACACGGTAAATACGCAAACGGTAAATACGCACACGGAAAATACGCACACGGTAAATACGCACACGATAAATACGCACACGGTAAATACTCACACGGTAAATACGCACACGGTAAATACGCACACGGTAAGTACGCACACGGTAAGTACGCACACGGTAAATACGCACACAGTAAATACGCACACGGTAAATACGCACACGGTAAATACGCACACGGTAAAGACGCACACGGTAAAGACGCACACGGTAAATACGCACACGGTAAATACGCACACGGTAAATACGCACACGGTAAATACGCACAAGGTAAATACGCACAGGGTAAATACGCACACGGTAAACACGCACACGGTAAATACGCACACGGTAAATACGCACACGGTAAATACGCACACGCTAAATACGCACACGGTAATTACGCACACGGTAAATACGCACACGGTAAATACGCACACGGTAAATACGCACACGGTATATATGCACACGGTAAATACGCACACGGTAGATACGCACACGGTAAATACGCACACGGTAAATACGCACACGGTAAATACGCACACGGTAAATACGCACACGGTGAATACGCACACGGTAAATACGCACACGGTAAATACGCACACGGTAAATACGCACACGGTAAATACGCACACGGTAAATACGCACACAGTAAATACGCACACGGTAAATACGCACAAGGTAAATACGCACACGGTGAATACGCACACGGTAAATACGCACACGGTAAATACGCACACGGTAAATACGCACACGGTAAATACGCACACGGTAAATACGCACACGGTAAATACGCACACGGTAAATACGCACACGGTAAATACGCACACGGTAAATACCCACACGGTAAATACGCACACGGTAAATACGCACACAGTAAATACGCACGCAGTAAATACGCACACAGTAAATACGCACACAGTAAATACGCACACAGTAAATACGCACACAGTAAACACGCACACAGTAAACACGCACACAGTAAATACGCACACAGTAAATACGCACACAGTAAATACGCACACAGTAAATACGCACACAGTAAATACGCACACAGTAAATACGCACACAGTAAATACGCACACAGTAAGTACGCACACAGTAAATACGCACACAGTAAATACGCACACAGTAAAGACGCACACAGTAAAGACGCACACAGTAAAGACGCACACAGTAAATACGCACACGGTAAATACACACACGGTAATCACGCACACGGTAGACACGCACGCGGTAGACACGCACACGGTAAACACGCACACGGTAAATACGCACACGGTAAATACGCAACCGGTAAATACGCACACGGTATATATGCACACGGTAAATACGCACACGGTAAATACGCACACGGTAAATACGCACACGGTAAATACCCACACGGTAAATACGCACACGGTAAATACGCACACAGTAAAGACGCACACAGTAAAGACGCAAACAGTAAATACGCACACGGTAAATACACACACGGTAATCACGCACACGGTAGACACGCACGCGGTAGACACGCACACGGTAAACACGCACACGGTAAACACGCACACGGTAAATACGCACACGGTAAATACGCACACAGTAAATACGCACACAGTAAATACGCACACAGTAATCACGCACACAGTAAATACGCACACAGTAAATACGCACACAGTAAATACGCACACAGTAAATACGCACACAGTAAATACGCAAACAGTAAATACGAACACAGTAAATACGCACACAGTAAATACGCACACAGTAAATACGCACACAGTAAAAACGCACACAGTAAATACGCACACAGTAAGTACGCACACAGTAAATACGCACACAGTAAATACGCACACAGTAAAGACGCACACAGTAAAGACGCACACAGTAAATACGCACACAGTAAATACGCACACGGTAAATACACACACGGTAATCGCGCACACGGTAGACACGCACGCGGTAGACACGCACACGGTAAATACGCACACGGTAAATACGCACACAGTAAATACGCACACGGTAAATACGCACACGGTAAATACGCACACGGTAAATACGCACACGGTAAATACGCACACGGTAAATACGCACACGGTAATTACGCACACGGTAAAAACGCACGCAGTAAATACGCACACAGTAAATACGCACACAGTAAATACGCACACAGTAAATACGCACACAGTAAATACGCACACAGTAAATACGCACACAGTAAATACGCACACAGTAAATAAGAACACAGTAAATACGCACACAGTAAATACGCACACGTTAAATACGCACACGTTAAATACGCACACGGTAAATACGCACACGGTAAATAAGCACACGGTAAATACACACAAGGTAAATACGCACACGGTAAATACGCACACGGTAAATACGCACACGGTAAATACGCACACGGTAAATACGCACACGGTAAATACGCACACGGTAAATACGCACACGGTAAATACGCACACGGTAAGTACGCACACGGTAAGTACGCACACGGTAAATACGCACACGGTAAATACGCACACGGTAAATACGCACACGGTAAATACGCACACGGTAAAGACGCACACGGTAAATACGCACACGGTAAATACGCACACGGTAAATACGCACACGGTAAATACGCACACGGTAAATACGCACAAGGTAATTACGCACACGGTAAATACGCACACGGTAAATACGCACACGGTAAATACGCACACGGTAAATACGCACACGGTAAATACGCACACGGTAAATACGCACACGGTAAATACGCACACGGTAAATACTCACACGGTAAATACGCACACGGTAAATACGCACACGGTATATACGCACACGGTATATACGCACACGGTAAATACGCACACGGTAAATACGCGCACGATAAATACGCGCACGGTAAATAGGCACACGGTAAATACGCACACGGTAAATACGCACACGGTAAATACGCACACGGTAAATACGCACACGGTAAATACGCACACGGTAAATACGCACACGGTAAATACGCACACGGTAAATACGCACACGGTAAATACGCACACGGTAAATACGCACACGGTAAATACGCACACGGTAAATACGCACACGGTAAATACGCACACGGTAAATACGCACACGGTAAATACGCACACGGTAAATACGCACACGGTAAATACGCACACGGTAAATACGCACACGGTAAATACGCACACGGTAAATACGCACACGGTAAATCCGCACACGGTAAATCCGCACACGGTAAATACGAACACGGTAAATACGCACACGGTAAATACGCACACGGTAAATACGCACACGGTAAATACGCACACGGTAAATACGCACACGGTAAATACGCACACGGTAAACACGCAGACAGTAAATACGCACACAGTAAATACGCACACAGTAAATAAGCACACAGTAATCACGCACACAGTAAATACGCACACAGTAAATACGCACACAGTAAATACGCACACAGTAAATACGCACACAGTAAATACGCACACAGTAAATACGCAAACAGTAAATACGCACACAGTAAATACGCACACAGTGAATACGCACACAGTAAATACGCACACAGTAAATACGCACCCAGTAATTAAGCACACAGTAAATACGCGCACAGTAAATACGCACACGGTAAATACGCACACGGTAAATACGCACACGGTAAATACGCACACGGTAAATACGCACACGGTAAATACGCACACGGTAAACACGCACACGGTAAACACGCACACGGTAAATACGCACACGGTAAATACGCACACGGTAAATACGCACACGGTAAATACGCACACGGTAAATACGCACACGGTAAATACGCACACGGTAAATACGCACACGGTAAATACGCACACGGTAAATACGCACACGGTAAATACGCACACGGTAAATACGCACAAGGTAAATACGCACAAGGTAAATACGCACACGGTAAATACGCACACGGTAAATACGCACACGGTAAATATGCACACGGTAAATACGCACACGGTAAATACGCACACGGTAAATACGCACACGGTAAATACGCACACGGTAAATACGCAAACGGTAAATACGCACACGGTAAGTACGCACACGGTAAATACGCACACGGTAAATACGCACACGGTAAATACGCACACGGTAAATACGCACACGGTAAATACGCACACGGTAAAGACGCACACGGTAAATACGCACACGGTAAATACGCACACGGTAAATACGCACACGGTAAATACGCACACGGTAAATACGCACAAGGTAAATACGCACACGGTAAATACGCACACGGTAAATACGCACACGGTAAATACGCACACAATAAATACGCACACAGTAAATACGCACACAGTAAATACGCACACAGTAAGTACGCACACAATAGATACGCACACAGTAAATACGCACACAGTAAATACGCGCACAGTAAATACGCACACAGTAAATACGCACACAGTAAATACGCACACAGTAAATACGCACACAGTAAATACGCACACAGTAAATACACACACAGTGAATACACACACCGTAAATACACACACAGTAAATACACACACACAGTAAATACACACACACAGTAAATACACACACACAGCAAATACACACACAGTAAATACACACACAGTAAATACACACACAGTAAATACAAACACAGTAAATACACACATAGTAAATACACACACAGTGAATACACACACAGTAAATACACACACAGTAAATACGCACACAGAAAATACACACACACTAACAACACACACAGTAAATACGCACACAGTAAAGACGAACACAGTAAATACGCACACGGTAATCACGCACACGGTAGACACGCACACGGTAAATACGCACACGGTAAATACGCACACGGTAAATACGCACACGGTAAACACGCACACGGTAAACACGCACACGGTAAATACGCACACGGTAAATACGCACACGGTAAATACGCACACGGTAAATACGCACACGGTAAATACGCACACCCTAAATACGCACAAGGTAAATACGCACACGGTAAATACGCACACGGTAAATACGCACAAGGTAAATACGCACACGGTAAATACGCACACGGTAAATACGCACACGGTAAATACGCACACGGTAAATACGCACACGGTAAACACGCACACGGTAAACACGCACACGGTAAATACGCACACGGTAAATACGCACACGTTAAATACGCACACGGTAAATACGCACACGGTAAATACGCACACGGTAAATACGCACAAGGTAAAAACGCACACGGTAAATACGCACACGGTGAATACGCACATGGTAAATACGCACATGGTAAATACGCACACGGTAAATACGCACAAGGTAAATACGCACACGGTAAATACGCACACGGTAAATACGCACACGGTAAATACGCACACGGTAAATACGCACACGGTAAATACGCACACGGTAAATACGCACACGGTAAATACGCACACGGTAAATACGCACACGGTAAATACGCACACGGTAAATACGCACACGGTAAATACGCACACGGTAAATACGCACACGGTAAATACGCACACGGTAAATACGCACACGGTAAATACGCACACGGTAAATACGCACACGGTAAATACGCACACAGTAAATACGCACACAGTAAATACGCACACAGTAAACACGCACACAGTAATTACGCACACAGTAAATACGCACACAGTAAATACGCAGACAGTAAATACGCTCACAGTAAATACGCACACAGTAAATACGCACACAGTAAATACGCACACAGTAAATACGCACACAGTAAATAAGAACACAGTAAATACGCACACAGTAAATACGCACACGTTAAATACGCACACGTTAAATACGCACACAGTAAATACGCACACGGTAAATAAGCACACGGTAAATACACACAAGGTAAATACGCACAAGGTAAATACGCACACGGTAAATACGCACACGGTAAATACGCACACGGTAAATACGCACACGGTAAATACGCACACGGTAAATACGCACACGGTAAACACGCACACGGTAAATACGCACACGGTAAATACGCACACGGTAAGTACGCACACGGTAAATACGAACACAGTAATAACGCACACGGTAAATACGCACACGGTAAATACGCACACGGTAAATACGCACACGGTAAATACGCACACGGTAAATACGCACACGGTAAATACGCACACGTTAAATACGCAGACAGTAAATACGCACACAGTAAATACGCACACATTAATCACGCACACAGTAAATACGCAAACAGTAAATACGCACACAGTAAATACGCACACAGTAAATACGCACACAGTAAATACGCACACAGTAAATACGCACACAGTAAATACGCACACAGTAAATACGCACACAGTGAATACGCACACAGTAATTACGCACGCAGTAAATACGCACACAGTAAATACGCACACAGTAAATACGCTCACAGTAAATACGCACACAGTGAATACGCACGCAGTAAATACGCACACAGTAAATACGCACACGGTAAATACGCACACGGTAAATACGCACACGGTAAATACGCACACGGTAAATACGCACACGGTAAATACGCACACGGTAAATACGCACACGGTAAATACGCACACTGTAAATACGCACACGGTAAATACGCACACGATAAATACGCACACGGTAAATACGCACACGGTAAATACGCACACGGTAAATACGCACACGGTAAATACGCACACGGTAAATACGCACACGGTAAACACGCACACGGTAAACACGCACACGGTAAACACGCACACGGTAAACACGCACACGGTAAACACGCACACGGTAAATACGCACACGGTAAATACGCACACGGTAAATACGCACACCGTAAATACGCACACGGTAAATACGCACACGGTAAATACGCACGCGGTAAATACGCACACAGTAAATACGCACACGGTAAATACGCACACGGTAAATACGAACACAGTAAATACGCACACGGTAAATACGCACACGGTGAATACGCACACGGTGAATACGCACACGGTGAATACGCACACGGTGAATACGCACACGGTGAATACGCACACCGTAAACACTCACACGGTAAACACGCACACGGTAAACACGCACACGGTAAACACGCACACGGTAAATACGCACACGGTAAATACGCACACGGTAAATACGCACACGGTAAATACGCACACGGTAAATACGCACACGGTAAATACGCACACGGTAAATACGCACACGGTAAATACGCACACGGTAAATACGCACACGGTAAATACGCACACGGTAAATACGCACACGGTAAATACGCACACAATAAATACGCACACAGTAAATACGCACACAGTAAATACGCACACAGTAAGTACGCACACAATAGATACGCACACAGTAAATACGCACACAGTAAATACGCACACAGTAAATACGCACACAGTAAATACGCACACAGTAAATACGCACACAGTAAATACGCACACAGTAAATACGCACACAGTAAATACACACACAGTGAATACACGCACCGTAAATACACACACAGTAAATACACACACACAGTAAATACACACACACAGTAAATACACACACACAGCAAATACACACACAGTAAATACACACACAGTAAATACACACACAGTAAATACAAACACAGTAAATACACACATAGTAAATACACACACAGTGAATACACACACAGTAAATACACACACAGTAAATACGCACACAGAAAATACACACACACTAACAACACACACAGTAAATACGCACACGGTAAATACGCACACGGTAAATACGCACACGGTAAATACGCACACGGTAAATACGCACAAGGTAAATACGCACACGGTAAATACGCACACGGTAAATACGCACACGGTAAATACGCACACGGTAAATACGCACACGGTAAATACGCACACGGTAAATACGCACACGGTAAATACGCACACGGTAAATACGCACACGGTAAATACGCACACGGTAAATACGCACACGGTAAATACGCACACGGTAAATACGCACACGGTAAATACGCACACGGTAAATACGCACACGGTAAATACGCACACGGTAAATACGCACACGGTAAATACGCACACGGTAAATACGCACACAGTAAATACGCACACAGTAAATACGCACACAGTAATTACGCACACAGTAAATACGCACACAGTAAATACGCACACAGTAAATACGCTCACAGTAAATACGCACACAGTAAATACGCACACAGTAAATACGCACACAGTAAATAAGAACACAGTAAATACGCACACAGTAAATACGCACACGTTAAATACGCACACGGTAAATACGCACACGGTAAATACGCACACGGTAAATACGCACACGGTAAATACACACAAGGTAAATATGCACAAGGTAAGTACGCACACGGTAAATACGCACACGGTAAATACGCACACGGTAAATACTCACACGGTAAATACGCACACGGTAAAGACGCACACGGTAAATACGCACACGGTAAATACGCACACGGTAAATACGCACACGGTAAATACGCACACGGTAAATACGCACAAGGTAATTACGCACACGGTAAATACGCACACGGTAAATACGCACACGGTAAATACGCACACGGTAAATACGCACACGGTAAATACGCACACGGTAAATACGCACACGGTAAATACGCACACGGTAAATACGCACACGGTAAATACGCACACGGTAAATACGCACACGGTATATACGCACACGGTAAATACGCACACGGTAAATACGCACACGATAAATACGCACACGGTAAATACGCACACTATAAATACGCACACGGTAAATACGCACACGGTAAATACGCACACGGTAAATACGCACACGGTAAATACGCACACGGTAAATACGCACACGGTAACTACGCACATGGTAAATACGCACACGGTAAATACGCACACGGTAAATACGCACACGGTAAATACGCACACGGTAAATACGCACACGGTAAATACGCACACGGTAAATACGCACACGGTAAATACGCACACGGTAAATACGCACACGGTAAATACGCACACGGTAAATACGAACACGGTAATAACGCACACGGTAAATACGCACACGGTAAATACGCACACGGTAAATACGCACACGGTAAATACGCACACGGTAAATACGCACACGGTAAATACGCACACGGTAAATACGCAGACAGTAAATACGCACACAGTAAATACGCACACAGTAATCACGCACACAGTATATACGCACACAGTAAATACGCACACAGTAAATACGCACACAGTAAATACGCACACAGTAAATACGCACACAGTAAATACGCACACAGTAAATACGCACACAGTAAATACGCACACAGTAAATACGCACACAGTAAATACGCACACAGTGAATACGCACACAGTAATTACGCACACAGTAAATACGCACACAGTAAATACGCACACAGTAAATACGCTCACAGTAAATACGCACACAGTGAATACGCACACAGTAAATACGCACACAGTAAATACGCACACAGTAAATAAGCACACAGTAAATACGCACACGGTAAATACGCACACGGTAAATACGCACACGGTAAATACGCACACGGTAAATACGCACACGGTAAATACGCACACGGTAAATACGCACAAGGTAAATACGCACAAGGTAAATACGCACACGGTAAATACGCACACGGTAAATACGCACACGGAAAATACGCACACGGTAAATACGCACACGGTAAATACGCACACGGTAAATACGCACACGGTAAATACGCACACGGTAAATACACACACAGTAAATACACACACACAGTAAATACACACACACAGTAAATACACACACACAGCAAATACACACACGGTAAATACACACACAGTAAATACACACACAGTAAATACAAACACAGTAAATACACACATAGTAAATACACACACAGTGAATACACACACAGTAAATACACACACAGTAAAAACGCACACAGAAAATACACACACACTAACAACACACACAGTAAAATACGCACACAGTAAATACGCACACAGTAAATACACACACGGTAATCACGCACACGGTAGACACACACACGGTAAATACGCACACGGTAAATACGCACACAGTAAATACGCACACAGTAAATACGCACACAGTAAATACGCACACAGTAATTACGCACACAGTAAATACGCACACAGTAATGACGCACACAGTAAATACGCACACAGTAATAACACACACAGTGAATAAACACACAGTAAATACACAGACAGTAAATACACACACACAGTAAATACACACACACAGTAAATACATACACACAGTAAATACACACACACAGTAAATACACACACAGTAAATACACACACAGTAAATACACACACAGTAAATACAAACACAGTAAATACACACACAGTAAATACACACACAGTAAATACACACACAGTAAATACGCACACAGTAAATACGCACACAGAAAATACGCACACAATAACAACGCACACAGTAAATACGCACACAGTAAATACGCACACAGTAAATACGCGCACAGTAAATACGCACACAGTAAATACGCACACAGTAAATACGCACACAGTAAATACGCACACAGTAAATACGCACACAGTAAATACGCACACAGTAAATACGCACACAGTAAATACGCACACAGTAAACACGAACACAGTAACTACGCACACAGTAAATACGCACACAGTAAATACGCACACAGTAAATACGCGCACAGTAAATACGCGCACAGTAAATACGCACACAGTAAATACGCACACAGTAAATACGCACACAGTAAAAACGCACACAGTAAATACGAACACAGTAAAGACGCACTCAGTAAATACGCACACGGTAAATACGCACACGGTAAATACGCACACGGTAAATACGCACACGGTAAATACGCACACGGTAAATACGCACACGGTAAATACGCACACGGTAAATACGCACACGGTAAATACGCACACGGCAAATACGCACACGGTAAATACGCACACGGTAAATACGCACACGGTAAATACGCACACGGTAAATACGCACACGGTAAATACGCACACGGTAAATACGCACACGGTAAATACGCACACGGTAAATACGCACACGGTAAATACGCACACGGTAAATACGCACACGGTAAAAACGCACACGGTAAATACGCACACGGTAAATACGCACACGGTAAATACGCACACGGTAAATACGCACACGGTAAATACGCACACGGTAAATACGCACACGGTAAATACGCACACGGTAAATACGCACACGGTAAATACGCACACGGTAAATACGCACACTGTAAATACGCACACTGTAAATACGCACACGGTAAATACGCACACGGTAAATACGCACACGGTAAATACGCACACGGTAAATACGCACACGGTAAATACGCACACGGTAAATACGCACACGGTAAACACGCACACGGTAAACACGCACACGGTAAACACGCACACGGTAAACACGCACACGGTAAATACGCACACGGTAAATACGCACACGGTGAATACGCACACGGTAAATACGCACACCGTAAATACGCACACGGTAAATACGCACACGGTAAATACGCACACGGTAAATACGCACACGGTAAATACGCACACGGTAAAAACGCACACGGTAAATACGCACACGGTAAATACGCACACGGTAAATACGCACACGGTAAATACGCACACGGTAAATACGCACACGGTAAATACGCACACGGTAAAAACGCACACGGTAAATACGCACACGGTAAATACGCACACGGTAAATACGCACACGGTAAATACGCACACGGTAAATACGCACACGGTAAATACGCACACGGTAAATACGCACACGGTAAATACGCACACGGTAAATACGCACACGGTAAATACGCACACGGTAAATACGCACACGGTAAGCACGCACACGGTAAACACGCACACGGTAAACACGCACACGGTAAACACGCACACGGTAAACACGCACACGGTAAATACGCACACTGTAAATACGCACACGGTAAATACGCACACGGTAAATACGCACACGGTAAATACGCACATGATAAATACGCACACGGTAAATACGCACACAGTAAATACGCACACAGTAAATACGCACACGGTAAATACGCACACGGTAAATACGCACACTGTAAATACGCACACGGTAAATACGCACACGGTAAATACGCATTCGGTGAATACGCACACGGTGAATACGCACACGGTGAATACGAACACGGTGAATACGCACACCGTAAACACTCACACGGTAAACACGCACGTGGTAAACACGCACACGGTAAACACGCACACGGTAAACACGCACACGGTAAATACGCACACGGTAAATACGCACACGGTAAATACGCACACGGTAAATACGCACACGGTAAATACGCACACGGTAAATACGCACACGGTAAATACGCACACGGTAAATACGCACACGGTAAATACGCACACGGTAAATACGCACACGGTAAATACGCACACGGTAAATACGCACACAATAAATACGCACACAGTAAATACGCACACAGTAAATACGCACACAGTAAGTACGCACACAGTAGATACGCACACAGTAAATACGCACACAGTAAATACGCACACAGTAAATACGCACACAGTAAATACGCACACAGTAAATACGCACACAGTAAATACGCACACAGTAAATACGCACACAGTAAATACACACACAGTGAATACACACACAGTAAATACACACACGGTAAATACGCACACGGTAAAACGCACACGGTAAATACGCACACGGTAAAACGCACACGGTAAATACGCACACGGTAAATACGCACACGGTAAATACGCACACGGTATATACGCACACGGTAAATACGCACAAGGTAAATACGCACACGGTAAATACGCACACGGTAAATACGCACACGGTAAATACGCACACGGTAAATACGCACACGGTAAATACGCACACGGTAAATACGCACACGGTAAATACGCACACGGTAAATACGCACACGGTAAATACGCACACGGTAAATACGCACACGGTAAATACGCACACGGTAAATACGCACACGGTAAATACGCACACGGTAAATACGCACACGGTAAATACGCACACGGTAAATACGCACACGGTAAATACGCACACGGTAAATACGCACACGGTAAATACGCACACGGTAAATACGCACACAGTAAATACGCACACAGTAAATACGCACACAGTAAATACGCACACAGTAAATACGCACACAGTAATTACGCACACAGTAAATACGCACACAGTAAATACGCTCACAGTAAATACGCACACAGTAAATACGCACACAGTAAATACGCACACAGTAAATACGCACACAGTAAATAAGAACACAGTAAATACGCACACAGTAAATACGCACACGTTAAATACGCACACGGTAAATACGCACACGGTAAATACGCACACGGTAAATACGCACACGGTAAATACACACAAGGTAAATACGCACAAGGTAAATACGCACACGGTAAACACGCACACGGTAAATACGCACACGGTAAATACGCACACGGTAAATACGCACACGGTAAATACGCACACGGTAAATACGCACACGGTAAATACGCACACGGTAAGTACGCACACGGTAAATACGCACACGGTAAATACGCACACGGTAAATACGCACACGGTAAATACGCACACGGTAAAGACGCACACGGTAAATACGCACACGGTAAATACGCACACGGTAAATACGCACACGGTAAATACGCACACGGTAAATACGCACAAGGTAATTACGCACACGGTAAATACCCACACAGTAAATACGCACACAGTAAATACGCACACAGTAAATACGCACACAGTAAATACGCACACAGTAAATACGCACACAGTAAATACGCACACAGTGAATACGCACACAGTAATTACGCACACAGTAAATACGCACACGGTAAATACGCACACAGTAAATACGCTCACAGTAAATACGCACACAGTGAATACGCACACAGTAAATACGCACACAGTAAATACGCACACAGTAAATAAGCACACAGTAAATACGCGCACGGTAAATACGCACACGGTAAATACGCACACGGTAAATACGCACACGGTAAATACGCACACGGTAAATACGCACACGGTAAATACGCACACGGTAAATACGCACAAGGTAAATACGCACAAGGTAAATACGCACACGGTAAATACGCACACGGTAAATACGCACACGGAAAATACGCACACGGTAAATACGCACACGGTAAAAACGCACACGGTAAATACTCACACGGTAAATACGCACACGGTAAATACGCACACGGTAAGTACGCACACGGTAAGTACGCACACGGTAAATACGCACACGGTAAATACGCACACGGTAAATACGCACACGGTAAATACGCACACGGTAAAGACGCACACGGTAAAGACGCACACGGTAAATACGCACACGGTAAATACGCACACGGTAAATACGCACACGGTAAATACGCACACGGTAAATACGCACAAGGTAAATACGCGAGGGTAAACACGCACACGGTAAACACGCACACGGTAAATACGCACACGGTAAATACGCACACGGTAAATACGCACACGCTAAATACGCACACGGTAAATACGCACACGGTAAATACGCACACGGTAAATACGCACACGGTATATACGCACACGGTAAATACGCACACGGTAAATACGCACACGGTAAATACGCACACGGTAAATACGCACACGGTAAATACGCACACGGTAAATACGCACACGGTAAATACGCACACGGTAAATACGCACACGGTAAATACGCACACGGTAAATAGGCACACGGTAAATACGCACACGGTAAATACGCACACGGTAAATACGCACACAGTAAATACGCACACGGTAAATACGCACAAGGTAAATACGCACACGGTGAATACGCACACGGTAAATACGCACACGGTAAATACGCACACGGTAAATACGCACACAGTAAAGACGCACACGGTAAATACGCACACGGTAAATACGCACACGGTAAATACACACACAGTAAATACACACACACAGTAAATACACACACACACAGTAAATACACACACACAGCAAATACACACACAGTAAATACACACACAGTAAATACACACACAGTAAATACAAACACAGTAAATACACACATAGTAAATACACACACAGCGAATACACACACAGTAAATACACACACAGTAAATACGCACACAGAAAATACACACACACTAACAACACACACAGTAAAATACGCACACAGTAAATACGCACACAGTAAATACACACACGGTAATCACGCACACGGTAGACACACACACGGTAAATACGCACACGGTAAATACGCACACAGTAAATACGCACACAGTAAATACGCACACAGTAGATACGCACACAGTAATTACGCACACAGTAAATACGCACACAGTAATGACGCACACAGTAAATACGCACACAGTAATAACACACACAGTGAATACACACACAGTAAATACACAGACAGTAAATACACACACACAGTAAATACACACACACAGTAAATACACACACACAGTAAATACACACACAGTAAATACACACACAGTAAATACACACACAGTAAATACAAACACAGTAAATACACACACAGTAAATACACACACAGTAAATACACACACAGTAAACACGCACACAGTAAATACGCACACAGAAAATACACACACACTAACAACACACACAGTAAATACGCACACAGTAAATACGCACACAGTAAATACGCACACAGTAAATACGCACACAGTAAATACGCACACAGTAAATACGCACACAGTAAATACGCACACAGTAAATACGCACACAGTAAATACGCACACAGTAAATACGCACACAGTAAATACGCACACAGTAAATACGCACACAGTAAATACGCACACAGTAAACACGAACACAGTAACTACGCACACAGTAAATACGCACACAGTAAATACGCACACAGTAAATACGCGCACAGTAAATACGCGCACAGTAAATACGCGCACAGTAAATACGCGCACAGTAAATACGCACACAGTAAAAACGCACACAGTAAATACGCACACAGTAAATACGCACACAGTAAATACGCACACAGTAAATACGCACACGGTAAATATGCACACGGTAAATACGCACACGGTAAATACGCACACGGTAAATACGCACACGGTGAATACGCACACGGTGAATACGCACACGGTAAATACGCACACGGTAAATACGCACACGGTAAATACGCACACGGCAAATACGCACACGGTAAATACGCACACGGTAAATACGCACACGGTAAATACGCACAAGGTAAATACGCACACGGTAAATACGCACACGGTAAATACGCACACGGTAAATACGCACACGGTAAATACGCACACGGTAAATACGCACACGGTAAATACGCACACGGTAAATACGCACACGGTGAAAACGCACACGGTAAATACGCACACGGTAAATACGCACACGGTAAATACGCACACGGTAAATACGCACACGGTAAATACGCACACGGTAAATACGCACACAGTAAATACGCACACGGTAAATACGCACACGGTAAATACGCACACGGTAAATACGCACACTGTAAATACGCACACGGTAAATACGCACACGGTAAATACGCACACGGTAAATACGCACACGGTAAATACGCACACGGTAAATACGCACACGGTAAATACGCACACGGTAAACACGCACACGGTAAACACGCACACGGTAAATACGCACACGGTAAACACGCACACGGTAAACACGCACACGGTAAATACGCACACGGTAAATACGCACACGGTAAATACGCACACCGTAAATACGCACACGGTAAATACGCACACGGTAAATACGCACACGGTAAATACGCACACAGTAAATACGCACACGGTAAATACGCACACGGTAAATACGAACACGGTAAATACGCACACGGTAAATACGCACACGGTGAATACGCACACGGTGAATACGCACACGGTGAATACGCACACGGTGAATACGCACACGGTGAATACGCACACCGTAAACACTCACACGGTGAACACGCACACGGTAAACACGCACACGGTAAACACGCACACGGTAAATACGCACACGGTAAATACGCACACGGTAAATACGCACACGGTAAATACGCACACGGTGAATACGCACACGGTAAATACGCACACGGTAAATACGCACACGGTAAATACGCACACGGTAAATACGCACACGGTAAATACGCACACGGTAAATACGCACACGGTAAATACGCACACAATAAATACGCACACAGTAAATACGCACACTGTAAATACGCACACAGTAAGTACGCACACAATAGATACGCACACAGTAAGTACGCACACAGTAAATACGCACACAGTAAATACGCACACAGTAAATACGCACACAGTAAATACGCACACAGTAAATACGCACACAGTAAATACGCACACAGTAAATACACACACAGTGAATACACGCACCGTAAATACACACACAGTAAATACACACACACAGTAAATACACACACACAGTAAATACACACACACAGCAAATACACACACAGTAAATACACACACAGTAAATACACACACAGTAAATACAAACACAGTAAATACACACATAGTAAATACACACACAGTGAATACACACACAGTAAATACACACACAGTAAATACGCACACAGAAAATACACACACACTAACAACACACACAGTAAATACGCACACAGTAAAGACGCACACAGTAAATACGCACACGGTAATCACGCACACGGTAGACACGCACACGGTAAATACGCACACGGTAAATACGCACACGGTAAATACGCACACGGTAAACACGCAGACGGTAAATACGCACACGGTAAATACGCACACGGTAAATACGCACACGGTAAATACGCACACGGTAAATACGCACACGGTAAATACGCACACCCTAAATACGCACAAGGTAAATACGCACACGGTAAATACGCACACGGTAAATACGCACAAGGTAAATACGCACACGGTAAATACGCACACGGTAAATACGCACGAGGTAAATACGCACACGGTAAATACGCACACGGTAAACACGCACACGGTAAACACGCACACGGTGAATACGCACACGGTAAATACGCACACGGTAAATACGCACACGGTAAATACGCACACGGTAAATACGCACACGGTAAATACGCACAAGGTAAATACGCACACGGTAAATACGCACACGGTGAATACGCACATGGTAAATACGCACATGGTAAATACGCACATGGTAAATACGCACACGGTAAATACGCACAAGGTAAATACGCACACGGTAAATACGCACACGGTAATTACGCACACGGTAAATACGCACACAGTAAATACGCGCACAGTAAATACGCACACAGTAAATCCGCACAACGTAAATACGCACACAATAAATACGCACACAGTAAATCCGCACACAGTAAATACGCACACAGTAAATACGCACACAGTAAATACGCACACGGTAAATACGCACACGGTAAATACGCACACGGTAAATACGCACACGGTAAATACGCACACGGTAAATACGCACACGGTAAATACGCACACAGTAAATACGCACACGGTAAATACGCACACGGTAAATACGCACACGGTAAATACGCACACAGTAAATACGCACACAGTAAATACGCACACAGTAAATACGCACACAGTAAATACGCACCCAGTAAATACGCACACAGTAAATACGCACACAGTAAATACGCACACGGTAAATACGCACACAGTAGATACGCACACAGTAAATACGCACACAGTAAATACGCACACAGTAAACACGCACACAGTAAATACGCACACAGTAAATACGCACACAGTAAATACGCACACAGTAAATACGCACACAGTAAATACGCACACAGTAAATACGCACACAGTAAATACGCACACAGTAATTACGCACACAGTAAATACGCACACAGTAAATACGCACACAGTAATTACGCACACAGTAAATACGCACACAGTAAATACGCACACAGTAAATACGCACACAGTAAATACGCACACAGTAAATACGCACAGAGTAAACACGCACAGAGTAAACACGCACACAGTAAACACGCACACAGTAAACACGCACACAGTAAACACGCACGCAGTAAATACGCACACAGTAAATACGCACGCAGTGAATACGCACGCAGTAAATACGCACGCAGTAAATACGCACGCAGGAAATACGCACGCAGTAAATACGCACGCAGTGAATACGCACGCAGTGAAGACGCACGCAGTGAATACGCACGCAGTGAATACGCACGCAGTGAATACGCACGCAGTGAATACGCACGCAGTGAATACGCACGCAGTGAATACGCACACAGTGAATACGCACGCAGTGAATACGCACGCAGTGAATACGCACACAGTAAATACGCACGCAGTTAATACGCACGCAGTAAAGACGCACGCAGTAAATACGCACGCAGTAAATACGCACGCAGTAAATACGCATGCAGTAAATACGCACACAGTAAATACGCACGCAGTAAATACGCACACAGTAAATACTCACACAGTAAATACGCACACAGTAAATACGCACACAGTAAATACGCGCACAGTGAATACGCACACAGTAAATACGCACACAGTAAATACGCACACAGTAAATACGCACACGGTAAATTCGAACACGGTAAATACGCAGACGGTAAATACGCATACGGTAAATACGCACAAGGTAAATACGCACACGGTAAATACGCACACGGTAAATACGCACACGGTAAATACGCACACGGTAAATACGCACACGGTAAATACGCACACGGTAAATACGCACACGGTAAATACGCACACGGTAAATACGCACAAGGTAAATACGCACACTGTAAATACGCACACTGTAAATACGCACACGGTAAATACGCACACGGTAAATACGCACACGGTAAATACGCACACGGTAAATACGCACACGGTAAATACGCACACGGTAAATACGCACACGGTAAATACGCACACGGTTAATACGCACACGGTAAATACGCACACGGTGAATACGCACACGGTGAATACGCACACGGTAAATACGCACACGGTAATCACGCACACGGTAAATACGCACACGGTAAATACGCACACGCTAAATACGCACACGGTAAATACGCACACGGTAAATACGCACACAGTAAATACGCACACAGTAAATACGCACACAGTAAATACGCACACAGTAAATACGCACACGGTAAATACGCACACGGTAAATACGCACACGGTAAATACGCACACGGTAAATACGCACACGGTAAATACGCACACGGTAAATACGCACACGGTAAATACGCACACGGTAAATACGCACAAGGTAAATACGCACACGGTAAATACGCACACAGTAAATACGCACAAAGTAAATACGCACACGGTAAATACGCACACGGTAAATACGCACACAGTAAATACGCACACAGTAAATACGCACACAGTAAATACGCACACAGTAAATACGCACACAGTAATTACGCACACAGTAAATACGCACACAGTAAATACGCGCACAGTAAACACGCACACAGTAAACACGCACACAGTAAATACGCACACAGTAAATACGCACACAGTAAATACGCACACAGTAAATACGCACACAGTAAATACGCACACAGTAATTACGCACACAGTAAATACGCACACAGTAAATACGCACACAGTAATTACGCACACAGTAAATACGCACACAGTAAATACGCACACAGTAAATACGCACACAGTAAATACGCACACAGTAAATACGCACAGAGTAAACACGCACACAGTAAACACGCACACAGTAAACACGCGCACAGTAAACACGCACGCAGTAAATACGCACGCAGTAAATACGCACGCAGTAAATACGCACGCAGTGAATACGCACGCAGTAAATACGCACGCAGTAAATACGCACGCATGAAATACGCACGCAGTAAATACGCACGCAGTGAATACGCACGCAGTGAAGACGCACGCAGTGAATACGCACGCAGTAAATACGCACGCAGTAACTACGCACACAGTAAATACGCACACAGTAAATACGCACACAGTAAAGACGCACACAGTAAAGACGCAAACAGTAAATACGCACACGGTAAATACACACACGGTAATCACGCACACGGTAGACACGCACGCGGTAGACACGCACACGGTAAACACGCACACGGTAAATACGCACACGGTAAATACGCACACGGTAAATACGCACACAGTAAATACGCACACAGTAAATACGCACACAGTAATCACGCACACAGTAAATACGCACACAGTAAATACGCACACAGTAAATACGCACACAGTAAATACGCACACAGTAAATACGCAAACAGTAAATACGAACACAGTAAATACGCACACAGTTAATACGCACACAGTAAATACGCACACAGTAAAAACGCACACAGTAAATACGCACACAGTAAGTACGCACACAGTAAATACGCACACAGTAAATACGCACACAGTAAAGACGCACACAGTAAAGACGCACACAGTAAATACGCACACAGTAAATACGCACACGGTAAATACACACACGGTAATTGCGCACACGGTAGACACGCACGCGGTAGACACGCACACAGTAAATACGCACACGGTAGATACGCACACAGTAAATACGCACACGGTAAATACGCACACGGTAAATACGCACACGGTAAATACGCACACGGTAAATACGCACACGGTAAATACGCACATGGTAATTACGCACACGGTAAAAACGCACGCAGTAAATACGCACACAGTAAATACGCACACAGTAAATACGCACACAGTAAATACGCACACAGTAAATACGCACACAGTAAATACGCACACAGTAAATACGCGCACAGTAAATACGCACACAGTAAATACGCAGACAGTAAATACGCACACAGTAAGTACGCACACAGTAAATACGCACACAGTAAAGACGCACACAGTAAAGACGCACACAGTAAATACGCACACAGTAAATACGCACACAGTAAATACACACACAGTGAATACACGCACCGTAAATACACACACAGTAAATACACACACACAGTAAATACACACACACAGTAAATACACAGACACAGCAAATACACACACAGTAAATACACACACAGTAAATACACACACAGTAAATACAAACACAGTAAATACACACATAGTAAATACACACACAGTGAATACACACACAGTAAATACACACACAGTAAATACGCACACAGTAAAAACGCACACAGTAAATACGCACACAGTAAGTACGCACACAGTAAATACGCACACAGTAAATACGCACACAGTAAAGACGCACACAGTAAAGACGCACACAGTAAATACGCACACAGTAAATACGCACACGGTAAATACACACACGGTAATTGCGCACACGGTATACACGCACGCGGTAGACACGCACACGGTAAATACGCACACGGTAGATACGCACACAGTAAATACGCACACGGTAAATACGCACACGGTAAATACGCACACGGTAAATACGCACACGGTAAATACGCACACGGTAAATACGCACACGGTAATTACGCACACGGTAAAAACGCACGCAGTAAATACGCACACAGTAAATACGCACACAGTAAATACGCACACAGTAAATACGCACACAGTAAATACGCACACAGTAAATACGCACACAGTAAATACGCGCACAGTAAATACGCACACAGTAAATACGCAGACAGTAAATACGCACACAGTAAGTACGCACACAGTAAATACGCACACAGTAAAGACGCACACAGTAAAGACGCACACAGTAAATACGCACACAGTAAATACGCACACAGTAAATACACACACAGTGAATACACGCACCGTAAATACACACACAGTAAATACACACACACAGTAAATACACACACACAGTAAATACACACACACAGCAAATACACACACAGTAAATACACACACAGTAAATACACACACAGTAAATACAAACACAGTAAATACACACTTAGTAAATACACACACAGTGAATACACACACAGTAAATACACACACAGTAAATACGCACACAGAAAATACACACACACTAACAACACACACGGTAAATACGCACACAGTAAAGACGCACACAGTAAATACGCACACGGTAATCACGCACACGGTAGACACGCACACGGTAAATACGCACACGGTAAATACGCACACGGTAAATACGCACACGGTAAACACGCACACGGTAAATACGCACACGGTAAATACGCACACGGTAAATACGCACACGGTAAATACGCACACGGTAAAGACGCACACGGTAAATACGCACACCCTAAATACGCAAAAGGTAAATACGCACACGGTAAATACGCACACGGTAAATACGCACAAGGTAAATACGCACACGGTAAATACGCACACGGTAAATACGCACACGGTAAATACGCACACGGTAAACACGCACACGGTAAACACGCACACGGTAAACACGCACACGGTAAATACGCACACGGTAAATACGCACACGGTAAATACGCACACGGTAAATACGCACACGGTAAATACGCACAAGGTAAATACGCACACGGTAAATACGCACACGGTGAATACGCACACGGTAAATACGCACACGGTAAATACGCACACGGTAAATACGCACAAGGTAAATACGCACACGGTAAATACGCACACGGTAATTACGCACACGGTAAATACGCACACGGTAAATACGCACACGGTAAATACGCACACGGTAAATACGCACACGGTAAATACGCACACGGTAAATACGCACACGGTAAATACGCACACGGTAAATACGCACACGGTAAATACGCACACGGTAAATACGCACACGGTAAATACGCACACGGTAAATACGCACACAGTAAATACGCACACGGTAAATACGCACACAGTAAATACGCACACAGTAAATACGCACACAGTAAATACGCACACAGTAAATACGCACACAGTAATTACGCACACAGTAAATACGCACACAGTAAATACGCACACAGTAAATACGCTCACAGTAAATACGCACACAGTAAATACGCACACAGTAAATACGCACACAGTAAATACGCACACAGTAAATAAGAACACAGTAAATACGCACACAGTAAATACGCACACGTTAAATACGCACACGTTAAATACGCACACGGTAAATACGCACACGGTAAATACGCACACGGTAAATACACACAAGGTAAATACGCACACGGTAAATACGCACACGGTAAATACGCACACGGTAAATACGCACACGGTAAATACGCACACGGTAAATACGCACACGGTAAATACGCACACGGTAAGTACGCACACGGTAAGTACGCACACGGTAAATACGCACACGGTAAATACGCACACGGTAAATACGCACACGGTAAATACGCACACGGTAAAGACGCACGCGGTAAATACGCACACGGTAAATACGCACACGGTAAATACGCACACGGTAAATACGCACAAGGTAATTACGCACACGGTAAGTACGCACACGGTAAATACGCACACGGTAAACACGCACACGGTAAATACGCACACGGTAAATACGCACACGGTAAATACGCACACGGTAAATACGCACACGGTAAATACGCACACGGTAAATACGCACACGATAAATACGCACACGGTAAATACGCACACGGTATATACGCTCACGGTAAATACGCACACGGTAAATACGCACACGATAAATACGCACACGGTAAATACGCACACTATAAATACGCACACGGTAAATACGCACACGGTAAATACGCACACGGTAAATACGCACACGGTAAATACGCACACGGTAAATACGCACACGGTAAATACGCACACGGTAAATACGCACACGGTAAATACGCACACGGTAAATACGCACACGGTAAATACGCACACGGTAAATACGCACACGGTAAATACGCACACGGTAAATACGCACACGGTAAATACGCACACGGTAAATACGCACACGGTAAATACGAACACGGTAATAACGCACACGGTAAATACGCACACGGTAAATACGCACACGGTAAATACGCACACGGTAAATACGCACATGGTAAATACGCACACGGTAAATACGCACACGGTAAATACGCAGACAGTAAATACGCACACAGTAAATACGCACACAGTAATCACGCACACAGTAAATACGCACACGGTAAATACGCACACGGTAAATACGCACACGGTAAATACGCACACGGTAAATACGCACACGGTAAATACGCACACGGTAAATACGCACACGGTAAATACGCACACGGTAAATACGCACACGGTAAATACACACAAGGTAATTACGCACACGGTAAGTACGCACACGGTAAATACGCACACGGTAAATACGCACACGGTAAATACGCACACGGTAAATACGCACACGGTAAATACGCACACGGTAAATACGCACACGGTAAATACGCACACGGTAAATACGCACACGATAAATACGCACACGGTAAATACGCACACGGTATATACGCTCACGGTAAATACGCACACGGTAAATACGCACACGATAAATACGCACACGGTAAATACGCACACTATAAATACGCACACGGTAAATACGCACACGGTAAATACGCACACGGTAAATACGCACACGGTAAATACGCACACGGTAAATACGCACACGGTAAATACGCACACGGTAAATACGCACACGGTAAATACGCACACGGTAAATACGCACACGGTAAATACGCACACGGTAAATACGCACACGGTAAATACGCACACGGTAAATACGAACACGGTAATAACGCACACGGTAAATACGCACACGGTAAATACGCACACGGTAAATACGCACACGGTAAATACGCACACGGTAAATACGCACACGGTAAATACGCACACGGTAAATACGCACACGGTAAATACGCAGACAGTAAACACGCACACAGTAAATACGCACACAGTAATCACGCACACAGTAAATACGCACACAGTAAATACGCACACAGTAAATACGCACACAGTAAATACGCACACAGTAAATACGCAAACAGTAAATACGCACACAGTAAATACGCACACAGTAAATACGCACACAGTAAATACGCACACAGTAAATACGCACACAGTAAATACGCACACAGTAAATACGCACACAGTAAATACGCACACAGTAAATACGCACACAGTAAATACGCACACAGTAAATACGCACACAGTAAACACGCACACAGTAAATACGCACACAGTAAATACGCACACAGTAAATACGCACACAGTAAATACGCACACAGTAAATACGCACACAGTGAATACGCACACAGTAATTACGCACACAGTAAATACGCACACAGTAAATACGCACACAGTAAATACGCTCACAGTAAATACGCACACAGTGAATACGCACACAGTAAATACGCACACAGTAAATACGCACACAGTAAATAAGCACACAGTAAATACGCGCACAGTAAATACGCACACGGTAAATACGCACACGGTAAATACGCACACGGTAAATCCGCACACGGTAAATACGCACACGGTAAATACGCACACGGTAAATACGCACAAGGTAAATACGCACAAGGTAAATACGCACACGGTAAATACGCACACGGTAAATACGCACACGGAAAATACGCACACGGTAAATACGCACACGGTAAATACGCACACGGTAAATACTCACACGGTAAATACGCACACGGTAAATACGCACACGGTAAGTACGCACACGGTAAGTACGCACACGGTAAATACGCACACGGTAAATACGCACACGGTAAATACGCACACGGTAAATACGCACACGGTAAAGACGCACACGGTAAAGACGCACACGGTAAATACGCACACGGTAAATACGCACACGGTAAATACGCACACGGTAAATACGCACAAGGTAAATACGCACAGGGTAAATACGCACACGGTAAATACGCACACGGTAAATACGCACACGGTAAATACGCACACGGTAAAGACGCACACGGTAAAGACGCACACAGTAAATACGCACACAGTAAATACGCACACAGTAAATACGCACACAGTAAATACGCACACAGTAAATACGCACACAGTAAATACGCACACAGTAAATACGCACACAGTAAGTACGCACACAGTAAATACGCACACAGTAAATACGCACACAGTAAAGACGCACACAGTAAAGACGCACACAGTAAAGACGCACACAGTAAATACGCACACGGTAAATACACACACGGTAATCACGCACACGGTAGACACGCACGCGGTAGACACGCACACGGTAAACACGCACACGGTAAATACGCACACGGTAAATACGCAACCGGTAAATACGCACACGGTATATATGCACACGGTAAATACGCACACGGTAAATACGCACACGGTAAATACGCACACGGTAAATACGCACACGGTAAATACGCACACGGTAAATACGCGCACAGTAAAGACGCACACAGTAAAGACGCAAACAGTAAATACGCACACGGTAAATACACACACGGTAATCACGCACACGGTAGACACGCACGCGGTAGACACGCACACGGTAAACACGCACACGGTAAATACGCACACGGTAAATACGCACACGGTAAATACGCACACAGTAAATACGCACACAGTAAATACGCACACAGTAATCACGCACACAGTAAATACGCACACAGTAAATACGCACACAGTAAATACGCACACAGTAAATACGCACACAGTAAATACGCAAACAGTAAATACGAACACAGTAAATACGCACACAGTAAATACGCACACAGTAAATACGCACACAGTAAAAACGCACACAGTAAATACGCACACAGTAAGTACGCACACAGTAAATACGCACACAGTAAATACGCACACAGTAAAGACGCACACAGTAAAGACGCACACAGTAAATACGCACACAGTAAATACGCACACGGTAAATACGCACACGGTAGACACGCACGCGGTAGACACGCACACGGTAAATACGCACACGGTAGATACGCACACGGTAAATACGCACACGGTAAATACGCACACGGTAAATACGCACACGGTAAATACGCACACGGTAAATACGCACACGGTAAATACGCACACGGTAATTACGCACACGGTAAAAACGCACGCAGTAAATACGCACACAGTAAATACACACACAGTAAATACGCACACAGTAAATACGCACACAGTAAATACGCACACAGTAAATACGCACACAGTAAATACGCGCACAGTAAATACGCACACAGTAAATACGCAGACAGTAAATACGCACACAGTAAGTACGCACACAGTAAATACGCACACAGTAAAGACGCACACAGTAAAGACGCACACAGTAAATACGCACACAGTAAATACGCACACAGTAAATACGCAGACAGTAAATACGCACACAGTAAGTACGCACACAGTAAATACGCACACAGTAAAGACGCACACAGTAAAGACGCACACAGTAAATACGCACACAGTAAATACGCACACAGTAAATACACACACAGTGAATACACGCACCGTAAATACACACACAGTAATTACACACACACAGTAAATACACACACACAGTAAATACACACACACAGCAAATACACACACAGTAAATACACACACAGTAAATACACACACAGTAAATACAAACACAGTAAATACACACATAGTAAATACACACACAGTGAATACACACACAGTAAATACACACACAGTAAATACGCACACAGTAAAAACGCACACAGTAAATACGCACACAGTAAGTACGCACACAGTAAATACGCACACAGTAAATACGCACACAGTAAAGACGCACACAGTAAAGACGCACACAGTAAATACGCACACAGTAAATACGCACACGGTAAATACACACACGGTAATTGCGCACACGGTAGACACGCACGCGGTAGACACGCACACGGTAAATACGCACACGGTAGATACGCACACAGTAAATACGCACACGGTAAATACGCACACGGTAAATACGCACACGGTAAATACGCACACGGTAAATACGCACACGGTAAATACGCACACGGTAATTACGCACACGGTAAAAACGCACGCAGTAAATACGCACACAGTAAATACGCACACAGTAAATACGCACACAGTAAATACGCACACAGTAAATACGCACACAGTAAATACGCACACAGTAAATACGCGCACAGTAAATACGCACACAGTAAATACGCAGACAGTAAATACGCACACAGTAAGTACGCACACAGTAAATACGCACACAGTAAAGACGCACACAGTAAAGACGCACACAGTAAATACGCACACAGTAAATACGCACACAGTAAATACACACACAGTGAATACACGCACCGTAAATACACACACAGTAAATACACACACACAGTAAATACACACACACAGTAAATACACACACACAGCAAATACACACACAGTAAATACACACACGGTAAATACGCACACGGTAAATACGCACACGGTAAATACGCACACGGTAAATACGCACACGGTAAATACGCACACGGTAAATACGCACACGGTAAATACGCACACGGAAAACACGCACACGGTAAATACGCACACGGTAAATACGCACACGGTAAATACGCACACGGTAAATACGCACACGGTAAATACGCACACGGTAAATACGCACACCCTAGATACGCACAAGGTAAATACGCACACGGTAAATACGCACACGGTAAATACGCACAAGGTAAATACGCACACGGTAAATACGCACACGGTAAATACGCACACGGTAAATACGCACACGGTAAATACGCACACGGTAAACACGCGCACGGTAAACACGCACACGGTGAATACGCACACGGTAAATACGCACACGGTAAATACGCACACGGTAAATACGCACACGGTAAATACGCACACGGTAAATACGCACAAGGTAAATACGCACACGGTAAATACGCACACGGTGAATACGCACACAGTAAATACGCACACAGTAAATACGCACACAGTAAATACGCACACAGTAATTACGCACACAGTAAATACGCACACAGTAAATACGCACACAGTAAATACGCTCACAGTAAATACGCACACAGTAAATACGCACACAGTAAATACGCACACAGTAAATATGCACACAGTAAATAAGAACACAGTAAATACGCACACAGTAAATACGCACACGTTAAATACGCACACGTTAAATATGCACACGGTAAATACGCACACGGTAAATACGCACACGGTAAATACGCACACGGTAAATACGCACACGGTAAAGACGCACACGGTAAATACGCACACGGTAAATACGCACACGGTAAATACGCACACGGTAAATACGCACACGGTAAATACGCACACGGTAAATACGCACACGGTAAATACGCACACGGTAAATACGCACACGGTAAACACGCACACGGTAAATACGCACACGGTAAATACGCACACGGTAAATACGCACACGGTAAATACGCACACGGTAAATACGCACACGGTAAATACGCACACGGTAAATACGCACACGGTAAATACGAACACGGTAAATACGAACACCGTAATAACGCACACGGTAAATACGCACACGGTAAATACGCACACTGTAAATACGCACACGGTAAATACGCACACGGTAAATACGCACACGGTTAATAGGCAGACAGTAAATACGCACACAGTAAATACGCACACAGTAATCACGCACACAGTAAATACGCACACAGTAAATACGCACACAGTAAATACGCACACAGTAAATACGCACACAGTAAATACGCACACAGTAAATACGCACACAGTAAATACGCACACAGTAAATACGCACACAGTAAATAAGAACACAGTAAATACGCACACAGTAAATACGCACACGTTAAATACGCACACGGTAAATACGCACACGGTAAATACGCACACGGTAAATACGCACACGGTAAATACACACAAGGTAAATACGCACAAGGTAAATACGCACACGGTAAATACGCACACGGTAAATACGCACACGGTAAATACGCACACGGTAAATACGCACACAGTAAATACGCACACGGTAAATACGCACAAGGTAAATACGCACACGGTGAATACGCACACGGTAAATACGCACACGGTAAATACGCACACGGTAAATACGCACACAGTAAAGACGCACACGGTAAATACGCACACGGTAAATACGCACACGGTAAATACACACACAGTAAATACACACACACAGTAAATACACACACACACAGTAAATACACACACACAGCAAATACACACACAGTAAATACACACACAGTAAATACACACACAGTAAATACAAACACAGTAAATACACACATAGTAAATACACACACAGTGAATACACACACAGTAAATACACACACAGTAAATACGCACACAGAAAATACACACACACTAACAACACACACAGTAAAATACGCACACAGTAAATACGCACACAGTAAATACACACACGGTAATCACGCACACGGTAGACACACACACGGTAAATACGCACACGGTAAATACGCACACAGTAAATACGCACACAGTAAATACGCACACAGTAGATACGCACACAGTAATTACGCACACAGTAAATACGCACACAGTAATGACGCACACAGTAAATACGCACACAGTAATAACACACACAGTGAATACACACACAGTAAATACACAGACAGTAAATACACACACACAGTAAATACACACACACAGTAAATACACACAGTAAATACACACACAGTAAATACACACACAGTAAATACACACACAGTAAATACAAACACAGTAAATACACACACAGTAAATACACACACAGTAAATACACACACAGTAAACACGCACACAGTAAATACGCACACAGAAAATACACACACACTAACAACACACACAGTAAATACGCACACAGTAAATACGCACACAGTAAATACGCACACAGTAAATACGCACACAGTAAATACGCACACAGTAAATACGCACACAGTAAATACGCACACAGTAAATACGCACACAGTAAATACGCACACAGTAAATACGCACACAGTAAACACGAACACAGTAACTACGCACACAGTAAATACGCACACAGTAAATACGCGCACAGTAAATACGCGCACAGTAAATACGCGCACAGTAAATACGCGCACAGTAAATACGCGCACAGTAAATACGCACACAGTAAAAACGCACACAGTAAATACGCACACAGTAAATACGCACACAGTAAATACGCACACAGTAAATATGCACACGGTAAATACGCACACGGTAAATACGCACACGGTAAATACGCACACGGTGAATACGCACACGGTGAATACGCACACGGTAAATACGCACACGGTAAATACGCACACGGTAAATACGCACACGGCAAATACGCACACGGTAAATACGCACACGGTAAATACGCACACGGTAAATACGCACAAGGTAAATACGCACACGGTAAATACGCACACGGTAAATACGCACACGGTAAATACGCACACGGTAAATACGCACACGGTAAATACGCACACGGTAAATACGCACACGGTAAATACGCACACGGTAAAAACGCACACGGTAAATACGCACACGGTAAATACGCACACGGTAAATACGCACACGGTAAATACGCACACGGTAAATACGCACACGGTAAATACGCACACGGTAAATACGCACACGGTAAATACGCACACGGTAAATACGCACACGGTAAATACGCACACTGTAAATACGCACACGGTAAATACGCACACGGTAAATACGCACACGGTAAATACGCACACGGTAAATACGCACACGGTAAATACGCACACGGTAAACACGCACACGGTAAACACGCACACGGTAAATACGCACACGGTAAACACGCACACGGTAAACACGCACACGGTAAATACGCACACGGTAAATACGCACACGGTAAATACGCACACCGTAAATACGCACACGGTAAATACGCACACGGTAAATACGCACACGGTAAATACGCACACAGTAAATACGCACACGGTAAATACGCACACGGTAAATACGAACACGGTAAATACGCACACGGTAAATACGCACACGGTGAATACGCACACGGTGAATACGCACACGGTGAATACGCACACGGTGAATACGCACACGGTGAATACGCACACCGTAAACACTCACACGGTAAACACGCACACGGTAAACACGCACACGGTAAACACGCACACGGTAAATACGCACACGGTAAATACGCACACGGTAAATACGCACACGGTAAATACGCACACGGTGAATACGCACACGGTAAATACGCACACGGTAAATACGCACACGGTAAATACGCACACGGTAAATACGCACACGGTAAATACGCACACGGTAAATACGCACACGGTAAATACGCACACAATAAATACGCACACAGTAAATACGCACACTGTAAATACGCACACAGTAAGTACGCACACAATAGATACGCACACAGTAAGTACGCACACAGTAAATACGCACACAGTAAATACGCACACAGTAAATACGCACACAGTGAATACGCACACAGTAAATACGCACACAGTAAATACGCACACAGTAAATACACACACAGTGAATACACGCACCGTAAATACACACACAGTAAATACACACACACAGTAAATACACACACACAGTAAATACACACACACAGCAAATACACACACAGTAAATACACACACAGTAAATACACACACAGTAAATACAAACACAGTAAATACACACATAGTAAATACACACACAGTGAATACACACACAGTAAATACACACACAGTAAATACGCACACAGAAAATACACACACACTAACAACACACACAGTAAATACGCACACAGTAAAGACGCACACAGTAAATACGCACACGGTAATCACGCACACGGTAGACACGCACACGGTAAATACGCACAAGGTAAATACGCACACGGTAAATACGCACACGGTAAACACGCACACGGTAAATACGCACACGGTAAATACGCACACGGTAAATACGCACACGGTAAATACGCACACGGTAAATACGCACACGGTAAATACGCACACCCTAAATACGCACAAGGTAAATACGCACACGGTAAATACGCACACGGTAAATACGCACAAGGTAAATACGCACACGGTAAATACGCACACGGTAAATACGCACACGGTAAATACGCACACGGTAAATACGCACACGGTAAACACGCACAAGGTAAATACGCACACGGTAAATACGCACACGGTGAATACGCACATGGTAAATACGCACATGGTAAATACGCACATGGTAAATACGCACACGGTAAATACGCACAAGGTAAATACGCACACGGTAAATACGCACACGGTAATTACGCACACGGTAAATACGCACACAGTAAATACGCGCACAGTAAATACGCACACAGTAAATCCGCACAACGTAAATACGCACACAATAAATACGCACACAGTAAATCCGCACACAGTAAATACGCACACAGTAAATACGCACACAGTAAATACGCACACGGTAAATACGCACACGGTAAATACGCACACGGTAAATACGCACACGGTAAATACGCACACGGTAAATACGCACACGGTAAATACGCACACAGTAAATACGCACACGGTAAATACGCACACGGTAAATACGCACACGGTAAATACGCACACAGTAAATACGCACACAGTAAATACGCACACAGTAAATACGCACACAGTAAATACGCACCCAGTAAATACGCACACAGTAAATACGCACACAGTAAATACGCACACAGTAAATACGCACACAGTAGATACGCACACAGTAAATACGCACACAGTAAATACGCACACAGTAAACACGCACACAGTAAATACGCACACAGTAAATACGCACACAGTAAATACGCACACAGTAAATACGCACACAGTAAATACGCACACAGTAAATACGCACACAGTAAATACGCACACAGTAATTACGCACACAGTAAATACGCACACAGTAAATACGCACACAGTAATTACGCACACAGTAAATACGCACACAGTAAATACGCACACAGTAAATACGCACACAGTAAATACGCACACAGTAAATACGCACAGAGTAAACACGCACAGAGTAAACACGCACACAGTAAACACGCACACAGTAAACACGCACACAGTAAACACGCACGCAGTAAATACGCACACAGTAAATACGCACGCAGTGAATACGCACGCAGTAAATACGCACGCAGTAAATACGCACGCAGGAAATACGCACGCAGTAAATACGCACGCAGTGAATACGCACGCAGTGAAGACGCACGCAGTGAATACGCACGCAGTGAATACGCACGCAGTGAATACGCACGCAGTGAATACGCACGCAGTGAATACGCACGCAGTGAATACGCACACAGTGAATACGCACGCAGTGAATACGCACGCAGTGAATACGCACACAGTAAATACGCACGCAGTTAATACGCACGCAGTAAAGACGCACGCAGTAAATACGCACGCAGTAAATACGCACGCAGTAAATACGCATGCAGTAAATACGCACACAGTAAATACGCACGCAGTAAATACGCACACAGTAAATACTCACACAGTAAATACGCACACAGTAAATACGCACACAGTAAATACGCGCACAGTGAATACGCACACAGTAAATACGCACACAGTAAATACGCACACAGTAAATACGCACACGGTAAATACGCACACGGTAAATACGCAGACGGTAAATACGCATACGGTAAATACGCACAAGGTAAATACGCACACGGTAAATACGCACACGGTAAATACGCACACGGTAAATACGCACACGGTAAATACGCACACGGTAAATACGCACACGGTAAATACGCACACGGTAAATACGCACACGGTAAATACGCACAAGGTAAATACGCACACTGTAAATACGCACACTGTAAATACGCACACGGTAAATACGCACACGGTAAATACGCACACGGTAAATACGCACACGGTAAATACGCACACGGTAAATACGCACACGGTAAATACGCACACGGTAAATACGCACACGGTTAATACGCACACGGTAAATACGCACACGGTGAATACGCACACGGTGAATACGCACACGGTAAATACGCACACGGTAATCACGCACACGGTAAATACGCACACGGTAAATACGCACACGCTAAATACGCACACGGTAAATACGCACACGGTAAATACGCACACAGTAAATACGCACACAGTAAATACGCACACAGTAAATACGCACACAGTAAATACGCACACGGTAAATACGCACACGGTAAATACGCACACGGTAAATACGCACACGGTAAATACGCACACGGTAAATACGCACACGGTAAATACGCACACGGTAAATACGCACACGGTAAATACGCACAAGGTAAATACGCACACGGTAAATACGCACACAGTAAATACGCACAAAGTAAATACGCACACGGTAAATACGCACACGGTAAATACGCACACAGTAAATACGCACACAGTAAATACGCACACAGTAAATACGCACACAGTAAATACGCACACAGTAATTACGCACACAGTAAATACGCACACAGTAAATACGCGCACAGTAAACACGCACACAGTAAACACGCACACAGTAAATACGCACACAGTAAATACGCACACGGTAAATACGCACACAGTAAATACGCACACAGTAAATACGCACACAGTAATTACGCACACAGTAAATACGCACACAGTAAATACGCACACAGTAATTACGCACACAGTAAATAAGCACACAGTAAATACGCACACAGTAAATACGCACACAGTAAATACGCACACAGTAAATACGCACAGAGTAAACACGCACACAGTAAACACGCACACAGTAAACACGCACACAGTAAACACGCACGCAGTAAATACGCACGCAGTAAATACGCACGCAGTAAATACGCACGCAGTGAATACGCACGCAGTAAATACGCACGCAGTAAATACGCACGCATGAAATACGCACGCAGTAAATACGCACGCAGTGAATACGCACGCAGTGAAGACGCACGCAGTGAATACGCACGCAGTAAATACGCACGCAGTAACTACGCACACAGTAAATACGCACACAGTAAATACGCACACAGTAAAGACGCACACAGTAAAGACGCAAACAGTAAATACGCACACGGTAAATACACACACGGTAATCACGCACACGGTAGACACGCACGCGGTAGACACGCACACGGTAAACACGCACACGGTAAATACGCACACGGTAAATACGCACACGGTAAATACGCACACAGTAAATACGCACACAGTAAATACGCACACAGTAATCACGCACACAGTAAATACGCACACAGTAAATACGCACACAGTAAATACGCACACAGTAAATACGCACACAGTAAATACGCAAACAGTAAATACGAACACAGTAAATACGCACACAGTTAATACGCACACAGTAAATACGCACACAGTAAAAACGCACACAGTAAATACGCACACAGTAAGTACGCACACAGTAAATACGCACACAGTAAATACGCACACAGTAAAGACGCACACAGTAAAGACGCACACAGTAAATACGCACACAGTAAATACGCACACGGTAAATACACACACGGTAATTGCGCACACGGTAGACACGCACGCGGTAGACACGCACACAGTAAATACGCACACGGTAGATACGCACACAGTAAATACGCACACGGTAAATACGCACACGGTAAATACGCACACGGTAAATACGCACACGGTAAATACGCACACGGTAAATACGCACACGGTAATTACGCACACGGTAAAAACGCACGCAGTAAATACGCACACAGTAAATACGCACACAGTAAATACGCACACAGTAAATACGCACACAGTAAATACGCACACAGTAAATACGCACACAGTAAATACGCGCACAGTAAATACGCACACAGTAAATACGCAGACAGTAAATACGCACACAGTAAGTACGCACACAGTAAATACGCACACAGTAAAGACGCACACAGTAAAGACGCACACAGTAAATACGCACACAGTAAATACGCACACAGTAAATACACACACAGTGAATACACGCACCGTAAATACACACACAGTAAATACACACACACAGTAAATACACACACACAGTAAATACACACACACAGCAAATACACACACAGTAAATACACACACAGTAAATACACACACAGTAAATACAAACACAGTAAATACACACATAGTAAATACACACACAGTGAATACACACACAGTAAATACACACACAGTAAATACGCACACAGTAAAAACGCACACAGTAAATACGCACACAGTAAGTACGCACACAGTAAATACGCACACAGTAAATACGCACACAGTAAAGACGCACACAGTAAAGACGCACACAGTAAATACGCACACAGTAAATACGCACACGGTAAATACACACACGGTAATTGCGCACACGGTATACACGCACGCGGTAGACACGCACACGGTAAATACGCACACGGTAGATACGCACACAGTAAATACGCACACGGTAAATACGCACACGGTAAATACGCACACGGTAAATACGCACACGGTAAATACGCACACGGTAAATACGCACGCAGTAAATACGCACACAGTAAATACGCACGCAGTAAATACGCACACAGTAAATACGCACACAGTAAATACGCACACAGTAAATACGCACGCAGTAAATACGCACACAGTAAATACGCACACAGTAAATACGCGCACAGTAAATACGCACACAGTAAATACGCAGACAGTAAATACGCACACAGTAAGTACGCACACAGTAAATACGCACACAGTAAAGACGCACACAGTAAAGACGCACACAGTAAATACGCACACAGTAAATACGCACACAGTAAATACACACACAGTGAATACACGCACCGTAAATACACACACAGTAAATACACACACACAGTAAATACACACACACAGTAAATACACACACACAGCAAATACACACACAGTAAATACACACACAGTAAATACACACACAGTAAATACAAACACAGTTAATACACACTTAGTAAATACACACACAGTGAATACACACACAGTAAATACACACACAGTAAATACGCACACAGAAAATACACACACACTAACAACACACACAGTAAATACGCACACAGTAAAGACGCACACAGTAAATACGCACACGGTAATCACGCACACCGTAGACACGCACACGGTAAATACGCACACGGTAAATACGCACACGGTAAATACGCACACGGTAAACACGCACACGGTAAATACGCACACGGTAAATACGCACACGGTAAATACGCACACGGTAAATACGCACACGGTAAAGACGCACACGGTAAATACGCACACCCTAAATACGCAAAAGGTAAATACGCACACGGTAAATACGCACACGGTAAATACGCACAAGGTAAATACGCACACGGTAAATACGCACACGGTAAATACGCACACGGTAAATACGCACACGGTAAACACGCACACGGTAAACACGCACACGGTAAACACGCACACGGTAAATACGCACACGGTAAATACGCACACGGTAAATACGCACACGGTAAATACGCACACGGTAAAGACGCACACAGTAAATACGCACACAGTAAATACGCACACAGTAAAGACGCACACAGTAAAGACGCACACAGTAAATACGCACACAGTAAATACGCACACGGTAAATACACACACGGTAATTGCGCACACGGTAGACACGCACGCGGTAGACACGCACACAGTAAATACGCACACGGTAGATACGCACACAGTAAATACGCACACGGTAAATACGCACACGGTAAATACGCACACGGTAAATACGCACACGGTAAATACGCACACGGTAAATACGCACACGGTAATTACGCACACGGTAAAAACGCACGCAGTAAATACGCACACAGTAAATACGCACACAGTAAATACGCACACAGTAAATACGCACACAGTAAATACGCACACAGTAAATACGCACACAGTAAATACGCGCACAGTAAATACGCACACAGTAAATACGCAGACAGTAAATACGCACACAGTAAGTACGCACACAGTAAATACGCACACAGTAAAGACGCACACAGTAAAGACGCACACAGTAAATACGCACACAGTAAATACGCACACAGTAAATACACACACAGTGAATACACGCACCGTAAATACACACACAGTAAATACACACACACAGTAAATACACACACACAGTAAATACACACACACAGCAAATACACACACAGTAAATACACACACAGTAAATACACACACAGTAAATACAAACACAGTAAATACACACATAGTAAATACACACACAGTGAATACACACACAGTAAATACACACACAGTAAATACGCACACAGTAAAAACGCACACAGTAAATACGCACACAGTAAGTACGCACACAGTAAATACGCACACAGTAAATACGCACACAGTAAAGACGCACACAGTAAAGACGCACACAGTAAATACGCACACAGTAAATACGCACACGGTAAATACACACACGGTAATTGCGCACACGGTATACACGCACGCGGTAGACACGCACACGGTAAATACGCACACGGTAGATACGCACACAGTAAATACGCACACGGTAAATACGCACACGGTAAATACGCACACGGTAAATACGCACACGGTAAATACGCACACGGTAAATACGCACGCAGTAAATACGCACACAGTAAATACGCACGCAGTAAATACGCACACAGTAAATACGCACACAGTAAATACGCACACAGTAAATACGCACGCAGTAAATACGCACACAGTAAATACGCACACAGTAAATACGCGCACAGTAAATACGCACACAGTAAATACGCAGACAGTAAATACGCACACAGTAAGTACGCACACAGTAAATACGCACACAGTAAAGACGCACACAGTAAAGACGCACACAGTAAATACGCACACAGTAAATACGCACACAGTAAATACACACACAGTGAATACACGCACCGTAAATACACACACAGTAAATACACACACACAGTAAATACACACACACAGTAAATACACACACACAGCAAATACACACACAGTAAATACACACACAGTAAATACACACACAGTAAATACAAACACAGTTAATACACACTTAGTAAATACACACACAGTGAATACACACACAGTAAATACACACACAGTAAATACGCACACAGAAAATACACACACACTAACAACACACACAGTAAATACGCACACAGTAAAGACGCACACAGTAAATACGCACACGGTAATCACGCACACGGTAGACACGCACACGGTAAATACGCACACGGTAAATACGCACACGGTAAATACGCACACGGTAAACACGCACACGGTAAATACGCACACGGTAAATACGCACACGGTAAATACGCACACGGTAAATACGCACACGGTAAAGACGCACACGGTAAATACGCACACCCTAAATACGCAAAAGGTAAATACGCACACGGTAAATACGCACACGGTAAATACGCACAAGGTAAATACGCACACGGTAAATACGCACACGGTAAATACGCACACGGTAAATACGCACACGGTAAACACGCACACGGTAAACACGCACACGGTAAACACGCACACGGTAAATACGCACACGGTAAATACGCACACGGTAAATACGCACACGGTAAATACGCACACGGTAAATACGCACAAGGTAAATACGCACACGGTAAATACGCACACGGTGAATACGCACACGGTAAATACGCACACGGTAAATACGCACACGGTAAATACGCACAAGGTAAATACGCACACGGTAAATACGCACACGGTAATTACGCACACGGTAAATACGCACACGGTAAATACGCACACGGTAAATACGCACACGGTAAATACGCACACGGTAAATACGCACACGGTAAATACGCACACGGTAAATACGCACACGGTAAATACGCACACGGTAAATACGCACACGGTAAATACGCACACGGTAAATACGCACACGGTAAATACGCACACGGTAAATACGCACACGGTAAATACGCACACAGTAAATACGCACACAGTAAATACGCACACAGTAAATACGCACACAGTAAATACGCACACAGTAATTACGCACACAGTAAATACGCACACAGTAAATACGCACACAGTAAATACGCTCACAGTAAATACGCACACAGTAAATACGCACACAGTAAATACGCACACAGTAAATATGCACACAGTAAATAAGAACACAGTAAATACGCACACAGTAAATACGCACACGTTAAATACGCACACGTTAAATACGCACACGGTAAATACGCACACGGTAAATACGCACACGGTAAATACACACAAGGTAAATACGCACACGGTAAATACGCACACGGTAAATACGCACACGGTAAATACGCACACGGTAAATACGCACACGGTAAATACGCACACGGTAAATACGCACACGGTAAGTACGCACACGGTAAGTACGCACACGGTAAATACGCACACGGTAAATACGCACACGGTAAATACGCACACGGTAAATACGCACACGGTAAAGACGCACGCGGTAAATACGCACACGGTAAATACGCACACGGTAAATACGCACACGGTAAATACGCACAAGGTAATTACGCACACGGTAAGTACGCACACGGTAAATACGCACACGGTAAACACGCACACGGTAAATACGCACACGGTAAATACGCACACGGTAAATACGCACACGGTAAATACGCACACGGTAAAGACGCACACGGTAAATACGCACACCCTAAATACGCAAAAGGTAAATACGCACACGGTAAATACGCACACGGTAAATACGCACAAGGTAAATACGCACACGGTAAATACGCACACGGTAAATACGCACACGGTAAATACGCACACGGTAAACACGCACACGGTAAACACGCACACGGTAAACACGCACACGGTAATTACGCACACAGTAAATACGCACACAGTAAATACGCACACAGTAAATACGCTCACAGTAAATACGCACACAGTAAATACGCACACAGTAAATACGCACACAGTAAATATGCACACAGTAAATAAGAACACAGTAAATACGCACACAGTAAATACGCACACGTTAAATACGCACACGTTAAATACGCACACGGTAAATACGCACACGGTAAATACGCACACGGTAAATACACACAAGGTAAATACGCACACGGTAAATACGCACACGGTAAATACGCACACGGTAAACACGCACACGGTAAATACGCACACGGTAAATACGCACACGGTAAATACGCACACGGTAAGTACGCACACGGTAAGTACGCACACGGTAAATACGCACACGGTAAATACGCACACGGTAAATACGCACACGGTAAATACGCACACGGTAAAGACGCACGCGGTAAATACGCACACGGTAAATACGCACACGGTAAATACGCACACGGTAAATACGCACAAGGTAATTACGCACACGGTAAGTACGCACACGGTAAATACGCACACGGTAAACACGCACACGGTAAATACGCACACGGTAAATACGCACACGGTAAATACGCACACGGTAAATACGCACACGGTAAAGACGCACACGGTAAATACGCACACCCTAAATACGCAAAAGGTAAATACGCACACGGTAAATACGCACACGGTAAATACGCACAAGGTAAATACGCACACGGTAAATACGCACACGGTAAATACGCACACGGTAAATACGCACACGGTAAACACGCACACGGTAAACACGCACACGGTAAACACGCACACGGTAAATACGCACACGGTAAATACGCACACGGTAAATACGCACACGGTAAATACGCACACGGTAAATACGCACAAGGTAAATACGCACACGGTAAATACGCACACGGTGAATACGCACACGGTAAATACGCACACGGTAAATACGCACACGGTAAATACGCACAAGGTAAATACGCACACGGTAAATACGCACACGGTAATTACGCACACGGTAAATACGCACACGGTAAATACGCACACGGTAAATACGCACACGGTAAATACGCACACGGTAAATACGCACACGGTAAATACGCACACGGTAAATACGCACACGGTAAATACGCACACGGTAAATACGCACACGGTAAATACGCACACGGTAAATACGCACACGGTAAATACGCACACGGTAAATACGCACACGGTAAATACGCACACAGTAAATACGCACACAGTAAATACGCACACAGTAAATACGCACACAGTAAATACGCACACAGTAATTACGCACACAGTAAATACGCACACAGTAAATACGCACACAGTAAATACGCTCACAGTAAATACGCACACAGTAAATACGCACACAGTAAATACGCACACAGTAAATATGCACACAGTAAATAAGAACACAGTAAATACGCACACAGTAAATACGCACACGTTAAATACGCACACGTTAAATACGCACACGGTAAATACGCACACGGTAAATACGCACACGGTAAATACACACAAGGTAAATACGCACACGGTAAATACGCACACGGTAAATACGCACACGGTAAATACGCACACGGTAAATACGCACACGGTAAATACGCACACGGTAAATACGCACACGGTAAGTACGCACACGGTAAGTACGCACACGGTAAATACGCACACGGTAAATACGCACACGGTAAATACGCACACGGTAAATACGCACACGGTAAAGACGCACGCGGTAAATACGCACACGGTAAATACGCACACGGTAAATACGCACACGGTAAATACGCACAAGGTAATTACGCACACGGTAAGTACGCACACGGTAAATACGCACACGGTAAACACGCACACGGTAAATACGCACACGGTAAATACGCACACGGTAAATACGCACACGGTAAATACGCACACGGTAAATACGCACACGGTAAATACGCACACGATAAATACGCACACGGTAAATACGCACACGGTATATACGCTCACGGTAAATACGCACACGGTAAATACGCACACGATAAATACGCACACGGTAAATACGCACACTATAAATACGCACACGGTAAATACGCACACGGTAAATACGCACACGGTAAATACGCACACGGTAAATACGCACACGGTAAATACGCACACGGTAAATACGCACACGGTAAATACGCACACGGTAAATACGCACACGGTAAATACGCACACGATAAATACGCACACGGTAAATACGCACACGGTAAATACGCACACGGTAAATACGCACACGGTAAATACGCACACGGTAAATACGCACACGGTAAATACGAACACGGTAATAACGCACACGGTAAATACGCACACGGTAAATACGCACACGGTAAATACGCACACGGTAAATACGCACATGGTAAATACGCACACGGTAAATACGCACACGGTAAATACGCAGACAGTAAATACGCACACAGTAAATACGCACACAGTAATCACGCACACAGTAAATACGCACACGGTAAATACGCACACGGTAAATACGCACACGGTAAATACGCACACGGTAAATACGCACACGGTAAATACGCACACGGTAAATACGCACACGGTAAATACGCACACGGTAAATACGCACACGGTAAATACGCACACGGTAAATACGCACACGGTAAATACGCACACGGTAAATACGCACAAGGTAATTACGCACACGGTAAGTACGCACACGGTAAATACGCACACGGTAAATACGCACACGGTAAATACGCACACGGTAAATACGCACACGGTAAATACGCACACGGTAAATACGCACACGGTAAATACGCACACGGTAAATACGCACACGATAAATACGCACACGGTAAATACGCACACGGTATATACGCTCACGGTAAATACGCACACGGTAAATACGCACACGATAAATACGCACACGGTAAATACGCACACTATAAATACGCACACGGTAAATACGCACACGGTAAATACGCACACGGTAAATACGCACACGGTAAATACGCACACGGTAAATACGCACACGGTAAATACGCACACGGTAAATACGCACACGGTAAATACGCACACGGTAAATACGCACACGGTAAATACGCACACGGTAAATACGCACACGGTAAATACGCACACGGTAAATACGAACACGGTAATAACGCACACGGTAAATACGCACACGGTAAATACGCACACGGTAAATACGCACACGGTAAATACGCACACGGTAAATACGCACACGGTAAATACGCACACGGTAAATACGCACACGGTAAGTACGCAGACAGTAAACACGCACACAGTAAATACGCACACAGTAATCACGCACACAGTAAATACGCACACAGTAAATACGCACACAGTAAATACGCACACAGTAAATACGCACACAGTAAATACGCAAACAGTAAATACGCACACAGTAAATACGCACACAGTAAATACGCACACAGTAAATACGCACACAGTAAATACGCACACAGTAAATACGCACACAGTAAATACGCACACAGTAAATACGCACACAGTAAATACGCACACAGTAAATACGCACACAGTAAACACGCACACAGTAAACACGCACACAGTAAACACGCACACAGTAAACACGCACGCAGTAAATACGCACGCAGTAAATACGCACGCAGTAAATACGCACGCAGTGAATACGCACGCAGTAAATACGCACGCAGTAAATACGCACGCATGAAATACGCACGCAGTAAATACGCACGCAGTGAATACGCACGCAGTGAAGACGCACGCAGTGAATACGCACGCAGTAAATACGCACGCAGTAACTACGCACACAGTAAATACGCACACAGTAAATACGCACACAGTAAAGACGCACACAGTAAAGACGCAAACAGTAAATACGCACACGGTAAATACACACACGGTAATCACGCACACGGTAGACACGCACGCGGTAGACACGCACACGGTAAACACGCACACGGTAAATACGCACACGGTAAATACGCACACGGTAGATACGCACACAGTAAATACGCACACAGTAAATACGCACACAGTAATCACGCACACAGTAAATACGCACACAGTAAATACGCACACAGTAAATACGCACACAGTAAATACGCACACAGTAAATACGCAAACAGTAAATACGAACACAGTAAATACGCACACAGTTAATACGCACACAGTAAATACGCACACAGTAAAAACGCACACAGTAAATACGCACACAGTAAGTACGCACACAGTAAATACGCACACAGTAAATACGCACACAGTAAAGACGCACACAGTAAAGACGCACACAGTAAATACGCACACAGTAAATACGCACACGGTAAATACACACACGGTAATTGCGCACACGGTAGACACGCACGCGGTAGACACGCACACAGTAAATACGCACACGGTAGATACGCACACAGTAAATACGCACACGGTAAATACGCACACGGTAAATACGCACACGGTAAATACGCACACGGTAAATACGCACACGGTAAATACGCACACGGTAATTACGCACACGGTAAAAACGCACGCAGTAAATACGCACACAGTAAATACGCACACAGTAAATACGCACACAGTAAATACGCACACAGTAAATACGCACACAGTAAATACGCACACAGTAAATACGCGCACAGTAAATACGCACACAGTAAATACGCAGACAGTAAATACGCACACAGTAAGTACGCACACAGTAAATACGCACACAGTAAAGACGCACACAGTAAAGACGCACACAGTAAATACGCACACAGTAAATACGCACACAGTAAATACACACACAGTGAATACACGCACCGTAAATACACACACAGTAAATACACACACACAGTAAATACACACACACAGTAAATACACACACACAGCAAATACACACACAGTAAATACACACACAGTAAATACACACACAGTAAATACAAACACAGTAAATACACACATAGTAAATACACACACAGTGAATACACACACAGTAAATACACACACAGTAAATACGCACACAGTAAAAACGCACACAGTAAATACGCACACAGTAAGTACGCACACAGTAAATACGCACACAGTAAATACGCACACAGTAAAGACGCACACAGTAAAGACGCACACAGTAAATACGCACACAGTAAATACGCACACGGTAAATACACACACGGTAATTGCGCACACGGTATACACGCACGCGGTAGACACGCACATGGTAAATACGCACACGGTAGATACGCACACAGTAAATACGCACACGGTAAATACGCACACGGTAAATACGCACACGGTAAATACGCACACGGTAAATACGCACACGGTAAATACGCACGCAGTAAATACGCACACAGTAAATACGCACGCAGTAAATACGCACACAGTAAATACGCACACAGTAAATACGCACACAGTAAATACGCACGCAGTAAATACGCACACAGTAAATACGCACACAGTAAATACGCGCACAGTAAATACGCACACAGTAAATACGCAGACAGTAAATACGCACACAGTAAGTACGCACACAGTAAATACGCACACAGTAAAGACGCACACAGTAAAGACGCACACAGTAAATACGCACACAGTAAATACGCACACAGTAAATACACACACAGTGAATACACGCACCGTAAATACACACACAGTAAATACACACACACAGTAAATACACACACACAGTAAATACACACACACAGCAAATACACACACAGTAAATACACACACAGTAAATACACACACAGTAAATACAAACACAGTTAATACACACTTAGTAAATACACACACAGTGAATACACACACAGTAAATACACACACAGTAAATACGCACACAGAAAATACACACACACTAACAACACACACAGTAAATACGCACACAGTAAAGACGCACACAGTAAATACGCACACGGTAATCACGCACACGGTAGACACGCACACGGTAAATACGCACACGGTAAATACGCACACGGTAAATACGCACACGGTAAACACGCACACGGTAAATACGCACACGGTAAATACGCACACGGTAAATACGCACACGGTAAATACGCACACGGTAAAGACGCACACGGTAAATACGCACACCCTAAATACGCAAAAGGTAAATACGCACACGGTAAATACGCACACGGTAAATACGCACAAGGTAAATACGCACACGGTAAATACGCACACGGTAAATACGCACACGGTAAATACGCACACGGTAAACACGCACACGGTAAACACGCACACGGTAAACACGCACACGGTAAATACGCACACGGTAAATACGCACACGGTAAATACGCACACGGTAAATACGCACACGGTAAATACGCACAAGGTAAATACGCACACGGTAAATACGCACACGGTGAATACGCACACGGTAAATACGCACACGGTAAATACGCACACGGTAAATACGCACAAGGTAAATACGCACACGGTAAATACGCACACGGTAATTACGCACACGGTAAATACGCACACGGTAAATACGCACACGGTAAATACGCACACGGTAAATACGCACACGGTAAATACGCACACGGTAAATACGCACACGGTAAATACGCACACGGTAAATACGCACACGGTAAATACGCACACGGTAAATACGCACACGGTAAATACGCACACGGTAAATACGCACACGGTAAATACGCACACGGTAAATACGCACACAGTAAATACGCACACAGTAAATACGCACACAGTAAATACGCACACAGTAAATACGCACACAGTAATTACGCACACAGTAAATACGCACACAGTAAATACGCACACAGTAAATACGCTCACAGTAAATACGCACACAGTAAATACGCACACAGTAAATACGCACACAGTAAATATGCACACAGTAAATAAGAACACAGTAAATACGCACACAGTAAATACGCACACGTTAAATACGCACACGTTAAATACGCACACGGTAAATACGCACACGGTAAATACGCACACGGTAAATACACACAAGGTAAATACGCACACGGTAAATACGCACACGGTAAATACGCACACGGTAAATACGCACACGGTAAATACGCACACGGTAAATACGCACACGGTAAATACGCACACGGTAAGTACGCACACGGTAAGTACGCACACGGTAAATACGCACACGGTAAATACGCACACGGTAAATACGCACACGGTAAATACGCACACGGTAAAGACGCACGCGGTAAATACGCACACGGTAAATACGCACACGGTAAATACGCACACGGTAAATACGCACAAGGTAATTACGCACACGGTAAGTACGCACACGGTAAATACGCACACGGTAAACACGCACACGGTAAATACGCACACGGTAAATACGCACACGGTAAATACGCACACGGTAAATACGCACACGGTAAAGACGCACACGGTAAATACGCACACCCTAAATACGCAAAAGGTAAATACGCACACGGTAAATACGCACACGGTAAATACGCACAAGGTAAATACGCACACGGTAAATACGCACACGGTAAATACGCACACGGTAAATACGCACACGGTAAACACGCACACGGTAAACACGCACACGGTAAACACGCACACGGTAATTACGCACACAGTAAATACGCACACAGTAAATACGCACACAGTAAATACGCTCACAGTAAATACGCACACAGTAAATACGCACACAGTAAATACGCACACAGTAAATATGCACACAGTAAATAAGAACACAGTAAATACGCACACAGTAAATACGCACACGTTAAATACGCACACGTTAAATACGCACACGGTAAATACGCACACGGTAAATACGCACACGGTAAATACACACAAGGTAAATACGCACACGGTAAATACGCACACGGTAAATACGCACACGGTAAACACGCACACGGTAAATACGCACACGGTAAATACGCACACGGTAAATACGCACACGGTAAGTACGCACACGGTAAGTACGCACACGGTAAATACGCACACGGTAAATACGCACACGGTAAATACGCACACGGTAAATACGCACACGGTAAAGACGCACGCGGTAAATACGCACACGGTAAATACGCACACGGTAAATACGCACACGGTAAATACGCACAAGGTAATTACGCACACGGTAAGTACGCACACGGTAAATACGCACACGGTAAACACGCACACGGTAAATACGCACACGGTAAATACGCACACGGTAAATACGCACACGGTAAATACGCACACGGTAAAGACGCACACGGTAAATACGCACACCCTAAATACGCAAAAGGTAAATACGCACACGGTAAATACGCACACGGTAAATACGCACAAGGTAAATACGCACACGGTAAATACGCACACGGTAAATACGCACACGGTAAATACGCACACGGTAAACACGCACACGGTAAACACGCACACGGTAAACACGCACACGGTAAATACGCACACGGTAAATACGCACACGGTAAATACGCACACGGTAAATACGCACACGGTAAATACGCACAAGGTAAATACGCACACGGTAAATACGCACACGGTGAATACGCACACGGTAAATACGCACACGGTAAATACGCACACGGTAAATACGCACAAGGTAAATACGCACACGGTAAATACGCACACGGTAATTACGCACACGGTAAATACGCACACGGTAAATACGCACACGGTAAATACGCACACGGTAAATACGCACACGGTAAATACGCACACGGTAAATACGCACACGGTAAATACGCACACGGTAAATACGCACACGGTAAATACGCACACGGTAAATACGCACACGGTAAATACGCACACGGTAAATACGCACACGGTAAATACGCACACGGTAAATACGCACACAGTGAATACGCACACAGTAAATACGCACACAGTAAATACGCACACAGTAAATACGCACACAGTAATTACGCACACAGTAAATACGCACACAGTAAATACGCACACAGTAAATACGCTCACAGTAAATACGCACACAGTAAATACGCACACAGTAAATACGCACACAGTAAATATGCACACAGTAAATAAGAACACAGTAAATACGCACACAGTAAATACGCACACGTTAAATACGCACACGTTAAATACGCACACGGTAAATACGCACACGGTAAATACGCACACGGTAAATACACACAAGGTAAATACGCACACGGTAAATACGCACACGGTAAATACGCACACGGTAAATACGCACACGGTAAATACGCACACGGTAAATACGCACACGGTAAATACGCACACGGTAAGTACGCACACGGTAAGTACGCACACGGTAAATACGCACACGGTAAATACGCACACGGTAAATACGCACACGGTAAATACGCACACGGTAAAGACGCACGCGGTAAATACGCACACGGTAAATACGCACACGGTAAATACGCACACGGTAAATACGCACAAGGTAATTACGCACACGGTAAGTACGCACACGGTAAATACGCACACGGTAAACACGCACACGGTAAATACGCACACGGTAAATACGCACACGGTAAATACGCACACGGTAAATACGCACACGGTAAATACGCACACGGTAAATACGCACACGATAAATACGCACACGGTAAATACGCACACGGTATATACGCTCACGGTAAATACGCACACGGTAAATACGCACACGATAAATACGCACACGGTAAATACGCACACTATAAATACGCACACGGTAAATACGCACACGGTAAATACGCACACGGTAAATACGCACACGGTAAATACGCACACGGTAAATACGCACACGGTAAATACGCACACGGTAAATACGCACACGGTAAATACGCACACGGTAAATACGCACACGATAAATACGCACACGGTAAATACGCACACGGTAAATACGCACACGGTAAATACGCACACGGTAAATACGCACACGGTAAATACGCACACGGTAAATACGAACACGGTAATAACGCACACGGTAAATACGCACACGGTAAATACGCACACGGTAAATACGCACACGGTAAATACGCACATGGTAAATACGCACACGGTAAATACGCACACGGTAAATACGCAGACAGTAAATACGCACACAGTAAATACGCACACAGTAATCACGCACACAGTAAATACGCACACGGTAAATACGCACACGGTAAATACGCACACGGTAAATACGCACACGGTAAATACGCACACGGTAAATACGCACACGGTAAATACGCACACGGTAAATACGCACACGGTAAATACGCACACGGTAAATACGCACACGGTAAATACGCACACGGTAAATACGCACACGGTAAATACGCACAAGGTAATTACGCACACGGTAAGTACGCACACGGTAAATACGCACACGGTAAATACGCACACGGTAAATACGCACACGGTAAATACGCACACGGTAAATACGCACACGGTAAATACGCACACGGTAAATACGCACACGGTAAATACGCACACGATAAATACGCACACGGTAAATACGCACACGGTATATACGCTCACGGTAAATACGCACACGGTAAATACGCACACGATAAATACGCACACGGTAAATACGCACACTATAAATACGCACACGGTAAATACGCACACGGTAAATACGCACACGGTAAATACGCACACGGTAAATACGCACACGGTAAATACGCACACGGTAAATACGCACACGGTAAATACGCACACGGTAAATACGCACACGGTAAATACGCACACGGTAAATACGCACACGGTAAATACGCACACGGTAAATACGCACACGGTAAATACGAACACGGTAATAACGCACACGGTAAATACGCACACGGTAAATACGCACACGGTAAATACGCACACGGTAAATACGCACACGGTAAATACGCACACGGTAAATACGCACACGGTAAATACGCACACGGTAAATACGCAGACAGTAAACACGCACACAGTAAATACGCACACAGTAATCACGCACACAGTAAATACGCACACAGTAAATACGCACACAGTAAATACGCACACAGTAAATACGCACACAGTAAATACGCAAACAGTAAATACGCACACAGTAAATACGCACACAGTAAATACGCACACAGTAAATACGCACACAGTAAATACGCACACAGTAAATACGCACACAGTAAATACGCACACAGTAAATACGCACACAGTAAATACGCACACAGTAAATACGCACACAGTAAACACGCACACAGTAAACACGCACACAGTAAATACGCACACAGTAAATACGCACACAGTAAATACGCACACAGTAAATACGCACACAGTGAATACGCACACAGTAATTACGCACACAGTAAATACGCACACAGTAAATACGCACACAGTAAATACGCTCACAGTAAATACGCACACAGTGAATACGCACACAGTAAATACGCACACAGTAAATACGCACACAGTAAATAAGCACACAGTAAATACGCGCACAGTAAATACGCACACGGTAAATACGCACACGGTAAATACGCACACGGTAAATCCGCACACGGTAAATACGCACACGGTAAATACGCACACGGTAAATACGCACAAGGTAAATACGCACAAGGTAAATACGCACACGGTAAATACGCACACGGTAAATACGCACACGGAAAATACGCACACGGTAAATACGCACACGGTAAATACGCACACGGTAAATACTCACACGGTAAATACGCACACGGTAAATACGCACACGGTAAGTACGCACACGGTAAGTACGCACACGGTAAATACGAACACGGTAAATACGCACACGGTAAATACGCACACGGTAAATACGCACACGGTAAAGACGCACACGGTAAAGACGCACACGGTAAATACGCACACGGTAAATACGCACACGGTAAATACGCACACGGTAAATACGCACAAGGTAAATACGCACAGGGTAAATACGCACACGGTAAATACGCGCACGGTAAATACGCACACGGTAAATACGCACACGGTAAAGACGCACACGGTAAAGACGCACACAGTAAATACGCACACAGTAAATACGCACACAGTAAATATGCACACAGTAAATACGCACACAGTAAATACGCACACAGTAAATACGCACACAGTAAATACGCACACAGTAAGTACGCACACAGTAAATACGCACACAGTAAATACGCACACAGTAAAGACGCACACAGTAAAGACGCACACAGTAAAGACGCACACGGTAAATACGCACACGGTAAATACACACACGGTAATCACGCACACGGTAGACACGCACGCGGTAGACACGCACACGGTAAACACGCACACGGTAAATACGCACACGGTAAATACGCAACCGGTAAATACGCACACGGTATATATGCACACGGTAAATACGCACACGGTAAATACGCACACGGTAAATACGCACACGGTAAATACGCACACGGTAAATACGCACACGGTAAATACGCGCACAGTAAAGACGCACACAGTAAAGACGCAAACAGTAAATACGCACACGGTAAATACACACACGGTAATCACGCACACGGTAGACACGCACGCGGTAGACACGCACACGGTAAACACGCACACGGTAAATACGCACACGGTAAATACGCACACGGTAAATACGCACACAGTAAATACGCACACAGTAAATACGCACACAGTAATCACGCACACAGTAAATACGCACACAGTAAATACGCACACAGTAAATACGCACACAGTAAATACGCACACAGTAAATACGCAAACAGTAAATACGAACACAGTAAATACGCACACAGTAAATACGCACACAGTAAATACGCACACAGTAAAAACGCACACAGTAAATACGCACACAGTAAGTACGCACACAGTAAATACGCACACAGTAAATACGCACACAGTAAAGACGCACACAGTAAAGACGCACACAGTAAATACGCACACAGTAAATACGCACACGGTAAATACACACACGGTAATTGCGCACACGGTAGACACGCACGCGGTAGACACGCACACGGTAAATACGCACACGGTAGATACGCACACGGTAAATACGCACACGGTAAATACGCACACGGTAAATACGCACACGGTAAATACGCACACGGTAAATACGCACACGGTAAATACGCACACGGTAATTACGCACACGGTAAAAACGCACGCAGTAAATACGCACACAGTAAATACACACACAGTAAATACGCACACAGTAAATACGCACACAGTAAATACGCACACAGTAAATACGCACACAGTAAATACGCGCACAGTAAATACGCACACAGTAAATACGCAGACAGTAAATACGCACACAGTAAGTACGCACACAGTAAATACGCACACAGTAAAGACGCACACAGTAAAGACGCACACAGTAAATACGCACACAGTAAATACGCACACAGTAAATACGCAGACAGTAAATACGCACACAGTAAGTACGCACACAGTAAATACGCACACAGTAAAGACGCACACAGTAAAGACGCACACAGTAAATACGCACACAGTAAATACGCACACAGTAAATACACACACAGTGAATACACGCACCGTAAATACACACACAGTAATTACACACACACAGTAAATACACACACACAGTAAATACACACACACAGCAAATACACACACAGTAAATACACACACAGTAAATACACACACAGTAAATACAAACACAGTAAATACACACATAGTAAATACACACACAGTGAATACACACACAGTAAATACACACACAGTAAATACGCACACAGTAAAAACGCACACAGTAAATACGCACACAGTAAGTACGCACACAGTAAATACGCACACAGTAAATACGCACACAGTAAAGACGCACACAGTAAAGACGCACACAGTAAATACGCACACAGTAAATACGCACACGGTAAATACACACACGGTAATTGCGCACACGGTAGACACGCACGCGGTAGACACGCACACGGTAAATACGCACACGGTAGATACGCACACAGTAAATACGCACACGGTAAATACGCACACGGTAAATACGCACACGGTAAATACGCACAAGGTAAATACGCACACGGTAAATACGCACACGGTAATTACGCACACGGTAAAAACGCACGCAGTAAATACGCACACAGTAAATACGCACACAGTAAATACGCACACAGTAAATACGCACACAGTAAATACGCACACAGTAAATACGCACACAGTAAATACGCGCACAGTAAATACGCACACAGTAAATACGCAGACAGTAAATACGCACACAGTAAGTACGCACACAGTAAATACGCACACAGTAAAGACGCACACAGTAAAGACGCACACAGTAAATACGCACACAGTAAATACGCACACAGTAAATACACACACAGTGAATACACGCACCGTAAATACACACACAGTAAATACACACACACACAGTAAATACACACACACAGTAAATACACACACACAGCAAATACACACACAGTAAATACACACACGGTAAATACGCACACGGTAAATACGCACACGGTAAATACGCACACGGTAAATACGCACACGGTAAATACGCACACGGTAAATACGCACACGGTAAATACGCACACGGAAAACACGCACACGGTAAATACGCACACGGTAAATACGCACACGGTAAATACGCACACGGTAAATACGCACACGGTAAATACGCACACGGTAAATACGCACACCCTAAATACGCACAAGGTAAATACGCACACGGTAAATACGCACACGGTAAATACGCACAAGGTAAATACGCACACGGTAAATACGCACACGGTAAATACGCACACGGTAAATACGCACATGGTAAATACGCACACGGTAAACACGCACACGGTAAACACGCACACGGTGAATACGCACACGGTAAATACGCACACGGTAAATACGCACACGGTAAATACGCACACGGTAAATACGCACACGGTAAATACGCACAAGGTAAATACGCACACGGTAAATACGCACACGGTGAATACGCACACAGTAAATACGCAGACAGTAAATACGCACACAGTAAATACGCACACAGTAATTACGCACACAGTAAATACGCACACAGTAAATACGCACACAGTAAATACGCTCACAGTAAATACGCACACAGTAAATACGCACACAGTAAATACGCACACAGTAAATATGCACACAGTAAATAAGAACACAGTAAATACGCACACAGTAAATACGCACACGTTAAATACGCACACGTTAAATATGCACACGGTAAATACGCACACGGTAAATACGCACACGGTAAATACGCACACGGTAAATACGCACACGGTAAAGACGCACACGGTAAATACGCACACGGTAAATACGCACACGGTAAATACGCACACGGTAAATACGCACAAGGTAATTACGCACACGGTAAGTACGCACACGGTAAATACGCACACGGTAAATACGCACACGGTAAATACGCACACGGTAAATACGCACACGGTAAATACGCACACGGTAAATACGCACACGGTAAATACGCACACGGTAAATACGCACACGGTAAATACGCACACGCTAAATACGCACACGGTATATACGCACACGGTAAATACGCACACGGTAAATACGCACACGATAAATACGCACACGGTAAATACGCACACTATAAATACGCACACGGTAAATACGCACACGGTAAATACGCACACGGTAACTACGCACACGGTAAATACGCACACGGTAAATACGCACACGGTAAATACGCACACGGTAAATACGCACACGGTAAATACGCACACGGTAAACGCGCACACGGTAAATACGCACACGGTAAATACGCACACGGTAAATACGCACACGGTAAATACGCACACGGTAAATACGCACACGGTAAATACGCACACGGTAAATACGCACACGGTAAATACGAACACGGTAAATACGAACACCGTAATAACGCACACGGTAAATACGCACACGGTAAATACGCACACGGTAAATACGCACACGGTAAATACGCACACGGTAAATACGCACACGGTTAATAGGCAGACAGTAAATATGCACACAGTAAATACGCACACAGTAATCACGCACACAGTAAATACGCACACAGTAAATACGCACACAGTAAATACGCACACAGTAAATACGCACACAGTAAATACGCACACAGTAAATACGCAAACAGTAAATACGCACACAGTAAATACGCACACAGTAAATACGCACACAGTAAATACGCACACAGTAAATACGCACACAGTAAATACGCACACAGTAAATACGCACACAGTAAATACGCACACAGTAAATACGCACACAGTAAATACGCACACAGTAAACACGCACACAGTAAATACGCACACAGTAAATACGCACACAGTAAGTACGCACACAGTAAATACGCACACAGTAAATACGCACACAGTGAATACGCACACGGTAATTACGCACACAGTAAATACGCACACAGTAAATACGCACACAGTAAATACGCTCACAGTAAATACGCACACAGTGAATACGCACACAGTAAATACGCACACAGTAAATACGCACACAGTAAATAAGCACACAGTAAATACGCGCACAGTAAATACGCACACGGTAAATACGCACACGGTAAATACGCACACGGTAAATACGCACACGGTAAATACGCACACGGTAAATACGCACACGGTAAATACGCACAAGGTAAATACGCACAAGGTAAATACGCACACGGTAAATACGCACACGGTAAATACGCACGCGGAAAATACGCACACGGTAAATACGCACACGGAAAATACGCACACGGTAAATACTCACACGGTAAATACGCAGACGGTAAATACGCACACGGTAAGTACGCACACGGTAAGTACGCACACGGTAAATACGCACACGGTAAATACGCACACGGTAAATACGCACACGGTAAATACGCACACGGTAAAGACGCACACGGTAAAGACGCAGACGGTAAATACGCACACGGTAAATACGCACACGGTAAATACGCACACGGTAAATACGCACAAGGTAAATACGCACAGGGTAAGTACGCACACGGTAAACACGCACACGGTAAATACGCACACGGTAAATACGCACACGGTAAATACGCACACGCTAAATACGCACACGGTAAATACGCACACGGTAAATACGCACACGGTAAATACGCACACGGTAAATACGCACACGGTATATATGCACACGGTAAATACGCACACGGTAGATACGCACACGGTAAATACGCACACGGTAAATACGCACACGGTAAATACGCACACGGTAAATACGCACACGGTAAATACGCACACGGTAAATACGCACACGGTAAATACGCACACGGTAAATACGCACACGGTAAATACGCACACGGTAAATACGCACACGGTAAATACGCACACGGTAAATACGCACACGGTAAATACGAACAAGGTAAATACGCACACGGTGAATACGCACACGGTAAATACGCACACGGTAAATACGCACACGGTAAATACGCACACGGTAAATACGCACACGGTAAATACGCACACGGTAAATACGCACACGGTAAATACCCACACGGTAAATACGCACACGGTAAATACGCACACAGTAAATACGCACACAGTAAATACGCACACAGTAAATACGCACACAGTAAATACGCACACAGTAAACACGCACACAGTAAACACGCACACAGTAAATACGCACACAGTAAATACGCACACAGTAAATACGCACACAGTAAATACGCACACAGTAAAGACGCACACAGTAAATACGCACACAGTAAGTACGCACACAGTAAATACGCACACAGTAAATACGCACACAGTAAAGACGCACACAGTAAAGACGCACACAGTAAAGACGCACACAGTAAATACGCACACGGTAAATACACACACGGTAATCACGCACACGGTAGACACGCACGCTGTAGACACGCACACGGTAAACACGCACACGGTAAATACGCACACGGTAAATACGCAACCGGTAAATACGCACACGGTATATATGCACACGGTAAATACGCACACGGTAAATACGCACACGGTAAATACGCACACGGTAAATACGCACACGGTAAATACGCACACGGTAAATACGCACACAGTAAAGATGCACACAGTAAAGACGCAAACAGTAAATACGCACACGGTAAATACACACACGGTAATCACGCACACGGTAGACACGCACGCGGTAGACACGCACACGGTAAACACGCACACGGTAAATACGCACACGGTAAATACGCACACGGTAAATACGCACACAGTAAATACGCACACAGTAAATACGCACACAGTAATCACGCACACAGTAAATACGCACACAGTAAATACGCACACAGTAAATACGCACACAGTAAATACGCACACAGTAAATACGCAAACAGTAAATACGAACACAGTAAATACGCACACAGTAAATACGCACACAGTAAATACGCACACAGTAAAAACGCACACAGTAAATACGCACACAGTAAGTACGCACACAGTAAATACGCACACAGTAAATACACACACAGTAAAGACGCACACAGTAAAGACGCACACAGTAAATACGCACACAGTAAATACGCACACGGTAAATACACACACGGTAATCGCGCACACGGTAGACATGCACGCGGTAGACACGCACACGGTAAATACGCACACGGTAAATACGCACACAGTAAATACGCACACGGTAAATACGCACACGGTAAATACGCACACGGTAAATACGCACACGGTAAATACGCACACGGTAAACACGCACACGGTAATTACGCACACGGTAAAAACGCACGCAGTAAATACGCACACAGTAAATACGCACACAGTAAATACGCACACAGTAAATACGCACACAGTAAATACGCACACAGTAAATACGCACACAGTAAATACGCGCACAGTAAATACGCGCACAGTAAATACGCACACAGTAAATACGCACACAGTAAATACGCAGACAGTAAATACGCACACAGTAAGTACGCACACAGTAAATACGCACACAGTAAAGACGCACACAGTAAAGACGCACACAGTAAAGACGCACACAGTAAATACGCACACAGTAAATACGCACACGGTAAATACACACACTGTAATCACGCACACGGTAGACACGCACGCGGTAGACACGCACACGGTAAATACGCAAACGGTAAATACGCACACAGAAAATACGCACACAGTAAATACGCACACAGTAAATACGCACACAGTAAATACGCACACACTAAATACGCACACAGTAAATACGCACACAGTAAGTTTGCACACAGTAAATACGCACACAGTAAATACGCACACAGTAAAGACGCACACAGTAAAGACGCACACAGTAAATACGCACACAGTAAATACGCACACGGTAAATACGCACACGGTAAACACGCACACGGTAATTACGCACACGGTAAAAACGCACGCAGTAAATACGCACACAGTAAATACGCACACAGTAAATACGCACACAGTAAATACGCACACAGTAAATACGCACACAGTAAATACGCACACAGTAAATACGCGCACAGTAAATACGCGCACAGTAAATACGCACACAGTAAATACGCACACAGTAAATACGCAGACAGTAAATACGCACACAGTAAGTACGCACACAGTAAATACGCACACAGTAAAGACGCACACAGTAAAGACGCACACAGTAAAGACGCACACAGTAAATACGCACACAGTAAATACGCACACGGTAAATACACACACTGTAATCACGCACACGGTAGACACGCACGCGGTAGACACGCACACGGTAAATACGCACACGGTAAATACGCACACAGTAAATACGCACACAGTAAATACGCACACAGTAAATACGCACACAGTAAATACGCACACACTAAATACGCACACAGTAAATACGCACACAGTAAGTTTGCACACAGTAAAGACGCACACAGTAAAGACGCACACAGTTAATACGCACACAGTAACTACGCACACGGTAAATACACACACGGTAATCACGCACACGGTAGACACGCACGCGGTAGACACGCACACCGTAAATACGCACACGGTAAATACGCACACGGTAAATACGCACACGGTAAATACGCACACAGTAAATACGCACACAGTAAATACGCACACAGTAATCACGCACACAGTAAATACGCACACAGTAAATACGCACACAGTAAATACGCACACAGTAAATACGCACACAGTAAATACGCAAACAGTAAATACGCACACAGTAAACACGCACACAGTAAATACGCACACAGTAAATACGCACACAGTAAATACGCACACAGTAAATGCGCACACAGTAAATACGCACACAGTAAATACGCACACAGTAAATACGCACACAGTAAATACGCACACAGTAAATACGCACACAGTAAATACGCACACAGTAAATACGCACACAGTAAACACGCACACAGTAAACACGCACACAGTAAATACGCACACAGTAAATACGCACACAGTAAATACGCACACAGTAATTACGCACACAGTAAATACGCACACAGTAAATACGCTCACAGTAAATACGCACACAGTAAATACGCACACAGTAAACACGCACACAGTAAATACGCACACAGTAAATAAGCACACAGTAAATACGCACACAGTAAATACGCACACGGTAAATACGCACACGGTAAATACGCACACGGTAAATACGCACACGGTAAATACGCACACGGTAAATACGCACACGGTAAATACGCACACGGTAAATACGCACACGGTAAATACGCACAAGGTAAAAACGCACAAGGTAAATACGCACACGGTAAATACGCACACGGTAAATACGCACACGGTAAATACGCACACGGTAAATACGCACACGGTAAATACGCACACGGTAAATACGCACACGGTAAATACGCAAACGGTAAATACGCACACGGTAAGTACGCACACGGTAAATACGCACACGGTAAATACGCACACGGTAAATACGCACACGGTAAATACGCACACGGTAAATACGCACACGGTAAAGACGCACACGGTAAATACGCACACGGTAAATACGCACACGGTAAATACGCACACGGTAAATACGCACACGGTAAATACGCACAAGGTAAATACGCACACGGTAAATACGCACACGGTAAATACGCACACGGTAAATACGCACACAATAAATACGCACACAGTAAATACGCACACAGTAAATACGCACACAGTAAGTACGCACACAATAGATACGCACACAGTAAATACGCACACAGTAAATACGCACACAGTAAATACGCACACAGTAAATACGCACACAGTAAATACGCACACAGTAAATACGCACACAGTAAATACGCACACAGTAAATACACACACAGTGAATACACACACCGTAAATACACACACAGTAAATACACACACACAGTAAATACACACACACAGTAAATACACACACACAGCAAATACACACACAGTAAATACACACACAGTAAATATACACACAGTAAATACAAACACAGTAAATACACACATAGTAAATACACACACAGTGAATACACACACAGTAAATACACACACAGTAAATACGCACACAGAAAATACACACACACTAACAACACACACAGTAAATACGCACACAGTAAAGACGCACACAGTAAATACGCACACGGTAATCACGCACACGGTAGACACGCACACGGTAAATACGCACACGGTAAATACGCACACGGTAAATACGCACACGGTAAACACGCACACGGTAAATACGCACACGGTAAATACGCACACGGTAAATACGCACACGGTAAATACGCACACGGTAAATACGCACACGGTAAATACGCACACCCTGAATACGCACAAGGTAAATACGCACACGGTAAATACGCACACGATAAATACGCACAAGGTAAATACGCACACGGTAAATACGCACACGGTAAATACGCACACGGTAAATACGCACACGGTAAATACGCACACGGTAAACACGCACACGGTAAACACGCACACGGTAAATACGCACACGGTAAATACGCACACGGTAAATACGCACACGGTAAATACGCACACGGCAAATACGCACAAGGTAAATACGCACACGGTAAATACGCACACGGTGAATACGCACACGGTAAATACGCACACGGTAAATACGCACACGGTAAATACGCACAAGGTAAATACGCACACGGTAAATACGCACACGGTAAATACGCACACGGTAAATACGCACACGGTAAATACGCACACGGTAAATACGCACACGGTAAATACGCACACGGTAAATACGCACACGGTAAATACGCACACGGTAAATACGCACACGGTAAATACGCACACGGTAAATACGCACACGGTAAATACGCACACGGTAAATACGCACACGGTAAATACGCACACGGTAAATACGCACACAGTAAATACGCACACAGTAAATACGCACACAGTAAATACGCACACAGTAAATACGCACACAGTAATTACGCACACAGTAAATACGCACACAGTAAATACGCACACAGTAAATACGCACATAGTAAATACGCACACTGTAAATACGCACACAGTAAATACGCACACAGTAAATAAGAACACAGTAAATACGCACACAGTAAATACGCACACGTTAAATACGCACACGTTAAATACGCACACGGTAAATACGCACACGGTAAATACGCACACGGTAAATAAGCACACGGTAAATACACACAAGGTAAATACGCACACGGTAAATACGCACACGGTAAATACGCACACGGTAAATACGCACACGGTAAATACGCACACGGTAAATACGCACACGGTAAATACGCACACGGTAAATACGCACACGGTAAGTACGCACACGGTAAGTACGCACACGGTAAATACGCACACGGTAAATACGCACACGGTAAATACGCACACGGTAAATACGCACACGGTAAAGACGCACACGGTAAAGACGCACACGGTAAATACGCACACGGTAAATACGCACACGGTAAATAAGCACACGGTAAATACACACAAGGTAAATACGCACACGGTAAATACGCACACGGTAAATACGCACACGGTAAATACGCACACGGTAAATACGCACACGGTAAATACGCACACGGTAAATACGCACACGGTAAATACGCACACGGTAAATACGCACACGGTAAGTACGCACACGGTAAATACGCACACGGTAAATACGCACACGGTAAATACGCACACGGTAAATACGCACACGGTAAATACGCACACGGTAAAGACGCACACGGTAAATACGCACACGGTAAATACGCACACGGTAAATACGCACACGGTAAATACGCACACGGTAAATACGCACAAGGTAATTACGCACACGGTAAATACGCACACGGTAAATACGCACACGGTAAATACGCACACGGTAAATACGCACACGGTAAATACGCACACGGTAAATACGCACACGGTAAATACGCACACGGTAAATACGCACACGGTAAATACGCACACGGTAAATACGCACACGGTAAATACGCACACGGTATATACGCACACGGTATATACGCACACGGTAAATACGCACACGGTAAATACGCGCACGATAAATACGCGCACGGTAAATACGCACACGGTAAACACGCACACGGTAAATACGCACACGGTAAATACGCACACGGTAAATACGCACACGGTAAATACGCACACGGTAAATACGCACACGGTAATAACGCACACGGTAAATACGCACGCGGTAAATACGCACGCGGTAAATACGCACACGGTAAATACGCACACGGTAAACACGCACACGGTAAATACGCACACGGTAAATACGCACACGGTAAATACGCACACGGTAAATACGCACACGGTAAATACGCACACGGTAAATACGCACACGGTAAATCCGCACACGGTAAATCCGCACACGGTAAATACGAACACGGTAAATACGCACACGGTAAATACGCACACGGTAAATACGCACACGGTAAATACGCACACGGTAAATACGCACACGGTAAATACGCACACGGTAAATACGCAGACAGTAAATACGCACACAGTAAATACGCACACAGTAAATAAGCACACAGTAATCACGCACACAGTAAATACGCACACAGTAAATACGCACACAGTAAATACGCACACAGTAAATACGCACACAGTAAATACGCACACAGTAAATACGCAAACAGTAAATACGCACACAGTAAATACGCACACAGTGAATACGCACACAGTAAATACGCACACAGTAAATACGCACACAGTAATTAAGCACACAGTAAATACGCGCACAGTAAATACGCACACGGTAAATACGCACACGGTAAATACGCACACGGTAAATACGCACACGGTAAATACGCACACGGTAAATACGCACACGGTAAATACGCACACGGTAAATACGCACAAGGTAAATACGCACAAGGTAAATACGCACACGGTAAATACGCACACGGAAAATACGCACACGGTAAGTACGCACACGGTAAATACGCACACGGTAGATACGCACACGGTAAATACGCACACGGTAAATACGCACACGGTAAAGACGCACAGGTAAAGACGCACACGGTAAATACGCACACGGTAAAAACGCACACGGTAAATACGCGCACGGTAAATACGCACAAGGTAAATACGCACACGGTAAATACGCACACGGTAAATACGCACACGGTAAATACGCACACGGTAAATACGCACACGGTAAATACGCACACGGTAAATACGCACACGGTAAATACGCACACGGTAAATACGCACACGGTAAATACGCACACGGTAAATACGCACACGGTAAATACGCACACGGTAAATACGCACACGGTAAATACGCACACGGTAAATACGCACACGGTAAATACGCACACGGTAAATACGCACAAGGTAAATACGCACAAGGTAAATACGCACACGGTAAATACGCACACGGTAAATACGCACACGGTAAATACGCACAAGGTAAAAACGCACAAGGTAAATACGCACACGGTAAATACGCACACGGTAAAGACGCACACGGTAAATACGCACACGGTAAATACGCACACGGTAAATACGCACACGGTAAATACGCAAACGGTAAATACGCACACGGTAAGTACGCACACGGTAAATACGCACACGGTAAATACGCACACGGTAAATACGCACACGGTAAATACGCACACGGTAAATACGCACACGGTAAAGACGCACACGGTAAATACGCACACGGTAAATACGCACACGGTAAATACGCACACGGTAAATACGCACACGGTAAATACGCACACGGTAAATACGCACACGGTAATTACGCACACGGTAAATTCGCACACAGTAAATACGCACACAGTAAATACGCACACAGTAAATACGCACACAGTAAATACGCACACAGTAAATACGCACACAGTAAATACGCACACAGTAAATACGCACACAGTAAATACCCACACAGTAAATACGCACACAGTAATTACGCACACAGTAAATACGCACACAGTAAATACGCTCACAGTAAATACGCACACAGTAAATACGCACACAGTAAATACGCACACAGTAAATACGCACAGAGTAAATAAGAACACAGTAAATACGCACACGGTGAATACGCACACGGTAAATACGCACACGGTAAATATGCACACGGTAAATACGCACACGGTAAATACGCACACGGTAAATACGCACACGGTAAATACGCACAAGGTAAATACGCACAAGGTAAATACGCACAAGGCAAATACGCACACGGTAAATACGCACACGGTAAATACGCACACGGTAAATACGCACACGGTAAATACGCACACGGTAAATACGCACACGGTGAATACGCACACGGTAAATACGCACACGGTAAGTCCGCACACGGTAAGTACGCACACGGTAAATACGCACACGGTAAATACGCACACGGTAAATACGCACACGGTAAATACGCACACGGTAAAGACGCACACGGTAAATACGCACACGGTAAATACGCACACGGTAAATACGCACTTGGTAAATACGCACACGGTAAATACGCACAAGGTAAATACGCACACGGTAAATACGCACACGGTAAATACGCACACGGTAAATACGCACACGGTAAATACGCACACGGTAAATACGCACAGGGTAAATACGCACACGGTAAATACGCACACGGTAAATACGCACACGGTAAATACGCACACGGTAAATACGCACACGGTATATACGCACACGGTAAATACGCACACGGTAAATACGCACACGGTAAATACGCACACGGTAAATACGCACACGGTAAATACGCACACGGTAAATACGCACACGGTAAATACGCACACGGTAAATACGCACACGGTAAATACGCACACGGTAAATACGCACACGGTAAATACGCACACGGTAAATACGCACACGGTAAATACGCACACGGTAATTACGCACACGGTAAATACGCACACGGTAAATACGCACACGGTAAATACGCACACGGTAAATACGCACACGGTGAATACGCACACGGTAAATACGCACAAAGTAAATACGCACACGGTAAATACGCACACGGTAAATACGCACACAGTAAATACGCACACAGTAAATACGCACACAGTAATTACGCACACAGTAAATACGCACACAGTAAATACGCACACGGTAAATACGCACACGGTAAATACGCACACGGTAAATACGCACACAGTAAATACGCACACGGTAAATTCGCACACGGTAAATACGCACACGGTAAATACGCACACGGTAAATACGCACACGGTAAATACGCACACGGTAAATACGCACACGGTAAATACGCACACGGTAAATACGCACACGGTAAATACGCACACGGTAAATACGCACACGGTAAATTTGCACACGGTGAATACGCACACGGTAAATACGCACACGGTAAATACGCACACGGTAAATACGCACACGGTAAATACGCACACGGTAAATACGCACACGGTAAATACGCACACGGTAAATACGCACGCGGTAAATACGCACACGGTAAATACGCACACGGTAAATAAGCACACGGTAAATACGCACACGGTAAACACGCACACGGTAAATACGCAGACGGTAAATACGCAAACGGTAAATACGCACACGGTAAATACGCACACGGTAAATACGCACACGGTGAATACGCACACGGTGAATACGCACACGGTAAATACGCACACGGTAAATACGCACACGGTAAATACGCACACGGTAAATACGCACACGGTAAATACGCACACGGTAAATACGCACGCGGTAAACACGCACGCGGTAAATACGCACACGGTAAAGACGCACACGGTAAATACGCACACGGTAAATACGCACACGGTAAATAAGCACACGGTAAATACGCACGCGGTAAATACGCACACGGTAAATACGCACACGGTAAATACGCACACGGTGAATACGCACACGATGAATACGCACACGGTAAATACGCACACGGTAAATACGCACACGGTAAATCCGCACACAGTAAATCCGCACACAGTAAATACGCACACAGTAAATATGCACACAGTATTTACGCACACAGTAAATACGCACACAGTAAATACGCACACGGTAAATACGCACACGGTAAATACGCACACGGTAAATACGCACACGGTAAATACGCACACGGTAAATTTGCACACGGTAAATACGCACATGGTAAATACGCACACGGTAAATACGCACACGGTAAATACGCACACGGTAAATACGCACACGGTAAATACGCACACGGTAAATACGCACACGGTAAATACGCACACGGTAAATTCGCACACAGTGAATACGTACACGGTAAATACGCACACGGTAAATACGCACACGGTAAATACGCACACGGTAAATACGCACACGGTAAATACGCACACGGTAAATACGCACACGGTAAATACGCACACGGTAAATACGCACACGGTAAATACGGACACGGTAAATACGCACACGGTAAATACGCACACGGTAAATACGCACACGGTAAATACGCACACGGTAAATACGCACACGGTAAATACGCAGACGGTAAATACGCAGACGGTAAATACGCACACGGTAAATACGCACACGGTAAATACGCACACAGTAAATACGCACACAGTAAATACGCACACAGTAAATACGCACACAGTAAATACGCACACAGTAAATACGCACACAGTAAATACGCACACAGTAAATACGCACACAGTAAATACGCACACAGTAAATACGCACACAGTAAATACGCACACAGTAAATACGCACACAGTAAATACGCACACAGTAAATACGCACACAGTAAATACGCACACAGAAAATACGCACACAGTAAATACGCACACAGTAAATACGCACACAGTGAATACGCACACAGTAAATACGCACACAGTAAATACGCACACAGTAAATACGCACACAGTAAATACGCACACAGTAAATACGCACACAGTAAATACGCACACAGTAAATACGCACACAGTAAAGACGCACACAGTAAACACGCACACAGTAAATACGCATACGGCAAATACACACACGGTAATCACGCACACGGTAGACACGCACGCGGTAGACACGCACGCGGTAAATACGCACACGGTAAATACGCACACAGTAAATACGCACACAGTAAATACGCACACAGTAAATACGCACACAGTAAATACGGACACAGTAAATACGCACACAGTAAATACGCACACAGTAAATACGCACACAGTAAATACGCACACAGTAAGTACGCACACAGTAAATACGCACACAGTAAAGACGCACACAGTAAAGACGCACACAGTAAAGACGCACACAGTAAACACGCACACAGTAAATACGCACACGGTAAATACACACACGGTAATCACGCACACGGTAGACACGCACGCGGTAGACACGCACACGGTAAATACGCACACGGTAAATACGCACACGGTAAATACGCACACGGTAAATACGCACACAGTAAATACGCACACAGTAAATACGCACACAGTAATCACGCACACAGTAAATACGCACACAGTAAATACGCACACAGTAAACACGCACACAGTAAATATGCACACAGTAAATACGCAAACAGTAAATACGCACACAGTAAATACGCACACAGTAAATACGCACACAGTAAATACGCACACAGTAAATACGCACACAGTAAATACGCACACAGTAAATACGCACACAGTAAATACGCACACAGTAAATACGCACACAGTAAATACGCACACAGTAAATACGCACACAGTAAAGACGCACAGAGTAAATACGCACACAGTAAATACGCACACAGTAAATACGCACACAGTAAATACGCACACAGTAAATACGCACACAGTAAATACGCACACAGTAATTACGCACACAGTAAATACGCACACAGTAAATACGCACACAGTAAATACGCTCGCAGTAAATACGCACACAGTAAATACGCTCACAGTAAATACGCACACAGTAAATACGCACACAGTAAATACGCACACAGTAAATACGCACACAGTAAATAAGCACACAGTAAATACGCACACGGTAAATACGCACACGGTAAATACGCACACGGTAAATACGCACACGGTAAATACGCACACGGTAAATACGCACACGGTAAATACGCACACGGTAAATACGCACAAGGTAAATACGCACAAGGTAAATACGCACACGGTAAATACGCACACGGTAAAAACGCACACGGTAAATACGCACACGGTAAAGACGCACACGGTAAGTACGCACACGGTAAATACGCACACGGTAAATACGCACACGGTAAATACGCACACGGTAAATACGCACAAGGTAAATACGCACACGGTAAATACGCACACGGTAAATACGCACACGGTAAGTACGCACACGATAAATACGCACACGGTAAATACGCACACGGTAAATACGCACACGGTAAATACGCACACGGTATATACGCACACGGTAAATACGCACACGGTAAATACGCACACGGTATATACGCACACGGTAAATACGCACACGGTAAATACGCACACGGTAAATACGCACACGGTAAATACGCACACGGTGAATACGCACACGGTAAATACGCGCACGGTAAATACGCGCACGGTAAATACGCGCACGGTAAATACGCACACGGTAAATACGCACACGGTAAATACGCACACGGTAAAAACGCACACGGTAAATACGCACACGGTAAATACGCACACGGTAAATACGCACACGGTAAATACGCACACAGTAAATACGCACACAGTAAATACGCACACAGTAAATACGCACACAGTAAATACGCACACAGTAAATACGCACACAGTAAATACGCACACAGTAAACACGCACACAGTAAACACGCACACAGTAAATACGCACACAGTAAATACGCACACAGTAAATACGCACACAGTAAATACGCACACAGTAAATACGCACACAGTAAGTACGCAAACAGTAAATACGCACACAGTAAATACGCACTCAGTAAAGACGCACACAGTAAAGACGCACACAGTAAATACGCACACAGTAAATACGCACACGGTAAATACACACACGGTAATCACGCACGCGGTAGACACGCACGCGGTAGACACGCACACGGTAAATACGCACGCGGTAAATACGCACACGGTAAATACGCACACGGTAAATACGCACACGGTAAATACGCACACGGTAAATACGCACACGGTAAATACGCACACGGTAAATACGCACAAGGTAAATACGCACACGGTAAATAAGCACAAGGTAAATACGCACACGGTAAATATGCACACGGTAAATAGGCACACAGTAAATACGCACACGGTAAATACGCACACGGTAAATACGCACACGGTAAATACGCACACGGTAAATACGCACACGGTAAATATGCACAAGGTAAATACGCACACGGTAAATACGCACACGGTAAATACGCACACGGTAAATACGCACACGGTAAATACGCACACGGTAAATACCCACACGGTAAATACGCACACGGTAAATACGCACACGGTAAATACGCACACGGTAAATACGCACACGGTAAATACGCACACGGTGAATACGCACACGGTAAATACGCACACGGTAAATACGCACACAGTAAATACGCACACAATAAATACGCACACAGTAAATACGCACACAGTAAATACGCACACAGTAAATACGCACACAGTAATTACGCACACAGTAAATACGCACACAGTAAATACGCACACGGTAAATACGCACACGGTAAAAACGCACACGGTAAATACGCACACGGTAAATTTGCACACGGTAAATACGCACACGGTAAATACGCACACGTTAAATACGCACACGGTAAAGACGCACACGGTAAATACGCACACGGTAAATACGCACACGGTAAATACGCACACGGTAAATGCGCACACGGTAAATACGCACACGGTAAATTTGCACCCGGTGAATACGCACACGGTAAATACGCACACGGTAAATACGCACACGGTAAATACGCACACGGTAAATACGCACACGGTAAATACGCACACGGTAAATACGCACACGGTAAATACGCACACGGTAAATACGCACACGGTAAATACGCACACGGTAAACACGCACACGGTAAATACGCACACGGTAAATACGCACACGGTAAATACGCACACGGTAAAAACGCAGACGGTAAATACGCACACGGTAAATACGCACACGGTAAATACGCACACGGTAAATACGCACACGGTAAATACGCACACGGTAAATACGCACACGGTAAATACGCACACGGTAAATACGCACACGGTAAATACGCACACGGTAAATACGCACACGGTAAATACGCACACGGTAAATACGCACACGGTAAATACGCACACGGTAAATACGCACACAGTAAATACGCACACAGTAAATACGCACACAGTAAATACGCACACAGTAAATACGCACACAGTAAATACGCACACAGTAAATACGCACACAGTAAATACGCACACAGAAAATACTCACACAGTAAATACGCACACAGTAAATACGCACACAGTAAATACGCACACAGTAAATACGCACACAGTAAATACGCACACAGTAAATACGCACACAGTAAATACGCACACAGTAAATACGCACACAGTAAATACACACACAGTAAATACGCACACAGTAAATACGCACACAGTAAAGACGCACACAGTAAATACGCACACAGTAAATACGCATACGGTAAATACACACACGGTAATCACGCACACGGTAGACACGCACGCGGTAGACACGCACACGGTAAATACGCACACAGTAAATACGCACACAGTAAATACGCACACAGTAAATACGCACACAGTAAATACGCACACAGTAAATACGGACACAGTAAATACGCACACAGTAAATACGCACACAGTAAATACGCACACAGTAAGTACGCACACAGTAAATACGCACACAGTAAAGACGCACACAGTAAAGACGCACACAGTAAAGACGCACACAGTAAATACTCACACAGTAAATACGCACACGGTAAATACACACACGGTAATCACGCACACGGTAGACACGCACGCAGTAGACACGCACACGGTAAATACGCACGCGGTAAATACGCTCACGGTAAATACGCACACGGTAAATACGCACACAGTAAATACGCACACAGTAAATACGCACACAGTAATCACGCACACAGTAAATACGCACACAGTAAATACGCACACAGTAAATACGCACACAGTAAATACGCACACAGTAAATACGCACACAGTAAATACGCAAACAGTAAATACGCACACGGTAAATACGCACACGGTAAATACGCACACGGTAAATACGCACACGGTGAATACGCACACGGTAAATACGCACACGGTAAATACGCACACGGTAAATACGCACACGGTAAATACGCACACGGTAAATACGCACACGGTAAATACGCACACGGTAAATACGCACACGGTAAATACGCACACGGTAAAGACGCACACGGTAAATACGCACACGGTGAATACGCACACGGTAAATAAGCACACGGTAAATACGCACACGGTAAATACGCACACGGTAAATACGCACACGGTAAATACGCACACGGTAAATACGCACACGGTAAATACGCACACGGTAAATACGCACACGGTAAATACGCACAAGGTAAAAACGCACAAGGTAAATACGCACACGGTAAATACGCACACGGTAAATACGCACAAGGTAAATACGCACACGGTAAATACGCACACGGTAAATACGCACACGGTAAATACGCACACGGTAAATACGCACACGGTAAATACGCACACGGTAAATACGCACACGGTAAATACGCACACAGTAAATACGCACACGGTAAATACGCACACGGTAAATACGCACACGGTAAATACGCACAAGGTAAATACGCACACGGTAAATACGCACAAGGTAAATACGCACACGGTAAATACGCACACGGTAAATAGGCACACGGTAAATACGCACACGGTAAATACGCACACGGTAAATACGCACACGGTAAATACGCACACGGTAAATACGCACACGGTAAATACGCACACGGTAAATACGCACACGGTAAATACGCACACGGTAAATACGCACACGGTAAATACGCACACGGTAAATACGCACACGGTAATTACGCACACGGTAAATACGCACACGGTAAATACGCACACGGTAAATACGCACACGGTAAATACGCACACGGTAAATACGCACACAGTAAATACGCACACAGTAAATACGCACACAGTAAATACGCACACAGTAAATACGCACACAGTAAATACGCACACAGTAAATACGCACACAGTAAATACGCACACAGTAAAGACGCACACAGTAAACACGCACACAGTAAATACGCATACGGCAAATACACACACGGTAATCACGCACACGGTAGACACGCACGCGGTAGACACGCACGCGGTAAATACGCACACGGTAAATACGCACACAGTAAATACGCACACAGTAAATACGCACACAGTAAATACGCACACAGTAAATACGGACACAGTAAATACGCACACAGTAAATACGCACACAGTAAATACGCACACAGTAAATACGCACACAGTAAGTACGCACACAGTAAATACGCACACAGTAAAGACGCACACAGTAAAGACGCACACAGTAAAGACGCACACAGTAAACACGCACACAGTAAATACGCACACGGTAAATACACACACGGTAACCACGCACACGGTAGACACGCACGCGGTAGACACGCACACGGTAAATACGCACACGGTAAATACGCACACGGTAAATACGCACACGGTAAATACGCACACAGTAAATACGCACACAGTAAATACGCACACAGTAATCACGCACACAGTAAATACGCACACAGTAAATACGCACACAGTAAACACGCACACAGTAAATATGCACACAGTAAATACGCACACAGTAAATACGCAAACAGTAAATACGCACACAGTAAATACGCACACAGCAAATACGCACACAGTAAATACGCACACAGTAAATACGCACACAGTAAATACGCACACAGTAAATACGCACACAGTAAATACGCACACAGTAAATACGCACACAGTAAATACGCACACAGTAAAGACGCACAGAGTAAATACGCACACAGTAAATACGCACACAGTAAATACGCACACAGTAAATACGCACACAGTAAATACGCACACAGTAAATACGCACACAGTAATTACGCACACAGTAAATACGCACACAGTAAATACGCACACAGTAAATACGCTCGCAGTAAATACGCACACAGTAAATACGCTCACAGTAAATACGCACACAGTAAATACGCACACAGTAAATACGCACACAGTAAATACGCACACAGTAAATAAGCACACAGTAAATACGCACACGGTAAATACGCACACGGTAAATACGCACACGGTAAATACGCACACGGTAAATACGCACACGGTAAATACGCACACGGTAAATACGCACACGGTAAATACGCACAAGGTAAATACGCACAAGGTAAATACGCACACGGTAAATACGCACACGGTAAAAACGCACACGGTAAATACGCACACGGTAAAGACGCACACGGTAAGTACGCACACGGTAAATACGCACACGGTAAATACGCACACGGTAAATACGCACACGGTAAATACGCACAAGGTAAATACGCACACGGTAAATACGCACACGGTAAATACGCACACGGTAAGTACGCACACGATAAATACGCACACGGTAAATACGCACACGGTAAATACGCACACGGTAAATACGCACACGGTATATACGCACACGGTAAATACGCACACGGTAAATACGCACACGGTATATACGCACACGGTAAATACGCACACGGTAAATACGCACACGGTAAATACGCACACGGTAAATACGCACACGGTAAATACGCACACGGTAAAAACGCACACGGTAAATGCGCACACGGTAAATACGCACACGGTAAATACGCACACGGTAAATACGCACACGGTAAATACGCACACGGTAAATACGCACACGGTAAATACGCACACGGTAAATACGCACACGGTAAACACGCACACGGTAAACACGCACACGGTAAATACGCACACGGTAAATACGCACACGGTGAATACGCACACGGTAAATACGCGCACGGTAAATACGCGCACGGTAAATACGCGCACGGTAAATACGCGCACGGTAAATACGCACACGGTAAATACGCACACGGTAAAAACGCACACGGTAAATACGCACACGGTAAATACGCACACGGTAAATACGCACACGGTAAATACGCACACAGTAAATACGCACACAGTAAATACGCACACAGTAAATACGCACACAGTAAATACGCACACAGTAAATACGCACACAGTAAATACGCACACAGTAAATACGCACACAGTAAACACGCACACAGTAAATACGCACACAGTAAATACGCACACAGTAAATACGCACACAGTAAATACGCACACAGTAAATACGCACACAGTAAATACGCACACAGTAAATACGCACACAGTAAGTACGCAAACAGTAAATATGCACACAGTAAATACGCACTCAGTAAAGACGCACACAGTAAAGACGCACACAGTAAATACGCACACGGTAAATACACACACGGTAAATACACACACGGTAATCACGCACGCGGTAGACACGCACGCGGTAGACACGCACACGGTAAATACGCACACGGTAAATACGCACACGGTAAATACGCACACGGTAAATACGCACACGGTAAATACGCACACGGTAAATACGCACACGGTAAATACGCACACGGTAAATACGCACACGGTAAATACGCACACGGTAAATAAGCACAAGGTAAATACGCACACGGTAAATATGCACACGGTAAATAGGCACACAGTAAATACGCACACGGTAAATACGCACACGGTAAATACGCACACGGTAAATACGCACACGGTAAATACGCACACGGTAAATACGCACACGGTAAATACGCACACGGTAAATACGCACACGGTAAATACGCACACGGTAAATACGCACACGGTAAATACGCACACGGTAAATACGCACACGGTAAATACGCACACGGTAAATACGCACACGGTAAATACGCACACGGTAACTACGCACACGGTAAATACGCACACGGTAAATACGCACACGGTAAATACGCACACAGTAAATACGCACACAGTAAATACGCACACAGTAAATACGCACACAGTAATTACGCACACAGTAAATACGCACACAGTAAATACGCACACAGTAAATACGCTCACAGTAAATACGCACACAGTAAATACGCACACAGTAAATACGCACACAGTAAATACGCACACAGTAAATAAGAACACAGTAAATACGCACACGGTAAATACGCACACGGTAAATACGCACACGGTAAATACGCACACGGTAAATACGCACACGGTAAATACGCACACGGTAAATACGCACACGGTAAATACGCACAGGGTAAATACGCACAAGGTAAATACGCACACGGTAAATACGCACACGGTAAATACGCACACGGTAAATACGCACACGGTAAATACGCACACGGTAAATACGCACACGGTAAATACGCACACGGTAAATATGCACAAGGTAAATACGCACACGGTAAATACGCACACGGTAAATACGCACACGGTAAATACGCACACGGTAAATACGCACACGGTAAATACCCACACGGTAAATACGCACACGGTAAATACGCACACGGTAAATACGCACACGGTAAATACGCACACGGTAAATACGCACACGGTGAATACGCACACGGTAAATACGCACACGGTAAATACGCACACAGTAAATACGCACACAATAAATACGCACACAGTAAATACGCACACAGTAAATACGCACACAGTAAATACGCACACAGTAATTACGCACACAGTAAATACGCACACAGTAAATACGCACACGGTAAATACGCACACGGTAAAAACGCACACGGTAAATACGCACACGGTAAATTTGCACACGGTAAATACGCACACGGTAAATACGCACACGGTAAATACGCACACGGTAAAGACGCACACGGTAAATACGCACACGGTAAATACGCACACGGTAAATACGCACACGGTAAATGCGCACACGGTAAATACGCACACGGTAAATTTGCACCCGGTGAATACGCACACGGTAAATACGCACACAGTAAATACGCACACGGTAAATACGCACACGGTAAATACGCACACGGTAAATACGCACACGGTAAATACGCACACGGTAAATACGCACACGGTAAATACGCACACGGTAAATACGCACACGGTAAACACGCACACGGTAAACACGCACACGGTAAATACGCACACGGTAAATACGCACACGGTAAAAACGCAGACGGTAAATACGCACACGGTAAATACGCACACGGTAAATACGCACACGGTAAATACGCACACGGTAAATACGCACACGGTAAATACGCACACGGTAAATACGCACACGGTAAATACGCACACGGTAAATACGCACACGGTAAATACGCACACGGTAAATACGCACACAGTAAATACGCACACAGTAAATACGCACACAGTAAATACGCACACAGTAAATACGCACACAGTAAATACGCACACAGTAAATACGCACACAGTAAATACGCACACAGTAAATACGCACACAGTAAAGACGCACACAGTAAATACGCACACAGTAAATACGCATACGGTAAATACACACACGGTAATCACGCACACGGTCGACACGCACGCGGTAGACACGCACACGGTAGACACGCACACGGTAAATACGCACACAGTAAATACGCACACAGTAAATACGCACACAGTAAATACGCACACAGTAAATACGCACACAGTAAATACGGACACAGTAAATACGCACACAGTAAATACGCACACAGTAAATACGCACACAGTAAGTACGCACACAGTAAATACGCACACAGTAAAGACGCACACAGTAAAGACGCACACAGTAAAGACGCACACAGTAAATACTCACACAGTAAATACGCACACGGTAAATACACACACGGTGATCACGCACACGGTAGACACGCACGCAGTAGACACGCACACGGTAAATACGCACGCGGTAAATACGCTCACGGTAAATACGCACACGGTAAATACGCACACAGTAAATACGCACACAGTAAATACGCACACAGTAATCACGCACACAGTAAATACGCACACAGTAAATACGCACACAGTAAATACGCACACAGTAAATACGCACACAGTAAATACGCACACAGTAAATACGCAAACAGTAAATACGCACACAGTAAATACGCACACAGTAAATACGCACACAGTAAATACGCACACAGTAAATACGCACACAGTAAATACGCACACAGTAAATACGCAGACAGTAAATACGCAAACAGTAAATACGCACACAGTAAATACGCACACAGTAAATACGCACACAGTAAATACGCACACAGTAAATACGCACACAGTAAATACGCACACAGTAAATACGCACACATTAAATACGCACACAGTAAATACGCACACAGTAAATACGCACACAGTAAATACGCACACAGTAAATACGCACACAGTAAATACGCACACAGTAAATACGCACACAGTAAATACGCACACAGTAAATACGCACACAGTAAATACGCACACAGTAATTACGCACACAGTAAATACGCACACAGTAAATACGCACACAGTAAATACGCTCACAGTAAATACGCTCACAGTAAATACGCACACAGTAAATACGCACACAGTAAATACGCACACAGTAAAAACGCACACAGTAAATACGCACACAGTAAATACGCACACAGTAAACACGCACACAGTAAATACGCACACAGTAAATACGCACACAGTAAATACGCACACAGTAATTACGCACACAGTAAATACGCACACAGTAAATACGCACACGGTAAATACGCACACGGTAAATACGCACACGGTAAATACGCACACGGTAAATACGCACACGGTAAATACGCACACGGTAAATACGCACACGGTAAATACGCACACGGTAAATACGCACACGGTAAATACGCACACGGTAAACACGCACACGGTAAACACGCACACGGTAAATACGCACACGGTGAATACGCACACGGTAAATACGCAAACGGTAAATACGCACACGGTAAATACGCACACGGTAAATACGCACACGGTAAATACGCACACGGTAAATACGCACACGGTAATTCCGCACACGGTAAATACGCACACGGTAAATACGCACACGGTAAATACGCACACGGTAAATACGCACACGGTAAATACGCACACGGTAAATACGCACACGGTAAATACGCACACAGTAAATACGCACACAGTAAATACGCACACAGTAAATACGCACACAGTAAAGACTCACACAGTAAATACGCACACAGTAAATACGCACACAGTAAATACGCACACAGTAAATACGCACACAGTAAATACGCACACAGTAAATACGCACACAGTAAATACGCACACAGTAAGTACGCACACAGTAAATACGCACACAGTAAATACGCACACAGTAAAGACGCACACAGTAAAGACGCACACAGTAAATACGCACACGGTAAATACCCACACGGTAAATACACACACGGTAATCACGCACACGGTAGACACGCACGCGGTAGACACGCACACGGTAAATACGCACACGGTAAATACGCACACGGTAAATACGCACACGGTAAATACGCACACGGTAAATACGCACACGGTAAATACGCACACGGTAAATACGCACACGGTAATTACGCACACGGTAAATACGCACACGGTAAATACGCACACGGTAAATACGCACACGGTGAATACGCACACGGTAAATACGCACACGGTAAATACGCACACGGTAAATACGCACACGGTAAATACGCACACGGTAAATACGCACACGGTAAATACGCACACGGTAAATACGCACACGGTAAATACGCACACGGTAAAGACGCACACGGTAAATACGCACACGGTGAATACGCACACGGTAAATAAGCACACGGTAAATACGCACACGGTAAATACGCACACGGTAAATACGCACACGGTAAATACGCACACGGTAAATACGCACACGCTAAATACGCACACGGTAAATACGCACACGGTAAATACGCACAAGGTAAAAACGCACAAGGTAAATACGCACACGGTAAATACGCACACGGTAAATACGCACAAGGTAAATACGCACACGGTAAATACGCACACGGTGAATACGCACACGGTAAATACGCACACGGTAAATACGCACACGGTAAATACGCACACGGTAAATACGCACACGGTAAATACGCACACAGTAAATACGCACACGGTAAATACGCACACGGTAAATACGCACACGGTAAATACGCACACGGTAAATACGCACAAGGTAAATACGCACACGGTAAATACGCACAAGGTAAATACGCACACGGTAAATACGCACACGGTAAATAGGCACACGGTAAATACGCACACGGTAAATACGCACACGGTAAATACGCACACGGTAAATACGCACACGGTAAATACGCACACGGTAAATACGCACACGGTAAATACGCACACGGTAAATACGCACACGGTAAATACGCACACGGTAAATACGCACACGGTAAATACGCGCACGGTAATTACGCACACGGTAAATACGCACACGGTAAATACGCACACGGTAAATACGCACACGGTAAATACGCACACAGTAAATACGCACACAGTAAATACGCACACAGTAAATACGCACACAGTAAATACGCACACAGTAAATACGCACACAGTAAATACGCACACAGTAAATACGCACACAGTAAATACGCACACAGTAAATACGCACACAGTAAATACGCGCACAGTAAATACGCACACAGTAAATACGCACACAGAAAATACGCACACAGTAAATACGCACACAGTAAATACGCACACAGTAAATACGCACACAGTAAATACGCACACAGTAAATACGCACACAGTAAATACGCACACAGTAAAAACGCACACAGTAAATACGCACACAGTAAATACGCACACAGTAAATACGCACACAGTAAAGACGCACACCGTAAACACGCACACAGTAAATACGCATACGGTAAATACACACACGGTAATCACGCACGCGGTAGACACGCACGCGGTAGACACGCACGCGGTAAATACGCACACAGTAAATACGCACACAGTAAATACGCACACAGTAAATACGCACACAGTAAATACGCACACAGTAAATACGGACACAGTAAATACGCACACAGTAAATACGCACACAGTAAATACGCACACAGTAAATACGCACACAGTAAATACGCACACAGTAAATACGCACACAGTAAGTACGCACACAGTAAATACGCACACAGTAAAGACGCACACAGTAAAGACGCACACAGTAAAGACGCACACGGTAAATACACACACGGTAATCACGCACACGGTAGACACGCACGCGGTAGACACGCACACGGTAAATACGCACACGGTAAATACGCACACGGTAAATACGCACACGGTAAATACGCACACAGTAAATACGCACACAGTAAATACGCACACAGTAATCACGCACACAGTAAATACGCACACAGTAAATACGCACACAGTAAATACGCACACAGTAAATACGCACACAGTAAATACGCAAACAGTAAATACGCACACAGTAAATACGCACACAGTAAATACGCACACAGTAAATACGCACACAGTAAATACGCACACAGTAAATACGCACACAGTAAATACGCACACAGTAAATACGCACACAGTAAATACGCACACAGTAAATACGCACACAGTAAATACGCACAGAGTAAATACGCACACAGTAAATACGCACACAGTAAATACGCACACAGTAAATACGCACACAGTAAATACGCACACAGTAATTACGCACACAGTAAACACGCACACAGTAAATACGCACACAGTAAATACGCACACAGTAAATACGCTCACAGTAAATACGCACACAGTAAATACGCACGCAGTAAATACGCACACAGTAAATACGCACACAGTAAATAAGCACACAGTAAATACGCACACAGTAAATACGCACACGGTAAATACGCACACGGTAAATACGCACACGGTAAATACGCACACGGTAAATACGCACACGGTAAATACGCACACGGTAAATACGCACAAGGTAAATACGCACAAGGTAAATACGCACACGGTAAATACGCACACGGTAAATACGCACACGGTAAATACGCACACGGTATATACGCACACGGTAAATACGCACACGGTAAATACGCACACGGTAAATACGCACACGGTAAATATGCACACGGTAAGTACGCACACGGTAAGTACGCACACGGTAAGTACGCACACGGTAAATACGCACACGGTAAAAACGCACACGGTAAATACGCACACGGTAAAGACGCACACGGTAAATACGCACACGGTAAATACGCACACGGTAAATACGCACACGGTAAATACGCACACGGTAAATACGCACAAGGTAAATACGCACACGGTAAATACGCACACGGTAAATACGCACACGGTAAGTACGCACATGGTAAATACGCACACGGTAAATACGCACACTGTAAATACGCACACGGTAAATACGCACACGGTAAATACGCACACGGTATATTTGCACACGGTAAATACGCACACGGTAAATACGCACACGGTATATACGCACACGGTAAATACGCACACGGTAAATACGCACACGGTAAATACGCACACGGTAAATACGCACACGGTAAATACGCACACGGTAAAAACGCACACGGTAAATACGCACACGGTAAATACGCACACGGTAAATACGCACACGGTAAATACGCACACGGTAAATACGCACACGGTAAATACGCACACGGTAAATACGCACACGGTAAACACGCACACGGTAAACACGCACACGGTAAACACGCACACGGTAAATACGCACACGGTAAATACGCACACGGTGAATACGCACACGGTAAATACGCACACGGCAAATACGCACACAGTAAATACGCACACAGTAAATACGCACACAGTAAATACGCACACAGTAAATACGCACACAGTAAATACGCACACAGTAAATACGCACACAGTAAATACGCACACAGTAAATACGCACACAGTAAATACGCACACAGTAAATACGCACACAGTAAGTACGCAAACAGTAAATACGCACACAGTAAATACGCACACAGTAAAGACGCACACAGTAAAGACGCACACAGTAAATACGCACACAGTAAATACGCACACGGTAAATACACACACGGTAATCACGCACGCGGTAGACACGCACGCGGTAGACACGCACACGGTAAATACGCACACGGTAAATACGCACACGGTAAATACGCACACGGTAAATACGCACACGGTAAATACGCAAACGGTAAATACGCACACAGTAAATACGCACACAGTAAATACGCTCACAGTAAATACGCACACAGTAAATACGCACACAGTAAATACGCACACAGTAAATACGCACACAGTAAATAAGAACACAGTAAATACGCACACAGTAAATACGCACACGGTAAATACGCGCACGGTAAATACGCACACGGTAAATACGCACACGGTAAATACGCACACGGTAAATACGCACACGGTAAACACGCACAGGGTAAATACGCACAAGGTAAATACGCACACGGTAAATACGCACACGGTAAATACGCACACGGTAAATACGCACACGGTAAATACGCACACGGTAAATACGCACACGGTAAATACGCACACGGTAAATACGCACACGGTAAATACGCACACGGTAAATATGCACAAGGTAAATACGCAAACGGTAAATACGCACACGGTAAATACGCACACGGTAAATACGCACACGGTAAATACGCACACGGTAAATACCCACACGGTAAATACGCACACGGTAGATACGCACACGGTAAATACGCACACGGTAAATACGCACACGGTAAATACGCACACAGTAAATACGCACACGGTAAATACACACACGGTAAATACGCACACGGTAAATACGCACACGGTAAATACGCACAAGGTAAATACGCACACGGTATATTTGCACACGGTAAATACGCACACGGTAAATACGCACACGGTAAATACGCACACTGTAAATACGCACACGGTAAATACGCACACGGTAAATACGCACACGGTATATTTGCACACGGTAAATACGCACACGGTAAATACCCACACGGTATATACGCACACGGTAAATACGCACACGGTAAATACGCACACGGTAAATACGCACACGGTAAATACGCACACGGTAAATACGCACACGGTAAAAACGCACACGGTAAATACGCACACGGTAAATACGCACACGGTAAATACGCACACGGTAAATACGCACACGGTAAATACGCACACAGTAAATACGCACACGGTAAATACGCACACGGTAAACACGCACACGGTAAACACGCACACGGTAAACACGCACACGGTAAATACGCACACGGTAAATACGCACACGGTGAATACGCACACGGTAAATACGCACACGGCAAATACGCACACAGTAAATACGCACACAGTAAATACGCACACAGTAAATATGCACACAGTAAATACGCACACAGTAAATACGCACACAGTAAATACGCACACAGTAAATACGCACACAGTAAATACGCACACAGTAAATACGCACACAGTAAATACGCACACAGTAAGTACGCAAACAGTAAATACGCACACAGTAAATACGCACACAGTAAAGACGCACACAGTAAAGACGCACACAGTAAATACGCACACAGTAAATACGCACACGGTAAATACACACACGGTAATCACGCACGCGGTAGACACGCACGCGGTAGACACGCACACGGTAAATACGCACACGGTAAATACGCACACGGTAAATACGCACACGGTAAATACGCACACGGTAAATACGCAAACGGTAAATACGCACACGGTAAATACGCACACGGTAAATACGCACAAGGTAAATACGCACACGGTAAATAAGCACAAGGTAAATACGCACACGGTAAATACGCACACGGTAAATAGGCACACGGTAAATACGCACACGGTAAATACGCACACGGTAAATACGCACACGGTAAATACGCACACGGTAAATACGCACACGGTAAATACGCACACGGTAAATACGCACACGGTAAATACGCACACGGTAAATACGCACACGGTAAATACGCACACGGTAAATACGCACACGGTAAATACGCACACGGTAAATACGCGCACGGTAATTACGCACACGGTAAATACGCACACGGTAAATACGCACACGGTAAATACGCACACGGTAAATACGCACACAGTAAATACGCACACAGTAAATACGCACACAGTAAATACGCACACAGTAAATACGCACACAGTAAATACGCACACAGTAAATACGCACACAGTAAATACGCACACAGTAAATACGCACACAGTAAATACGCACACAGTAAATACGCGCACAGTAAATACGCACACAGTAAATACGCACACAGAAAATACGCACACAGTAAATACGCACACAGTAAATACGCACACAGTAAATACGCACACAGTAAATACGCACACAGTAAATACGCACACAGTAAATACGCACACAGTAAAAACGCACACAGTAAATACGCACACAGTAAATACGCACACAGTAAATACGCACACAGTAAAGACGCACACCGTAAACACGCACACAGTAAATACGCATACGGTAAATACACACACGGTAATCACGCACGCGGTAGACACGCACGCGGTAGACACGCACGCGGTAAATACGCACACAGTAAATACGCACACAGTAAATACGCACACAGTAAATACGCACACAGTAAATACGCACACAGTAAATACGGACACAGTAAATACGCACACAGTAAATACGCACACAGTAAATACGCACACAGTAAATACGCACACAGTAAATACGCACACAGTAAATACGCACACAGTAAGTACGCACACAGTAAATACGCACACAGTAAAGACGCACACAGTAAAGACGCACACAGTAAAGACGCACACGGTAAATACACACACGGTAATCACGCACACGGTAGACACGCACGCGGTAGACACGCACACGGTAAATACGCACACGGTAAATACGCACACGGTAAATACGCACACGGTAAATACGCACACAGTAAATACGCACACAGTAAATACGCACACAGTAATCACGCACACAGTAAATACGCACACAGTAAATACGCACACAGTAAATACGCACACAGTAAATACGCACACAGTAAATACGCAAACAGTAAATACGCACACAGTAAATACGCACACAGTAAATACGCACACAGTAAATACGCACACAGTAAATACGCACACAGTAAATACGCACACAGTAAATACGCACACAGTAAATACGCACACAGTAAATACGCACACAGTAAATACGCACACAGTAAATACGCACAGAGTAAATACGCACACAGTAAATACGCACACAGTAAATACGCACACAGTAAATACGCACACAGTAAATACGCACACAGTAATTACGCACACAGTAAACACGCACACAGTAAATACGCACACAGTAAATACGCACACAGTAAATACGCTCACAGTAAATACGCACACAGTAAATACGCACGCAGTAAATACGCACACAGTAAATACGCACACAGTAAATAAGCACACAGTAAATACGCACACAGTAAATACGCACACGGTAAATACGCACACGGTAAATACGCACACGGTAAATACGCACACGGTAAATACGCACACGGTAAATACGCACACGGTAAATACGCACAAGGTAAATACGCACAAGGTAAATACGCACACGGTAAATACGCACACGGTAAATACGCACACGGTAAATACGCACACGGTATATACGCACACGGTAAATACGCACACGGTAAATACGCACACGGTAAATACGCACACGGTAAATATGCACACGGTAAGTACGCACACGGTAAGTACGCACACGGTAAGTACGCACACGGTAAATACGCACACGGTAAAAACGCACACGGTAAATACGCACACGGTAAAGACGCACACGGTAAATACGCACACGGTAAATACGCACACGGTAAATACGCACACGGTAAATACGCACACGGTAAATACGCACAAGGTAAATACGCACACGGTAAATACGCACACGGTAAATACGCACACGGTAAGTACGCACATGGTAAATACGCACACGGTAAATACGCACACTGTAAATACGCACACGGTAAATACGCACACGGTAAATACGCACACGGTATATTTGCACACGGTAAATACGCACACGGTAAATACGCACACGGTATATACGCACACGGTAAATACGCACACGGTAAATACGCACACGGTAAATACGCACACGGTAAATACGCACACGGTAAATACGCACACGGTAAAAACGCACACGGTAAATACGCACACGGTAAATACGCACACGGTAAATACGCACACGGTAAATACGCACACGGTAAATACGCACACGGTAAATACGCACACGGTAAATACGCACACGGTAAACACGCACACGGTAAACACGCACACGGTAAACACGCACACGGTAAATACGCACACGGTAAATACGCACACGGTGAATACGCACACGGTAAATACGCACACGGCAAATACGCACACAGTAAATACGCACACAGTAAATACGCACACAGTAAATACGCACACAGTAAATACGCACACAGTAAATACGCACACAGTAAATACGCACACAGTAAATACGCACACAGTAAATACGCACACAGTAAATACGCACACAGTAAATACGCACACAGTAAGTACGCAAACAGTAAATACGCACACAGTAAATACGCACACAGTAAAGACGCACACAGTAAAGACGCACACAGTAAATACGCACACAGTAAATACGCACACGGTAAATACACACACGGTAATCACGCACGCGGTAGACACGCACGCGGTAGACACGCACACGGTAAATACGCACACGGTAAATACGCACACGGTAAATACGCACACGGTAAATACGCACACGGTAAATACGCAAACGGTAAATACGCACACAGTAAATACGCACACAGTAAATACGCTCACAGTAAATACGCACACAGTAAATACGCACACAGTAAATACGCACACAGTAAATACGCACACAGTAAATACGCACACAGTAAATAAGAACACAGTAAATACGCACACAGTAAATACGCACACGGTAAATACGCGCACGGTAAATACGCACACGGTAAATACGCACACGGTAAATACGCACACGGTAAATACGCACACGGTAAACACGCACAGGGTAAATACGCACAAGGTAAATACGCACACGGTAAATACGCACACGGTAAATACGCACACGGTAAATACGCACACGGTAAATACGCACACGGTAAATACGCACACGGTAAATACGCACACGGTAAATACGCACACGGTAAATACGCACACGGTAAATATGCACAAGGTAAATACGCAAACGGTAAATACGCACACGGTAAATACGCACACGGTAAATACGCACACGGTAAATACGCACACGGTAAATACCCACACGGTAAATACGCACACGGTAGATACGCACACGGTAAATACGCACACGGTAAATACGCACACGGTAAATACGCACACAGTAAATACGCACACGGTAAATACACACACGGTAAATACGCACACGGTAAATACGCACACGGTAAATACGCACAAGGTAAATACGCACACGGTATATTTGCACACGGTAAATACGCACACGGTAAATACGCACACGGTAAATACGCACACTGTAAATACGCACACGGTAAATACGCACACGGTAAATACGCACACGGTATATTTGCACACGGTAAATACGCACACGGTAAATACCCACACGGTATATACGCACACGGTAAATACGCACACGGTAAATACGCACACGGTAAATACGCACACGGTAAATACGCACACGGTAAATACGCACACGGTAAAAACGCACACGGTAAATACGCACACGGTAAATACGCACACGGTAAATACGCACACGGTAAATACGCACACGGTAAATACGCACACAGTAAATACGCACACGGTAAATACGCACACGGTAAACACGCACACGGTAAACACGCACACGGTAAACACGCACACGGTAAATACGCACACGGTAAATACGCACACGGTGAATACGCACACGGTAAATACGCACACGGCAAATACGCACACAGTAAATACGCACACAGTAAATACGCACACAGTAAATATGCACACAGTAAATACGCACACAGTAAATACGCACACAGTAAATACGCACACAGTAAATACGCACACAGTAAATACGCACACAGTAAATACGCACACAGTAAATACGCACACAGTAAGTACGCAAACAGTAAATACGCACACAGTAAATACGCACACAGTAAAGACGCACACAGTAAAGACGCACACAGTAAATACGCACACAGTAAATACGCACACGGTAAATACACACACGGTAATCACGCACGCGGTAGACACGCACGCGGTAGACACGCACACGGTAAATACGCACACGGTAAATACGCACACGGTAAATACGCACACGGTAAATACGCACACGGTAAATACGCAAACGGTAAATACGCACACGGTAAATACGCACACGGTAAATACGCACAAGGTAAATACGCACACGGTAAATAAGCACAAGGTAAATACGCACACGGTAAATACGCACACGGTAAATAGGCACACGGTAAATACGCACACGGTAAATACGCACACGGTAAATACGCACACGGTAAATACGCACACGGTAAATACGCACACGGTAAATACGCACACGGTAAATACGCACACGGTAAATACGCACACGGTAAATACGCACACGGTAAATACGCACACGGTAAATACGCACACGGTAAATACGCACACGGTAAATACGCACACGGTAAATACGCACACGGTAAATACGCACACGGTAAATACGCACACGGTAAATACGCACACGGTAAATACGCACACGGTAAATACGCACACGGTAAATACGCACACGGTAAATACGCACACAGTAAATACGCACACAGTAATTACGCACACAGTAAATACGCACACAGTAAATACGCACACAGTAAATACGCTCACAGTAAATACGCACACAGTAAATACGCACACAGTAAATACGCACACAGTAAATACGCACACAGTAAATAAGAACACAGTAAATACGCACACAGTAAATACGCACACGGTAAATACGCGCACGGTAAATACGCACACGGTAAATACGCACACGGTAAATACGCACACGGTAAATACGCACACGGTAAACACGCACAGGGTAAATACGCACAAGGTAAATACGCACACGGTAAATACGCACACGGTAAATACGCACACGGTAAATACGCACACGGTAAATACGCACACGGTAAATACGCACACGGTAAATACGCACACGGTAAATACGCACACGGTAAATACGCACACGGTAAATATGCACAAGGTAAATACGCAAACGGTAAATACGCACACGGTAAATACGCACACGGTAAATACGCACACGGTAAATACGCACACGGTAAATACCCACACGGTAAATACGCACACGGTAGATACGCACACGGTAAATACGCACACGGTAAATACGCACACGGTAAATACGCACACAGTAAATACGCACACGGTAAATACACACACGGTAAATACGCACACGGTAAATACGCACACGGTAAATACGCACAAGGTAAATACGCACACGGTAAATACGCACAAGGTAAATACGCACACGGTAAATACGCACACGGTAAATAGGCACACGGTAAATACGCACACGGTAAATACGCACACGGTAAATACGCACACGGTAAATACGCACACGGTAAATACGCACACGGTAAATACGCACACGGTAAATACGCACACGGTAAATACGCACACGGTAAATACGCACACGGTAAATACGCACACGGTAAATACGCACACGGTAAATACGCACACGGTAATTACGCACACGGTAAATACGCACACGGTAAATACGCACACGGTAAATACGCACACAGTAAATACGCACACAGTAAATACGCACACAGTAAATACGCACACAGTAAATACGCACACAGTAAATACGCACACAGTAAATACGCACACAGTAAATACGCACACGGTAAATACGCACACGGTGAATACGCAAACGGTAAATACGCACACGGTAAATACGCACACGATAAATACGCACACGGTAAATACGCACACGGTAAATACGCACACGGTAAATACGCACACGGTAAATACGCACACGGTAAATACGCACACGGTAAAGACGCACACGGTAAATACGCACACGATAAATACGCACACGGTAAATACGCAAACGGTAAATACGCACACGGTAAATACGCACACGGTAAATACGCACACGGTAAATACGCACACGGTAAAGACGCACACGGTAAATACGCACACGGTGAATACGCACACGGTAAATAAGCACACGGTAAATACGCACACGGTAAATACGCACACGGTAAATACGCACACGGTAAATACGCACACGGTAAATACGCACACGGTAAATACGCACACGGTAAATACGCACAAGGTAAATACGCACAAGGTAAAAACGCACAAGGTAAATACGCACACGGTAAATACGCACACGGTAAATACGCACAAGGTAAATACGCACACGGTAAATACGCACACGGTAAATACGCACAGGGTAAATACGCACACGGTAAATACGCACACGGTAAATACGCACACGGTAAATACGCACACGGTAAATACGCACACGGTAAATACGTACACGGTAAATACGCACACGGTAAATACGCACACGCTAAATACGCACACGGTAAATACGCACAAGGTAAATACGCACACGGTAAATACGCACAAGGTAAATACGCACACGGTAAATACGCACACGGTAAATAGGCACACGGTAAATACGCACACGGTAAATACGCACACGGTAATTACGCACACGGTAAATACGCACACGGTAAATACGCACACGGTAAATACGCACACGGTAAATACGCACACGGTAAATACGCACACGGTAAATACGCACACGGTAAATACGCACACGGTAAATACGCACACGGTAATTACGCACACGGTATATACGCACACGGTAAATACGCACACGGTAAATACGCACACAGTAAATACGCACACAGTAAATACGCACACAGTAAATACGCACACAGTAAATACGCACACAGTAAATACGCACACAGTAAATACGCACACAGTAAATACGCACACAGTAAATACGCACACAGTAAATACGCACACAGTAAATACGCACACAGTAAATACGCACACAGAAAATACGCACACAGTAAATACGCACACAGTAAATACGCACACAGTAAATACGCACACAGTAAATACGCACACAGTAAATACGCACACAGTAAATACGCACACAGTAAAAACGCACACAGTAAATACGCACACAGTAAATACGCACACAGTAAATACGCACACAGTAAAGACGCACACAGTAAACACGCACACAGTAAATACGCATACGGTAAATACACACACGGTAATCACGCACACGGTAGACACGCACGCGGTAGACACGCACGCGGTAAATACGCACACAGTAAATACGCACACAGTAAATACGCACACAGTAAATACGCACACAGTAAATACGCACACAGTAAATACGGACACAGTAAATACGCACACAGTAAATACGCACACAGTAAATACGCACACAGTAAATACGCACACAGTAAGTACGCACACAGTAAATACGCACACAGTAAAGACGCACACAGTAAAGACGCACACAGTAAAGACGCACACAGTAAACACGCACACAGTAAATACGCACACGGTAAATACACACACGGTAATCACGCACACGGTAGACACGCACGCGGTAGACACGCACACGGTAAATACGCACACTGTAAATACGCACACGGTAAATACGCACACGGTAAATACGCACACAGTAAATACGCACACAGTAAATACGCACACAGTAATCACGCACACAGTAAATACGCACACAGTAAATACGCACACAGTAAATACGCACACAGTAAATACGCACACAGTAAATACGCAAACAGTAAATACGCACACAGTAAATACGCACACAGTAAATACGCACACAGTAAATACGCACACAGTAAATACGCACACAGTAAATACGCACACAGTAAATACGCACACAGTAAATACGCACACAGTAAATACGCACACAGTAACTACGCACAGAGTAAATACGCACACAGTAAATACGCACACAGTAAATACGCACACAGTAAATACGCACACAGTAAATACGCACACAGTAATTACGCACACAGTAAACACGCACACAGTAAATACGCACACAGTAAATACGCACACAGTAAATACGCTCACAGTAAATACGCACATAGTAAATACGCACACAGTAAATACGCACACAGTAAATACGCACACAGTAAATAAGCACACAGTAAATACGCACACAGTAAATACGCACACGGTAAATACGCACACGGTAAATACGCACACGGTAAATAGGCACACGGTAAATACGAGTAGTAATATATGAGCAGATCTCCCTACCAAGTGTTTTTTTGTGGATCTGATCTTGGAGTGGGGCAATGGGTTATGGCGTTGAATGAATTCGCCGAGTTTATATTGTATTTTATTTGAGGGGCATTTGAATGGCATTTGAGTGGCATTTAAGTGGCATTTGAGTTTTGATTATTTTTTTACTTGATTTGAACTTATATGACATATAGATTTTGAATGTATGGCATTCAAGTTTTGATAATTTTTTTACATAACTATATACATACTTGAGAGAAAGAAAGAGATAGAGGAGAGAGAGGGAGGAGAGAGGGAGAGAGAGAGGAGAGAGAGATTTTTTAGTTTTCTATACATTCATGTATATATGGTTAATTATGTACGTATTTATGGTTATATTTATATCTACATAGAGAGAGGAGATATATCTACATTGAATAAATATTTTGATCAAAAATGAAACATTATATGATTATATACCTGATTACATAATAAGTAGGGAAAATCTTCCTATATAATATAGCTAGAGTCAGTAAATACTAAGTTATACAAAGCAATACAACTTGTAATGACAATCAATGCATTCATACATACATACATACATATGGTATCTTGAGAGAGAAAGAGAGAGAGGAGAGAGAAATCTTTTAGTTTTCTAGCAATTAATGTATATATGGTCAATTATGTGCATATTTATGGGTATATTTATATCTACATAGAGAGAGAGAAGAGAGGAGATATATCTAAATTGAATTAATACATTGATTAAAAATGAATCATTATATGATTATATACATTTATTACATAATAAGTAAGGAAAATCTCCCCATATAATATAGCTAGAGTCAGTAAATACTAAGTAATACAAAGCACTACAACTTGTAATAAATACAAAGTAGTAACAGTTAATGCATAGTTTGTTCCTTTACAATGATGTCTTTGATGTAGTGATGTTATATCTTAGGAAGGAAGACTTCTGTTCTATGTGCTTTTAATTTCGTAATGAACTAAAATAAAAAAGTTATGCATTAGTATAGAATGATTAAGCGAAAATGTAAAATAATTACATGAATTTGAATTATAGTTCTAGTTACATAGGATAGTTTACATTATTAGAAAAGGGAAATAACTCACCAAGTTACATTGTTCAACTTGTTCTTTCTTGAGCATTATTTTCACCAAGTGTTTTTGATTCTCTTTCATCTATCTAAAACAATTACCATGAAAATGTATATATTCAGCATTTTGTTGTAAAAAATACACTAATTACACCAAAAAAGTCCTTTTTTCACCTAGAAAATGTATATGTTCAGCATTTTTGTTGTAAAAAAATACACTATTTACACCAAAAAAGTCCTTTTTCTCCCTGAAAAATGTATATATTCAGCATTTTGTTGTAAAAAATACACTAATTTCACCAAAAAAGTCCTTTTTTCACTTGTGAAATGTATATATTCAGCATTTTGTTTAATTTATGGTAAAAATTAGTAAAACTCACCTATAGTGATATGATAGCCTTGAGTTATAGATTAGCTTCTTGAGCTCTTGTTCTGGACAGTTTTCTTTTTCAGCATCATCGAAGTAGAATCCATGTAGTTTGAGTCTTCATTGGTTTGGTATCATCTAAGCAGGAGAGAAAGTAATGTTGTGTAACATTGAGTCTTCATTGGTTTGCTATCATCTTATCTTCAAAATCCATGTTATTTGAGTCTTCATTGGTTTGCCATCATCTAAGTAGGTGGTAGATCTTGAAAGGAATTTTTGCTGTGTTGGAGAAGTATGCTGTCTTCAAAACTCATGTAGTTTGAGTCTTCATTGGTTTGGTATCATCTAAGTAGGTGGTAGATCTTGAAAGGAATTCTTGCTGTGTTGGAGAAGTATGCTGTCTTCAAAATTCATGTAGTTTGAGTCTTCATTGGTTTGATATGATCTAAGTAGGTGGTAGATCTTGAAAGGAATTCTTGTGAAAGGAATTTTTGCTGTGTTGGAGAAGTATGCTGTCTTCAAAACTCATGTAGTTTGAGTCTTCATTAGTTTGGTATCATCTAAGTAGGTGGTAGATCTTGAAAGGAATTCTTGCTGTGTTGGAGAAGTATGCTGTCTTCAAAATTCATGTAGTTTGAGTCTTCATTGGTTTGATATGATCTAAGTAGGTGGTAGATCTTGAAAGGAATTCTTGCTGTGTTGGAGAAGTGTGCTGTCTTCAAAATTGATGTAGTTTGAGTCTTCATTGGTTTGGCATCATCTAAGTAGGTGGTAGATCTTGAAAGGAATTCTTGCTGTGTTGGAGAAGTATGCTGTCTTCAAAACTCATGTAGTTTGAGTCTTCATTGGTTTGGTATCATCTAAGTAGGTGGTAGATCTTGAAAGGAATTCTTGCTGTGTTGGAGAAGTATGCTGTCTTCAAAATTCATGTAGTTTGAGTCTTCATTGGTTTTCAAAACTCATGTAGTTTGAGTCTTCATTGGTTTGGTATCATCTAAGTAGGTGGTAGATCTTGAAAGGAATTCTTGCTGTGTTGGAGAAGTATGCTGTCTTCAAAATTCATGTAGTTTGAGTCTTCATTGGTTTGATACGATCTAAGTAGGTGGTAGATCTTGAAAGGAATTCTTGCTGTGTTGGAGAAGTGTGCTGTCTTCAAAATTGATGTAGTTTGAGTCTTCATTGGTTTGGCATCATCTAAGTAGGTGGTAGATCTTAAAAGGAATTCTTGCTGTGTTGGAGAAGTATGCTGTCTTCAAAACTCATGTAGTTTGAGTCTTCATTGGTTTGGTATCATCTAAGTAGGTGGTAGATCTTGAAAGGAATTCTTGCTGTGTTGGAGAAGTATGCTGTCTTCAAAATTCATGTAGTTTGAGTCTTCATTGGTTTGATATGATCTAAGTAGGTGGTAGATCTTGAAAGGAATTCTTGCTGTGTTGGAGAAGTGTGCTGTCTTCAAAATTGATGTAGTTTGAGTCTTCATTGGTTTGGCATCATCTAAGTAGGTGGTAGATCTTGAAAGGAATTCTTGCTGTGTTGGAGAAGTATGCTGTCTTCAAAACTCATGTAGTTTGAGTCTTCATTGGTTTGGTATCATCTAAGTAGGTGGTAGATCTTGAAAGGAATTCTTGCTGTGTTGGAGAAGTATGCTGTCTTCAAAATTCATGTAGTTTGAGTCTTCATTGGTTTTCAAAACTCATGTAGTTTGAGTCTTCATTGGTTTGGTATCATCTAAGTAGGTGGTAGATCTTGAAAGGAATTCTTGCTGTGTTGGAGAAGTATGCTGTCTTCAAAATTCATGTAGTTTGAGTCTTCATTGGTTTGATATGATCTAAGTAGGTGGTAGATCTTGAAAGGAATTCTTGCTGTGTTGGAGAAGTGTGCTGTCTGCAAAATTGATGTAGTTTGAGTCTTCATTGGTTTGGCATCATCTAAGTAGGTGGTAGATCTTGAAAGGAATTCTTGTTGTGTTGGAGAAGTATGCTGTCTTCAAAACTCATGTAGTTTGAGTCTTCATTGGTTTGGTATCATCTAAGTAGGTGGTAGATCTTGAAAGGAATTCTTGCTGTGTTGGAGAAGTATGCTGTCTTCAAAATTCATGTAGTTTGAGTCTTCATTGGTTTGATATGATCTAAGTAGGTGGTAGATCTTGAAAGGAATTCTTGCTGTGTTGGAGAAGTGTGCTGTCTTCAAAATTGATGTAGTTTGAGTCTTCATTGGTTTGGCATCATCTAAGTAGGTGGTAGATCTTGAAAGGAATTCTTGCTGTGTTGGAGAAGTATGCTGTCTTCAAAATTCATGTAGTTTGAGTCTTCATTGGTTTGATATCATCTAAGTAGGTGGTAGATCTTGAAAGGAATTCTTGCTGTGTTGGAGAAGTGTGCTGTCTTCAAAATTGATGTAGTTTGAGTCTTCATTGGTTTGGCATCATCTAAGTAGGTGGTAGATCTTGAAAGGAATTCTTGCTGTGTCGGAGAAGTATGCTGTCTTCAAAACTCATGTAGTTTGAGTCTTCATTGGTTTGGTATCATCTAAATAGGTGGTAGATCTTGAAAGGAATTCTTGCTGTGTTGGAGAAGTATGCTGTCTTCAAAATTCATGTAGTTTGAGTCTTCATTGGTTTTCAAAACTCATGTAGTTTGAGTCTTCATTGGTTTGGTATCATCTAAGTAGGTGGTAGATCTTGAAAGGAATTCTTGCTGTGTTGGAGAAGTATGCTGTCTTCAAAATTCATGTAGTTTGAGTCTTCATTGGTTTTCAAAACTCATGTAGTTTGAGTCTTCATTGGTTTGGTATCATCTAAGTAGGTGGTAGATCTTGAAAGAAATTCTTGCTGTGTTGGAGAAGTGTGCTGTTGGTAGATCTTAACCAGATGTTTTATAGTCTTTGCTACTGATGCATTTCGTCTCAAACAAGAGTCCAAAGTACACATTGTGTCTACAAAATACAAAAAATTGATTGTTACAATTGATTCATTTATTTTCATTGGCTTTATATACAGCGTTTTGTCTCAAACTAGCATAAAATTTAAAAATAAATAATTAGAGCTTTCTACTAGTGTTAAATAATTATTGATATTGATTAGTTTTTACCTTATCACCGCTTAGAGCCAGATGATTTAATTAACTAAAGACAAATAATTATTTTAGCATCTCTTACCTTGATGGTCTCCTAGTAGCTGTAGTAGATGATGCTTCTCCGCTTACTGTTGAAGAACTGGATGCTTTCTGTGTGAAAACAGTGGCTCTTAAATAGCTAAGGTTGCACTGATAAAACCCTATGAATCAGCATTTTTTCCAATGCTTTCGCGGGAATATAAACTGTTTTTTCGCGTGAATAAAAAACAGTGTTTTCGCGGGAATAAATAATTTATTTTCACGCGAATGGAAACCGTTGCTTTCGCGGGAATACAAATTTTATTTTCACACAAATACAAACCAATGTTTTCGCGGGAATAAATAATTTATTTTCAGGCGAATACAAACCGTTGCTTTCGCGGGAATAAATATTTTATTTTCACACGAATGGAAACTGTTGCTTTCGCGGGAATAAATACTTTATTTTCACGCGAATGGAAACCGTTGCTTTCGCGGGAATAAACATTTTATTTTCAGGCGAATACAAACCATTGCTTTTGCGGGAATAAATAATTTATTTTCAGGCGAATACAAACCGTTGCTTTCGCGGGAATAAACATTTTATGTTCAGACGAATACAAACCGTTGCTTTCGCGGGAATAAACATTTTATTTTCAGGCAAATACAAACCGTTGCTTTCGCGGGAATAAATAATTTATTTTCAGGCGAATACAAACCGTTGCTTTCGCGGGAATAAATAATTTATTTTCACACGAATGGAAACCGTTGCTTTCGCGGGAATAAACATTTTATTTTCAGGCGAATACAAACCGTTGCTTTCGCGGGAATAAATAATTTATTTTCAGGCGAATACAAACCGTTGCTTTCGCGGGAATAAACATTTTATTTTCAGGCAAATACAAACCGTTGCTTTCGCGGGAATAAATAATTTATTTTCAGGCGAATACAAACCGTTGCTTTCGCGGGAATAAATAATTTATTTTCACACGAATGGAAACCGTTGCTTTCGCGGGAATAAACATTTTATTTTCAGGCGAATACAAACCGTTGCTTTCGCGGGAATAAATAATTTATTTTCAGGCGAATACAAACCGTTGCTTTCGCGGGAATAAACATTTTATGTTCAGGCGATTACAAACCGTTGCTTTCGCGGGAATAAACATTTTATTTTCAGGCAAATACAAACCGTTGCTTTCGCGGGAATAAATAATTTATTTTCAGGCGAATACAAACCGTTGCTTTCGCGGGAATAAATAATTTATTTTCACACGAATGGAAACCGTTGCTTTCGCGGGAATAAACATTTTATTTTCAGGCGAATACAAACCGTTGCTTTCGCGGGAATAAATAATTTATTTTCAGGCGAATACAAACCGTTGCTTTCGCGGGAATAAATAATTTATTTTCACACGAATGGAAACCGTTGCTTTCGCGGGAATAAACATTTTATTTTCAGGCGAATACAAACCGTTGCTTTCGCGGGAATAAATAATTTATTTTCACACGAATAGAAACCGTTGCTTTCGCGGGAATAAATAATTTATTTTCACGCGAATGGAAACCGTTGCTTTCGCGGGAATAAACAGTTTTTATTCCCGCGAAAGCATTGGAAAAAATGCTGATTCATAGGGTTTAATCAGTGCAACTTTAGCTATTTAAGAGCCACTGTTTTCACATAGAAAGCATCCAGTTCTTCAACAGCAAGAGGAGAAGCATCATCTACTACAGCTACTAGGAGAGCATCAAGGTAAGAAACGCTAAAATAATTATTTGTCTTTAGTTAATTAAATCATCTGGCTCTAAGTGGTGATAAGGTAAAAAACAATCAATAATAATTTAACACCAGTAGAAAGCTCTAATTATTTATTTTTAAAATAAATAATAAAAACTTGTGAAAATGAACTGGTAACATTACGTTGACTGAAATAATGCCTAAAACGTCTCGCATAAATTTTGGTCTGACCAAAAATGGACTGAAAACCTTTACCTTTAGAGCGAGTACAAAATTATCGTAACTTGCTATAGCGAATATTCTAAGAAATATTTGTTTTTTCCGTTGCTAACTTGACGTAAATATTTGTAACGGATGTCACATGATCTCAATCGGTTTTTGCCAACTGAATCACCTAGTTACTCGTAAAAATTTGATACTCGCTTGATCTTTTGGTTGATAACAGCAATGTCCCAATTTGGTTTATCGTAAATATTTCAAAAACGGATATCGCGTGATTTCTGTTAGTTTTTTCTACTGAATCGCTTAGTTACTCGTAAACATTTGAAAATCGCTTGACTTTTTCGTTGATAAAACCTGTCGCAAGTATCTATTAACAAATATTACCGTGATTTCGATCAGTTTTCCTTACTAGATTACTTAGTTACTCATCAACATTTCATAATCGCTTTCATTAATAGTCGTTGCAAAGCAATGTTGTATTTGAAAAATATTACTACGATTCCAATCAATTTCCTTACTGAATTACTTAATTACTCGCAGGTATTTCATAATTTCTTTCACTAATATTTACAAAGTAATATTGTAAATATATAATGCAGTAGATGCTAAATTGACACAAATTTCATTTATATGATTCTAAAACTTAACTAATGTAGTTTTTTACCAGAAATAATAATAGTTTTTAAACAAAAATCAAAAATTAACGCTGATTACATGTATGGTAAACATAATAAGTGTAAATATATATAACTAAAAGAAATATTTATGCTCTAGATAGTTTCATACTCACACAAACTGTTTCTTCGCTACTTTATGTATATGTAGATAAAGTCAATGAAAATAAATGAATCAATTGTAACAATCAATTTTTTTGTATTTTGTAGACACAATGCCTACTTTGGACTTCTGTTTGAGACAAAACACAGTAGCAGCAAAGACTATAAAACATCTGGATAAGATCCAATTGAAGTAACTGCAGATAACTAAAGGAAAAACATGTGCTACAGCATACAGAGTGAACAAGGTGTGTGTAGATTATTACTCAGTCTCATTACACTACTATTACTAAGAATTATTGTAGGTGTTGGATAAAGGATTGAGCAGTAATGTTAATAAATTCTAACCATTGTAAATAATACTTCAACTCAAATAAAATTAATGAAAATTGAATGGAATAAAAGAATATTTCACCAAATACCCCTGTTTTCTTTTGGATATATACAAATAGATGAATATCTAGCTTCATCTATTTTTTTCATTTGAGTGCAATTATTTCCCCTCCTCTGTCCTCTTTTCCTCTCTCCTTTCTCTCAAGATACCATATGAGTTCGAATTATGTAAAAAACTATCAATACTTAAATGCCATATATTCATAATGTTTTCTATTGTAGTTATTTCCCAAATACTGTAAATTTTAACCATCTAGAGGTCTAATTTGACGATTTTCCAAGATATTTTATAGTATTCAATATACTTATTATGTAAATAACTAAAAGAAATATTTACGCTCAAGCCTCCTCTCTCTCCTCTCTCCTCTACCAAATACTCCTCTCTCCTCTCTTGCAGTTATTTCCCAAATACTGTAAATTTTAACCATCTAGAGGGCTAATTTGGTGATTTTCCAACATATTTTATAGCATTCAATATAGTTATTATGTCATAAATGTATATTATTCAATCTAGATATAAATATATCCATAAATATGTACATAATTATCCATATATACATGGTTGTATAAAAAACTAAAAAATACACTACTATTACTAAGAATTGTTGTAGGTGTTGGATAAAGGATTGAGCAGCAATTTTAATAAATTCTAACCATTGTAAATAATACTTCAATTCAAATAAAATTAATGAAAATTGAATGGAATAAAAGAATACTTCACCAAATACCCTAGTTTTCTTGTGGATATATACAAATAGATGAATATCTAGCTTCATCTATTTTTTTCATTTGAGTGCAATTATTTCCCTCCTCTCTCCTCTTTTCCTGTCTCCTTTTTCTCAAGATACCATATGAGTTCAAATTATGTAAAAAACTAGTAATACTTAAATGCCATACATTCATAATGTTTTCTATTGTAGTTATTTCCCAAATACTGTAAATTTTAACCATCTAGAGGTCTAATTTGACAATTTTCCAAGATATTTATGATCAAGCCCCCTCTCTCTCCTCTCTCCTCCCTCCTCTACCAAATACTCCTCTCTCCTCTCTTGCAGTTATTTCCCAAATACTGTAACTGTAGATTTTAACCATCTAGAGGTCTAATTTGCTGATTTTCCAACATATTTTATAGCATTTAATATACTTATTATGTAATAAATGTATATTATGCAATGTAAATGTAAATATATCCATAAATATGTACATAATTATCCATATATACATGAATGTATAGAAAACTAAAAAGTCTCTCTCCTCTCTCTTCTCTCCTCTCTCTTCTCTCCTCTCTCATCTCTCCTCTCCCCTCTCCCCTCTCTCCTCTCTCTCTCTCAAGTAACCATATGAATTCGAATTATGTAAAAAAATTATCAAACTGTAAATTTTAACCATCTAGAGGTCTAATTTGACAATTTTCCAAGATATTTTATAGTATTCAATATACTTATTATGTAAATAACTAAAATTCAATGTAGATATATCTCCTCTCTCCTCTCTCCTCTCTCTCTATGTAGATATAAATATAGCCATAAATATGTACATAATTAACCATATATACATGAATGTATAGAAAACTAAAAAAATCTCTCTCCTCTCTCTCTCCTCTCTCTCTCCTCTCTCTCTTTCTCTCAAGATACCATATGTATGTATGTATGCATTGATTGTCATTACAAGTTGTAGTGCTTTGTATTACTTAGTATTTACTGACTCTAGCTATATTATATAGGAAGATTTTCCCTACTTATTATGTAATCAATGTATATAATCATATTATTTCCCAAATACTGTAGATTTTAACCATCTAGAGGTCTAATTTGGTGATTTTCCAACATATTTTATAGCATTTAATATACTTATTATGTAATAAATGTATATTATGCAGTGTAAATGTAAATATAACCATAAATATGTACATAATTATCCATATATACATGAATGTATAGAAAACTAAAAAGTCTCTCTCCTCTTTCTCCTCTCTCCTCTCTCTTCTCTCCTCTCTCATCTCTCCTCTCCCCTCTCCCCTCTCTCCTTTCTCTCTCTCAAGTAACCATATGAATTTGAATTATGTAAAAAATTATCAAAACTTGAATGCTATATGAGTTAGAATTATGTATAGAATTATCAAAACTTAAATGCCATACATTCAAAATCTATATGCCATATAAGTTTAAGTTAAGTAAAAAAATAATCAAAACTCAAATGCCACTTAAATGCCACTTAAATGCCACTCAAATGCCCCTCAAATAAAATACAATATAAACTCGGCGAATTCATCCAACGCCGTAACCCATTGCATAACCCCAGATAATGACCCCACAAAAAAACACTTGGTAGGGAGATCTGCTCATATATTACTACTAATACGCACACGGTAAATACGCACACGGTAAATACGCACAAGGTAAATACGCACAAGGTAAATACGCACACGGTAAATACGCACACGGTAAATACGCACACGGTAAATACGCACACGGTATATACGCACACGGTAAATACGCACACGGTAAATACGCACACGGTAAATACGCACACGGTAAATACGCACACGGTAAGTACGCACACGGTAAGTACGCACACGGTAAGTACGCACACGGTAAATACGCACACGGTAAAAACGCACACGGTAAAAACGCACACGGTAAAGACGCACACGGTAAATACGCACACGGTAAATATGCACACGGTAAATACGCACACGGTAAATACGCACACGGTAAATACGCACAAGGTAAATACGCACACGGTAAATACGCACACGGTAAATACGCACACGGTAAGTACGCACACGGTAAATACGCACACGGTAAATACGCACACGGTAAATACGCACACGGTAAATACGCACACGGTAAATACGCACACGGTATATACGCACACGGTAAATACGCACACGGTAAATACGCACACGGTATATACGCACACGGTAAATACGCACACGGTAAATACGCACACGGTAAATACGCACACGGTAAATACGCACACGGTAAATACGCACACGGTAAAAACGCACACGGTAAATACGCACACGGTAAATACGCACACGGTAAATACGCACACGGTAAATACGCACACGGTAAATACGCACACGGTAAATACGCACACGGTAAATACGCACACGGTAAATACGCACACGGTAAACACGCACACGGTAAACACGCACACGGTAAATACGCACACGGTAAATACGCACACGGTGAATACGCACACGGTAAATACGCACACGGCAAATACGCACACAGTAAATACGCACACAGTAAATACGCACACAGTAAATACGCACACAGTAAATACGCACACAGTAAATACGCACACAGTAAATACGCACACAGTAAATACGCACACAGTAAATACGCACACAGTAAATACGCACACAGTAAGTACGCAAACAGTAAATACGCACACAGTAAATACGCACACAGTAAATACGCACACAGTAAAGACGCACACAGTAAATACGCACACAGTAAATACGCACACGGTAAATACACACACGGTAATCACGCACGCGGTAGACACGCACGCGGTAGACACGCACACGGTAAATACGCACACGGTAAATACGCACACGGTAAATACGCACACGGTAAATACGCACACGGTAAATACGCAAACGGTAAATACACACACAGTAAATACGCACACGGTAAATACGCACAAGGTAAATACGCACACGTTAAATAAGCACAAGGTAAATACGCACACGGTAAATACGCACACGGTAAATAGGCACACGGTAAATACGCACACGGTAAATACGCACACGGTAAATACGCACGCGGTAAATACGCACGCGGTAAATACGCACGCGGTAAATACGCACACGGTAAATACGCACACGGTAAATACGCACACGGTAAATACGCACACGGTAAATACGCACACGGTAAATACGCACACGGTAAATAAGCACACGGTAAATACGCACACGGTAAATACGCACACGGTAAATACGCACACGGTAAATACGCACACGGTAAATACGCACACGGTAAATACGCACACGGTAAATACGCACACGGTAAATACGCACACGGTAAATACGCACACAGTAAATACGCACACAGTAAATACGCACACAGTAGTAATTACGCACACAGTAAATACGCACACAGTAAATACGCACACAGTAAATACGCTCACAGTAAATACGCACACAGTAAATACGCACACAGTAAATACGCACACAGTAAATACGCACACAGTAAATAAGAACACAGTAAATACGCGCACAGTAAATACGCGCACGGTAAATACGCGCACGGTAAATACGCGCACGGTAAATACGCACACGGTAAATACGCACACGGTAAATACGCACACGGTAAATACGCACACGGTAAATACGCACAGGGTAAATACGCACAAGGTAAATACGCACACGGTAAATACGCACACGGTAAATACGCACACGGTAAATACGCACACGGTAAATACGCACACGGTAAATACGCACACGGTAAATACGCACACGGTAAATATGCACAAGGTAAATACGCAAACGGTAAATACGCACACGGTAAATACGCACACGGTAAATACGCACACGGTAAATACGCACACGGTAAATACCCACACGGTAAATACGCACACGGTAAATACGCACACGGTAAATACGCACACGGTAAATACGCACACGGTAAATACGCACACGGTGAATACGCACACGGTAAATACGCACACGGTAAATACGCACACAGTAAATACGAACACAGTAAATACGCACACAGTAAATACGCACACAGTAAAAACGCACACAGTAATTACGCACACAGTAAATACGCACACAGTAAATACGCACACGGTAAATACGCACACGGTAAAAACGCACACGGTAAATACGCACACGGTAAATACGCACACGGTAAATACGCACACGGTAAATACGCACACGGTAAATACGCACACGGTAAATACGCACACGGTAAATACGCACACGGTAAATACGCACACGGTAAATACGCACACGGTAAATACGCACACGGTAAATACGCACACGGTAAATTTGCACCCGGTGAATACGCACACGGTAAATACGCACACAGTAAATACGCACACAGTAAATACGCACACGGTAAATACGCACACGGTAAATACGCACACGGTAAATACGCACACGGTAAATACGCACACGGTAAATACGCACACGGTAAATACGCACACGGTAAACACGCACACGGTAAATACGCACACGGTAAATACGCACACGGTATATACGCACACGGTAAATACGCACACGGTAAATACGCACACGGTAAATACGCACACGGTAAATACGCACACGGTAAATACGCACACGGTAAATACGCACACGGTAAATACGCACACGGTAAATACGCACACGGTAATTACGCACACGGTATATACGCACACGGTAAATACGCACACAGTAAATACGCACACAGTAAATACGCACACAGTAAATACGCACACAGTAAATACGCACACAGTAAATACGCACACAGTAAATACGCACACAGTAAATACGCACACAGTAAATACGCACACAGTAAATACGCACACAGTAAATACGCACACAGTAAATACGCACACAGTAAATACGCACACAGTAAATACGCACACAGAAAATACGCACACAGTAAATACGCACACAGTAAATACGCACACAGTAAATACGCACACAGTAAATACGCACACAGTAAATACGCACACAGTAAATACGCACACAGTAAATACGCACACAGTAAAAACGCACACAGTAAATACGCACACAGTAAATACGCACACAGTAAATACGCACACAGTAAAGACGCACACAGTAAACACGCACACGGTAAATACGCATACGGTAAATACGCACACGGTAATCACGCACGCGGTAGACACGCACGCGGTAGACATTCACGCGGTAAATACGCACACAGTAAATACGCACATAGTAAATACGCACACAGTAAATACGCACACAGTAAATACGGACACAGTAAATACGCACACAGTAAATACGCACACAGTAAATACGCACACAGTAAATACGCACACAGTAAGTACGCACACAGTAAATACGCACACAGTAAAGACGCACACAGTAAAGACGCACACAGTAAAGACGCACACAGTAAACACGCACACAGTAAATACGCACACGGTAAATACACACACGGTAATCACGCACACGGTAGACACGCACGCGGTAGACACGCACACGGTAAATACGCACACGGTAAATACGCACACGGTAAATACGCACACGGTAAATACGCACACAGTAAATACGCACACAGTAAATACGCACACAGTAATCACGCACACAGTAAATACGCACACAGTAAATACGCACACAGTAAATACGCACACAGTAAATACGCACACAGTAAATACGCACACAGTAAATACGCAAACAGTAAATACGCACACAGTAAATACGCACACAGTAAATACGCACACAGTAAATACGCACACAGTAAATACGCACACAGTAAATACGCACACAGTAAATACGCACACAGTAAATACTCACACAGTAAATACGCACAGAGTAAATACGCACACAGTAAATACGCACACAGTAAATACGCACACAGTAAATACGCACACAGTAAATACGCACACAGTAAATACGCACACAGTAATTACGCACACAGTAAACACGCACACAGTAAATACGCACACAGTAAATACGCACACAGTAAATACGCTCACAGTAAATACGCACACAGTAAATACGCACACAGTAAATACGCACACAGTAAATACGCACACAGTAAATAAGCACACAGTAAATACGCACACAGTAAATACGCACACGGTAAATACGCACACGGTAAATACGCACACGGTAAATACGCACACGGTAAATACGCACACGGTAAATACGCACACGGTAAATACGCACAAGGTAAATACGCACAAGGTAAATACGCACACGGTAAATACGCACACGGTAAATACGCACACGGTAAATACGCACACGGTATATACGCACACGGTAAATACGCACACGGTAAATACGCACACGGTAAATACGCACACGGTAAATACGCACACGGTAAGTACGCAAACGGTAAGTACGCACACGGTAAGTACGCACACGGTAAATACGCACACGGTAAAAACGCACACGGTAAAAACGCACACGGTAAAGACGCACACGGTAAATACGCACACGGTAAATATGCACACGGTAAATACGCACACGGTAAATACGCACACGGTAAATACGCACAAGGTAAATACGCACACGGTAAATACGCACACGGTAAATACGCACACGGTAAATACGCACACGGTAAATACGCACACGGTAAATACGCACACGGTAAATACGCACACGGTAAATACGCACACGGTATATACGCACACGGTAAATACGCACACGGTAAATACGCACACGGTATATACGCACACGGTAAATACGCACACGGTAAATACGCACACGGTAAATACGCACACGGTAAATACGCACACGGTAAATACGCACACGGTAAAAACGCACACGGTAAATACGCACACGGTAAATACGCACACGGTAAATACGCACACGGTAAATACGCACACGGTAAATACGCACACGGTAAATACACACACGGTAAATACGCACACGGTAAATACGCACACGGTAAACACGCACACGTTAAACACGCACACGGTAAATACGCACACGGTAAATACGCACACGGTGAATACGCACACGGTAAATACGCACACGGCAAATACGCACACAGTAAATACGCACACAGTAAATACGCACACAGTAAATACGCACACAGTAAATACGCACACAGTAAATACGCACACAGTAAATACGCACACAGTAAATACGCACACAGTAAATACGCACACAGTAAATACGCACACAGTAAGTACGCAAGCAGTAAATACGCACACAGTAAATACGCACACAGTAAATACGCACACAGTAAAGACGCACACAGTAAATACGCACACAGTAAATACGCACACGGTAAATACACACACGGTAATCACGCACGCGGTAGACACGCACGCGGTAGACACGCACACGGTAAATACGCACACGGTAAATACGCACACGGTAAATACGCACACGGTAAATACGCACACGGTAAATACGCAAACGGTAAATACACACACAGTAAATACGCACACGGTAAATACGCACAAGGTAAATACGCACACGTTAAATAAGCACAAGGTAAATACGCACACGGTAAATACGCACACGGTAAATAGGCACACGGTAAATACGCACACGGTAAATACGCACACGGTAAATACGCACACGGTAAATACGCACACGGTAAATACGCACACGGTAAATACGCACACGGTAAATACGCACACGGTAAATACGCACACGGTAAATACGCACACGGTAAATACGCACACGGTAAATACGCACACGGTAAATACGCACACGGTAAATACGCACACGGTAAATACGCACACGGTAAATACGCACACGGTAAATACGCACACGGTAAATACGCACACGGTAAATACGCACACGGTAAATACGCACACGGTAAATACGCACACGGTAAATACGCACACGGTAAATACGCACACAGTAAATACGCACACAGTAATTACGCACACAGTAAATACGCACACAGTAAATACGCACACAGTAAATACGCTCACAGTAAATACGCACACAGTAAATACGCACACAGTAAATACGCACACAGTAAATACGCACACAGTAAATAAGAACACAGTAAATACGCACACAGTAAATACGCACACGGTAAATACGCGCACGGTAAATACGCACACGGTAAATACGCACACGGTAAATACGCACACGGTAAATACGCACACGGTAAATACGCACAGGGTAAATACGCACAAGGTAAATACGCACACGGTAAATACGCACACGGTAAATACGCACACGGTAAATACGCACACGGTAAATACGCACACGGTAAATACGCACACGGTAAATACGCACACGGTAAATATGCACAAGGTAAATACGCAAACGGTAAATACGCACACGGTAAATACGCACACGGTAAATACGCACACGGTAAATACGCACACGGTAAATACGCACACGGTAAATACGCACACGGTAAATACGCACACGGTAAATACGCACACGGTAAATACGCACACGGTGAATACGCACACGGTAAATACGCACACAGTAAATACGCACACAGTAAATACGCACACAGTAAATACGCACACAGTAAATACGCACACAGTAAATACGCACACAGTAAATACGCACACAGTAATTACGCACACAGTAAATACGCACACAGTAAATACGCACACGGTAAATACGCACACGGTAAAAACGCACACGGTAAATACGCACACGGTAAATTTGCACACGGTAAATACGCACACGGTAAATACGCACACGGTAAATACGCACACGGTAAATACGCACACGGTAAATACGCACACGGTAAATACGCACACGGTAAATACGCACACGGTAAATACGCACACGGTAAATTTGCACCCGGTGAATACGCACACGGTAAATACGCACACAGTAAATACGCACACGGTAAATACGCACACGGTAAATACGCACACGGTAAATACGCACACGGTAAATACGCACACGGTAAATACGCACACGGTAAATACGCACACGGTAAACACGCACACGGTAAATACGCACACGGTAAATACGCACACGGTATATACGCACACGGTAAATACGCAGACGGTAAATACGCAGACGGTAAATACGCACACGGTAAATACGCACACGGTAAATACGCACACGGTAAATACGCACACGGTAAATACGCACACGGTAAATACGCACACGGTAAATACGCACACGGTAAATACGCACACGGTAAATACGCACACGGTAAATACGCACACAGTAAATACGCACACAGTAAATACGCACACAGTAAATACGCACACAGTAAATACGCACACAGTAAATACGCACACAGTAAATACGCACACAGTAAATACGCACACAGTAAATACGCACACAGTAAATGCGCACACAGTAAATACGCACACAGTAAATACGCACACAGAAAATACGCACACAGTAAATACGCACACAGTAAATACGCACACAGTAAATACGCACACAGTAAATACGCACACAGTAAATACGCACACAGTAAATACGCACACAGTAAATACGCACACAGTAAATACTGTGGTGGAATTTTATGTCTACTACCACTGCGCAAGGTCCCCCTGACAACTGTTGAGTGTCAGGCAAGCCTGAATAGAGCCTGGCACAGCCAGAACATGAGCAAGTCAGCCGGTAGGAACCCTACCGGCCCTGCAGCATTCACTGCCTGCCCTGCAGCATTCACTGCCTGCCCTGCAGCACTCACTGCCGGCCCTGCAGAGGTACCACCGGCCCTGCAGCATGTACTACCGGCCCTGCAATGCCTTTACCGTACCTATACCGGGTCGGTGAGAAAAGTTCTACGATAGCCTGAGAACCGAAATTAATACCAAAGGTGCAGGAGCCCGACTCTGCAACATAGCTGTCCTCAAACAAGACAAAGCCAAGGACCACAAGCCATAAGGACCAAGAACCAGGGCTACTCATTGCACCACCATGAGTAAGCAAGATTGACTGAGAAGCTCCGCCCCCTACTTCTGGGCGCCCTTCATATTTAACCTCATATTAGCCAATGACTGTATTGCATATTTATATCCTATGATCTGATTAGAGTAAACACTTCCTGCCATTACTGATTTGTTGCCCCTTGTTTGGGCATATGTTTTAATTATGCTCTGCCTATAAAAGGCAGAACATTTCACTAGACTCTTTGTATTGTATTGGGATTCTACCTGTGCTTAAGCCAAGTAGCATGATACATTTACCCTTATTATACATTGCTGGTTACGCTGTGTAATAAAGTATGGTTTACTCAACAAGTCATTGAGTTGTACGTTTGAGCCGTGGGCTCTGGGAACAGTTGTGGAGTTGGCATACTCCTCTGTTGGAAGTTGACCTCTGGAGTGAGGCGTTGTTGGTGGACGTTTGGTCGGCCCCCCCAAAATCCACTACAATACGCACACAGTAAATACGCACACAGTAAATACGCACACAGTAAATACGCACACAGTAAATACGCACACAGTAAAGACGCACACAGTAAATACGCACACAGTAAATACGCATACGGTAAATACACACACGGTAATCACGCACACGGTAGACACGCACGCGGTAGACACGCACACGGTAAATACGCACACAGTAAATACGCACACAGTAAATACGCACACAGTAAATACGCACACAGTAAATACGCACACAGTAAATACGGACACAGTAAATACGCACACAGTAAATACGCACACAGTAAATACGCACACAGTAAGTACGCACACAGTAAATACGCACACAGTAAAGACGCACACAGTAAAGACGCACACAGTAATCACGCACACAGTAAATACGCACACGGTAAATACGCACACAGTAAATACGCACACAGTAAATACGCACACAGTAAATACGCACACAGTAAATACGCACACAGTAAATACGCAAACAGTAAATACGCACACAGTAAATACGCACACAGTAAATACGCACACAGTAAATACGCACACAGTAAATACGCACACAGTAAATACGCACACAGTAAATACGCACACAGTAAATACGCACACAGTAAATACGCACACAGTAAATACGCACACAGTAAATACGCACACAGTAAATACGCACACAGTAAATACGCACACAGTAAATACGCACACAGTAAATACGCACACAGTAAATACGCACACAGTAAATACGCACACAGTAATTACGCACACAGTTAATACGCACACAGTAAATACGCACACAGTAAATACGCTCACAGTAAATACGCACACAGTAAATACGCACACAGTAAATACGCACACAGTAAATACGCACACAGTAAAAACGCACACAGTAAATACGCACACAGTAAATACGCACACAGTAAACACGCACACAGTAAATACGCACACAGTAAATACGCACACAGTAAATACGCACACAGTAATTACGCACACAGTAAATACGCACACAGTAAATACGCACACAGTAAATACGCACACAGTAAATACGCACACAGTAAATACGCACATTGTAAATACGCACACGGTAAATACGCACACGGTAAATACGCACACGGTAAATACGCACACGGTAAATACGCACACGGTAAACACGCACACGGTAAATACGCACACGGTAAATACGCACACGGTGAATACGCACACGGTAAATACGCACAGGGTAAATACGCACACGGTAAATACGCACACGGTAAAGACGCACACGGTAAATACGCACACGGTAAATACGCACACGGTAAATACGCACACGGTAAATACGCACACGGTAAATACGCACACGGTAAATACGCACACAGTAAATACGCACACAGTAAATACGCACACAGTAAATACGCACACAGTAAATACGCCCACAGTAAATATGCACACAGTAAAGACTCACACAGTAAATACGCACACAGTAAATACGCACACAGTAAATACGCACACAGTAAATACGCACCCCGTAAATACGCACACAGTAAATACGCACACAGTAAGTACGCACACAGTAAATACGCACACAGTAAATACGCACACAGTAAAGACGCACACAGTAAAGACGCACACAGTAAATACGCACACAGTAAATACCCACACGGTAAATACACACACGGTAATCACGCACACGGTAGACACGCACGCGGTAGACACGCACACGGTAAATACGCACAGAGTAAATAAGAACACGGTAAATACGCACACGGTAATTACGCACATAGTAAATACGCACACGGTAAATACGCACACGGTAAATACGCACACGGTAAATACGCACACGGTAAATACGCACACGGTAAATACGCACAAGGTAAATACGCACAAGGTAAATACGCACACGGTAAATACGCACACGGTAAATACGCACACGGTAAATACGCACACGGTAAATACGCACACGGTAAATACGCACACGGTAAATACGCACACGGTAAATACGCACACGGTAAATACGCACACGGTAAGTACGCACACGGTAAGTACGCACACGGTAAATACGCACACCGTAAATACGCACACGGTAAATACGCACACGGTAAATACGCGCACGGTAAAGACGCACACGGTAAATACGCACACGGTAAATACGCACACGGTAAATACGCACACGGTAAATACGCACACGGTAAATACGCACACGGTAAATACGCACACGGTAAATACGCACACGGCAAATACGCACACGGTAAATACGCACAAGGTAAATATGCACACGGTAAATACGCACAAGGTAAATACGCACACGGTAAATACGCACACGGTAAATACGCACACGGTAAATACGCACACGTAAATACGCACACGGTAAAAACGCACACGGTAAATACGCACACGGTAAATACGCACACGGTAAATATGCACACGGTAAATACGCACACAGTAAATACGCACACAGTAAATACGCACACAGTAAATACGCACACAGTAAATACGCACACAGTAAATACGCACACAGTAAATACGCACACAGTAAATACGCACACAGTAAATACGCACACAGTAAATACGCACACAGTAAATACGCACACAGAAAATACGCACACAGTAAATACGCACACAGTAAATACGCACACAGTAAATACGCACACAGTAAATACGCACACAGTAAATACGCACACAGTAAATACGCACACAGTAAATACGCACACAGTAAATACGCACACAGTAAATACGCACACAGTAAAGACGCACACAGTAAATACGCACACAGTAAATACGCATACGGTAAATACACACACGGTAATCACGCACACGGTAGACACGCATGCGGTAGACACGCACACGGTAAATACGCACACAGTAATTACGCACACAGTAAATACGCACACAGTAAATACGCACACAGTAAATACGCACACAGTAAATACGGACACAGTAAATACGCACACAGTAAATACGCACACAGTAAATACGCACACAGTAAGTACGCACACAGCAAATACGCACACAGTAAAGACGCACACAGTAAAGACGCACACAGTAAAGACGCACACAGTAAACACGCACACAGTAAATACGCACACGGTAAATACACACACGGTAATCATGCACACGGTAGACACGCACGCGGTAGACACGCACACGGTAAATACGCACACGGTAAATACGCACACGGCAAATACGCACACGGTAAATACGCACACGGTAAATACGCAGACAGTAAATACGCACACAGTAATCACGCACACAGTAAATACGCACACAGTAAATACGCACACAGTAAACACGCACACAGTAAATACGCACACAGTAAATACGCACACAGTAAATACGCAAACAGTAAATACGCACACAGTAAATACGCACACAGTAAATACGCACACAGTAAATACGCACACAGTAAATACGCACACAGTAAATACGCACACAGTAAATACGCACACAGTAAATACGCACACAGTAAATACGCACACAGTAAATACGCACACAGTAAATACGCACACAGTAAATACGCACACAGTAAAAACGCACACAGTAAATACGCACACAGTAAATACGCACACAGTAAATACGCACACAGTAAATACGCACACAGTAATTACGCACACAGTAAATACGCACACAGTAAATACGCACACAGTAAATACGCTCACAGTAAATACGCACACAGTAAATACGCACACAGTAAATACGCACACGGTAAATACACACACGGTAATCACGCACACGGTAGACACGCACGCGGTAGACACGCACACGGTAAATACGCACACGGTAAATACGCACACGGTAAATACGCACACGGTAAATACGCACACGGTAAATACGCACACGGTAAATACGCACACGGTAAATACGCACACGGTAAATATGCACAAGGTAAATACGCACACGGTAAATAAGCACAAGGTAAATACGCACACGGTAAATACGCACACGGTAAATAGGCACACGGTAAATACGCACACGGTAAATACGCACACGGTAAATACGCACACGGTAAATACGCACACGGTAAATACGCACACGGTAAATACGCACACGTTAAATACGCACACGGTAAATACGCACACGGTAAATACGCACACGGTAAATACGCACACGGTAAATACGCACACGGTAAATACGCACACGGTAAATACGCACACGGTAAATACGCACACGGTAAATACGCACACGGTAAATACGCACACGGTAAATACGCACACGGTAAATACGCACACGGTAAATACGCACACGGTAAATACGCACACAGTAAATACGCACACAGTAAATACGCACACAGTAATTACGCACACAGTAAATACGCACACAGTAAATACGCACACAGTAAATACGCTCACAGTAAATACGCACACAGTAAATACGCACACAGTAAATACGCACACAGTAAATACGCACACAGTAAATACGCACACAGTAAATACGCACACAGTAAATACGCACACAGTAAAGACGCACACAGTAAATACCCACACAGTAAATACGCATACGGAAAATACACACACGGTAATCATGCACACGGTAGACACGATTGCGGTAGACACGCACACGGTAAATACGCACACAGTAAATACGCACACAGTAAATACGCACACAGTAAATACGCACACAGTAAATACGCACACAGTAAATACGGACACAGTAGACACGCACACAGTAAATACGCACACAGTAAATACGCACACAGTAAGTACGCACACAGTAAATACGCACACAGTAAAGACGCACACAGTAAAGACGCACACAGTAAAGACGCACACAGTAAATACTCACACAGTAAATACGCACACGGTAAATACACACACGGTAATCACGCACACGGTAGACACGCACGCGGTAGACACGCACACGGTAAATACGCACACGGTAAATACGCTCACGGTAAATACGCACACGGTAAATACGCACACAGTAAATACGCACACAGTAAATACGCACACAGTAATCACGCACACAGTAAATACGCACACAGTAAATACGCACACAGTAAATACGCACACAGTAAATACGCACACAGTAAATACGCACACAGTAAATACGCACACAGTAAATACGCACACAGTAAATACGCACACAGTAAATACGCACACAGTAAATACGCACACAGTAAATACGCACACAGTAAATACGCACACAGTAAATACGCACACAGTAAATACGCACACAGTAAATACGCACACAGTAAATACGCACACAGTAAATACGCACACAGTAAATACGCACACAGTAAATACGCACACAGTAAATATGCACACAGTAAATACGCACACAGTAAAGACGCACACAGTAAAGACGCACACAGTAAAGACGCACACAGTAAATACGCACACAGTAAATACCCACATGGTAAATACACACACGGTAATCACGCACACGGTAGACACGCACGCGGTAGACACGCACACGGTAAATACGCACAGAGTAAATAAGAACACGGTAAATACGCACACGGTAAATACGCACACGGTAAATACGCACACGGTAAATACGCACACGGTAAATACGCACACGGTAAATACGCACACGGTAAATACGCACACGGTAAATACGCACACGGTAAATACGCACAAGGTAAATACGCACAAGGTAAATACGCACACGGTAAATACGCACACGGTAAATACGCACACGGTAAATACGCACACGGTAAATACGCACACGGTAAATACGCACACGGTAAATACGCACACGGTAAATACGCACACGGTAAATACGCACACGGTAAATACGCACACGGTAAATACGCACACGGTAAATACGCACACGGTAAATTTGCACCCGGTGAATACGCACACGGTAAAAACGCACACAGTAAATACGCACACGGTAAATACGCACACGGTAAATACGCACACGGTAAATACGCACACGGTAAATACGCACACGGTAAATACGCACACGGTAAATACGCACACGGTAAATACGCACACGGTAAACACGCACACGGTAAATACGCACACGGTAAATACGCACACGGTAAATACGCACACGGTAAATACGCAGACGGTAAATACGCACACGGTAAATACGCACACGGTAAATACGCACACGGTAAATACGCACACGGTAAATACGCACACGGTAAATACGCACACGGTAAATACGCACACGGTAAATACGCACACGGTAAATACGCACACAGTAAATACGCACACAGTAAATACGCACACAGTAAATACGCACACAGTAAATACGCACACAGTAAATACGCACAGAGTAAATACGCACACAGTAAATACGCACACAGTAAATACGCACACAGTAAATACGCACACAGTAAATACGCACACAGTAAATACGCACACAGAAAATACGCACACAGTAAATACGCACACAGTAAATACGCACACAGTAAATACGCACACAGTAAATACGCACACAGTAAATACGCACACAGTAAATACGCACACAGTAAATACGCACACAGTAAATACGCACACAGTAAATACGCACACAGTAAATACGCACACAGTAAATACGCACACAGTAAAGACGCACACAGTAAATACGCACACGGTAAATACGCATATGGTAAATACACACACGGTAATCACGCACACGGTAGACACGCACGCGGTAGACACGCACACGGTAAATACGCACACAGTAAATACGCACACAGTAAATACGCACACAGTAAATACGCACACAGTAAATACGCACACAGTAAATACGGACACAGTAAATACGCACACAGTAAATACGCACACAGTAAATACGCACACAGTAAAGACGCACACAGTAAAGACGCACACAGTAAATACTCACACAGTAAATACGCACACGGTAAATACACACACGGTAATCACGCACACGGTAGACACGCACGCGGTAGACACGCACACGGTAAATACGCACACGGTAAATACGCTCACGGTAAATACGCACACGGTAAATACGCACACAGTAAATACGCACACAGTAAATACGCACACAGTAAATACGCACACAGTAAATACGCACACAGTAAATACGCACACAGTAAATACGCAAACAGTAAATACGCACACAGTAAATACGCACACAGTAAATACGCACACAGTAAATACGCACACAGTAAAGACGCACACAGTAAATACGCACACAGTAAATACGCATACGGTAATTACACACACGGTAATCACGCACACGGTAGACACGCACGCGGTAGACACGCACACGGTAAATACGCACACAGTAAATACGCACACAGTAAATACGCACACAGTAAATACGCACACAGTAAATACGCACACAGTAAATACGGACACAGTAAATACGCACACAGTAAATACGCACACAGTAAATACGCACACAGTAAGTACGCACACAGTAAATACGCACACAGTAAAGACGCACACAGTAAAGACGCACACAGTAAAGACGCACACAGTAAATACTCACACAGTAAATACGCACACGGTAAATACACACATGGTAATCACGCACGCGGTAGACACGCACGCGGTAGACACGCACACGGTAAATACGCACACGGTAAATACGCTCACGGTAAATACGCACACGGTAAATACGCACACAGTAAATACGCACACGGTAAATACGCACACAGTAATCACGCACACAGTAAATACGCACACAGTAAATACGCACACAGTAAATACGCACACAGTAAATACGCACACAGTAAATACGCACACAGTAAATACGCACACAGTAAATACGCACACAGTAAATACGCACACAGTAAATACGCACACAGTAAATACGCACACAGTAAATACGCACACAGTAAATACGCACACAGTAAATACGCACACAGTAAATACGCACACAGTAAATACGCACACAGTAAATACGCACACAGTAAATACGCACACAGTAATTACGCACACAGTAAATACGCACACAGTAAATACGCACACAGTAAATACGCTCACAGTAAATACGCACACAGTAAATACGCACACAGTAAATACGCACACAGTAAATACGCACACAGTAAATACGCACACAGTAAAAACGCACACAGTAAATACGCACACAGTAAATACGCACACAGTAAACACGCACACAGTAAATACGCACACAGTAAATACGCACACAGTAAATACGCACCCAGTAAATACGCACACAGTAAATACGCACACAGTAAATACGCACACAGTAAAGACGCACACAGTAAATACGCACACAGTAAATACGCATACGGTAAATACACACACGGTAATCACGCACACGGTAGACACGCACGCGGTAGACACGCACACGGTAAATACGCACACAGTAAATACGCACACAGTAAATACGCACACGGTAAATACGCACACAGTAAATACGCACACAGTAAATACGGACACAGTAAATACGCACACAGTAAATACGCACACAGTAAATACGCACACAGTAAGTACGCACACAGTAAATACGCACACAGTAAAGACGCACACAGTAAAGACGCACACAGTAAAGACGCACACAGTAAATACTCACACAGTAAATACGCACACGGTAAATACACACACGGTAATCACGCACACGGTAGACACGCACGCGGTAGACACGCACACGGTAAATACGCACACGGTAAATACGCACACGGTAAATACGCTCACGGTAAATACGCACACGGTAAATACGCACACAGTAAATACGCACACAGTAAATACGCACACAGTAATCACGCACACAGTAAATACGCACACGGTAAATACGCACACAGTAAATACGCACACAGTAAATACGCACACAGTAAATACGCACACAGTAAATACGCACACAGTAAATACGCAAACAGTAAATACGCACACAGTAAATACGCACACAGTAAATACGCACACAGTAAATACGCACACAGTAAATACGCACACAGTAAATACGCACACAGTAAATACGCACACAGTAAATACGCACACAGTAAATACGCACACAGTAAATACGCACACAGTAAATACGCACACAGTAAATACGCACACAGTAAATACGCACACAGTAAATACGCACACAGTAAATACGCACACAGTAAATACGCACACAGTAAATACGCACACAGTAATTACGCACACAGTAAATACGCACACAGTAAATACGCACACAGTAAATACGCTCACAGTAAATACGCACACAGTAAATACGCACACAGTAAATACGCACACAGTAAATACGCACACAGTAAAAACGCACACAGTAAATACGCACACAGTAAATACGCACACAGTAAACACGCACACAGTAAATACGCACACAGTAAATACGCACACAGTAAATACGCACACAGTAATTACGCACACAGTAAATACGCACACAGTAAATACGCACACAGTAAATACGCACACAGTAAATACGCACACAGTAAATACGCACATTGTAAATACGCACACGGTAAATACGCACACGGTAAATACGCACACGGTAAATACGCACACGGTAAATACGCACACGGTAAATACGCACACGGTAAACACGCACACGGTAAATACGCACACGGTAAATACGCACACGGTGAATACGCACACGGTAAATACGCACACGGTAAATACGCACACGGTAAATACGCACACGGTAAATACGCACACGGTAAATACGCACACGGTAAATACGCACACGGTAAATACGCACACGGTAAATACACAAACGGTAAATACGCACACGGTAAATACGCACACGGTAAATACGCACACAGTAAATACGCACACAGTAAATACGCACACAGTAAATACGCACACAGTAAATACGCACACAGTAAATACGCACACAGTAAAGACTCACACAGTAAATACGCACACAGTAAATACGCACACAGTAAATACGCACACAGTAAATACGCACCCCGTAAATACGCACACAGTAAATACGCACACAGTAAGTACGCACACAGTAAATACGCACACAGTAAATACGCACACAGTAAAGACGCACACAGTAAAGACGCACACAGTAAATACGCACACAGTAAATACCCACACGGCAAATACACACACGGTAATCACGCACACGGTAGACACGCACGCGGTAGACACGCACACGGTAAATACGCACACGGTAAATACGCACACGGTGAATACGCACACGGTAAATACGCACAGGGTAAATACGCACACGGTAAATACGCACACGGTAAATACGCACACGGTAAATACGCACACGGTAAATACGCACACGGTAAATACGCACACGGTAAATACGCACACGGTAAATACGCACACGGTAAATACGCACACAGTAAATACGCACACAGTAAATACGCACACAGTAAATACGCACACAGTAAATACGCCCACAGTAAATATGCACACAGTAAAGACTCACACAGTAAATACGCACACAGTAAATACGCACACAGTAAATACGCACACAGTAAATACGCACCCCGTAAATACGCACACAGTAAATACGCACACAGTAAGTACGCACACAGTAAATACGCACACAGTAAATACGCACACAGTAAAGACGCACACAGTAAAGACGCACACAGTAAATACGCACACAGTAAATACCCACACGGTAAATACACACACGGTAATCACGCACACGGTAGACACGCACGCGGTAGACACGCACACGGTAAATACGCACAGAGTAAATAAGAACACGGTAAATACGCACACGGTAATTACGCACATAGTAAATACGCACACGGTAAATACGCACACGGTAAATACGCACACGGTAAATACGCACACGGTAAATACGCACACGGTAAATACGCACAAGGTAAATACGCACAAGGTAAATACGCACACGGTAAATACGCACACGGTAAATACGCACACGGTAAATACGCACACGGTAAATACGCACACGGTAAATACGCACACGGTAAATACGCACACGGTAAATACGCACACGGTAAATACGCACACGGTAAGTACGCACACGGTAAGTACGCACACGGTAAATACGCACACCGTAAATACGCACACGGTAAATACGCACATGGTAAATACGCGCACGGTAAAGACGCACACGGTAAATACGCACACGGTAAATACGCACACGGTAAATACGCACACGGTAAATACGCACACGGTAAATACGCACACGGTAAATACGCACACGGTAAATACGCACACGGCAAATACGCACACGGTAAATACGCACAAGGTAAATATGCACACGGTAAATACGCACAAGGTAAATACGCACACGGTAAATACGCACACGGTAAATACGCACACGGTAAATACGCACACGTAAATACGCACACGGTAAAAACGCACACGGTAAATACGCACACGGTAAATACGCACACGGTAAATATGCACACGGTAAATACGCACACAGTAAATACGCACACAGTAAATACGCACACAGTAAATACGCACACAGTAAATACGCACACAGTAAATACGCACACAGTAAATACGCACACAGTAAATACGCACACAGTAAATACGCACACAGTAAATACGCACACAGTAAATACGCACACAGAAAATACGCACACAGTAAATACGCACACAGTAAATACGCACACAGTAAATACGCACACAGTAAATACGCACACAGTAAATACGCACACAGTAAATACGCACACAGTAAATACGCACACAGTAAATACGCACACAGTAAATACGCACACAGTAAAGACGCACACAGTAAATACGCACACAGTAAATACGCATACGGTAAATACACACACGGTAATCACGCACACGGTAGACACGCATGCGGTAGACACGCACACGGTAAATACGCACACAGTAATTACGCACACAGTAAATACGCACACAGTAAATACGCACACAGTAAATACGCACACAGTAAATACGGACACAGTAAATACGCACACAGTAAATACGCACACAGTAAATACGCACACAGTAAGTACGCACACAGCAAATACGCACACAGTAAAGACGCACACAGTAAAGACGCACACAGTAAAGACGCACACAGTAAACACGCACACAGTAAATACGCACACGGTAAATACACACACGGTAATCATGCACACGGTAGACACGCACGCGGTAGACACGCACACGGTAAATACGCACACGGTAAATACGCACACGGCAAATACGCACACGGTAAATACGCACACGGTAAATACGCAGACAGTAAATACGCACACAGTAATCACGCACACAGTAAATACGCACACAGTAAATACGCACACAGTAAACACGCACACAGTAAATACGCACACAGTAAATACGCACACAGTAAATACGCAAACAGTAAATACGCACACAGTAAATACGCACACAGTAAATACGCACACAGTAAATACGCACACAGTAAATACGCACACAGTAAATACGCACACAGTAAATACGCACACAGTAAATACGCACACAGTAAATACGCACACAGTAAATACGCACACAGTAAATACGCACACAGTAAATACGCACACAGTAAAAACGCACACAGTAAATACGCACACAGTAAATACGCACACAGTAAATACGCACACAGTAAATACGCACACAGTAATTACGCACACAGTAAATACGCACACAGTAAATACGCACACAGTAAATACGCTCACAGTAAATACGCACACAGTAAATACGCACACAGTAAATACGCACACGGTAAATACACACACGGTAATCACGCACACGGTAGACACGCACGCGGTAGACACGCACACGGTAAATACGCACACGGTAAATACGCACACGGTAAATACGCACACGGTAAATACGCACACGGTAAATACGCACACGGTAAATACGCACACGGTAAATACGCACACGGTAAATATGCACAAGGTAAATACGCACACGGTAAATAAGCACAAGGTAAATACGCACACGGTAAATAGGCACACGGTAAATAGGCACACGGTAAATACGCACACGGTAAATACGCACACGGTAAATACGCACACGGTAAATACGCACACGGTAAATACGCACACGGTAAATACGCACACGTTAAATACGCACACGGTAAATACGCACACGGTAAATACGCACACGGTAAATACGCACACGGTAAATACGCACACGGTAAATACGCACACGGTAAATACGCACACGGTAAATACGCACACGGTAAATACGCACACGGTAAATACGCACACGGTAAATACGCACACGGTAAATACGCACACGGTAAATACGCACACGGTAAATACGCACACAGTAAATACGCACACAGTAAATACGCACACAGTAATTACGCACACAGTAAATACGCACACAGTAAATACGCACACAGTAAATACGCTCACAGTAAATACGCACACAGTAAATACGCACACAGTAAATACGCACACAGTAAATACGCACACAGTAAATACGCACACAGTAAATACGCACACAGTAAATACGCACACAGTAAAGACGCACACAGTAAATACCCACACAGTAAATACGCATACGGAAAATACACACACGGTAATCATGCACACGGTAGACACGATTGCGGTAGACACGCACACGGTAAATACGCACACAGTAAATACGCACACAGTAAATACGCACACAGTAAATACGCACACAGTAAATACGCACACAGTAAATACGGACACAGTAGACACGCACACAGTAAATACGCACACAGTAAATACGCACACAGTAAGTACGCACACAGTAAATACGCACACAGTAAAGACGCACACAGTAAAGACGCACACAGTAAAGACGCACACAGTAAATACTCACACAGTAAATACGCACACGGTAAATACACACACGGTAATCACGCACACGGTAGACACGCACGCGGTAGACACGCACACGGTAAATACGCACACGGTAAATACGCTCACGGTAAATACGCACACGGTAAATACGCACACAGTAAATACGCACACAGTAAATACGCACACAGTAATCACGCACACAGTAAATACGCACACAGTAAATACGCACACAGTAAATACGCACACAGTAAATACGCACACAGTAAATACGCACACAGTAAATACGCACACAGTAAATACGCACACAGTAAATACGCACACAGTAAATACGCACACAGTAAATACGCACACAGTAAATACGCACACAGTAAATACGCACACAGTAAATACGCACACAGTAAATACGCACACAGTAAATACGCACACAGTAAATACGCACACAGTAAATACGCACACAGTAAATACGCACACAGTAAATACGCACACAGTAAATATGCACACAGTAAATACGCACACAGTAAAGACGCACACAGTAAAGACGCACACAGTAAAGACGCACACAGTAAATACGCACACAGTAAATACCCACATGGTAAATACACACACGGTAATCACGCACACGGTAGACACGCACGCGGTAGACACGCACACGGTAAATACGCACAGAGTAAATAAGAACACGGTAAATACGCACACGGTAAATACGCACACGGTAAATACGCACACGGTAAATACGCACACGGTAAATACGCACACGGTAAATACGCACACGGTAAATACGCACACGGTAAATACGCACACGGTAAATACGCACAAGGTAAATACGCACAAGGTAAATACGCACACGGTAAATACGCACACGGTAAATACGCACACGGTAAATACGCACACGGTAAATACGCACACGGTAAATACGCACACGGTAAATACGCACACGGTAAATACGCACACGGTAAATACGCACACGGTAAATACGCACACGGTAAATACGCACACGGTAAATACGCACACGGTAAATTTGCACCCGGTGAATACGCACACGGTAAAAACGCACACAGTAAATACGCACACGGTAAATACGCACACGGTAAATACGCACACGGTAAATACGCACACGGTAAATACGCACACGGTAAATACGCACACGGTAAATACGCACACGGTAAATACGCACACGGTAAACACGCACACGGTAAATACGCACACGGTAAATACGCACACGGTAAATACGCACACGGTAAATACGCAGACGGTAAATACGCACACGGTAAATACGCACACGGTAAATACGCACACGGTAAATACGCACACGGTAAATACGCACACGGTAAATACGCACACGGTAAATACGCACACGGTAAATACGCACACGGTAAATACGCACACAGTAAATACGCACACAGTAAATACGCACACAGTAAATACGCACACAGTAAATACGCACACAGTAAATACGCACAGAGTAAATACGCACACAGTAAATACGCACACAGTAAATACGCACACAGTAAATACGCACACAGTAAATACGCACACAGTAAATACGCACACAGAAAATACGCACACAGTAAATACGCACACAGTAAATACGCACACAGTAAATACGCACACAGTAAATACGCACACAGTAAATACGCACACAGTAAATACGCACACAGTAAATACGCACACAGTAAATACGCACACAGTAAATACGCACACAGTAAATACGCACACAGTAAATACGCACACAGTAAAGACGCACACAGTAAATACGCACACGGTAAATACGCATATGGTAAATACACACACGGTAATCACGCACACGGTAGACACGCACGCGGTAGACACGCACACGGTAAATACGCACACAGTAAATACGCACACAGTAAATACGCACACAGTAAATACGCACACAGTAAATACGCACACAGTAAATACGGACACAGTAAATACGCACACAGTAAATACGCACACAGTAAATACGCACACAGTAAAGACGCACACAGTAAAGACGCACACAGTAAATACTCACACAGTAAATACGCACACGGTAAATACACACACGGTAATCACGCACACGGTAGACACGCACGCGGTAGACACGCACACGGTAAATACGCACACGGTAAATACGCTCACGGTAAATACGCACACGGTAAATACGCACACAGTAAATACGCACACAGTAAATACGCACACAGTAAATACGCACACAGTAAATACGCACACAGTAAATACGCACACAGTAAATACGCAAACAGTAAATACGCACACAGTAAATACGCACACAGTAAATACGCACACAGTAAATACGCACACAGTAAAGACGCACACAGTAAATACGCACACAGTAAATACGCATACGGTAATTACACACACGGTAATCACGCACACGGTAGACACGCACGCGGTAGACACGCACACGGTAAATACGCACACAGTAAATACGCACACAGTAAATACGCACACAGTAAATACGCACACAGTAAATACGCACACAGTAAATACGGACACAGTAAATACGCACACAGTAAATACGCACACAGTAAATACGCACACAGTAAGTACGCACACAGTAAATACGCACACAGTAAAGACGCACACAGTAAAGACGCACACAGTAAAGACGCACACAGTAAATACTCACACAGTAAATACGCACACGGTAAATACACACATGGTAATCACGCACGCGGTAGACACGCACGCGGTAGACACGCACACGGTAAATACGCACACGGTAAATACGCTCACGGTAAATACGCACACGGTAAATACGCACACAGTAAATACGCACACGGTAAATACGCACACAGTAATCACGCACACAGTAAATACGCACACAGTAAATACGCACACAGTAAATACGCACACAGTAAATACGCACACAGTAAATACGCACACAGTAAATACGCACACAGTAAATACGCACACAGTAAATACGCACACAGTAAATACGCACACAGTAAATACGCACACAGTAAATACGCACACAGTAAATACGCACACAGTAAATACGCACACAGTAAATACGCACACAGTAAATACGCACACAGTAAATACGCACACAGTAAATACGCACACAGTAATTACGCACACAGTAAATACGCACACAGTAAATACGCACACAGTAAATACGCTCACAGTAAATACGCACACAGTAAATACGCACACAGTAAATACGCACACAGTAAATACGCACACAGTAAATACGCACACAGTAAAAACGCACACAGTAAATACGCACACAGTAAATACGCACACAGTAAACACGCACACAGTAAATACGCACACAGTAAATACGCACACAGTAAATACGCACCCAGTAAATACGCACACAGTAAATACGCACACAGTAAATACGCACACAGTAAAGACGCACACAGTAAATACGCACACAGTAAATACGCATACGGTAAATACACACACGGTAATCACGCACACGGTAGACACGCACGCGGTAGACACGCACACGGTAAATACGCACACAGTAAATACGCACACAGTAAATACGCACACGGTAAATACGCACACAGTAAATACGCACACAGTAAATACGGACACAGTAAATACGCACACAGTAAATACGCACACAGTAAATACGCACACAGTAAGTACGCACACAGTAAATACGCACACAGTAAAGACGCACACAGTAAAGACGCACACAGTAAAGACGCACACAGTAAATACTCACACAGTAAATACGCACACGGTAAATACACACACGGTAATCACGCACACGGTAGACACGCACGCGGTAGACACGCACACGGTAAATACGCACACGGTAAATACGCACACGGTAAATACGCTCACGGTAAATACGCACACGGTAAATACGCACACAGTAAATACGCACACAGTAAATACGCACACAGTAATCACGCACACAGTAAATACGCACACGGTAAATACGCACACAGTAAATACGCACACAGTAAATACGCACACAGTAAATACGCACACAGTAAATACGCACACAGTAAATACGCAAACAGTAAATACGCACACAGTAAATACGCACACAGTAAATACGCACACAGTAAATACGCACACAGTAAATACGCACACAGTAAATACGCACACAGTAAATACGCACACAGTAAATACGCACACAGTAAATACGCACACAGTAAATACGCACACAGTAAATACGCACACAGTAAATACGCACACAGTAAATACGCACACAGTAAATACGCACACAGTAAATACGCACACAGTAAATACGCACACAGTAAATACGCACACAGTAATTACGCACACAGTAAATACGCACACAGTAAATACGCACACAGTAAATACGCTCACAGTAAATACGCACACAGTAAATACGCACACAGTAAATACGCACACAGTAAATACGCACACAGTAAAAACGCACACAGTAAATACGCACACAGTAAATACGCACACAGTAAACACGCACACAGTAAATACGCACACAGTAAATACGCACACAGTAAATACGCACACAGTAATTACGCACACAGTAAATACGCACACAGTAAATACGCACACAGTAAATACGCACACAGTAAATACGCACACAGTAAATACGCACATTGTAAATACGCACACGGTAAATACGCACACGGTAAATACGCACACGGTAAATACGCACACGGTAAATACGCACACGGTAAATACGCACACGGTAAACACGCACACGGTAAATACGCACACGGTAAATACGCACACGGTGAATACGCACACGGTAAATACGCACACGGTAAATACGCACACGGTAAATACGCACACGGTAAATACGCACACGGTAAATACGCACACGGTAAATACGCACACGGTAAATACGCACACGGTAAATACACAAACGGTAAATACGCACACGGTAAATACGCACACGGTAAATACGCACACAGTAAATACGCACACAGTAAATACGCACACAGTAAATACGCACACAGTAAATACGCACACAGTAAATACGCACACAGTAAAGACTCACACAGTAAATACGCACACAGTAAATACGCACACAGTAAATACGCACACAGTAAATACGCACCCCGTAAATACGCACACAGTAAATACGCACACAGTAAGTACGCACACAGTAAATACGCACACAGTAAATACGCACACAGTAAAGACGCACACAGTAAAGACGCACACAGTAAATACGCACACAGTAAATACCCACACGGCAAATACACACACGGTAATCACGCACACGGTAGACACGCACGCGGTAGACACGCACACGGTAAATACGCACAGAGTAAATAAGAACACGGTAAATACGCACACGGTAAATACGCACATAGTAAATACGCACACGGTAAATACGCACACGGTAAATACGCACACGGTAAATACGCACACGGTAAATACGCACACGGTAAATACGCACAAGGTAAATACGCACAAGGTAAATACGCACACGGTAAATACGCACACGGTAAATACGCACACGGTAAATACGCACACGGTAAATACGCTCACGGTAAATACGCACACGGTAAATACGCACACGGTAAATACGCACACGGTAAATACGCACACGGTAAGTACGCACACGGTAAAGACGCACACGGTAAATACGCACACGGTAAATACGCACACGGTAAATACGCACACAGTAAATACGCACACAGTAAATACGCACACAGTAAATACGCACACAGTAAATACGCACACAGTAAATACGCACACAGTAAATACGCACACAGTAAATACGCACACAGTAAATACGCACACAGTAAATACGCACACAGAAAATACGCACACAGTAAATACGCACACAGTAAATACGCACACAGTAAATACGCACACAGTAAATACGCACACAGTAAATGCGCACACAGTAAATACGCACACAGTAAATACGCACACAGTAAATACGCACACAGTAAATACGCACACAGTAAAGACGCACACAGTAAATACGCACACAGTAAATACGCATACGGTAAATACACACACGGTAATCACGCACACGGTAGACACGCACGCGGTAGACACGCACACGGTAAATACGCACACAGTAATTACGCACACAGTAAATACGCACACAGTAAATACGCACACAGTAAAAACGCACACAGTAAATACGGACACAGTAAATACGCACACAGTAAATACGCACACAGTAAATACGCACACAGTAAGTACGCACACAGTAAATACGCACACAGTAAAGACGCACACAGTAAAGACGCACACAGTAAAGACGCACACAGTAAACACGCACACAGTAAATACGCGCACGGTAAATACACACACGGTAATCATGCACACGGTAGACACGCACGCGGTAGACACGCACACGGTAAATACGCACACGGTAAATACGCACACGGCAAATACGCACACGGTAAATACGCACACAGTAAATACGCAGACAGTAAATACGCACACAGTAATCACGCACACAGTAAATACGCACACAGTAAATACGCACACAGTAAACACGCACACAGTAAATACGCACACAGTAAATACGCACACAGTAAACACGCAAACAGTAAATACGCACACAGTAAATACGCACACAGTAAATACGCACACAGTAAATACGCACACAGTAAACACGCACACAGTAAATACGCACACAGTAAATACGCACACAGTAAATACGCACACAGTAAATACGCACACAGTAAATACGCACACAGTAAATACGCACACAGTAAATACGCACACAGTAAAAACGCACACAGTAAATACGCACACAGTAAATACGCACACAGTAAATACGCACACAGTAAATACGCACACAGTAATTACGCACACAGTAAATACGCACACAGTAAATACGCACACAGTAAATACGCTCACAGTAAATACGCACACAGTAAATACGCACACAGTAAATACGCACACAGTAAATACGCACACGGTAAATACACACACGGTAATCACGCACACGGTAGACACGCACGCGGTAGACACGCACACGGTAAATACGCACACGGTAAATACGCACACGGTAAATACGCACACGGTAAATACGCACACGGTAAATACGCACACGGTAAATACGCACACGGTAAATACGCACACGGTAAATATGCACAAGGTAAATACGCACACGGTAAATAAGCACAAGGTAAATACGCACACGGTAAATACGCACACGGTAAATAGGCACACGGTAAATACGCACACGGTAAATACGCACACGGTAAATACGCACACGGTAAATACGCACACGGTAAATACGCACACGGTAAATACGCACACAGTAAATACGCACACAGTAAATACGCACACAGTAAATACGCACACAGTAAATACGCACACAGTAATTACGCACACAGTAAATACGCACACAGTAAATACGCACACAGTAAATACGCTCACAGTAAATACGCACACAGTAAATACGCACGCAGTAAATACGCACACAGTAAATACGCACACAGTAAATACGCACACAGTAAATACGCACACAGTAAATACGCACACAGTAAAGACGCACACAGTAAATACCCACACAGTAAATACGCATACGGTAAATACACACACGGTAATCATGCACACGGTAGACACGAACGCGGTAGACACGCACACGGTAAATACGCACACAGTAAATACGCACACAGTAAATACGCACACAGTAAATACGCACACAGTAAATACGCACACAGTAAATACGGACACAGTAGACACGCACACAGTAAATACGCACACAGTAAATACGCACACAGTAAGTACGCACACAGTAAATACGCACACAGTAAAGACGCACACAGTAAAGACGCACACAGTAAAGACGCACACAGTAAATACTCACACAGTAAATACGCACACAGTAAATACGCACACAGTAATTACGCACACAGTAAATACGCACACAGTAAATACGCACACAGTAAATACGCACACAGTAAATACGCACACAGTAAATACGCACATTGTAAATACGCACACGGTAAATACGCACACGGTAAATACGCACACGGTAAATACGCACACGGTAAATACGCACACGGTAAATACGCACACGGTAAACACGCACACGGTAAATACGCACACGGTAAATACGCACACGGTGAATACGCACACGGTAAATACGCACACGGTAAATACGCACACGGTAAATACGCACACGGTAAATACGCACACGGTAAATACGCACACGGTAAATACGCACACGGTAAATACGCACACGGTAAATACGCACACGGTAAATACGCACACGGTAAATACGCACACGGTAAATACGCACACGGTAAATACGCACACGGTAAATACGCACACAGTAAATACGCCCACAGTAAATACGCACACAGTAAAGACTCACACAGTAAATACGCACACAGTAAATACGCACACAGTAAATACGCACACAGTAAATACGCACCCCGTAAATACGCACACAGTAAATACGCACACAGTAAGTACGCACACAGTAAATACGCACACAGTAAATACGCACACAGTAAAGACGCACACAGTAAAGACGCACACAGTAAATACGCACACAGTAAATACCCACACGGTAAATACACACACGGTAATCACGCACACGGTAGACACGCACGCGGTAGACACGCACACGGTAAATACGCACAGAGTAAATAAGAACACGGTAAATACGCACACGGTAAATACGCACATAGTAAATACGCACACGGTAAATACGCACACGGTAAATACGCACACGGTAAATACGCACACGGTAAATACGCACACGGTAAATACGCACAAGGTAAATACGCACAAGGTAAATACGCACACGGTAAATACGCACACGGTAAATACGCACACGGTAAATACGCACACGGTAAATACGCACACGGTAAATACGCACACGGTAAATACGCACACGGTAAATACGCACACGGTAAATACGCACACGGTAAGTACGCACACGGTAAGTACGCACACGGTAAGTACGCACACGGTAAATACGCACACCGTAAATACGCTCACGGTAAATACGCGCATGGTAAATACGCGCACGGTAAAGACGCACACGGTAAATACGCACACGGTAAATACGCACACGGTAAATACGCACACGGTAAATACGCACACGGTAAATACGCACACGGCAAATACGCACACGGTAAATACGCACACGGCAAATACGCACACGGTAAATACGCACAAGGTAAATATGCACACGGTAAATACGCACAAGGTAAATACGCACACGGTAAATACGCACACGGTAAATACGCACACGGTAAATACGCACACGGTAAATACGCACACGGTAAATACGCACACGGTAAATACGCACACGTTAAATACGCACACGGTAAATATGCACACGGTAAATACGCACACGGTAAATACGCACACAGTAAATACGCACACAGTAAATACGCACACAGTAAATACGCACACAGTAAATACGCACACAGTAAATACGCACACAGTAAATACGCACACAGTAAATACGCACACAGTAAATACGCACACAGTAAATACGCACACAGAAAATACGCACACAGTAAATACGCACACAGTAAATACGCACACAGTAAATACGCACACAGTAAATACGCACACAGTAAATACGCACACAGTAAATACGCACACAGTAAATACGCACACAGTAAATACGCACACAGTAAATACGCACACAGTAAAGACGCACACAGTAAATACGCACACGGTAAATACGCATACGGTAAATACACACACGGTAATCACGCACACGGTAGACACGCACGCGGTAGACACGCACACGGTAAATACGCACACAGTAATTACGCACACAGTAAATACGCACACAGTAAATACGCACACAGTAAATACGCACACAGTAAATACGGACACAGTAAATACGCACACAGTAAATACGCACACAGTAAATACGCACACAGTAAATACGCACACAGTAAGTACGCACACAGTAAATACGCACACAGTAAAGACGCACACAGTAAAGACGCACACAGTAAAGACGCACACAGTAAATACTCACACAGTAAATACGCACACAGTAAATACGCACACAGTAATTACGCACACAGTAAATACGCACACAGTAAATACGCACACAGTAAATACGCACACAGTAAATACGCACACAGTAAATACGCACATTGTAAATACGCACACGGTAAATACGCACACGGTAAATACGCACACGGTAAATACGCACACGGTAAATACGCACACGGTAAATACGCACACGGTAAACACGCACACGGTAAATACGCACACGGTAAATACGCACACGGTGAATACGCACACGGTAAATACGCACACGGTAAATACGCACACGGTAAATACGCACACGGTAAATACGCACACGGTAAATACGCACACGGTAAATACGCACACGGTAAATACGCACACGGTAAATACGCACACGGTAAATACGCACACGGTAAATACGCACACGGTAAATACGCACACGGTAAATACGCACACGGTAAATACGCACACAGTAAATACGCCCACAGTAAATACGCACACAGTAAAGACTCACACAGTAAATACGCACACAGTAAATACGCACACAGTAAATACGCACACAGTAAATACGCACCCCGTAAATACGCACACAGTAAATACGCACACAGTAAGTACGCACACAGTAAATACGCACACAGTAAATACGCACACAGTAAAGACGCACACAGTAAAGACGCACACAGTAAATACGCACACAGTAAATACCCACACGGTAAATACACACACGGTAATCACGCACACGGTAGACACGCACGCGGTAGACACGCACACGGTAAATACGCACAGAGTAAATAAGAACACGGTAAATACGCACACGGTAAATACGCACATAGTAAATACGCACACGGTAAATACGCACACGGTAAATACGCACACGGTAAATACGCACACGGTAAATACGCACACGGTAAATACGCACAAGGTAAATACGCACAAGGTAAATACGCACACGGTAAATACGCACACGGTAAATACGCACACGGTAAATACGCACACGGTAAATACGCACACGGTAAATACGCACACGGTAAATACGCACACGGTAAATACGCACACGGTAAGTACGCACACGGTAAGTACGCACACGGTAAGTACGCACACGGTAAATACGCACACCGTAAATACGCACACGGTAAATACGCGCATGGTAAATACGCGCACGGTAAAGACGCACACGGTAAATACGCACACGGTAAATACGCACACGGTAAATACGCACACGGTAAATACGCACACGGTAAATACGCACACGGTAAATACGCACACGGTAAATACGCACACGGCAAATACGCACACGGTAAATACGCACAAGGTAAATATGCACACGGTAAATACGCACAAGGTAAATACGCACACGGTAAATACGCACACGGTAAATACGCACACGGTAAATACGCACACGGTAAATACGCACACGGTAAATACGCACACGGTAAATACGCACACGTTAAATACGCACACGGTAAATATGCACACGGTAAATACGCACACGGTAAATACGCACACAGTAAATACGCACACAGTAAATACGCACACAGTAAATACGCACACAGTAAATACGCACACAGTAAATACGCACACAGTAAATACGCACACAGTAAATACGCACACAGTAAATACGCACACAGTAAATACGCACACAGAAAATACGCACACAGTAAATACGCACACAGTAAATACGCACACAGTAAATACGCACACAGTAAATACGCACACAGTAAATACGCACACAGTAAATACGCACACAGTAAATACGCACACAGTAAATACGCACACAGTAAATACGCACACAGTAAAGACGCACACAGTAAATACGCACACGGTAAATACGCATACGGTAAATACACACACGGTAATCACGCACACGGTAGACACGCACGCGGTAGACACGCACACGGTAAATACGCACACAGTAATTACGCACACAGTAAATACGCACACAGTAAATACGCACACAGTAAATACGCACACAGTAAATACGGACACAGTAAATACGCACACAGTAAATACGCACACAGTAAATACGCACACAGTAAGTACGCACACAGTAAATACGCACACAGTAAAGACGCACACAGTAAAGACGCACACAGTAAAGACGCACACAGTAAACACGCACACAGTAAATACGCACACGGTAAATACACACACGGTAATCATGCACACGGTAGACACGCACGCGGTAGACACGCACACGGTAAATACGCTCACGGTAAATACGCACACGGCAAATACGCACACGGTAAATACGCACACAGTAAATACGCAGACAGTAAATACGCACACAGTAATCACGCACACAGTAAATACGCACACAGTAAATACGCACACAGTAAACACGCACACAGTAAATACGCACACAGTAAATACGCACAGAGTAAATACGCAAACAGTAAATACGCACACAGTAAATACGCACACAGTAAATACGCACACAGTAAATACGCACACAGTAAATACGCACACAGTAAATACGCACACAGTAAATACGCACACAGTAAATACGCACACAGTAAATACGCACACAGTAAATACGCACACAGTAAATACGCACACAGTAAATACGCACACAGTAAATACGCACACAGTAAATACGCACACAGTAAATACGCACACAGTAAATACGCACACAGTAAAAACGCACACAGTAAATACGCACACAGTAAATACGCACACAGTAAATACGCACACAGTAAATACGCACACAGTAATTACGCACACAGTAAATACGCACACAGTAAATACGCACACAGTAAATACGCTCACAGTAAATACGCACACAGTAAATACGCACACAGTAAATACGCACACAGTAAATACGCACACGGTAAATACACACACGGTAATCACGCACACGGTAGACACGCACGCGGTAGACACGCACACGGTAAATACGCACACGGTAAATACGCACACGGTAAATACGCACACGGTAAATACGCACACGGTAAATACGCACACGGTAAATACGCACACGGTAAATACGCACACGGTAAATACGCACACGGTAAATATGCACAAGGTAAATACGCACACGGTAAATAAGCACAAGGTAAATACGCACACGGTAAATACGCACACGGTAAATAGGCACACGGTAAATACGCACACGGTAAATACGCACACGGTAAATACGCACACGGTAAATACGCACACGGTAAATACGCACACGGTAAATACGCACACAGTAAATACGCACACAGTAAATACGCACACAGTAAATACGCACACAGTAAATACGCACACAGTAATTACGCACACAGTAAATACGCACACAGTAAATACGCACACAGTAAATACGCTCTCAGTAAATACGCACACAGTAAATACGCACACAGTAAATACGCACACAGTAAATACGCACACAGTAAATACGCACACAGTAAATACGCACACAGTAAATACGCACACAGTAAAGACGCACACAGTAAATACCCACACAGTAAATACGCATACGGTAAATACACACACGGTAATCATGCACACGGTAGACACGAACGCGGTAGACACGCACACGGTAAATACGCACACAGTAAATACGCACACAGTAAATACGCACACAGTAAATACGCACACAGTAAATACGCACACAGTAAATACGGACACAGTAGACACGCACACAGTAAATACGCACACAGTAAATACGCACACGGTAAGTACGCACACAGTAAATACGCACACAGTAAAGACGCACACAGTAAAGACGCACACAGTAAAGACGCACACAGTAAATACTCACACAGTAAATACGCACACGGTAAATACACACACGGTAATCACGCACACGGTAGACACGCACGCGGTAGACACGCACACGGTAAATACGCACACGGTAAATACGCTCACGGTAAATACGCACACGGTAAATACGCACACAGTAAATACGCACACAGTAAATACGCACACAGTAATCACGCACACAGTAAATACGCACACGGTAAATACGCACACGGTAAATACGCACACGGTAAATACGCACACGTTAAATACGCACACGGTAAATATGCACACGGTAAATACGCACACAGTAAATACGCACACAGTAAATACGCACACAGTAATCACGCACACAGTAAATACGCACACGGTAAATACGCACACAGTAAATACGCACACAGTAAATACGCACACAGTAAATACGCACACAGTAAATACGCACACAGTAAATACGCACACAGTAAATACGCACACAGTAAATACGCACACAGTAAAAACGCACACAGTAAATACGCACACAGTAAATACGCACACAGTAAATACGCACACAGTAAATACGCACACAGTAATTACGCACACAGTAAATACGCACACAGTAAATACGCACACAGTAAATACGCTCACAGTAAATACGCACACAGTAAATACGCACACAGTAAATACGCACACAGTAAATACGCACATGGTAAATACACACACGGTAATCACGCACACGGTAGACACGCACGCGGTAGACACGCACACGGTAAATACGCACACGGTAAATACGCACACAGTAAATACGCACACAGTAAATACGCACACAGTAAATACGCACACAGTAAATACTCACACAGTAAATACGCACACAGTAAATACGCACACAGTAAATACGCACACAGTAAAAACGCACACAGTAAATACGCACACAGTAAATACGCACACAGTAAATACGCACACAGTAAATACGCACACAGTAATTACGCACACAGTAAATACGCACACAGTAAATACGCACACAGTAAATACGCTCACAGTAAATACGCACACAGTAAATACGCACACAGTAAATACGCACACAGTAAATACGCACACGGTAAATACACACACGGTAATCACGCACACGGTAGACACGCACGCGGTAGACACGCACACGGTAAATACGCACACGGTAAATACGCACACGGTAAATACGCACACGGTAAATACGCACACGGTAAATACGCACACGGTAAATACGCACACGGTAAATACGCGCACGGTAAATACGCACACGGTAAATATGCACAAGGTAAATACGCACACGGTAAATAAGCACAAGGTAAATACGCACACGGTAAATACGCACACGGTAAATAGGCACACGGTAAATACGCACACGGTAAATACGCACACGGTAAATACGCACACGGTAAATACGCACACGGTAAATACGCACACGGTAAATACGCACACAGTAAATACGCACACAGTAAATACGCACACAGTAAATACGCACACAGTAAATACGCACACAGTAATTACGCACACAGTAAATACGCACACAGTAAATACGCACACAGTAAATACGCTCTCAGTAAATACGCACACAGTAAATACGCACACAGTAAATACGCACACAGTAAATACGCACACAGTAAATACGCACACAGTAAATACGCACACAGTAAATACGCACACAGTAAAGACGCACACAGTAAATACCCACACAGTAAATACGCATACGGTAAATACACACACGGTAATCATGCACACGGTAGACACGAACGCGGTAGACACGCACACGGTAAATACGCACACAGTAAATACGCACACAGTAAATACGCACACAGTAAATACGCACACAGTAAATACGCACACAGTAAATACGGACACAGTAGACACGCACACAGTAAATACGCACACAGTAAATACGCACACGGTAAGTACGCACACAGTAAATACGCACACAGTAAAGACGCACACAGTAAAGACGCACACAGTAAAGACGCACACAGTAAATACTCACACAGTAAATACGCACACGGTAAATACACACACGGTAATCACGCACACGGTAGACACGCACGCGGTAGACACGCACACGGTAAATACGCACACGGTAAATACGCTCACGGTAAATACGCACACGGTAAATACGCACACAGTAAATACGCACACAGTAAATACGCACACAGTAATCACGCACACAGTAAATACGCACACGGTAAATACGCACACGGTAAATACGCACACGGTAAATACGCACACGTTAAATACGCACACGGTAAATATGCACACGGTAAATACGCACACAGTAAATACGCACACAGTAAATACGCACACAGTAATCACGCACACAGTAAATACGCACACGGTAAATACGCACACGGTAAATACGCACACGGTAAATACGCACACGGCAAATACGCACACGGTAAATACGCACAAGGTAAATATGCACACGGTAAATACGCACAAGGTAAATACGCACACGGTAAATACGCACACGGTAAATACGCACACGGTAAATACGCACACGGTAAATACGCACACGGTAAATACGCACACGGTAAATACGCACACGTTAAATACGCACACGGTAAATATGCACACGGTAAATACGCACACGGTAAATACGCACACAGTAAATACGCACACAGTAAATACGCACACAGTAAATACGCACACAGTAAATACGCACACAGTAAATACGCACACAGTAAATACGCACACAGAAAATACGCACACAGTAAATACGCGCACAGTAAATACGCACACAGTAAATACGCACACAGTAAATACGCACACAGTAAATACGCACACAGTAAATACGCACACAGTAAATACGCACACAGTAAATACGCACACAGTAAATACGCACACAGTAAAGACGCACACAGTAAATACGCACACGGTAAACACGCATACGGTAAATACACACACGGTAATCACGCACACGGTAGACACGCACGCGGTAGACACGCACACGGTAAATACGCACACAGTAATTACGCACACAGTAAATACGCACACAGTAAATACGCACACAGTAAATACGCACACAGTAAATACGGACACAGTAAATACGCACACAGTAAATACGCACACAGTAAATACGCACACAGTAAGTACGCACACAGTAAATACGCACACAGTAAAGACGCACACAGTAAAGACGCACACAGTAAAGACGCACACAGTAAACACGCACACAGTAAATACGCACACGGTAAATACACACACGGTAATCATGCACACGGTAGACACGCACGCGGTAGACACGCACACGGTAAATACGCTCACGGTAAATACGCACACGGCAAATACGCACACGGTAAATACGCACACAGTAAATACGCAGACAGTAAATACGCACACAGTAATCACGCACACAGTAAATACGCACACAGTAAATACGCACACAGTAAACACGCACACAGTAAATACGCACACAGTAAATACGCACACAGTAAATACGCAAACAGTAAATACGCACACAGTAAATACGCACACAGTAAATACGCACACAGTAAATACGCACACAGTAAATACGCACACAGTAAATACGCACACAGTAAATACGCACACAGTAAATACGCACACAGTAAATACGCACACAGTAAATACGCACACAGTAAATACGCACACAGTAAATACGCACACAGTAAATACGCACACAGTAAATACGCACACAGTAAATACGCACACAGTAAATACGCACACAGTAAAAACGCACACAGTAAATACGCACACAGTAAATACGCACACAGTAAATACGCACACAGTAAATACGCACACAGTAATTACGCACACAGTAAATACGCACACAGTAAATACGCACACAGTAAATACGCTCACAGTAAATACGCACACAGTAAATACGCACACAGTAAATACGCACACAGTAAATACGCACACGGTAAATACACACACGGTAATCACGCACACGGTAGACACGCACGCGGTAGACACGCACACGGTAAATACGCACACGGTAAATACGCACACGGTAAATACGCACACGGTAAATACGCACACGGTAAATACGCACACGGTAAATACGCACACGGTAAATACGCACACGGTAAATACGCACACGGTAAATATGCACAAGGTAAATACGCACACGGTAAATAAGCACAAGGTAAATACGCACACGGTAAATACGCACACGGTAAATAGGCACACGGTAAATACGCACACGGTAAATACGCACACGGTAAATACGCACACGGTAAATACGCACACGGTAAATACGCACACGGTAAATACGCACGCAGTAAATACGCACACAGTAAATACGCACACAGTAAATACGCACACAGTAAATACGCACACAGTAATTACGCACACAGTAAATACGCACACAGTAAATACGCACACAGTAAATACGCTCTCAGTAAATACGCACACAGTAAATACGCACACAGTAAATACGCACACAGTAAATACGCACACAGTAAATACGCACACAGTAAATACGCACACAGTAAATACGCACACAGTAAAGACGCACACAGTAAATACCCACACAGTAAATACGCATACGGTAAATACACACACGGTAATCATGCACACGGTAGACACGAACGCGGTAGACACGCACACGGTAAATACGCACACAGTAAATACGCACACAGTAAATACGCACACAGTAAATACGCACACAGTAAATACGCACACAGTAAATACGGACACAGTAGACACGCACACAGTAAATACGCACACAGTAAATACGCACACGGTAAGTACGCACACAGTAAATACGCACACAGTAAAGACGCACACAGTAAAGACGCACACAGTAAAGACGCACACAGTAAATACTCACACAGTAAATACGCACACGGTAAATACACACACGGTAATCACGCACACGGTAGACACGCACGCGGTAGACACGCACACGGTAAATACGCACACGGTAAATACGCTCACGGTAAATACGCACACGGTAAATACGCACACAGTAAATACGCACACAGTAAATACGCACACAGTAATCACGCACACAGTAAATACGCACACAGTAAATACGCACACAGTAAATACGCACACAGTAAATACGCACACAGTAAATACGCACACAGTAAATACGCACACAGTAAATACGCAAACAGTAAATACGCACACAGTAAATACGCACACAGTAAATACGCACACAGTAAATACGCACACAGTAAATACGCACACAGTAAATACGCACACAGTAAATACGCACACAGTAAATACGCACACAGTAAATACGCACACAGTAAATACGCACACAGTAAATACGCACACAGTAAATACGCACACAGTAAATACGCACACAGTAAAGACGCACACAGTAAAGACGCACACAGTAAATACGCACACAGTAAATACCCACACGGTAAATACACACACGGTAATCACGCACACGGTAGACACGCACGCGGTAGACACGCACACGGTAAATACGCACAGAGTAAATAAGAACACGGTAAATACGCACACGGTAAATACGCACACGGTAAATACCCACACGGTAAATACGCACACGGTAAATACGCACACGGTAAATACGCACACGGTAAATACGCACACGGTAAATACGCACAAGGTAAATACGCACAAGGTAAATACGCACACGGTAAATACGCACACGGTAAATACGCACACGGTAAATACGCACACGGTAAATACGCACACGGTAAATACGCACACGGTATATACGCACACGGTAAATACGCACACGGTAAATACGCACACGGTAAATACGCACACGGTAAATACGCACACGGTAAATACGCACACGGTAAATTTGCACCCGGTGAATACGCACACGGTAAATACGCACACACTAAATACGCACACGGTAAATACGCACACGGTAAATACGCACACGGTAAATACGCACACGGTAAATACGCACACGGTAAATACGCACACGGTAAATACGCACACGGTAAACACGCACACGGTAAATACGCACACGGTAAATACGCACACGGTAAATACGCACACGGTAAATACGCAGACGGTAAATACGCAGACGGTAAATACGCACACGGTAAATACGCACACGGTAAATACGCACACGGTAAATACGCACACGGTAAATACGCACACGGTAAATACGCACACGGTAAATACGCACACGGTAAATACGCACACAGTAAATACGCACACAGTAAATACGCACACAGTAAATACGCACACAGTAAATACGCACACAGTAAATACGCACACAGTAAATACGCACAGAGTAAATACGCACACAGTAAATACGCACACAGTAAATACGCACACAGTAAATACGCACACAGTAAATACGCACACAGTAAATACGCACACAGTAAATACGCACACAGTAAATACGCACACAGTAAATACGCACACAGTAAATACGCACAGAGTAAATACGCACACAGTAAATACGCACACAGTAAATACGCACACAGTAAATACGCACACAGTAAAGACGCACACAGTAAATACGCACACAGTAAATACGCATACGGTAAATACACACACGGTAATCACGCACACGGTAGACACGCACGCGGTAGACACGCACACGGTAAATACGCACACAGTAAATACGCACACAGTAAATACGCACACAGTAAATACGCACACAGTAAATACGCACACAGTAAATACGGACACAGTAAATACGCACACAGTAAATACGCACACAGTAAATACGCACACAGTAAGTACGCACACAGTAAATACGCACACAGTAAAGACGCACGCAGTAAAGACGCACACAGTAAATACTCACACAGTAAATACGCACACGGTAAATACACACACGGTAATCACGCACACGGTAGACACGCACGCGGTAAATACGCACACGGTAAATACGCACACGGTAAATACGCACACGGTAAATACGCACACGGTAAACACGCACACGGTAAATACGCACACGGTAAATACGCACACGGTGAATACGCACACGGTAAATACGCACACGGTAAATACGCACACGGTAAATACGCACACGGTAAATACGCACACGGTAAATACGCACACGGTAAATACGCACACGGTAAATACGCACACGGTAAATACGCACACGGTAAATACGCACACGGTAAATACGCACACAGTAAATACGCACACAGTAAATACGCACACAGTAAATACGCACACAGTAAATACGCACACATGTAAATACGCACACAGTAAATACGCACACAGTAAAGACTCACACAGTAAATACGCACACAGTAAATACGCACACAGTAAATACGCACACAGCAAATACGCACCCCGTAAATACGCACACAGTAAATACGCACACAGTAAGTACGCACACAGTAAATACGCACACAGTAAATACGCACACAGTAAAGACGCACACAGTAAAGACGCACACAGTAAATACGCACACAGTAAATACCCACACGGTAAATACACAGACGGTAATCACGCACACGGTAGACACGCACGCGGTAGACACGCACACGGTAAATACGCACAGAGTAAATAAGAACACGGTAAATACGCACACGGTAAATACGCACACGGTAAATACGCACACGGTAAATACGCACACGGTAAATACGCACACGGTAAATACGCACACGGTAAATACGCACAAGGTAAATACGCACAAGGTAAATACGCACACGGTAAATACGCACACGGTAAATACGCACACGGTAAATACGCACACGGTAAATACGCACACGGTAAATACGCACACGGTAAATACGCACACGGTAAATACGCACACGGTAAGTACGCACACGGTAAGTACGCACACGGTAAATACGCACACCGTAAATACGCACACGGTAAATACGCACATGGTAAATACGCGCACGGTACAGACGCACACGGTAAATACGCACACGGTAAATACGCACACGGTAAATACGCACACGGTAAATACGCACACGGTAAATACGCACACGGTAAATACGCACACGGTAAATACGCACCACGGCAAATACGCACACGGTAAATACGCACAAGGTAAATATGCACACGGTAAATACGCACACGGTAAATACGCACACGGTAAATACGCACACGGTAAATACGCACACGGTAAATACGCACACGGTAAATACGCACACGGTAAATACGCACACGGTAAATACGCACACGGTAAATACGCACACGGTAAATACGCACACAGTAAATACGCACACAGTAAATACGCACACAGTAAATACGCACACAGTAAATACGCACACAGTAAATACGCACACAGTAAATACGCACACAGTAAATACGCACACAGAAAATACGCACACAGTAAATACGCACACAGTAAATACGCACACAGTAAATACGTACACAGTAAATACGCACACAGTAAATACGCACACAGTAAATACGCACACAGTAAATACGCACACAGTAAATACGCACACAGTAAATACGCACACGGTAAATACGCACACAGTAAAGACGCACACAGTAAACACGCACACAGTAAATACGCATACGGTAAATACACACACGGTAATCACGCACACGGTAGACACGCACGCAGTAGACACGCACACGGTAAATACGCACACAGTAATTACGCACACAGTAAATACGCACACAGTAAATACGCACACAGTAAATACGCACACAGTAAATACGGACACAGTAAACACGCACACAGTAAATACGCACACAGTAAATACGCACACAGTAAGTACGCACACAGTAAATACGCACACAGTAAAGACGCACACAGTAAAGACGCACACAGTAAAGACGCACACAGTAAACACGCACACAGTAAATACGCACACGGTAAATACACACACGGTAATCATGCACACGGTAGACACGCACGCGGTAGACACGCACACGGTAAATACGCACACGGTAAATACGCACACGGCAAATACGCACACGGTAAATACGCACACAGTAAATACGCACACAGTAAATACGCACACAGTAATCACCCACACAGTAAATACGCACACAGTAAATACGCACACAGTAAACACGCACACAGTAAATACGCACACAGTAAATACGCACACAGTAAATACGCAAACAGTAAATACGCACACAGTAAATACGCACACAGTAAATACGCAGACAGTAAATACGCACACAGTAAATACGCACACAGTAAATACGCACACAGTAAATACGCACACAGTAAATACGCACACAGTAAATACGCACACAGTAAAAACGCACACAGTAAATACGCACACAGTAAATACGCACACAGTAAAAACGCACACAGTAAATACGCACACAGTAAATACGCACACAGTAAATACGCACACAGTAAATACGCACACAGTAATTACGCACACAGTAAATACGCACACAGTAAATACGCACACAGTAAATACGCTCACAGTAAATACGCACACAGTAAATACGCACACAGTAAATACGCACATAGTAAATACGCACACGGTAAATACACACACGGTAATCACGCACACGGTAGACACGCACGCGGTAGACACGCACACGGTAAATACGCACACAGTAAATACGCACACAGTAAATACGCACACGGTAAATACGCACACAGTAAATACGCACACAGTAAATACGCACACAGTAAATACGCACACAGTAAATACGCACACAGTAATTACGCACACAGTAAATACGCACACAGTAAATACGCACACAGTAAATACGCTCACAGTAAATACGCACACAGTAAAGACGCACACAGTAAATACGCACACAGTAAATACGCATACGGTAAATACACACACGGTAATCACGCACACGGTAGACACGCACGCGGTAGACACGCACACGGTAAATACGCACACAGTAAATACGCACACAGTAAATACGCACACGGTAAATACGCACACAGTAAATACGCACACAGTAAAAACGCACACAGTAAATACGCACACAGTAAATACGCACACAGTAAACACGCACACAGTAAACACGCACACAGTAAATACGCACACAGTAAATACGCACACAGTAATTACGCACACAGTAAATACGCACACAGTAAATACGCACACAGTAAATACGCACACAGTAAATACGCACACAGTAAATACGCACACGGTAAATACGCACACGGTAAATACGCACACGGTAAATACGCACACGGTAAATACGCACACGGTAAATACGCACACGGTAAATACGCACACGGTAAACACGCACACGGTAAAAACGCACCCGGTAAATACGCACACGGTGAAGACGCACACGGTAAATACGCACATGGTAAATACGCACACGGTAAATACGCACACGGTAAATACGCACACGGTAAATACGCACACGGTAAATACGCACACGGTAAATACACACACGGTGAATACGCACACGGTAAATACGCACACGGTAAATACGCACACGGTAAATACGCACACAGTAAATACGCACACAGTAAATACGCACACAGTAAATACGCCCACAGTAAATACGCACACAGTAAAGACTCACACAGTAAATACGCACACAGTAAATACGCACACAGTAAATACGCACACAGTAAATACGCACCCCGTAAATACGCACACAGTAAATACGCACACAGTAAGTACGCACACAGTAAATACGCACACAGTAAATACGCACACAGTAAAGACGCACACAGTAAAGACGCACACAGTAAATACGCACACAGTAAATACCCACACGGTAAATACACACACGGTAATCACGCACACGGTAGACACGCACGCGGTAGACACGCACAGGGTAAATACGCACAGAGTAAATAAGAACACGGTAAATACGCACACGGTAAACACGCACACGGTAAATACGCACACGGTAAATACGCACACGGTAAATACGCACACGGTAAATACGCACACGGTAAATACGCACACGGTAAATACGCACAAGGTAAATACGCACAAGGTAAATACGCACACGGTAAATACGCACACGGTAAATACGCACACGGTAAATACGCACACGGTAAATACGCACACGGTAAATACGCACACGGTAAATACGCACACGGTAAATACGCACACGGTAAGTACGCACACGGTAAGTACGCACACGGTAAATACGCACACCGTAAATACGCACACGGTAAATACGCACACGGTAAATACGCGCACGGTAAAGACGCACACGGTAAATACGCACACGGTAAATACGCACACGGTAAATACGCACACGGTAAATACGCACACGGTAAATACGCACACGGTAAATACGCACACGGTAAATACGCACACGGCAAATACGCACACGGTAAATACGCACAAGGTAAATACGCACACGGTAAATACGCACACGGTAAATACGCACACGGTAAATACGCACACGGTAAATACGCACACGGTAAATACGCACACGGTAAATACGCACACGGTAAATACGCACACGGTAAATACGCACACGGTAAATACGCACACGGTAAATACGCACACGGTAAATACGCACACGGTAAATACGCACACGGTAAATACGCACACGGTAAATACGCACACGGTAAATACGCACACAGTAAATACGCACACAGTAAATACGCACACAGTAAATACGCACACAGTAAATACGCACACAGTAAATACGCACACAGAAAATACGCACACAGTAAATACGCACACAGTAAATACGCACACAGTAAATACGCACACAGTAAATACGCACACAGTAAATACGCACACAGTAAATACGCACACAGTAAATACGCACACAGTAAATACGCACACAGTAAATACGCACACAGTAAATACGCACACAGTAAATACGCACACAGTAAATACGCATACGGTAAATACACACACGGTAATCACGCACACGGTAGACACGCACGCGGTAGACACGCACACGGTAAATACGCACACAGTAATTACGCACACAGTAAATACGCACACAGTAAATACGCACACAGTAAATACGCACACAGTAAATACGGACACAGTAAATACGCACACAGTAAATGCGCACACAGTAAATACGCACACAGTAAATACGCACACAGTAAAGACGCACACAGTAAAGACGCACACAGTAAAGACGCACACAGTAAACACGCACACAGTAAATACGCACACGGTAAATACACACACGGTAATCATGTACACGGTAGACACGCACGCGGTAGACACGCACACGGTAAATACGCACACGGTAAATACGCACACGGCAAATACGCACACGGTAAATACGCACACAGTAAATACGCAGACAGTAAATACGCACACAGTAATCACGCACACAGTAATTACGCACACAGTAAATACGCACACAGTAAACACGCACACAGTAAATACGCACACAGTAAATACGCACACAGTAAATACGCAAACAGTAAATACGCACACAGTAAATACGCACACAGTAAATACGCACACAATAAATACGCACACAGTAAATACGCACACAGTAAATACGCACACAGTAAATACGCACACAGTAAATACGCACACAGTAAATACGCGCACAGTAAATACGCACACAGTAAATACGCACACAGTAAATACGCACACAGTAAAAACGCACACAGTAAATACGCACACAGTAAATACGCACACAGTAAATACGCACACAGTAAATGCGCACACAGTAATTACGCACACAGTAAAGACGCACACAGTAAATACGCACACAGTAAATACGCTCACAGTAAATACGCACACAGTAAATACGCACACAGTAAATACGCACACAGTAAATACGCACACGGTAAATACACACACGGTAATCACGCACACGGTAGACACGCACGCGGTAGACACGCACACGGTAAATACGCACACGGTAAATACGCACACGGTAAATACGCACACGGTAAATACGCACACGGTAAATACGCACACGGTAAATACGCACACGGTAAATACGCACACGGTAAATATGCACAAGGTAAATACGCACACGGTAATTAAGCACAAGGTAAATACGCACACGGTAAATACGCACACGGTAAATAGGCACACGGTAAATACGCACACGGCAAATACGCACACGGTAAATACGCACACGGTAAATACGCACACGGTAAATACGCACACGGTAAATACGCACACGGTAAATACGCACACGGTAAATACGCACACGGTAAATACGCACACGGTAAATACGCACACGGTAAATACGCACACGGTAAATACGCACACGGTAAATACGCACACGGTAAATACGCACACGGTAAATACGCACACGGTAAATACGCACACGGTAAATACGCACACGGTAAATACGCACACGGTAAATACGCACACAGTAAATACGCACACAGTAAATACGCACACAGTAAATACGCACACAGTAATTACGCACACAGTAAATACGCACACAGTAAATACGCACACAGTAAATACGCTCACAGTAAATACGCACACAGTAAATACGCACACAGTAAATACGCACACAGTAAATACGCACACAGTAAATACGCACACAGTAAATACGCACACAGTAAATACGCACACAGTAAATACGCACACAGTAAAGACGCACACAGTAAATACCCACACAGTAAATACGCATACGGTAAATACACACACGGTAATCACGCACACGGTAGACACGAACGCGGTAGACACGCACACGGTAAATACGCACACAGTAAATACGCACACAGTAAATACGCACACAGTAAATACGCACACAGTAAATACGCACACAGTAAATACGGACACAGTAGATACGCACACAGTAAATACGCACACAGTAAATACGCACACAGTAAGTACGCACACAGTAAATACGCACACAGTAAAGACGCACACAGTAAAGACGCACACAGTAAAGACGCACACAGTGAATACTCACACAGTAAATACGCACACGGTAAATACACACACGGTAATCACGCACACGGTAGACACGCACGCGGTAGACACGCACACGGTAAATACGCACACGGTAAATACGCTCACGGTAAATACGCACACGGTAAATACGCACACAGTAAATACGCACACAGTAAATACGCACACAGTAATCACGCACACAGTAAATACGCACACAGTAAATACGCACACAGTAAATACGCACACAGTAAATACGCACACAGTAAATACGCACACAGTAAATACGCACACAGTAAATACGCAAACAGTAAATACGCACACAGTAAATACGCACACAGTAAATACGCACACAGTAAATACGCACACAGTAAATACGCACACAGTAAATACGCACACAGTAAATACGCACACAGTAAATACGCACACAGTAAATACGCACACAGTAAATACGCACACAGTAAATACGCACACAGTAAATACGCACACAGTAAATACGCACACAGTAAATACGCACACAGTAAAGACGCACACAGTAAAGACGCACACAGTAAATACGCACACAGTAAATACCCACACGGTAAATACACACACGGTAATCACGCACACGGTAGACACGCACGCGGTAGACACGCACACGGTAAATACGCACAGAGTAAATAAGAACACGGTAAATACGCACACGGTAAATACGCACACGGTAAATACGCACACGGTAAATACGCACACGGTAAATACGCACACGGTAAATACGCACACGGTAAATACGCACACGGTAAATACGCACAAGGTAAATACGCACAAGGTAAATACGCACACGGTAAATACGCACACGGTAAATACGCACACGGTAAATACGCACACGGTAAATACGCACACGGTAAATACGCACACGGTAAATACGCACACGGTAAATACGCACACGGTAAATACGCACACGGTAAGTACGCACACGGTAAGTACGCACACGGTAAATACGCACACCGTAAATACGCACACGGTAAATACGCACATGGTAAATACGCGCACGGTAACGACGCACACGGTAAATACGCGCACGGTAAATACGCACACGGTAAATACGCACACGGTAAATACGCACACGGTAAATACGCACACGGTAAATACGCACACGGTAAATACGCACACGGCAAATACGCACACGGTAAATACGCACAAGGTAAATACGCACACGGTAAATACGCACACGGTAAATACGCACACGGTAAATACGCACACGGTAAATACGCACACGGTAAATACGCACACGGTAAATACGCACACGGTAAATACGCACACGGTAAATACGCACACGGTAAATACGCACACGGTAAATATGCACACGGTAAATACGCACACAGTAAATACGCACACAGTAAATACGCACACAGTAAATACGCACACAGTAAATACGCACACAGTAAATACGCACACAGTAAATACGCACACAGTAAATACGCACACAGTAAATACGCACACAGTAAATACGCACACAGTAAATACGCACACAGAAAATACGCACACAGTAAATACGCACACAGTAAATACGCACACAGTAAATACGCACACAGTAAATACGCACACAGTAAATACGCACACAGTAAATACGCACACAGTAAATACGCACACAGTAAATACGCACACAGTAATTACGCACACAGTAAAGACGCACACAGTAAATACGCACACAGTAAATACGCATACGGTAAATACACACACGGTAATCACGCACACGGTAGACACGCACGCGGTAGACACGCACACGGTAAATACGCACACAGTAATTACGCACACAGTAAATACGAACACAGTAAATACGCACACAGTAAATACGCACACAGTAAATACGGACACAGTAAATACGCACACAGTAAATACGCACACAGTAAATACGCACACAGTAAGTACGCACACAGTAAATACGCACACAGTAAAGACGCACACAGTAAAGACGCACACAGTAAAGACGCACACAGTAAACACGCACACAGTAAATACGCACACGGTAAATACACACTCGGTAATCGTGCACACGGTAGACACGCACGCGGTAGACACGCACACGGTAAATACGCACACGGTAAATACGCACACGGCAAATACGCACACGGTAATCAAGCACACAGTAAATACGCACACAGTAAATACGCACACAGTAATCACGCACACAGTAAATACGCACACAGTAAATACGCACACAGTAAACACGCACACAGTAAATACGCACACAGTAAATACGCACACAGTAAATACGCAAACAGTAAATACGCACAGAGTAAATACGCACACAGTAAATACGCACACAGTAAATACGCACACGGTAAATACGCACACAGTAAATACGCACACAGTAAATACGCACACAGTAAATACGCACACAGTAAATACGCACACAGTAAATACGCACACAGTAAATACGCACACAGAAAATACGCACACAGTAAAAACGCACACAGTAAATACGCACACAGTAAATACGCACACAGTAAATACGCACACAGTAAATACGCACACAGTAATTACGCACACAGTAAATACGCACACAGTAAATACGCACACAGTAAATACGCTCACAGTAAATACGCACACAGTAAATACGCACACAGTAATTACGCACACAGTAAATACGCACACAGTAATTACGCACACAGTAAAGACGCACACAGTAAATACGCACACAGTAATTACGCACACAGTAAATACGCACACAGTAAATACGCACACGGTAAATACGCACACAGTAAATACGCACACCGTAAATACGCACACGGTTAATACGCACACGTTAAATACGCACACGGTAAATACGCACACGGTAAATACGCACACGGTAAATACGCACACGGTAAATACGCACACGGTAAATACGCACACGGTAAATACGCACACGGTAAACACGCACACGGTAAACACGCACACGGTAAATACGCACACGGTAAATACGCACACGGTAAATACGCACACGGTAAATACGCACACGGTAAATATGCACACGGTAAATACGCACACAGTAAATACGCACACAGTAAATACGCACACAGTAAATACGCACACAGTAAATACGCACACAGTAAATACGCACACAGTAAATACGCACACAGTAAATACGCACACAGTAAATACGCACACAGTAAATACGCACACAGTAAATACGCACACAGTAAATACGCACACAGTAAATACGCACACAATAAATACGCACACAGTAAATACGCACACAGTAAATACGCACACAGTAAATACGCACACAGTAAATACGCACACAGTAAATACGCACACAGTAAATACGCACACAGTAAATACGCACACTGTAAAAACGCACACAGTAAATACGCACACAGTAAATACGCACACAGTAAATACGCACACAGTAAATACGCACACAGTAAATACGCACACAATAAATACGCACACAGTAAATACGCACACAGTAAATACGCACACAGTAAGTACGCACACAGTAAATACGCACACAGTAAATACGCACACAGTTAATACGCACACAGTAAACACGTACACAGTAAATACGCACACAGTAAATACGCACACAGTAAATACGCACACAGTAATTACGCGCACAGTAAATACGCACACAGTAAATACGCACACAGTAATTACGCACACAGTAAATACGCGCACAGTAACTACGCACACAGTAAATACGCACACAGTAAATACGCACACAGTAAATACGCACACAGTAAATACGCACACGGTAAATACGCAGACGGTAAATACGCACACGGTAAATACGCACACGGTAAATACGCACAAGGTAAATACGCACACGGTAAATACGCACACGGTAAATACGCACACGGTAAATACGCACACGGTAAATACGCACACGGTAAATACGCACACTGTAAATACGCACACGGTGAATACGCACACGGTAAATACGGACACGGTAAATACGCACACGGTGAATACGCACACGGTAAATACGCACACGGTAAATACGCACACGGTAAATACGCACACGGTAAATACTCACACGGTAAATACGCAGACGGTGAATACGCACACAGTAAATACGCACACAGTAAATACGCACACAGTAAATACGCACACAGTAAATACGCACACAGTAAATACGCACACAGTAAATACGCACACAATAAATACGCACACAGTAAATACGCACACAGTAAATACGCACACAGTAAATACGCACACAGTAAATACACACTTAGTAAATACGCACACAGTAAATACGCACACAGTAAATACGCACACAGTAAATACGCACACAGTAAATACGCACACAGTAAATACGCACACAGTAAATACGCACACAGTAAATATGATCACAGTACTTACGCACACAGTAAATACGCACCCAGTAAATACGCACGCACTAATTACTCACACAGTAAATACGCACACAGTAAATACGCACACAGTAAATACGCACACAGTAGATACGCACACGGTAAATACGCACACGGTAAATACGCACACGGTAAATACGCACACGGTAAATACGCAGACGGTAAATACGCAGACGGTAAATACGCACACGGTAAATACGCACACGGTAAATACGCACACGGTAAATACGCACACGGTAAATACGCACACGGTAAATTCGCACACGGTAAATACGCACACGGTAAATACGCACACGGTAAATACGCACACGGTAAATACGCACACGGTAAACACGCACACGGTAAATACGCACACGGTAAATACGCACACGGTAAATACGCACACGGTAAATTCGCACACGGTAAATACGCACACGGTAAATACGCACACGGTAAATACGCACACGGTAAATACGCACACGGTAAATACGCACACGGTAAATACGCACACGGTAAATACGCACACGGTAAATACGCACACGGTAGATACGCACACGGTAAATACGCACACGGTAAATACGCACACGGTAAATACGCACACGGTAAATACGCACACGGTAAATACGCACACGGTAAATACGCACACGGTAAACACGCACACGGTAAATACGCACACGGTAAATACTCACACGGTAAATACGCACACTTTAAATACTCACACGGTAAATACGCACACGGTAAATACACACACGGTAAATACGCACACGGTAAATACGCACACGGTAAATACGCACACGGCAAATACGCACAGGGCAAATAAGCACACGGTAAATACGCACACGGTAAATACGCACACGGTAAATACGCACACGGTAAATACGCACACGGTAAATACGCACACGGTAAACACGCACACAGTAAATACGCACACGGTAAATACGCACACGGTAAGTACGCACACGGTAAGTACGCACACGGTAAGTACGCACACGGTAAGTACGCACACGGTAAGTACGCACACGGTAAATACACACACAGTAAATACGCACACAGTAAATTCGCACACGGTAAATACGCACACAGTGAATACGCACACAGTAAAAACGCACACAGTAAAAACGCACACATTAAATACGCACACAGTAAATACGCACACAGTAAATACGCACACAGTAAATACGCACACAGTAAATACGCACGCAGTAAGTACGCACACAGCAAATACGCACACAGTAATTACGCACACAGTAAATACGCACACAGTAAATACGCACACAGTAAATACGCACACAGTAAATACGCACACAGTAAATACGCACACGGTAAATACGCACACGGTAAATACGCACACGGTAAATACGCACACGGTAAATACGCACACGGTAAATACGCACACGGTAAATACGCACACGGTAAATACGCACACGGTAAATACGCACACGGTAAATACGAACACGGTAAATACGCACACGGTAACTACGAAAACGGTAAATACGCACACGGTAAATACGCACACGGTAAATACGCACACGGTAAGTACGCACACAGTAAATACGCACACAGTAACTACGCACACAGCAAATACGCACACAATAAATACGCACACAGTATATACGCACACAGTAAATACCCACACAGTAAATACGCACACGGTAAATACGCACACGGTAAAGACGCACACGGTAAATACGCACACGGTAAATACGCACACGGTAAATACGCACACGGTAAATACGCACACGGTAAATACGCACACGGTAAATACGCACACGGTAAATACGCACACGGTAAATACGCACACGTTAAATACGCACACGGTAAATACGCACACGGCAAATACGCACACGGCAAATAAGCACACAGTAATAACGCACACAGTAAATACGCACACAGTAAACACGCACACAGTAAACATGCACACAGTAAATACGCACACAGTAAACACGCACACAGTAAATACGCACACAGTAAATACGCACACAGTAAATACGCACACAGTAAAAACGCACACAGTAAATACGCACACAGTAAATACGCACACAGTAAATACGCACACAGTAAATACGCACACAGTAAATACCCAGACAGTAAATACGCACACAGTAAATACGCACACAGTAAATACGCACACAGTAAATACGCACACAGTAAATACGCACACAGTAAATACGCACACGGTAAATACGCACACAATAAATACGCACACAGTAAACACGCACACAGTAAATACGCACCCAGTTAATACGCACACAGTAAATACGCACACAGTAAATACGCACACAGTAAATACGCACACAGTAAAAACGCACACAGTAAATACGCACACAGTAAATACACACACAGTAAATACACACACAGTAAATACACAGACGGTAAACACACACAGTAAATACACACACAGTAAATACACACACAGTAAATACACACACAGTAAATACACACACAGTAAATACACACACACTAACAACACACACAGTAAATGCGCACACAGTAAATACGCACACAGTAAATACGCACACAGTAAATACGCACACAGTAAATACGCACACAGTAGACGCGCACACGGTAAACACGCACACGGTAAATACGCACACAGTAAATACGCACACAGTAAATACGCACGCACTAATTACTCACACAGTAAATACGCACACAGTAAATACGCACACAGTAAATACGCACACAGTAGATACGCACACGGTAAATACGCACACGGTAAATACGCACACGGTAAATACGCACACGGTAAATACGCAGACGGTAAATACGCAGACGGTAAATACGCACACGGTAAATACGCACACGGTAAATACGCACACGGTAAATACGCACACGGTAAATACGCACACGGTAAATTCGCACACGGTAAATACGCACACGGTAAATACGCACACGGTAAATACGCACACGGTAAATACGCACACGGTAAACACGCACACGGTAAATACGCACACGGTAAATACGCACACGGTAAATACGCACACGGTAAATTCGCACACGGTAAATACGCACACGGTAAATACGCACACGGTAAATACGCACACGGTAAATACGCACACGGTAAATACGCACACGGTAAATACGCACACGGTAAATACGCACACGGTAAATACGCACACGGTAGATACGCACACGGTAAATACGCACACGGTAAATACGCACACGGTAAATACGCACACGGTAAATACGCACACGGTAAATACGCACACGGTAAATACGCACACGGTAAACACGCACACGGTAAATACGCACACGGTAAATACTCACACGGTAAATACGCACACTTTAAATACTCACACGGTAAATACGCACACGGTAAATACACACACGGTAAATACGCACACGGTAAATACGCACACGGTAAATACGCACACGGCAAATACGCACAGGGCAAATAAGCACACGGTAAATACGCACACGGTAAATACGCACACGGTAAATACGCACACGGTAAATACGCACACGGTAAATACGCACACGGTAAACACGCACACAGTAAATACGCACACGGTAAATACGCACACGGTAAGTACGCACACGGTAAGTACGCACACGGTAAGTACGCACACGGTAAGTACGCACACGGTAAGTACGCACACGGTAAATACACACACAGTAAATACGCACACAGTAAATTCGCACACAGTAAATACGCACACAGTGAATACGCACACAGTAAAAACGCACACAGTAAAAACGCACACATTAAATACGCACACAGTAAATACGCACACAGTAAATACGCACACAGTAAATACGCACACAGTAAATACGCACGCAGTAAGTACGCACACAGCAAATACGCACACAGTAATTACGCACACAGTAAATACGCACACAGTAAATACGCACACAGTAAATACGCACACAGTAAATACGCACACAGTAAATACGCACACGGTAAATACGCACACGGTAAATACGCACACGGTAAATACGCACACGGTAAATACGCACACGGTAAATACGCACACGGTAAATACGCACACGGTAAATACGCACACGGTAAATACGCACACGGTAAATACGAACACGGTAAATACGCACACGGTAACTACGAAAACGGTAAATACGCACACGGTAAATACGCACACGGTAAATACGCACACGGTAAGTACGCACACAGTAAATACGCACACAGTAACTACGCACACAGCAAATACGCACACAATAAATACGCACACAGTATATACGCACACAGTAAATACCCACACAGTAAATACGCACACGGTAAATACGCACACGGTAAAGACGCACACGGTAAATACGCACACGGTAAATACGCACACGGTAAATACGCACACGGTAAATACGCACACGGTAAATACGCACACGGTAAATACGCACACGGTAAATACGCACACGGTAAATACGCACACGTTAAATACGCACACGGTAAATACGCACACGGCAAATACGCACACGGCAAATAAGCACACAGTAATAACGCACACAGTAAATACGCACACAGTAAACACGCACACAGTAAACATGCACACAGTAAATACGCACACAGTAAACACGCACACAGTAAATACGCACACAGTAAATACGCACACAGTAAATACGCACACAGTAAAAACGCACACAGTAAATACGCACACAGTAAATACGCACACAGTAAATACGCACACAGTAAATACGCACACAGTAAATACCCAGACAGTAAATACGCACACAGTAAATACGCACACAGTAAATACGCACACAGTAAATACGCACACAGTAAATACGCACACAGTAAATACGCACACGGTAAATACGCACACAATAAATACGCACACAGTAAACACGCACACAGTAAATACGCACCCAGTTAATACGCACACAGTAAATACGCACACAGTAAATACGCACACAGTAAATACGCACACAGTAAAAACGCACACAGTAAATACGCACACAGTAAATACACACACAGTAAATACACACACAGTAAATACACAGACGGTAAACACACACAGTAAATACACACACAGTAAATACACACACAGTAAATACACACACAGTAAATACACACACAGTAAATACACACACACTAACAACACACACAGTAAATGCGCACACAGTAAATACGCACACAGTAAATACGCACACAGTAAATACGCACACAGTAAATACGCACACAGTAAAGACGCACACAGTAAAGACGCACACAGTAAATACTTACACAGTAAATACTCACACAGTAAATACGCACACGGTAATCACGCACACGGTAGACGCGCACACGGTAAACACGCACACGGTAAATACGCACACGGTAAATACGCACACGGTAAATATGCACACGGTAAACACGCACACGGTAAATACGCACACGGTAAAGACGGACACGGTAAATACGCACACGGTAAACACGCACACGGTAAATACGCACACGGTAAATACGCACACGGTAAATACGCACACGGTAAATACGCACACGGTAAATACGCACACGGTAAGTACGCACAAGGTAAGTACGCACACGGTAAATACGCACACGGTAAATACGCACACGGTAAATATGCACACGGTAAATACGCACACTGTAATTACGCACACGGTAAATACGCACTCGGTAAATACGCACACGGTAAATACGCACACGGTAAATACGCACACGGTAAATACGCACACGGTAAATAGGCACAAGGTAAATACGCACACGGTAAATACGCACACGGTAAATACGCACACGGTAAATACTCACACGGTAAATACGCACACTTTAAATACGCACACGGTAAATACGCACACGGTAAATACACACACGGTAAATACGCACAGGGTAAATACGCACACGGTAAATACGCACACGGCAAATACGCACAGGGCAAATAAGCACACGGTAAATACGCACACGGTAATTACGCACACGGTAAATACGCACACGGTAAATACGCACACGGTAAATACGCACACGGTAAATACGCACACGGTAAATACGCACACATAAAATACGCACACGGTAAATACGCACACGGTAAGTACGCACACGGTAAGTACGCACACGGTATGTACGCACACGGTAAGTACGCACACGGTAAGTACGCACACGGTAAATACGCACACAGTAAATACGCACACAGTAAATTCGCACACAGTAAATACGCACACAGTAAATACGCACACAGTAAATACGCACACATTAAATACGAACACAGTAAATACGCACACAGTAAATACGCACACAGTAAATACGCACACGCTAAGTACGCACACGGTAAGTACGCACACGGTAAGTACGCACACGGTAAATACGCACACGGTAAATACGCACACGGTAAATACGCACACGGTAAAGACGCACACGGTGAATACGCACACGGTAAATACGCACACGGTAAATACGCACACGGTAAATACGCACACGGTAAATACGCACACGGTAAATACGCACAAGGTAAATACGCACACGGTAAATACGCACACGGTAAATACGCACACGGTAAATACGCACACGGTATATACGCACACGGTAAATACGCACACGGTAAATACGCACACGGTATATACGCACACGGTAAATACGCACACGGTAAATACGCACACGGTAAATACGCACACGATAAATGCGCACACGGTAAATACGCACACGGTAAAAACGCACACGGTAAATACGCACACGGTAAATACGCACACGGTAAATACGCACACGGTAAATACGCACACGGTAAATACGCACACGGTAAATACGTACACGGTAAATACGCACACGGTAAATACGCACACGGTAAACACGCACACGGTAAACACGCACACGGTAAACACGCGCACGGTAAATACGCACACGGTAAATACGCACACGGTGAATACGCACACGGTAAATACGCGCACTGTAAATACGAACACGGTAAATACGCACACGGTAAATACGCACACGGTAAATACGCACACGGTAAAAACGCACACGGTAAATACGCACACGGTAAATACGCACACGGTAAATACGCACACAGTAAATACGCACACGGTAAATACGCACACAGTAAATACGCACACAGTAAATACGCACACAGTAAATACGCACACAGTAAATACGCACACAGTAAATACGCACACAGTAAATACGCACACAGTAAATACGCACACAGTAAATACGCACACAGTAAATACGCACACAGTAAATACGCACACAGTAAATACGCACACAGTAAATACGCACACAGTAAATACGCACACACTAAATACGCACACAGTAAGTACGCAAACAGTAAATACGCACACAGTAAATACGCACACAGTAAATACGCACACAGTAAATACGCACACAGTAAATACGCACACAGTAAATACGCACACAGTAAATACGCACACAGTAAATACGCACACAGTAAATACGCACACAGTAAATACGCACACAGTAAATACGCACACAGTAAATACGCACACAGTAAATACGCACACAGTAAATACGCACACAGTAAATACGCACACAGTAAATACGCACACAGTAAATACGCACACACTAAATACGCACACAGTAAGTACGCACACAGTAAATACGCACACAGTAAATACGCACACAGTAAAGACGCACACAGTAAAGACGCACACAGTAAATACGCACACAGTAAATACGCACACGGTAAATACACACACGGTAATCACGCACGCGGTAGACACGCACACGGTAAATACGCACACGGTAAATCCGCACACGGTAAATACGCACACGGTAAATACGCACACGGTAAATACGCACACGGTAAATACGCACACGGTAAATACGCACACGGTAAATATGCACAAGGTAAATACGCACACGGTAAATACGCACAAGGTAAATACGCACACGGTAAATACGCACACGGTAAATAGGCACACGGTAAATACGCACACGGTAAATACGCACACGGTAAATACGCACACGGTAAATACGCACACGGTAAATACGCACACGGTGAATACGCACACTGTAAATACGCACACGGTAAATACGCACACAGTAAATACGCACACAGTAAATACGCACACAGTAAATACGCACACAGTAAATACGCACACAGTAAATACGCACACAGTAATTACGCACACAGTAAATACGCACACAGTAAATACGCACACAGTAAATACGCTCACAGTAAATACGCACACAGTAACTACGCACACAGTAAATACGCACACAGTAAATACGCACACAGTAAATAAGAACACAGTAAATACGCACACAGTAAATACGCACACTGTAATTACGCACACGGTAAATACGCACACGGTAAATACGCACACGGTAAATACGCACACGGTAAATACGCACACGGTAAATACGCACAGGGTAAATACGCACAAGGTAAATACGCACACGGTAAATACGCACACGGTAAATACGCACACGGTAAATACGCACACGGTAAATACGCACACGGTAAATACGCACACGGTAAAGACGCACACGGTAAATACGCACACGGTAAATACGCACATGGTAAATACGCACACGGTAAATACGCACACGGTAATTACGCACACGGTAAATACGCACACGGTAAATACGCACACGGTAAAAACGCACACGGTAAATACGCACACGGTAAATACGCACACGGTAAATACGCACACGGTAAATACGCACACGGTAAATACGCACACGGTAAATACGCACACGGTAAATACGCACACGGTAAATACGCACACGGTAAATACGCACACGGTAAAGACGCACACGGTAAATACGCACACGGTAAAAACGCACAAGGTAAATACGCACACGGTAAATACGCTCAAGGTAAATACGCACACGGTAAATACGCACACGGTAAATAGGCACACGGTAAATACGCACACACGGTAAATACGCACACGGTAAATACGCACACGGTAAATACGCGCGCGGTAAATACGCACGCGGTAAATACGCACACGGTAATAACGCACACGGTAAATACGGACACGGTAAATACGCACACGGTAAATACGCACACGGTAAATACGCACACGGTAAATACGCACACAGTAAATACGCACACAGTAAATACGCACACAGTAAATACGCACACAGTAAATCCTCACACGGTAAATACGCACACAGTAAATACGCACACAGTAAAGACGCACACAGTAAATACGCACACAGTAAATACGCACACAGTAATTACGCACACAGTAAATACGCACACAGTAAATACGCACACAGTAAATACGCTCACAGTAAATACGCACACAGTAAATACGCACACAGTAAATACGCACTCAGTAAATACGCACACGGTAAATACGCACACGGTAAATACGCACACGGTAAATACGCACACGGTAAATACGCACACGGTAAATACGCACACGGGAAATACGCACACGGTAAATACGCACACGGTAAATACGCACACGGTAAATACGCACACGGTAAATACGCACACGGTAAATACGCACACGGTAAATACGCACACGGTAAATACGCACACGGTAAATACGCACACGGTAAATACGCACACGGTAAATACACACACGGTAAATACGCACACGGTAAATACGCACACGGTAAATACGCACACGGTAAATACGCACACGGTAAATACGCACACGGTAAATACGCACACGGTAAATACGCACACAGTAAATACGCACACAGTAAATACGCACACAGTAAATACGCACACAGTAAATACGCACACAGTAAGTACGCACACAGTAAATACGCACACAGTTAATACGCACACAGTAAAGACGCACACAGTAAAGACGCACACGGTAAATACGCACACGGTAAATACACACACGGTAATCACGCACACGGTAGACACGCACGCGGTAGACACGCACACGGTAAATACGCACACGGTAAATACGCACACGGTAAATACGCACACGGTAAATACGCACACGGTAAATACGCACACGGTAAATACGCACACGGTAAATACGCACACGGTAAATACGCACACGGTAAATACGCACACGGTAATTACGCACACGGTAAATACGCACACGGTAAATACGCACACGGTAAAAACGCACACGGTAAATACGCACACGGTAAATACGCACACGGTAAATACGCACACGGTAAATACGCACACGGTAAATACGCACACGGTAAATACGCACACGGTAAATACGCACACGGTAAATACGCACACGGTAAATACGCACACGGTAAATACGCACACGGTAAATACGCACACGGTAAAGACGCACACGGTAAAGACGCACACGGTAAATACGCACACGGTAAATACGCACACGGTAAATACGCACACGGTAAATACGCACACGGTAAATACGCACACGGTAAATACGCACACGGTAAATACGCACACGGTAAATACGCACACGGTAAATACGCACACGGTAAATACGCACACGGTAAATACGCACACGGTAAATACGCACACGGTAAATACGCACACAGTAATTACGCACACAGTAAATACGCACACAGTAAATACGCACACAGTAAATACGCACACAGTAAATACGCTCACAGTAAATACGCACACAGTAAATACGCACACAGTAAATACGCACTCAGTAAATAAACACACGGTAAATACGCACACGGTAAATACGCACACGGTAAATACGCACACGGTAAATACGCACACGGTAAATACGCACACGGTAAATACGCACACGGTAAATACGCACACGGTAAATACGCACACGGTAAATACGCACACGGTAAATACGCACACGGTAAATACGCACACGGTAAATACGCACACGGTAAATACGCACACGGTAAATACGCACACGGTAAATACGCACACGGTAAACACGCACACGGTAAATACGCACACGGTAAATACGCACACGGTAAATACGCACACGGTAAATACGCACACGGTAAATACGCACACGGTAAATACGCACACGGTAAATACGCACACGGTAAATACGCACACAGTAAATACGCACACAGTAAATACGCACACAGTAAATACGCACACAGTAAGTACGCACACAGTAAATACGCACACAGTTAATACGCACACAGTAAAGACGCACACAGTAAAGACGCACACAGTAAATACGCACACGGTAAATACACACACGGTAATCACGCACACGGTAGACACGCACGCGGTAGACACGCACACGGTAAATACGCACACGGTAAATACGCACACGGTAAATACGCACACGGTAAATACGCACACGGTAAATACGCACACGGTAAATACGCACACGGTAAATACGCACACGGTAATTACGCACACGGTAAATACGCACACGGTAAATACGCACACGGTAAAAACGCACACGGTAAATACGCACACGGTAAATACGCACACGGTAAATACGCACACGGTAAATACGCACACGGTAAATACGCACACGGTAAATACGCACACGGTAAATACGCACACGGTAAATACGCACACGGTAAATACGCACACGGTAAATACGCACACGGTAAAGACGCACACGGTAAAGACGCACACGGTAAAGACGCACACGGTAAATACGCACACGGTAAATACGCACACGGTAAATACGCACACGGTAAATACGCACACGGTAAATACGCACACGGTAAATACGCACACGGTAAATACGCACACGGTAAATACGCACACGGTAAATACGCACACGGTAAATACGCACACGGTAAATACGCACACGGTAAATACGCTCACGGTAAATACGCACACGGTAAATACGCACACGGTAAATACGCACACGGTAAATACGCACACGGTAAATACGCACACGGTAAATACGCACACGGTAAATACGCACACGGTAAATACGCACACGGTAAATACGCACACGGTAAATACGCACACGGTAAATACGCACACGGTAAATACGCACACGGTAAATACGCACACGGTAAATACGCACACGGTAAATACGCACACGGTAAATACGCATACGGTAAATACGCACACGGTAAATACGCACACGGTAAATACGCACACGGTAAATACGCACACGGCAAATACGCACACGGTAAATACGCACACAGTAAATACGCACACGGTAAATACGCACACGGTAAATACGCACACGGTAAATACGCACACAGTAAATACGCACACAGTAAATACGCACACAGTAATTACGCACACAGTAAATACGCACACAGTAAATACGCACACAGTAAATACGCACACAGTAAATACGCTCACAGTAAATACGCACACAGTAAATACGCACACAGTAAATACGCACTCAGTAAATAAGCACACAGTAAATACGCACACGGTAAATACGCACACGGTAAATACGCACACGGTAAATACGCACACGGTAAATACGCACACGGTAAATACGCACACGGTAAATACGCACAAGGTAAATACGCACAAGGTAAATACGCACACGGTAAATACGCACACGGTAAATACGCACACGGTAAATACGCACACGGTAAATACGCACACAGTAAATACGCACACGGTAAATACGCACACGGTGAATACGCACACGGTAAATACGCACACGGTAAATACGCACACGGTAAATACGCACACGGTAAATACGCACACGGTAAATACGCACACGGTAAATACGCACACAGTAAATACGCACACAGTAAATACGCACACAGTAAATACGCACACAGTAAATATGCACACAGTAAATACGCACACAGTAAATATGCACACAGTAAATATGCACACAGTAATTACGCACACAGTAAATACGCACACAGAAAATACGCACACAGTAAATACGCAGACAGTAAATACGCACACAGTAAATACGCACACAGTAAATTCGCACACAGTAAATTCGCACACAGTAAATTCGCACACAGTAAATACGCACAGAGTAATTACGCACACAGTAAATACGCACACAGTAAATACGCACACAGTAAATACGCACACAGTAAGTACGCACACAGTAAATACGCACACAGTAAATACGCACACAGTAAATACGCACACAGTAAATACGCACACAGTAAATACGCACACAGTAAATACGCACACAGTAAATACGCACACAGTAATTACGCACACAGTAAATACGCACACAGTAAATACGCACACAGTAAATACGCACACAGTAAATACGCACACAGTAAATACGCACACAGTAACTACGCACACAGTAAATACGCACACAGTAAATACGCACACAGTAAATACGCACACAGTAAATACGCACACAGTAAATACGCACACGGTAAATACGCACACGGTAAATACGCACACGGTAAATACGCACACGGTAAATACGCACACGGTAAATACGCACACGGTAATTACGCACACGGTAATTACGCACACGGTGAATACGCACACGGTAAATACGCACACGGTAAATACGCACACGGTAAATACGCACACGGTAAACACGCACACGGTAAACACGCACACGGTAAACACGCACACGGTAAATACGCACACGGTAAATACGCACACGGTAAATACGCACACGGTAAATACGCACACGGTAAATACGCACACGGTAAATACGCACACGGTAAATACGCACACGGTAAATACGCACACGGTAAATACGCACACGGTAAATACGCACACGGTAAATACGCACACGGTAAATACGCACACGGTAAATACGCACACGGTAAATACGCACACGGTAAATACGCACACTGTATATACGCACACAAAAATACGCACACGGTAAATACGCACACGGTAAATACGCACACGGTAAATACGCACACAATAAATATGCACACGGTAAATACGCACACGGTAAATACGCACACGGTAAATACGCACACGGTAAATACGCACACGGTAAATACGCACACGGTAAATACGCACACGGTAAATACGCACACGGTAAATACGCACACGGTAAATACGCACACGGTAAATACGCACACGGTGAATACGCACACTGTAAATACGCACACGGTAAATACGCACACGGTAAATACGCACACGGTAAATACGCACACGGTAAATACGCACACGGTAAATACGCACACGGTAAATACGCACACGGTAAAGACGCACACGGTAAAGACGCACACAGTAAATACGCACACAGTAAATACGCACACAGTAAATATGCACACGGTAAATACACACACGGTAATCACGCACACGGTAGACACGCACGCGGTAGACACGCACACAGTAAATACGCACACAGTAAATACGCACACAGTAAATACGCACACAGTAAATACGCACAAAGTAAATACGCACACAGTAAATACGCACACAGTAAATACGCACACAGTAAATACGCACACAGTAAATACGCACACAGTAAATACGCACACAGTAAATACGCACACAGTAAATACGCACACAGTAAATACGCACACAGTAAATACGCACAAAGTAATTACGCACACAGTAAATACGCACCCAGTAAATACGCACACAGTAAATACGCACACAGTAAATACGCACACAGTAAATACGCACACGGTAAATACGCACACAGTAATTACGCACACAGTAAATACGCACACAGTAAGTACGCACACAGTAAATCCGCACACAGTAAATACGCACACAGTAAAGACGCACACAGTAAAGACGCACACAGTAAATACGCACACAGTAAATACGCACACGGTAAATACACACACGGTAATCACGCACACGGTAGACACGCACGCGGTAGACACGCACACGGTAAATAAGCATGCGGTAAATACGCACACGGTAAATACGCACACGGTAAATACGCACACGGTAAATACGCACACGGTAAATACGCACACGGTAAATACGCACACGGTAAATACGCACACGGTAAATACGCACACGGTAAACACGCACACGGTAAATACGCACACGGTAAATACGCACACGGTAAATACGCACACGGTAAATACGCACACAGTAAATACGCACACAGTAAATACGCACACAGTAAATACGCACACAGTAAATACGCACACAGTAAATACGCACACAGTAAATACGCACACAGTAAATACGCACACAGTAAATACGCACACAGTAAATACGCACACAGTAAATACGCACACAGTAAATACGCACACAGTAAATACGCACACAGTAAATACGCACACAGTAATTACGCGCACAGTAAATACGCGCACAGTAAATACGCACACGGTAAATACGCACACGGTAAATACGCACACGGTCAATACGCACACGGTAAATACGCACACGGTAAATACGCACACGGTAAATACGCAGACGGTAAATACGCACACGGTAAATACGCACACGGTAAATACGCACACGGTAAATACGCACACGGTAAATACGCACAAGGTAAATACGCACAAGGTAAATACGCACACGGTAAATACGCACACGGTAAATACGCACACGGTAAATACGCACACGGTAAACACGCACACGGTAAATACGCACACGGTAAATACGCACACGGTAAATACGCACACGGTAAATACGCACACGGTAAATACGCACACGGTAAATACGCACAAGGTAAATACGCTCACAGTAAATACGCACACAGTAAATACGCACACAGTAAATACGCACTCAGTAAATAAGCACACAGTAAATACGCACACGGTAAATACGCACACGGTAAATACGCACACGGTAAATACGCACACGGTAAATACGCACACGGTAAATACGCACACGGTAAATACGCACACGGTAAATACGCACACGGTAAATACGCACACGGTAAATACGCACACGGTAAATACGCACACGGTAAATACGCACACGGTAAATACGCACACGGTAAATACGCACACAGTAAATACGCACACAGTAAATACGCACACAGTAAATACGCACACAGTAAATACGCACACAGTAAATACGCACACAGTAAATACGCACACAGTAAATACGCACACAGTAAATACGCACACAGTAAATACGCACACAGTAAGTACGCACACAGTAAATACGCACACAGTTAATACGCACACAGCAAAGACGCACACAGTAAAGACGCACACAGTAAATACGCACACGGTAAATACACACACGGTAATCACGCACACGGTAGACACGCACGCGGTATACACGCACACGGGAAATACGCACACGGTAAATACGCACACGGTAAATACGCACACGGTAAATACGCACACGGTAAATACGCACACGGTAAACACGCACACGGTGAATACGCACACGGTGAATACCCACACGGTAAATACGCACAAGGTAAATACGCACACGGTAAATACGCACACGGTAAATACGCACACGGTAAATACGCACACGGTAAATACGCACACGGTAAGTACGCACACGGTAAGTACGCACACGGTAAGTACGCACACGGTAAGTACGCACACGGTAAGTACGCACACGGTAAGTACGCACACGGTAAGTACGCACACGGTAAGTACGCACACGGTAAATACGCACACGGTAAATACGCACACGGTAAGTACGCACACGGTAAATACGCACACGGTAAATACGCACACGGTAAATACGCACACGGTAAATACGCACACGGTAAATACGCACACGGTAAATACGCACACGGTAAATACGCACACGGTAAATACGCACACGGTAAATACGCACACGGTAAATACGCACACGGTAAATACGCACACGGTAAATACGCACACGGTAAATACGCACACGGTAAATACGCACACGGTAAATACGCACTTGGTAAACACGCACACGGTAAATACGCACACGGTAAATACGCACACGGTAAATACGCACACAGTAAATACGCACACAGTAAATACGCACACAGTAAATACGCACACAGTAAATACGCACACAGTAAATACGCACACAGTAAATACGCACACGGTAAATACGCACACAGTAAATACGCACACAGTAAATACGCACACAGTAAATACGCACACAGTAAATACGCACACAGTAAAATCGCACACAGTAAATACGCACACAGTAAATACGCACACAGTAAATACGCACACAGTAATTACGCGCACAGTAAATACGCGCACAGTAAATACGCACACAGTAAATACGCACACGGTAAATACGCACACGGTAAATACGCACACGGTAAATACGCACACGGTAAATACGCAGACGGTAAATACGCAGACGGTAAATACGCACACGGTAAATACGCACACGGTAAATACGCACACGGTAAATACGCACAAGGTAAATACGCACAAGGTAAATACGCACACGGTAAATACGCACACGGTAAATACGCACACGGTAAATACGCACACGGTAAACACGCACACGGTAAACACGCACACGGTAAATACGCACACGGTAAATACGCACACGGTAAATACGCACACGGTAAATACGCACACGGTAAATACGCACACGGTAAATACGCACACGGTAAATACGCACACGGTAAATACGCACACGGTAAATACGCACACGGTAAATACGCACACGGTAAATACGCACACGGTAAATACGCACACGGTAAATACGCACACAGTAAATACGCACACAGTAAATACGCACACAGTAAATACGCACACAGTAAATACGCACACAGTAAATACGCACACAGTAAATACGCACACAGTAAATACGCACACAGTAAATACGCACACAGTAAGTACGCACACAGTAAATACGCACACAGTTAATACGCACACAGCAAAGACGCACACAGTAAATACGCACACAGTAAATACGCACACAGTAAATACGCACACAGTAAATACGCACACAGTAAATACGCACACAGTAAATACGCACACAGTAAATACGCACACAGTAAATACGCACACAGTAAATACGCACACAGTAAATACGCACACAGTAAATACGCACACAGTAATTACGCGCACAGTAAATACGCGCACAGTAAATACGCACACGGTAAATACGCACACGGTAAATACGCACACGGTCAATACGCACACGGTAAATACGCACACGGTAAATACGCACACGGTAAATACGCAGACGGTAAATACGCACACGGTAAATACGCACACGGTAAATACGCACACGGTAAATACGCACACGGTAAATACGCACAAGGTAAATACGCACAAGGTAAATACGCACACGGTAAATACGCACACGGTAAATACGCACACGGTAAATACGCACACGGTAAACACGCACACGGTAAATACGCACACGGTAAATACGCACACGGTAAATACGCACACGGTAAATACGCACACGGTAAATACGCACACGGTAAATACGCACAAGGTAAATACGCTCACAGTAAATACGCACACAGTAAATACGCACACAGTAAATACGCACTCAGTAAATAAGCACACAGTAAATACGCACACGGTAAATACGCACACGGTAAATACGCACACGGTAAATACGCACACAGTAAATACGCACACAGTAAATACGCACACAGTAAATACGCACACAGTAAAATCGCACACAGTAAATACGCACACAGTAAATACGCACACAGTAAATACGCACACAGTAATTACGCGCACAGTAAATACGCACACAGTAAATACGCACACAGTAAATACGCACACGGTAAGTACGCACACGGTAAATACGCACACGGTAAATACGCACACGGTAAGTACGCACACGGTAAATACGCACACGGTAAATACGCACACGGTAAATACGCACACGGTAAATACGCACACGGTAAATACGCACACGGTAAATACGCACACGGTAAATACGCACACGGTAAATACGCACACGGTAAATACGCACACGGTAAATACGCACACGGTAAATACGCACACGGTAAATACGCACACGGTAAATACGCACACGGTAAATACGCACACGGTAAATACGCACTTGGTAAACACGCACACGGTAAATACGCACACGGTAAATACGCACACGGTAAATACGCACACAGTAAATACGCACACAGTAAATACGCACACAGTAAATACGCACACAGTAAATACGCACACAGTAAATACGCACACAGTAAATACGCACACGGTAAATACGCACACAGTAAATACGCACACAGTAAATACGCACACAGTAAATACGCACACAGTAAATACGCACACAGTAAAATCGCACACAGTAAATACGCACACAGTAAATACGCACACAGTAAATACGCACACAGTAATTACGCGCACAGTAAATACGCGCACAGTAAATACGCACACAGTAAATACGCACACGGTAAATACGCACACGGTAAATACGCACACGGTAAATACGCACACGGTAAATACGCAGACGGTAAATACGCAGACGGTAAATACGCACACGGTAAATACGCACACGGTAAATACGCACACGGTAAATACGCACAAGGTAAATACGCACAAGGTAAATACGCACACGGTAAATACGCACACGGTAAATACGCACACGGTAAATACGCACACGGTAAACACGCACACGGTAAACACGCACACGGTAAATACGCACACGGTAAATACGCACACGGTAAATACGCACACGGTAAATACGCACACGGTAAATACGCACACGGTAAATACGCACACGGTAAATACGCACACGGTAAATACGCACACGGTAAATACGCACACGGTAACTACGCACACGGTAAATACGCACACGGTAAATACGCACACGGTAAATACGCACACAGTAAATACGCACACAGTAAATACGCACACAGTAAATACGCACACAGTAAATACGCACACAGTAAATACGCACACAGTAAATACGCACACAGTAAATACGCACACAGTAAATACGCACACAGTAAGTACGCACACAGTAAATACGCACACAGTTAATACGCACACAGCAAAGACGCACACAGTAAATACGCACACAGTAAATACGCACACAGTAAATACGCACACAGTAAATACGCACACAGTAAATACGCACACAGTAAATACGCACACAGTAAACACGCACACGGTAAATACGCACACGGTAAATACGCACACGGTAAGTACGCACACGGTAAGTACGCACACGGTAAGTACGCACACGGTAAATACGCACACGGTAAATACGCACACGGTAAATACGCACACGGTAAATACGCACACGGTAAATACGCACACGGTAAATACTGTAATAGATTTGCCTCTTCTATTAGCTACACAACGGATTCTCTACCTCTCTCTCTTCCACTTCTTTCTCTCTAGCTCCAACGACGTTAGCAACTCACGAGTCCTCGACTCAAACGTAGTAGAAAGGTGTTTATCAGAATAGATGCTTTATTATTCACAAGTAAAAGGGTACTTAAACTTCTACAACTTTACAACAACTGCCTGCCCAAGGCACAGCAGCTCTATTTATAGAGAAAAAGGTACCACTTCGTTACCTTATTAGGCACCACAAATCATAATACAGAGTACAAGGCAATTGCCAATGGTAACATATAATACATAATCATAACAATAAATAGTCCAATCAGGTAGCAAGCACATGGTGTTTTGCCCTGGGCACTTATTGCCGCTCTTTTTGGTAGCTGGTAACCTTCCAGTCCTTATAAGGGTAGACCGTATCCTATCCTGTGATCCTGGGAGAAGGAACGCTCCGATTTGGATTCTGATTGCTGCATCGCGTTCAGGAGACCTCAGGCTATCTGAATCAACATGGTTGGATCCCGGGTCGGGGTCGGGGTAGGTTCGGGGTAGGTTCGGGGTCAGTTCGGGATAGCTAATTTTACTATATATAGGGGGATAGGGTTTGGGGACAGTGATCCTGGGAGAAGGAACGCTCCGATTTCGATTCTGATTGTTGCATCGCGTTCAGGAGACCTCAGGCTATCTGAATCAACATAGTTGGATCCCGGGTCGGGGTAGGTTCGGGGTAGGTTCGGGGTCAGTTCGGGATAGCTAATTTTACTATATATAGGGGGATAGGGTTTGGGGACAACTGATATCCATTTTTCAGGGGATTCGGAGAATCTCCGGGGGGGGGGGGGTAGAGTTCTGGGGGGGGATAATGACTTATGACTAAGGTCACCAGGGGTGTAAGGGGGGGGGGGGTTTGGGGGGGTTAACACTACTTATCACACAAATCTCCCACATACTCCGCTTCATTAGCGACGAAGTCTCTAATTAAAATATATATATAGACAAGAATAACTGAGGGGTGTGGGAGGATGGAAGAGTTGTCTCTTACTCGTTTTCTCTCTCATTTTTGGGCGGCGACTGGGGAGACAAAGATGGGTTGCCCGGGATGACCTTTTTTAGGGTGGTCCACCTATTCCGAGCCATGGTAGATTCGGAGTCACTCTCTGAGGTTTGGAGTGGCTTGGGGGGGTCTTTGATACATTGACTGTAGCTGCGCTGGGGAAGGGGTGTCAAGCTGGGGATCGTGTTGGTTATTAGTAAGTGGTTGGGGGGTAGGGGAAGAGGGGGAAACTCGTCTAGGGTGAGTAAGGGGGGTGACGATTCATTATGGGTTAGGGCCAGGGGATCGCAAGCAGTAGAAGGTTCCAAAACCCAGTTGTGGTGAGCAGTTAACTCATTATCTTGGCTGCTAGTAGCGACTTCTACTGGGGGGTTGATAGGCAACAGCACCTCTTCTTGGTTACTGGGGGGAGGTTGACACGCAACTAAGCCGGCCTCGAGGAGTAAATCATTATCCTCTGGCTCTAGTTGTAAGGAAAGTTTGTCGTTGCGGGCCGTCATTGTCTGTAGGTGGTGAACCAGCAGCTGCAGCAAGTAAGCGGGTTGCTCGGTAGTGGATTTAGATTGCAGAGGAGCTGCACTTTCTTGACTGTCTGACTCCACATCATCCCGTTCCACTTCTCGGGAGTGGTTACTCACGGCAGTGGGGACAGGAGGGGGTGTTTCAGGGGGGCTCTGTAGCCACGGGGTTTCGAACGTGGTTGTTAAGCTGTTCGGAGTAGGTAGAGCAGGTCTTGGCAATTCTTCTAAGTTGAGGCACGGGGGTGTGGGGTCCTCAGTCTTAGTGGTGAAGGCCGTTAATTCGGCTATCAGTCTCATCTTCTCTTGATATTGTTGTTCGAACAATTGCTCCGGCTCACTAGCTACTTGATGGCACCAGGGCTCTCCATAGCGTTGGGGTGGTCCCACGTTACGCCTAGGGCGACCAGTAGGTGCAGGGGCTATGACAGGGGGTGGTGTGACTGGTGGGGGGGCAACTCCCACATTCGGGGTCTGGCTCCTATTTCGGCCAGTTCTTGGCCGATTTGTACGAAACTCGCTGGGGGTGTTGAGGAGGGTCTCTGGTAAGGGTTGCTGTAGGCGAGGGGGTGTACGTTCCTCTAGTAGGGGAAGTGGGGGGGAGGGCAATGCTGGGAGAAAGCGTGGTGGGATCGGGAGCTCCAGGAGGGGTAGGGGAATGTCTTGAAGGGGAGGGGGGGGCTTCTTCTCCTGCGGGGGGCTGCGCCACGCATGTTGGGACGGCGAGCTGGCTCCATGGCTGCTGGAGCTTGGCCGTAGGGCTCAAGGCAAGCTTTATAGGGTTTGAGGCGGCTACCATTTTGTACCGAACGTTGTCCATGTCGGTCGATTAAGTAGGTGTGGTTGCTGTAGGCCTCTTGGATGATATAGGGCCCAACGAACTTAGGTTGGAGTTTGGGGCTCTCTCCTTTCCTTCGCCTCTTGTTCTCTAGCCAGACTTCATCTCCTGGTCGAAATAACGATGGCTCCTCTCCGTCGTCTCCCCTAGTCTGCTTTTGTTCCATTCTCAGTGCCTCATGGACATCCTCTAGTCTCTCTTGCAGGGCTCGGGCATATTCGTGCACTGGTACGCACTCTAGCAAAGGGGGGTGGTAGGTCAGTTGGTCAGGGAGGCGCAACTCTCTACCCATCATAAGGAAGTTGGGCGTTTCACCAGTAGTAGAGTGGGGGGTAGCGCGAAAAGCTCTCATGATTTGGGGGAGGACCAGGTCCCATTCTTCAGGGCGTCTCTTCAGGAGGAGAGAACGTAAGGCGTCTCCGAGGACTCTATTATTCCGCTCCACAACTCCATTGGCCTGAGGGTGATAGGGGGTAGTGCGGGTTTTGGCCACCCTCCAAATGGTACAGAGTTCTCGCATCAGGCTGGACTCAAATTGGGCTCCCTGATCGGTATGCATTTGTTCGGGTAAACCGAAATAGCTAAACACATGCTCGTCTAGGGCGGTGGCCACTACTGGGGCTGTAGCGTCTGGGAGGGGGAGGGCGTCCTGCCAGCGGGTAAAATGATCCGTTAAGACCAAAATCCACTTGTTACCACGCTGGGTCTCAGGAAGGGGACCAACTAGATCTACCGCTAGTTTTTGCCAAGGCCGGCCGGCATACATGCGTTGTCGTGCGGGGTTGGGTCTGGTACCCCCATGTTTAGCACGCTGGCACGTCTCGCAGCTATTGACCGCTCGCCGTACATCGGCTGTCATGCCGGGCCAGTACCAGGTGAGATTCAACCTCTTGAGTGTTCGTTGAATACCTTGGTGGGCCATGACGTGGGTCTCCCACACGACTTTTCCACGCAGACTGGGGGGGCACACGGCGCACCAGTGAGACCGGGTTTGGCCGGCATGGTGTATCTCCAGTACACCATCCGGGCGGATTTGCATGGAATGTCTCCTCTTCTCCAATTGGCGCAACTCATTGCTGCCGAGCTCAAGCTGTTGGGGGTCTACGGGGGTATTATTTTGGATAGCTTCATACATGACAGATACGGGGTGACGGCCGGTCTTTTGCGCTTCCATCAGATCTGTATCAGGGGGTGGTGGACGTGGACGGGCAATGGCAACTACCCGGGGGTCTGAGGGAGTGGAGGGAGTAGACAAGGGCTGGGCAAGGGGGGTAGGGGAGGGGTTTGGGAAGGTCTGTATCACCTCGTCTTTGGTGGGGCCACCATCTCTACTCTCAATGTGGGTACACTGTTTACAATCAGAGGGGCAACGCCTACTCAGTCCGTCGGCGTTCCCGTGCAAATGTCCACTGCGGTGTTCTATGGTGAACTTAAACTCTGAGAGGGCTTCCAGCCATCGGGCTACTTGGCTCGAAGGTTCCTTTCGCTTGCAGAGCCACATGAGGGAGGCATGGTCGGTACGGACTCTAAAGGTTTGTCCGTAGAGATAGGGCTTGAAGTGTTTTACCGCCTTAACTACGGCTAATAACTCCTTGCGAGTGACACAGTAGTTTCGCTCTGGGGGGCTCAGCGTTTTACTGTAGTACGCTATAACCCGTTCTTCATTGTTCTGGATCTGGGACAGGACGGCGCCGACACCGTCGTCACTGGCGTCGGTGTCTAGGATATAGGGACTGTTGGCATCGGGGTAGCCTAGAATGGGGGCGGAGACCAGTCCTGCTTTGAGCAGCACAAACGCTTCTGCCTGAGGTTGGGCCCACTCCCAGGGGGTATCTTTACAAGTGAGTCTGGTCAGGGGCTTGGCTACGGTAGAGAACCGTGGGAGGTACTGGCGGTAATAACCTACAGTTCCTAGGAACGCTTGTAGTTCTTTAAGACAAGTAGGGGGGGGCCAATCACGTACTGCAGCAATCTTTTCTGGATCAGTGGAGACACCTCGCTCGCTGAAAACGTGGCCTAGGTAGCGGACTTGAGATTGGAGCAGCTCACACTTGCTGGGCTTTAGTTTTAGACCAGCCGCTTGGAGACGCTGGAGCACTTCGGACAGTCGGTGGAGATGGGTGGGGAAATCGGGGCCTATGACGATGATGTCATCTAAGTACAGGAGGAGTGACTTCCAGTGAAGGCCGTGTAGTACCCTCTCCATGAGTCTCTGGAAGGTGGCGGGTGCGGAAGTTAATCCGAAGGGGAGGACTTTCCATTTATACAGGCCGGAACGGGTGGAGAAAGCGGATTTGTCGCTAGCATCCGCGTCCAGGGGAACCTGCCAGTATCCGCTCACTAGGTCTAGGGTGCTGAAGTAGCGGCTACCCGACAAAGCGTCCAGGCTCTCATCTATACGGGGCAGAGGGTAGGCGTCTTGTTGGGTCACTGCATTCAACCGCCTATAGTCTATGCAAAACCTCCACGATCCGTCTTTCTTTTTGACGAGTACCACGGGAGAACTCCAGGCACCATTGCTGGGTTCGATCAACCCTCTCTCTAGCAGTTTGGACACCTGCTCCTCGGCTTCTCGCTCCTTGTGGGGTCCTAATCTGTGGGGGTGTTGTCTTATGGGCTGGGCTCCGGGCTTCAGGGGGATGCTATGTGCCACAAGGTCGGTACGACCCATGTCGTGATCTCCTCTACTGAACACCTCCTCGTAGGAGTGTAAGAGCTGGGCCAGCTGGAAAGCTTCACTGGGGGTGTGGCAGTTGTCCAGGGCTTGGGTATATAGTGCCTGCAAGTGCTCGGGGACGGGGGAGGGAAGGAAAGTGGGGGGAGTAGAAGTAAGGGGTTTCTCCGTCAATGGCAACTCTATGTCACTGGCCTGTACACCTGTATACCGGCCTATAGTCTTTCCCGCTTTCAAATGTAACGGCTGACTAGTGGGGTTAAGGCATCTAACGAGCAGATGGTGTTTGGTATCAGGGGAGTTGAGACTGGCGGCGAGGGGTGGGGAATCCGGGGTACCTTCTACTATACCGAGGGGGAGGTGTGAGGGGTTGGTAACTTTACAAAGTACCGTAGCCTCGGTATTCGGGGGGATGTGAGTGTCTCTTATGACTTGGACAGAGGTGGAGAGCATTCGTCCCTGTTGGTCAGTGCATGGAAGTTCTTGGCCATCTATTTCAATGACCGAACGATCAAATTTCATGTGACACTGGTGGGCAGTAAGAAAGGGCATGCCTAAGATGGCGTCCTCGTTAATCTGTCCGACTACGAATGTAGCATCCGTCTTTATGTCTCGCAGTCGAAGGGGCAGATGTAGGGTACCAAAGAAGGGAATATGGGATCCGTCCGCCAAAATGCCGTGGGTGTCGCTCTCTTGAAGGGCATCCCGGGTGGTAGGAGACAGCCGGTTAAACAGGTGCTGCGATAGCAGATTGGTGGTACATCCGGTATCAATGAGTATAGACACCGGCTTGCCTTCAATTCGACCGGGCAAGAAATAACTTGCCTTGTAGGGGCGTTCTGGCGGGGAGTAAAGAACATCAGTGGGTCTGACGGCTGATGGTCGGGGGGTAGGGGGTTGTCTCTCCCGAGGGCGGGAGGGGCGTATTTGGGTTGGGGGAACAGGGGGGCTTTTGGGGTGAATCCCTCGGCTCAGAGATTGAGCTGGTTCAGACGGGTAATATAATTTGTGTCCATGACTAACGGGGTGTTGCTGACGAGACGGGCGGGGAAGGTCAGCACACAGGGGGGGCCGGGGGGTGATATGCTTGGTTGTTATCCCAGACAGGCGGGGCAGACGGGTAGTAGTCTGTATCTTCCAGCTCTTGTAATGGCGCATACCGGTTGGCAGTAGGTAGCTGCCAGGGCTCTGGGGTTGGCACAGGATACCGTCTCTCTGGACGGGGAGGGGGTACCTGAGTCACGGGGTTATGTCGCTCTAGCCTTTCTATTGCCTTCCTATAATTCCGAGGGGCCCGGGGGCAGTTAGGAACCGGTCTCCCTACTGCGGGCGGCGCCCGTTTTTTGACGGTTGGTTAGGAAGGGGGGTAGGAGACGGCCAGGGTTTAGTAGGACAACTTCTCTGTAAGTGACCAATGGCGCCACACCCCCAACACTGAGGGGGGGTAGGTGTGACGGGGGGGTAGGAGGGGTGGGGGATGGCCAGTGGGGGGGTTGGTTGCTGCTTCAGTTTCTGGAGTTCTTCCGACTGGAGCTTGATGGCGTCGGTGAGCAACTGCATGTTTTGCATCAGAACAGCAAGGATGTCTGGGGACGGGGTAGCTGTCTGGTGGACTTGACTGAGCAGGGGGTTGGCTGGGGTTCTGTCACTTGGTGGTTCTAACATGTCGTCTTCCTCCTCCACTACTCTGACTCGGGAAGGTTTGTCTTCAAATCCTGTCTTGATTTGGAGAAATTCACTGCCTGCTCTGACTGCTTCCTCAACAGTGTGGGGTTGCACGGCTAATAAATGTCGTTGAAGGTACGCATTGCCTATTGTGCTAGCAAAGGTTTCCAGTACCATTCGGTCAACTCTTCGGGGGGGCAGGTCATCATAAGCAACACGGACCAGTTTCTCAACTTCATTAGCGTGTTGTTGCAACGACGTCTTGGGGGAACGACGCAGTGTAATCAACTGAGCTTGTGCCTCTTTGGGGGTAAGTCCAAACCGTGCACGTAGGGCAGCAAAGATACCTTCTACATGGGGAGGGCGGCCACACTCAAGGGCGTCGTCTCTCAGTGCCTCTCGTAGGTGTAGTAGGGCAGTAGCTTGGCCCCAATCATTTGCATCGGCTACTTCAGTGAATCGAGTGATAAAATATTCCACATCGGCCGTGCCATCGTATTTGGGGGGTTTGAAGGGGGTTGGGTTGTGTCTTTGGGGGGGTTGTACCAATCTTTGTAGGGCATCTGTCAACTCATCCAAGGCTACCGTTGGTTGGACTACAACGGGATTTCGGCCAGCGCTTCTTGCTCTCTGAGTGGCCATTGTTGATTGGCGAGTTATGGGGTATAAAATGATTGCTTGTAACAGAAATCAGTATTCCGTGGATCCCGAATCGGGGTAGCTTCGGGGTTGGGTGGATCCCGAATCGGGGTAGCTTCGGGGTAGAGGGGGAATGGCAGTATACAGGGTCAAGGTAACTTCGGGGTAAGGGGGAAGGGGAGTGATACAGGGTTTGGTATGACTTCGGGGTAGGGGGAAGGGGAGTGATACAGGGTTTGGTATAACTTCGGTGTAGGGGGAAGGGGAGTGATACAGGGTTTGGTATAACTTCGGGGTAGGGGGAAGGGGAGTGATACAGTGTTTGGTATAACTTCGGGGTAGGGGGAAGGGGAGCGATACAGGGTCTGTATAACTTCGTGGTGAGGGGAAGATGGCGGTAAGCAGGGTGAACAGGCTTGGTGTAGTTCCTAGCTATTTCTTCTGCTTTATTCTCTCGCCTTATTTTCTTTCTTCTTTCTCTCTCTTATCTTCTCACCTTTTCTATCTATATCTTCTTACTTCTTACCTTCTCTCTATCCGTTGTGTCCTTGTTCTTTAGCTATCCCACTGCTGCCACCAATGTAATAGATTTGCCTCTTCTATTAGCTACACAACGGATTCTCTACCTCTCTCTCTTCCACTTCTTTCTCTCTAGCTCCAACGACGTTAGCAACTCACGAGTCCTCGACTCAAACGTAGTAGAAAGGTGTTTATCAGAATAGATGCTTTATTATTCACAAGTAAAAGGGTACTTAAACTTCTACAACTTTACAACAACTGCCTGCCCAAGGCACAGCAGCTCTATTTATAGAGAAAAAGGTACCACTTCGTTACCTTATTAGGCACCACAAATCATAATACAGAGTACAAGGCAATTGCCAATGGTAACATATAATACATAATCATAACAATAAATAGTCCAATCAGGTAGCAAGCACATGGTGTTTTGCCCTGGGCACTTATTGCCGCTCTTTTTGGTAGCTGGTAACCTTCCAGTCCTTATAAGGGTAGACCGTATCCTATCCTGTGATCCTGGGAGAAGGAACGCTCCGATTTGGATTCTGATTGCTGCATCGCGTTCAGGAGACCTCAGGCTATCTGAATCAACATGGTTGGATCCCGGGTCGGGGTCGGGGTAGGTTCGGGGTAGGTTCGGGGTCAGTTCGGGATAGCTAATTTTACTATATATAGGGGGATAGGGTTTGGGGACAGTGATCCTGGGAGAAGGAACGCTCCGATTTCGATTCTGATTGTTGCATCGCGTTCAGGAGACCTCAGGCTATCTGAATCAACATAGTTGGATCCCGGGTCGGGGTAGGTTCGGGGTAGGTTCGGGGTCAGTTCGGGATAGCTAATTTTACTATATATAGGGGGATAGGGTTTGGGGACAACTGATATCCATTTTTCAGGGGATTCGGAGAATCTCCGGGGGGGGGGGGGGTAGAGTTCTGGGGGGGGATAATGACTTATGACTAAGGTCACCAGGGGTGTAAGGGGGGGGGGGGTTTGGGGGGGTTAACACTACTTATCACACAAATCTCCCACAATACGCACACGGTAAATATGCACACCGTAAATACGCACACGGTAAATACGCACACGGTAAATACGCACACGGTAAATACGCACACGGTAAATACGCACACGGTAAATACGCACACGGTAAATACGCACACGGTAAATACGCACACGGTAAATACGCACACGGTAAATACGCACTGGGTAAATACGCACACGGTAAATACGCACACGGTAAATACGCACACGGTAAATACGCACACGGTAAATACGCACACGGTAAATACGCACACGGTAAATACGCACACGGTAAATACGCACACGGTAAATACGCACACGGTAAATACGCACACGGTAAATACGCACACGGTAAATACGCACACGGTAAATACGCACACGGTAAATACGCACACGGTAAATACGCACACGGTAAATACGCACACGGTAAATACGCACACGGTAAATACGCACACGGTAAATACGCACACGGTAAATACGCACACGGTAAATACGCACACGGTAAATACGCACACGGTAAATACGCACACGGTAAAAACGCACACGGTAAAAACGCACACGGTAAATACGCACACGGTAAATACGCACACGGTAAATACGCACACGGTAAATACGCACACGGTAAATACGCACACGGTAAATACGCACACGGTAAATACGCACACGGTAAATACGCACACGGTAAATACGCACACGGTAAATACGCACACGGTAAATACGCACACAGTAAATACGCACACAGTAAATACGCACACAGTAAATACGCACACAGTAAATACGCACACAGTAAATACGCACACGGTAAATAGGCACACGGTAAATACGCACACGGTAGAGACTCACACGGTAAATACGCACATGGTAAATACGCACACGGTAAATACGCACACGGTAAATACGCAGACGGTAAATACGCACACGGTAAATACTGTGGTGGAATTTTATGTCTACTACCACTGCGCAAGGTCCCCCTGACAACTGTTGAGTGTCAGGCAAGCCTGAATAGAGCCTGGCACAGCCAGAACATAAGCAAGTCAGCCGGCAGAAACCCTACCGGCCCTGCAGCAGTCACTGCCTGCCCTGCAGCAGTCACTGCCTGCCCTGCAGCACTCACTGCCTGCCCTGCAGAGGTACCACCGGCCCTGCAGCACACCCTGCCGGCCCTGCAGCATGTACTACCGGCCCTGCAGTGCCATTACCGTACCTATACCGGGTCGGTGAGAAAAGTTCTACGATAGCCTGAGAACCGAAATTAATACCAAAGGTGCAGGAGCCCGACTCTGCGACATAGCTGTCCTCAAACAAGACAAAGCCAAGGACCACAAGCCATAAAGACCAAGAACCAGGGCTACTCATTGCACCACCATGAGTAAGCAAGATTGACTGAGAAGCTCCGCCCCCTACTTCTGGGCGCCCTTCATATTTAACCTCATATTAGCCAATGACTGTATTGCATATTTATATCCTATGATCTGATTAGAGTAAACACTTCCTGCCATTACTGATTTGTTGCCCCTTGTTTGGGCATATGTTTTAATTATGCTCTGCCTATAAAAGGCAGAACATTTCACTAGACTCCTTGTATTGTATTGGGATTCTACCTGTGCTTAAGCCAAGTAGCATGATACATTTACCCTTATTATACATTGCTGGTTACGCTGTGTAATAAAGTATGGTTAACTCAACAAGTCATTGAGTTGTACGTTTGAGCCGTGGGCTCCGGGAACAGTTGTGGAGTTGGCATACTCCTCTGTTGGAAGTTTACCTCTGGAGTGAGGCGTTGTTGGTGGAAGTTTGGTCGGCCCCCCAAAATCCACTACACTGGTGGCAGCAGTGGGATTGTTCTCACGCTGTTGGACTGCGCTACCTTGGAACTGCATATTGCAGCCCGAAAATCCGGATCTGTATTCACTGTACAGACCCCCATTTGGACACTCTTGAACAGACGTTGAGCTTGCTCCGCCTGAAGAAGTGCTCCCAGAAAGTGTGCGTCACTTAGCTCTGCATAAACGTTGAGTTCACTCCGTTGCAGCAACCAGACAACCCAGTATCTTTGATACCGGCCCTGCACACACTGATACCGGCCCTGTGTCTTCTGATACCGGCCCTGCTAACACTGATACCGGCCCTGTGTCTTCGGATACCGGCCCTGCTAACTTTGTGACCGGCCCTGCGCTCTAAACGCCGGCCCTGTACACATTACTACCGGCCCTGTGCAATATTGTACCGGCCTTGTGTTACTTTCCAGTACCTTGTTTACTGAGACAATTTGATATAGACAGCCCTAGCTGCTGTAGAGACCTGGTGCCGCTAAAAACGGACCAGCACACCATCCATTGTACACTTGAGTTGAGTGACTCCTCTAAGTCTAGACAATGGCGAACCAACGGGCACGCAGCGCTGGTAGGGTACCACCTGCAAACCCCGAAGCGAATGTGATGGAACGTTTGACAGAAGCGTTACAAGCCGTCATGCAGCCAGCCGCTGCCAATCACCGGTCTTTATTTAAAGCACCGAAGTTCGATGGAGACGGAGACGTGGACTATTTCATAGAGCGCTTCATGGGAGTGGCTGAGGCCAACGAATGGCCAGAGCAGACAGCGTTGCTGCATCTGCGAGAGTCCCTGAGAGGGAGTGCACTTGAATGTGGTAAGGCACCACAGTTGCAAGGCATATTTGCTGCTTTACGGACAAGGTTTGGTTTAACCCCCCGTGAAGCAAGATACAAACTTACTGGCCTCCGCAGGGCGTATAAGACTACGCTGCAGGAGCATGCCACTGAAGTAGAACGACTGGTGCAGGTCGCGTATGCGGACCTCCCCCACAGATCGTTGCAACGAATGATAATAGATATCTTCAGCTCTACATTAGGCAACCCCTACTTGCAGAGACACCTCCTGGCAATACAACCAGTAGAGATTTTAGACGCAGTGAGAGCAGGGAATGATTACCTGCAGATAAAGACGGGCCCGGAGAAGAGGTCTACTCACGTGCGCACGGTTGAAGATGAATCTACGGATAAAGAGGAGCGCGTGGATGATGCGCCCGACACACCGAATGCTTCGGTGAAGGATGTCCGCCCTACACCTCCGGACAAAAAAGACCATCTGACATCAGTCATGGAGGCATTGTTGGACCTCACAAAGGAAATCAAGTCATTGAAGCCAGGAGTTACCCCTACCCCTCAGCCTCCTCCACCACTGCCCATGCGGCAATGCTTAGGTGGCAGAAAAGTCGGTCATACGGTAGGAACGTGCCCCCAGCGGGCCAACAAACCAGCTATCCAAGACACTCCATCAGTATTACAAGATAAACCTTCAAATGATGTTTCCTCCAGCAACAACAGCTGGCTGGCAACAAAGCGTGCCCGACAGTTACAACGCGTACAGAAATTTAATCCAGTCAAGGACGAGCAACACAAACCCAGAAGGCACCATCAGGAAGCAACGACCCCGTGTGATTCGACAAGAATCCGGTCTGGAAACCAACCAGCTGCTCCTAAAAATGGCACGCCGCCACTCAATTACTTCCTCCCAGGGAAGATTGATGGTAGGCCTCTGTCAGTGTTCATAGATGGCAGCTGTTCTACCAACCTGTTGTCTTACCACGTCTACCAATGCCTTCCCCCGGCTGTTAGAAATACATTAAAAAGCAGCCGCCCCTGTGACACCATGGTTGACGGCTCACAGGTGCCCTTCTACGGAACCATCACGGTTCCCCTGCGCCTCAGAGATTTCAAGTGTGAAACTGTCTTCGTCGTTGGACGCATCCGTGAGGATGCCATCCTAGGCGAGCCATTCATAACTGCGCATAAATGTAGGATCAAAGTTGATGAAGCGGCTGTTATGATTGGCGACCGCCAATTACAATGTACCGACCGGAACGGGAGGTTATTAGTTAACCGGGTGCAAGTGATACGAGCTATTACCTTACCCGCTTGTTCAGAGGTTACGTTGACGTGTAGACTCAACGCCAAAAACCACAGCCCCCTAGGATTGGTAGAAGGCCATCCTGATGCCCCCCCTCTAGCTACAAGCATCAACCAACCAGACGGACAGTGCCGCCTGGCAATTCGGTGCCTAAACCCCACCGACCAACCCTTGGAGTTGAAAGCTGGCCAGACCATAGGTCGGTACACGGGCATAGACACGGACCAGTGTTCTACTCCTGACGCCATACCCTGTTCCCCTCCCAAGGGCAAACCTCAGAGAAACCCAGAGTATCTGGTACCACTACACCTACGAGATCTCTACCATCAGGCAGTAGTCAACTGCAAGGACTCTCAGGAGAAAAAGAAACTAGCTCAATTGCTGGAGCAGTACGGGTCTACCTTCAGTACGGGAGATCATGACATAGGCCGTACCACCCTTGCAGAGCATAGCATTCCCCTCCTACCTGGCGCCAAACCTGTGCGCCAACGCCCCCATCGACTGGGGCCCCAGAAAGAGGAAGAGGCGGAGAAACAGGTAGCCCACCTACTAGAGAAAGGCCTGATCGAGCCCGCATCAGGAGCCTGGAGCGCTCCGGTAGTACTTGTGAAGAAGAAAGATGGGTCGTGGCGGTTTTGCATCGATTACCGGCGACTGAATGCTGTCACTCAGCTGGATGCTCACCCCTTGCCACGTATAGATGAGAGTCTTGACGCACTCTCAGGGAGTAAATACTTCAGCACCTTGGACCTTGTCAGTGGGTACTGGCAAGTGCCGCTGGATGAAGATGCGCAGGAGAAGTCCGCATTTACCACCAGGGCTGGACTGTTTAAATGGAAGGTGCTGCCATTTGGTCTCACTTCCGCCCCCGCTACCTTTCAGCGGCTCATGGAGAAAGTTCTCCATGGGCTACACTGGAAGACCCTTCTCTTATATCTAGATGATATAATCGTGATTGCACCAAACTTCTCCACTCACCTGGAAAGATTGGCAGATGTGTTTGACCGGTTACAAAAAGCCGGGTTAAAACTCAAACCCAATAAGTGCGAACTGCTACAGGAGCAGGTTCGTTACTTGGGCCATGTGGTCAGCAAGGACGGGGTGGCAACCGATCCTGAAAAAGTGAAGGCAGTAGAAGAGTGGAGCTCGCCGAGAGAATTAAGGGACCTCCAAGCATTTCTTGGCACCGTCGGGTACTACCGACAGTATTTGCCCAATTTCTCTACAGTAGCCAAACCCCTCACCAAACTGACCGGGAAGAACACCCCCTGGAGGTGGGAACCAGAGCAAGAACAAGCTTTCCAGCAATTGAAAACCAGCTTGGTCACGGCTCCTATCTTGGGTTACCCCGAACACAAGGGTGCCTATGTGCTGGACACGGACGCCAGCAATGACGGATTAGGAGCAGTCCTTTCCCAGGTGCAAGATGGCCGGGAAAAAGTCATATCTTACTACAGTAAGACGCTCAACCCCGCCGAACGTAACTACTGTGTTACCAGGAAGGAACTCCTGGCGGTAGTAAAAGCGGTGTGCCACTTCAGACCGTACTTGTATGGGCAAAAATTCAAGTTACGAACTGACCATGCCTCCCTATTATGGCTCTGTCGCAAGAAGGAACCAACTAGCCAGGTAGCCCGGTGGCTGGAAATCCTTTCGGAATTCCAATACTCGATTGAACATCGAAAAGGCATCCACCACGGCAACGCTGATGGGCTTAGTAGACGTTGCCCAGCCGATTGTCGACAGTGCCAGCACATTCAAAAAAGGGACGGTGGGCCAACAAAAGAGGAGGTAGCAGGAGAGCCCACTCCTGGAGACACAAAGCCCTTGGGGCCCTCTAACACTGCAAAAACCCTTATCGGTGATACCGTGGGGGCAATACACGGAAGAGACCCGGCACCGCCTGATGCAGGGCTAGTCCATATGCAGAGAACTGGACAACACCCGGTGGCCGTGGTCTATGAAGCCGTTAGAAATAACCATGCCCTAACTCAGGAGCAACTAGACCTAGGAAGTCGTGAACTACGAGTACTCGCCCGTCGTCAATCCTCTATGAGGATTAGGCCAGACGGTGTCCTAGAAATCAGGATGGTTATGAACAAAAAGGCGCGGTGGTGTACCCTCTGCCCACCCGGCCTCCGAGGCACAACTATGTGGCAGACACATGCTCTGGCACACCAGGGCATAAAACGCACCCAACGAAGGTTGCTATTGACCTGGTACTGGCCAGGAATCTATGCTGACACCCGCAGACTGGTTCGGAGCTGCGAGGTGTGTCAACGTGCCAAAAGTGGGGGCACCCAGCCCAACCCTGCTCGGCAGCGCATGTACGCTGGACGACCATGGCAGAAATTGGCAGTTGATCTTGTGGGGCCACTACCGGAGACAAGGAGGGGAAATCGTTGGATCCTCGTCCTGACGGACCATTTTACAAGGTGGCAAGACGCACTAGCACTACCAGATGCCACGGCTACAGTGGTGGCAACCGCCCTAGATGAAAGGGTTTTTGCTTACTTTGGCATCCCCGAGCAAGTCCACACAGATCAGGGAGCACAATTCGAGAGCAGTCTAATGAGGGAGCTATGTTCATTGTGGAACATCGAGAAAACTCGGACCACTCCCTACCACCCTCAGGCCAATGGAGTGGTTGAGAGGAATAATAGGATCTTAGGAGATTCTTTAAGATCATTATTACTGAAGCGCCAGCCCAATGAATGGGACCTGTTGCTACCACAGTTGATGCGAGCCTTTCGGGCTACGCCCCATACAGTGACGGACGAGACGCCCAATTTCCTGATGTTGGGTCGAGAGCTCCGTTTGCCGGACCAGATTGCCTACCACCCTCCACTCTCGGACAGTCTGCCGGTACATGCCTATGCCCAGGCACTCAAAGAACGCCTCGAAGAGGTGCACCAAACCCTACGGGAAGGACAGACACAGATTAGGACCGAGGAGGGACAAGAACCTACCCTGTTTGCACCTGGTGATCAAGTATGGCTGCAGAACATGAGACGGCGTAAGGGAGAAAATCCGAAGCTCCAGGCCAAATTTGTGGGGCCTTATGAGATAGAGGAAGCCTACAGCAATCACACTTATTTAATTGCTAGGCATGGCCAAAGATCTGTACAGAACGGTTGCCGATTAAAACCGTATCACCCCTGCACAGACCCCCGGGGACAAGCCCCCGCTGCGCTGGAACCCACTCGACGACCTAACATGAGGGGGGCAGTGAGGAGAAGACAGCCGCGGGCCAGATCCCCCGAGTTAGAGCAGCTAACACCCCCAACTCGTCAAGAACGAGCCGGTACGGCCCGAACTCCTATTCTTGAGGATTCGGTGCCGCCCCCTGAGCCAGTCATGGCCGAAGCCGCACCACCCTTGCCGGAGAACGACCTAACGGCAACCCAGCTTCCGAGGAGAGCCGAGCAAGACAGCACAGGAGGACGCCCCCGACGGAATGTAGGACCACCCACCCGATACGGTGAAGCCTATTGTCACCAGATAGCGGAAGTCAGTCTTACCTACGAAGAAGAATTCCCTGCTCTGCCTCCACCGAATCCAGCTATCCGTCAATCTTTTCCCACTCCCTCCTGTTTCACCAGGACCTGGGACGCCTCCCCTAGGGATGCTGGGAGGCAGTAAGATGCTCTCCCCACAAACTTGACCGAGCACGGGTGTTGCTCGTCACTATTATTCTCTTTGCTAAATTATGTAATTAAAGACCAAAGAGATACAGTCTTTAATGGAGAGGGGAATGTGGTGGAATTTTATGTCTACTACCACTGCGCAAGGTCCCCCTGACAACTGTTGAGTGTCAGGCAAGCCTGAATAGAGCCTGGCACAGCCAGAACATAAGCAAGTCAGCCGGCAGAAACCCTACCGGCCCTGCAGCAGTCACTGCCTGCCCTGCAGCAGTCACTGCCTGCCCTGCAGCACTCACTGCCTGCCCTGCAGAGGTACCACCGGCCCTGCAGCACACCCTGCCGGCCCTGCAGCATGTACTACCGGCCCTGCAGTGCCATTACCGTACCTATACCGGGTCGGTGAGAAAAGTTCTACGATAGCCTGAGAACCGAAATTAATACCAAAGGTGCAGGAGCCCGACTCTGCGACATAGCTGTCCTCAAACAAGACAAAGCCAAGGACCACAAGCCATAAAGACCAAGAACCAGGGCTACTCATTGCACCACCATGAGTAAGCAAGATTGACTGAGAAGCTCCGCCCCCTACTTCTGGGCGCCCTTCATATTTAACCTCATATTAGCCAATGACTGTATTGCATATTTATATCCTATGATCTGATTAGAGTAAACACTTCCTGCCATTACTGATTTGTTGCCCCTTGTTTGGGCATATGTTTTAATTATGCTCTGCCTATAAAAGGCAGAACATTTCACTAGACTCCTTGTATTGTATTGGGATTCTACCTGTGCTTAAGCCAAGTAGCATGATACATTTACCCTTATTATACATTGCTGGTTACGCTGTGTAATAAAGTATGGTTAACTCAACAAGTCATTGAGTTGTACGTTTGAGCCGTGGGCTCCGGGAACAGTTGTGGAGTTGGCATACTCCTCTGTTGGAAGTTTACCTCTGGAGTGAGGCGTTGTTGGTGGAAGTTTGGTCGGCCCCCCAAAATCCACTACAATACGCACACGGTAAATACGCACACGGTAAATACGCACACGGTAAATACGCACACGGTAAATACGCACACGGTAAATACGCACACGGTAAATACGCACACGGTAAATACGCACACGGTAAATACGCACATGGTAAATTTGCACACGGTAAATACGCACACGGTAAATACGCACACGGTAAATACGCACACGGTAAATACGCACACGGTAAATACGCACACGGTAAATACGCACACGGTAAATACGCACACGGTAAATACGCACACGGTAAATACGCACACGGTAAATACGCACACGGTAAATACGCACACGGTAAATACGCACTTGGTAAACACGCACACGGTAAATACGCACACGGTAAATACGCACACGGTAAATACGCACACAGTAAATACGCACGCAGTAAATACGCACGCAGTAAATACGCACGCAGTAAATACGCACGCAGTAAATACGCACGCAGTAAATACGCACGCAGTAAATACGCACACAGTAAATACGCACACAGTAAATACGCACACAGTAAATACGCACACAGTAAATTCGCACACAGTAAATACGCACACAGTAAATACGCACACAGTAAATACGCACACAGTAAATACGCACACAGTAAATACGCACACAGTAAATACGCACACAGTAAATACGATCACAGTACTTACGCACACAGTAAATACGCACGCAGTAAATACGCACGCAGTAATTACTCACACAGTAAATACGCACACAGTAAATACGCACACAGTAAATACGCACACAGTAGATACGCACACAGTAAATACGCACACGGTAAATACGCACACGGTAAATACGCACACGGTAAATACGCAGACGGTAAATACGCACACGGTAAATACGCACACGGTAAATACGCACACGGTAAATACGCACACGGTAAATACGCACACGGTAAATACGCACACGGTAAATACGCACACGGTAAATTCGCACACGGTAAATACGCACACGGTAAATACGCACACGGTAAAGACGCACACGGTAAATACGCACACGGTAAACACGCACACGGTAAATACGCACACGGTAAATACGCACACGGTAAATACGCACACGGTAAATTCGCACACGGTAAATACGCACACGGTAAATACGCACACGGTAAATACGCACACGGTAAATACGCACACGGTAAATACGCACACGGTAAATACGCACACGGTAAATACGCACACGGTAAATACGCACACGGTAAATACGCACACGGTAAATACGCACACGGTAAATACGCACACGGTAAATACGCACACGGTAAATACGCACACGGTAAATACGCACACGGTAAATACGCACACGGTAAACACGCACACGGTAAATACGCACACGGTAAATACTCACACGGTAAATACGCACACTTTAAATACTCACACGGTAAATACGCACACGGTAAATACACACACGGTAAATACGCACACGGTAAATACGCACACGGTAAATACGCACACGGCAAATACGCACAGGGCAAATAAGCACACGGTAAATACGCACACGGTAAATACGCACACGGTAAATACGCACACGGTAAATACGCACACGGTAAATACGCACACGGTAAATACGCACACGGTAAATACGCACACGGTAAACACGCACACAGTAAATACGCACACGGTAAATACGCACACGGTAAGTACGCACACGGTAAGTACGCACACGGTAAGTACGCACACGGTAAGTACGCACACGGTAAGTACGTACACGGTAAATACGCACACGGTAAATACGCACACAGTAAGTTCGCACACAGTAAATACGCACACAGTGAATACGCACACAGTAAATACGCACACAGTAAATACGCACACAGTAAATACGCACACAGTAAATACGCACACAGTAAGTACGCACACAGCAAATACGCACACAGTAATTACGCACACAGTAAATACGCACACAGTAAATACGCACACAGTAAATACGCACACAGTAAATACGCACACAGTAAATACGCACACAGTAAATACCCACACAGTAAATACGCACACGGTAAATACGCACACGGTAAATACGCACACGGTAAATACGCACACGGTAAATACGCACACGGTAAATACGCACACGGTAAATACGCACACGGTAAATACGCACACTGTAAATACGCACACGGTAAATACGAACACGGTAAATACGCACACGGTAACTACGAAAACGGTAAATACGCACACGGTAAATACGCACACGGTAAATACGCACACGGTAAGTACGCACACAGTAAATACGCACACAGTAACTACGCACACAGCAAATACGCACACAATAAATACGCACACAGTAAATACGCACACAGTAAATACCCACACAGTAAATACGCACACGGTAAATACGCACACGGTAAAGACGCACACGGTAAATACGCACACGGTAAATACGCACACGGTAAATACGCACACGGTAAATACGCACACGGTAAATACGCACACGGTAAATACGCACACAGTAAATACGCACACGGTAAATACGCACACGTTAAATACGCACACGGTAAATACGCACACGGCAAATACGCACACGGCAAATAAGCACACAGTAAATACGCACACAGTAAATACGCACACAGTAAACACGCACACAGTAAACACGCACACAGTAAATACGCACACAGTAAACACGCACACAGTAAATACGCACACAGTAAATACGCACACAGTAAATACGCACACAGTAAAAACGCACACAGTAAATACGCACACAGTAAATACGCACACAGTAAATACCCAGACAGTAAATACGCACACAGTAAATACGCACACAGTAAATACGCACACAGTAAATACGCACACAGTAAATACGCACACAGTAAACACGCACACAGTAAATACGCACACAATAAATACGCACACAGTAAACACGCACACAGTAAATACGCACACAGTTAATACGCACACAGTAAACACGCACACAGTAAATACGCACACAGTAAATACGCTCACAGTAAAAACGCACACAGTAAATACGCACACAGTAAATACACACACAGTAAATACACACACAGTAAATACACAGACGGTAAACACACACAGTAAATACACACACAGTAAATACACACACAGTAAATACACACACAGTAAATACACACACAGTAAATACACACACACTAACAACACACACAGTAAATGCGCACACAGTAAATACGCACACAGTAAATACGCACACAGTAAATACGCACACAGTAAATACGCACACAGTAAAGACGCACACAGTAAAGACGCACACAGTAAATACTTACACAGTAAATACGCACACAGTAAATACGCACACGGTAATCACGCACACGGTAGACGCGCACACGGTAAACACGCACACGGTAAATACGCACACGGTAAATACGCACACGGTAAATACGCACACGGTAAACACGCACACGGTAAATACGCACACGGTAAAGACGCACACGGTAAATACGCACACGGTAAACACGCACACGGTAAATACGCACACGGTAAATACGCACACGGTAAATACGCACACGGTAAATACGCACACGGTAAATACGCACATGGTAAGTACGCACAAGGTAAGTACGCACACGGTAAATACGCACACGGTAAATACGCACACGGTAAATACGCACACGGTAAATACGCACACTGTAATTACGCACACGGTAAATACGCACTCGGTAAATACGCACACGGTAAATACGCACACGGTAAATACGCACACGGTAAATACGCACACGGTAAATACGCACACGGTAAATACGCACACGGTAAATACGCACACGGTAAATACGCACACGGTAAATACGCACACGGTAAATACTCACACGGTAAATACGCACACTTTAAATACGCACACGGTAAATACGCACACGGTAAATACGCACACGGTAAGTACGCACACGGTAAGTACGCACACGGTAAGTACGCACACGGTAAGTACGCACACGGTAAGTACGCACACGGTAAATACGCACACGGTAAATACGCACATGGTAAGTACGCACAAGGTAAGTACGCACACGGTAAATACGCACACGGTAAATACGCACACGGTAAATACGCACACGGTAAATACGCACACTGTAATTACGCACACGGTAAATACGCACTCGGTAAATACGCACACGGTAAATACGCACACGGTAAATACGCACACGGTAAATACGCACACGGTAAATAGGCACAAGGTAAATACGCACACGGTAATTACGCACACGGTAAATACGCACACGGTAAATACGCACACGGTAAATACGCACACGGTAAATACGCACACATAAAATACGCACACGGTAAATACGCACACGGTAAGTACGCACACGGTAAGTACGCACACGGTAAGTACGCACACGGTAAGTACGCACACGGTAAGTACGCACACGGTAAATACGCACACAGTAAATACGCACACAGTAAATTCGCACACAGTAAATACGCACACAGTAAATACGCACACAGTAAATACGCACACATTAAATACGAACACAGTAAATACGCACACAGTAAATACGCACACAGTAAATACGCACACGCTAAGTACGCACACGGTAAGTACGCACACGGTAAGTACGCACACGGTAAATACGCACACGGTAAATACGCACACGGTAAATACCCACACGGTAAAGACGCACACGGTAAATACGCACACGGTAAATACGCACACGGTAAATACGCACACGGTAAATACGCACACGGTAAATACGCACACGGTAAATACGCACAAGGTAAATACGCACACGGTAAATACGCACACGGTAAATACGCACACGGTAAATACGCACACGGTATATACGCACACGGTAAATACGCACACGGTAAATACGCACACGGTATATACGCACACGGTAAATACGCACACGGTAAATACGCACACGGTAAATACGCACATGATAAATACGCACACGGTAAATACGCACACGGTAAAAACGCACACGGTAAATACGCACACGGTAAATACGCACACGGTAAATACGCACACGGTAAATACGCACACGGTAAATACGCACGCGGTAAATACGCACACGGTAAATACGCACACGGTAAATACGCACACGGTAAACACGCACACGGTAAACACGCACACGGTAAACACGCACACGGTAAACACGCGCACGGTAAATACGCACACGGTAAATACGCACACGGTGAATACGCACACGGTAAATACGCGCACTGTAAATACGAACACGGTAAATACGCACACGGTAAATACGCACACGGTAAATACGCACACGGTAAAAACGCACACGGTAAATACGCACACGGTAAATACGCACACGGTAAATACGCACACAGTAAATACGCACACGGTAAATACGCACACGGTAAATACGCACACAGTAAATACGCACACAGTAAATACGCACACAGTAAATACGCACACAGTAAATACGCACACAGTAAATACGCACACAGTAAATACGCACGCAGTAAATACGCACGCAGTAAATACGCACGCAGTAAATACGCACGCAGTAAATACGCACACAGTAAATACGCACACACTAAATACGCACACAGTAAGTACGCAAACAGTAAATACGCACACAGTAAATACGCACACAGTAAATACGCACACAGTAAATACGCACACAGTAAATACGCACACAGTAAATACGCACACAGTAAATACGCACACAGTAAATACGCACACAGTAAATACGCACACAGTAAAGACGCACACAGTAAAGACGCACACAGTAAATACGCACACAGTAAATACGCACACGGTAAATACACACACGGTAATCACGCACGCGGTAGACACGCACACGGTAAATACGCACACGGTAAATCCGCACACGGTAAATACGCACACGGTAAATACGCACACGGTAAATACGCACACGGTAAATACGCACACGGTAAATACGCACACGGTAAATATGCACAAGGTAAATACGCACACGGTAAATACGCACAAGGTAAATACGCACACGGTAAATACGCACACGGTAAATAGGCACACGGTAAATACGCACACGGTAAATACGCACACAGTAAATACGCACACGGTAAATACGCACACGGTAAATACGCACACGGTAAATTCGCGCACGGTAAATACGCACACGGTAAATACGCACACGGTAAATACGCACACGGTAAATACGCACACGGTAAATACGCACACGGTAAATACGCACACGGTGAATACGCACACTGTAAATACGCACACGGTAAATACGCACACAGAAAATACGCACACAGTAAATACGCACACAGTAAATACGCACACAGTAAATACGCACACAGTAAATACGCACACAGTAAATACGCACACAGTAAATACGCACACAGTAATTACGCACACAGTAAATACGCACACAGTAAATACGCACACAGTAAATACGCTCACAGTAAATACGCACACAGTAACTACGCACACAGTAAATACGCACACAGTAAATACGCACACAGTAAATAAGAACACAGTAAATACGCACACAGTAAATACGCACACTGTAAATACGCACACAGTAAATACGCACACGGTAAATACGCACACGGTAAATACGCACACGGTAAATACGCACACGGTAAATACGCACAGGGTAAATACGCACAAGGTAAATACGCACAGGGTAAATACGCACACGGTAAATACGCACACGGTAAATACGCACACGGCAAATACGCACACGGTAAATACGCACACGGTAAATACGCACACGGTAAATACGCACACGGTAAATACGCACACGGTAAATACGCACACGGTAAGTACGCACACGGTAAGTACGCACACGGTAAATACGCACACGGTAAAAACGCACACGGTAAATACGCACACGGTAAATACGCACACGGTAAAGACGCACACGGTAAATACGCACACGGTAAATACGCACACGGTAAATACGCACACGGTAAATACGCACACGGTAAATACGCACAAGGTAAATACGCACACGGTAAATACGCACACGGTAAATACGCACACGGTAAATACGCACACGGTAAATACGCACACGGTAAATACCCACACGGTAAATACGCACACGGTAAATACGCACACGGTAAATACGCACACGGTAAATACGCACACGGTAAATACGCACACGGTGAATACGCACACGGTAAATACGCACACGGTAAATACGCACACAGTAAATACGCACGCAGTAAATACGCACGCAGTAAATACGCACACAGTAAATACGCACACAGTAAATACGCACACAGTAATTACGCACACAGTAAATACGCACACGGTAAATACGCACACGGTAAATACGCACACGGTAAATACGCAAACGGTAAATACGCACACGGTAAATTTGCACACGGTAAATACGCACACGGTAAATACGCACACGGTAAATACGCACACGGTAAATACGCACACGGTAAATACGCACACGGTAAATACGCACACGGTAAATACGCACACGGTAAATACGCACACGGTAAATACGCACACGGTAAATTTGCACCCGGTGAATACGCACACGGTAAATACGCACACGGTAAATACGCACACGGTAAATACGCACACGGTAAATACGCACACGGTAAATACGCACACGGTAAAAACGCACACGGTAAATACGCACACGGTAAATACGCACACGGTAAATACGCACACGGTAAATACGCACACGGTAAATACGCACACGGAAAATACTCAGACGGTAAATACGCAGACGGTAAATACGCACACGGTAGATACGCACACGGTAAATACGCACACGGTAAATACGCACACGGTAAATACGCACACGGTAAATACGCACACGGTAAATATGCACACGGTAAATACGCACACAGTAAATACGCACACAGTAAATACGCACACAGTAAATACGCACACAGTAAATACGCACACAGTAAATACGCACACAGTAAATACGCACACAGTAAATACGCACACAGTAAATACGCACACAGTAAATACGCACACAGTAAATACGCACACAGTAAATACGCACACAGAAACTACGCACACAGTATATACGCACACAGTAAATACGCACACAGTAAATACGCACACAGTAAATACGCACACAGTAAATACGCACACAGTAAATACGCACACAGTAAATACGCACACAGTAAATACGCACACAGTAAATACGCACACAGTAAATACGCGCACAGTAAATACGCACACAGTAAATGCGCACACAGTAAATACGCACACAGTAAATACGCACACAGTAAATACGCACACAGTAAGTACGCACACAGTAAATACGCACACAGTAAATACGCACACAGTAAGTACGCACACAGTAAATACGCACACAGTAAAGACGCACACAGTGAAGACGCACACAGTAAAGACTCACACAGTAAATACGCACACAGTAAATTTGCACACGGGAAATACACACACGGGAGACACGCACACGGTAGACACGCACGCGGTAGACACGCACACGGTAAATACGCACACGGTAAATACGCACACGGTAAATACGCACACGGTAAATACGCACACGGTAAATACGCACACAGTAAATACGCACACAGTAATCACGCACACAGTAATCACGCACACAGTAAATACGCACACAGTAAATACGCACACAGTAAATACGCACACAGTAAATACGCACACAGTAAATACGCACACAGTAAATACGCACACAGTAAATACGCACACAGTAAATACGCACACAGTAAATACGCACACAGTAATTACGCACACAGTAAATACGCACAGAGTAAATACGCACACAGTAAATACGCTCACAGTAAATACGCACACAGTAACTACGCACACAGTAAATACGCACACGGTAAATACGCACACGGTAAATACGCACACGGTAAATACGCACACGGTAAATACGCACACGGTAAATACGCACACGGTAAATACGCACACGGTAAATACGCACACGGTAAATACGCACACGGTAAGTACGCACACGGTAAGTACGCACACGGTAAATACGCACACGGTAAATACGCACACGGTAAATACGCACACGGTAAATACGCACACGGTAAAGACGCACACGGTAAATACGCACACGGTAAATACGCACACGGTAAATACGCACACGGTAAATACGCACAAGGCAATTACGCACACGGTAAATACGCACACGGTAAATACGCACACGGTAAATACGCACACGGTAAATACGCACACGGTAAATACACACACGGTAAATACCCACACGGTAAATACGCACACGGTAAATACGCACACGGTAAATACGCACACGGTAAATACGCACACGGTAAATACGCACACGGTAAATACGCAGACAGTAAATACGCACACAGTAAATACGCACACAGTAAGTACGCACACAGTAAATACGCACACAGTAAATACGCACACAGTAAATACGCACACAGTAAATACGCACACAGTAATTACGCACACAGTAAATACCTACACAGTAAATACGCACACGGTAAATACGCACACGGTAAATACGCACACGGTAAATACGCACACGGTAAATTTGCACACGGTAAATACGCACACGGTAAATACGCACACGGTAAATACGCACACGGTAAATACGCACACGGTAAATACGCACACGGTAAATACGCACACGGTAAATATGCACACGGTAAATACGCACACGGTAAATACGCACACGGTAAATACGCACACGGTAAATACGCACACGGTAAATACGCACACGGTAAATACGCACACGGTAAATACGCACACGGTAAATACGCACACGGTAAATACGCACACGGTAAATACTCAGACGGTAAATACGCAGACGGTAAATACGCACACGGTAAATACGCACACGGTAAATACGCACACGGTAAATACGCACACGGTAAATACGCACACGGTAAATACGCACACGGTAAATATGCACACAGTAAATACGCACACAGTAAATACGCACACAGTAAATACGCACACAGTAAATACGCACACAGTAAATACGCACACAGTAAATACGCATACAGTAAATACGCACACAGTAAATACGCACACAGTAAAAACGCACACAGTAAATACGCACACAGTAAATACGCACACAGTAAATACGCACACAGAAACTACGCACACAGTAAATACGCACACAGTAAATACGCACACAGTAAATACGCACACAGTAAATACGCACACAGTAAATACGCACACAGTAAATACGCACACAGTAAATACGCACACAGTAAATACGCACACAGTAAAGACGCACACAGTAAATACGCACACGGTAAATACGCATACGGTAAATACACACACGGTAATCACGCACACGGTAGACACGCACGCGGTAGACACGCACACGGTAAATACGCACACAGTAAATACGCACACAGTAAATACGCACACAGTAAATACGCACACAGTAAATGCGCACACAGTAAATACGGACACAGTAAATACGCACACAGTAAATACGCACACAGTAAATACGCACACAGTAAGTACGCACACAGTAAATACGCACACAGTAAAGACGCACACAGTGAAGACGCACACAGTAAAGACGCACACAGTAAATACGCACACAGTAAATACGCACACGGGAAATACACACACGGTCGACACGCACACGGTAGACACGCACGCGGTAGACACGCACACGGTAAATACGCACACGGTAAATACGCACACGGTAAATACGCACACGGTAAATACGCACACAGTAAATACGCCCACGGTAAATACGCACACAGTAATCACGCACACAGTAAATACGCACACAGTAAATACGCACACAGTAAATACGCACACAGTAAATACGCACACAGTAAATACGCACACAGTAAATACGGACACAGTAAATACGCACACAGTAAATACGCACACAGTAAATACGCACACAGTAAATACGCACACAGTAAAAACGCACACAGTAAATACGCACACAGTAAATACGCACACAGTAAATACGCACACAGTAAAAACGCACACAGTAAATACGCACACAGTAAATACGCACACAGTAAATATGCACACAGTAAACACGCACACAGTAAATACGCACACAGTAAATACGCACACAGTAAATACGCACACAGTAAATACGCACACAGTATTTACGCTCACAGTAAATACGCACACAGTAAATACGCACACAGTAAATACGCACACAGTAAATACGCACACAGTAAATAAGCACACAGTAAATACGCACACGGTAAATACGCACACGGTAAATACGCACACGGTAAATACGCACAAGGTAAATACGCACACGGTAAATACGCACACGGTGAATACGCACACGGTAAAGACGCACAAGGTAAATACACACAAGGTAAATACGCACACGGTAAATACGCACACGGTAAATACGCACACGGTAAATACGCACACGGTAAATACGCACACGGTAAATACGCACACGGTAAATACGCACACGGTAAATACGCACACGGTAAATACGCACACGGTAAGTACGCACACGGTAAGTACGCACACGGTAAGTACGCACACGGTAAATACGGACACGGTAAATACGCACACGGTAAATACGCACACGGTAAATACGCACACGGTAAATACGCACACGGTAAATACGCACACGGTAAATACGCACACGGTGAATACGCAAACAGTAAATACGCACACAGTAAATACGCACACAGTAAATACGCACACAGTAAATACGCACACAGTAAATACGCACACAGTAAATACGCACACAGTAAATACGCACACAGTAAATACGCACACAGTAACTACGCACACAGTAAATACGCACACAGTAAATACGCACACAGTAAATACGCACGCAGTAAATACGCACGCAGTAAATACGCACGCAGTAAATACGCACACAGTAAATACGCACACAGTAAATACGCACACAGTAAATACGCACACAGTAATTACGCACACAGTAAATACGCACACAGTAAATACGCACACAGTAAATACGCTCACAGTAAATACGCACACAGTAAATACGCACACAGTAAATACGCACACAGTAAATACGCACACAGTAAATAAGCACACAGTAAATACGCACACGGTAAATACGCACACGGTAAATACGCACACGGTAAATACGCACACGGTAAATACGCACACGGTAAATACGCACACGGTAAATACGCACACGGTAAATACGCACAAGGTAAATACGCACACGGTAAATACGCACACGGTAAATACGCACACGGTAAATACGCACACGGTAAATACGCACACGGTAAATACGCACACGGTAAATACGCACACGGTAAATACGCACACGGTAAATACGCACACGGTAAATACGCACACGGTAAGTACGCACACGGTAAATACGCACACGGTAAATACGCACACGGTAAATACGCACACGGTAAATACGCACACGGTAAATACGCACACGGTAAATACGCACACGGTAAATACGCACACGGTAAATACGCACAAGGTAAATACGCACACGGTAAATACGCACACGGTAAATACGCACACGGTAAATACGCACACGGTAAATACGCACACGGTAAATACGCACACGGTAAATACGCACACGGTAAATACGCACACGGTATAAACGCACACGGTAAATACGCACACGGTAAATACGCACACGGTATATACGCACACGGTAAATACGCACACGGTAAATACGCACACGGTAAATACGCACACGGTAAATACGCACACGGTAAATACGCACACGGTAAAAACGCACACGGTAAATACGCACACGGTAAATACGCACACGGTAAATACGCACACGGTAAATACGCACACGGTAAATACGCACACGGTAAATACGCACACGGTAAATACGCACACGGTAAACACGCACACGGTAAACACGCACACGGTAAATACGCACACGGTAAATACGCACACGGTGAATACGCACACGGAAAATACGCACGGTAAATAGGAACACGGTAAATACGCACACGGTAAATACGCACACGGTAAATACGCACACGGTAAATACGCACACGGTAAAAACGCACACGGTAAATACGCACACAGTAAATACGCACACAGTAAATACGCACACAGTAAATACGCACACAGTAAATACGCACACAGTAAATACGCACACAGTAAATACGCACACAGTAAATACGCACACAGTAAATACGCACACAGTAAATACGCACACAGTAAATACGCACACAGTAAATACGCACACAGTAAGTACGCACACAGTAAATACGCACGCAGTAAGTACGCACACAGTAAATACGCACACAGTAAATACGCACACAGTAAAGACGCACACAGTAAAGACGCACACAGTAAATACGCACACGGTAAATACACACACGGTAATCACGCACACGGTAGACACGCACGCGGTAGACACGCACACGGTAAATACGCACACGGTAAATACGCACACGGTAAATACGCACACGGTAAATACGCACACGGTAAATACGCACACGGTAAATACGCACACGGTAAATACGCACACGGTAAATACGCACAAGGTAAATACGCACACGGTAAATACGCACAGGGTAAATACGCACACGGTAAATACGCACACGGTAAATAGGCACACGGTAAATACGCACACGGTAAATACGCACACGGTAAATACGCACACGGTAAATACGCACACGGTAAATACGCACACGGTAAATACGCACACGGTAAATACGCACGCGGTAGACACGCACACGGTAAATACGCACACGGTAATTACGAACACGGTAAACACGCACACGGTAAATACGCACACGGTAAATACGCACACGGTAAATACGCACACGGTAAATACGCACACGGTAAATACGCACACGGTAAATACGCACACGGTAAATACGCACACGGTAAATACGCACACGGTAAATACGCTCACGGTAAATACGCACACGGTAAATTCGCACACGGTAAATACGCACACGGTAAATACGCACACGGTAAATACGCACACGGTAAATACGCACACGGTAAATACGCACACGGTAAATACGCACACGGTAAATACGCACACGGTAAATACGCACACGGTAAATACGCACACGGTAAATACGCACACGGTAAATACGCACACGGTAAATACGCACAAGGTAAATACGCACACGGTAAATACGCACACGGTAAATACGCACACGGTAAATACGCACACGGTAAATACGCACACGGTAAATACGAACACGGTAAATACGCACACGGTAAATACGCACACGGTAAATACGCACACGGTAAATACGCACACGGTAAATACGCACACGGTAAATACGCACACGGTGAATACGCACACGGTGAATACGCACACGGTAAATACGCACACGGTAAATACGCACAAGGTAAATACGCACACGGTAAATACGCACAAGGTAAATACGGACACGGTAAATACGCACACGGTAAATACGCACACGGTAAATATGCACACGGTAAATACGCACACGGTAAATACGCACACGGTAAATACGCACACGGTAAATACGCACACGGCAAATACGCACACGGTAAATACGCACACGGCGAATACGCACACGGCAAATACGCACACGGTAAATACGCACACGGTAAATACGCACACGGTAAATACGCACACGGTAAATACGCACACGGTAAATACGCACACGGTAAATACGCACACGGTAAATACGCACACGGTAAATACGCACACGGTAAATACGCACACGGTAAATACGCACACGGTAAATACGCACACGGTAAATACGCACACGGTAAATACGCACACGGTAAATACGCACACGGTAAATACGCACACGGTAAATACGCACACGGTAAATACGCACACGGTAAATACGCACACGGTAAATACGCACACGGTAAATACGCACACAGTAAATACGCACACAGTAAATACGCACACAGTAAATACGCACACAGTAAATACGCACACAGTAAATACGCACACAGTAAATACGCACACAGTAAATACGCACACAGTAAATACGCACACAGTAAATACGCACACAGTAAATACGCACACAATAAATACGCACACAGTAAATACGCACAGAGTAAATACGCACAGAGTAAATACGCACACAGTAATTACGCACACAGTAAATACGCACACAGAAAATACGCACACAGTAAATACGCACACAGTAAATACGCACACAGTAAATACGCACACAGTAAATACGCACACAGTAAATACGCACACAGTAAATACGCACACAGTAAATACGCACACAGTAAATACGCACACAGTAAATACGCACACAGTAAATACGCACACAGTAAATACGCACACAGTAAATTCGCACACAGTAAATACGCACACAGTAATTACGCACACAGTAAATACGCACACAGTAAATACGCACACAGTAAATACGCACACAGTAAATACGCACACAGTAAATACGCACACAGTAAATACGCACACAGTAAATACGCACACAGTAAATACGCACACAGTAAATACGCACACAGTAAATACGCACACAGTAAATACGCACACAGTAAATACGCACACAGTAGTTACGCACACAGTAAATACGCACACAGTAAATACGCACACAGTAAATACGCACACGGTAAATACGCACACAGTAAATACGCACACAGTAAATACGCACACAGTAAATACGCACACAGTACATACGCACACAGTAAATACGCACACAGTAAATACGCACACAAAAAATACGCCCACAGTAAATACGCACACAGTAATTACGCACACGGTAATTACGCACACGGTAAATACGCACACGGTAAATACGCACACAGTAAATACGCACACAGTAAATACGCACACAGTAAAGACGCACACAGTAAAGACGCACACAGTAAGTACGCACACGGTAAATACGCACACGGTAAATACGCACACGGTAATCACGCACACGGTAAACACGCACGCGGTAGACACGCACACGGTAAATACGCACACGGTAATTACGAACACGGTAAACACGCACACGGTAAATACGCACACGGTAGATACGCACACGGTAAATACGCACACGGTAAATACGCACACGGTAAATACGCACACGGTAAATACGCACACGGTAAATACGCACACGGTAAATACGCACACGGTAAATACGCACACGGTAAATACGCACACGGTAAATTCGCACACGGTAAATACGCACACGGTAAATACGCACACGGTAAATACGCACACGGTAAATACGCACACGGTAAATACGCACACGGTAAATACGCACACGGTAAATACGCACACGGTAAATACGCACACGGTAAATACGCACACGGTAAATACGCACAAGGTAAATACGCACACGGTAAATACGCACACGGTAAATACGCACACGGTAAATACGCACACGGTAAATACGCACACGGTAAATACGCACACGGTAAATACGCACACGGTAAATACGCACACGGTAAATACGCACACGGTAAATACGCACACGGTAAATACGCACACGGTAAATACGCACACGGTAAATACGCACACGGTGAATACGCACACGGTAAATACGCACACGGTAAATACGCACAAGGTAAATACGCACACGGTAAATACGCACAAGGTAAATACGGACACGGTAAATACGCACACGGTAAATACGCACACGGTAAATACGCACACGGTAAATACGCACACGGTAAATACGCACACGGTAAATACGCACACGGTAAATACGCACACGGTAAATACGCACACGGCAAATACGCACACGGTAAATACGCACACGGCGAATACGCACACGGCAAATACGCACACGGTAAATACGCACACGGTAAATACGCACACGGTAAATACGCACACGGTAAATACGCACACGGTAAATACGCACACGGTAAATACGCACACGGTAAATACGCACACGGTAAATACGCACACGGTAAATACGCACACGGTAAATACGCACACGGTAAATACGCACACGGTAAATACGCACACGGTAAATACGCACACGGTAAATACGCACACGGTAAATACGCACACGGTAAATACGCACACGGTAAATACGCACACGGTAAATACGCACACAGTAAATACGCACACAGTAAATACGCACACAGTAAATACGCACACAGTAAATACGCACACAGTAAATACGCACACAGTAAATACGCACACAGTAAATACGCACACAGTAAATACGCACACAATAAATACGCACACAGTAAATACGCACAGAGTAAATACGCACAGAGTAAATACGCACACAGTAATTACGCACACAATAAATACGCACACAGAAAATACGCACACAGTAAATACGCACACAGTAAATACGCACACAGTAAATACGCACACAGTAAATACGCACACAGTAAATACGCACACAGTAAATACGCACACAGTAAATACGCACACAGTAAATACGCACACAGTAAATACGCACACAGTAAATACGCACACAGTAAATTCGCACACAGTAAATACGCACACAGTAATTACGCACACAGTAAATACGCACACAGTAAATACGCACACAGTAAATACGCACACAGTAAATATGCACACAGTAAATACGCACACAGTAAATACGCACACAGTAAATACGCGCACAGTAAATACGCACACAGTAAATACGCACACAGTAAATACGCACACAGTAAATACGCACACAGTAAATACGCACACAGTAGTTACGCACACAGTAAATACGCACACAGTAAATACGCACACAGTAAATACGCACACGGTAAATACGCACACAGTAAATACGCACACAGTAAATACGCACACAGTAAATACGCACACAGTACATACGCACACAGTAAATACGCACACAGTAAATACGCACACAAAAAATACGCCCACAGTAAATACGCACACAGTAATTACGCACACGGTAATTACGCACACGGTAAATACGCACACGGTAAATACGCACACAGTAAATACGCACACAGTAAATACGCACACAGTAAATACGCACACAGTAAATACGCACACGGTAATTACGCACACGGTAAATACGCACACGGTAAATACGCACACGGTAAATACGCACACGGTAAATTTGCACACGGTAAATTCGCGCACGGTAAATACGCGCACGGTAAATACGCACACGGTAAATACGCACACGGTAAATACGCACACGGTAAATACGCACACGGTAAATACGCACACGGTAAACACGCACACGGTAAACACGCACACGGTAAATACGCACACGGTAAATACGCACACGGTAAATACGCACACGGTAAATACGCACACGGTAAATACGCACACGGTAAATACGCACACGGTAAATAAGCAGACGGTAAATACGCAGACGGTAAACACGCAGACGGTAAACACGCACACGGTAAACACGCACACGGTAAATACGCACACGGTAAATACGCACACGGTAAATACGCACACGGTAAATACGCACACGGTAAATACGCGCACGGTAAATACGCGCACAGTAAATATGCACACAGTAAATACGCACACGGTAAATACGCACACAGTAAATACGCACACAGTAAATACGCACACAGTAAATACGCACACAGTAAATACGCACACAGTAAACACGCACACAGTAAACACGCACACAGTAAATACGCAAACAGTAAATACGCACACAGTAAATACGCACGCAGTAAATACGCACGCAGTAAATACGCACGCGGTAAATACGCACGCGGTAATTACGCACACGGTAAATACGCACACGGTAAATACGCACACGGTAAATACGCACACGGTAAATACGCACACGGTAAATACGCACACGGTAAATACGCACACGGTAAATACGCACACGGTAAATACGCACACGGTAAATACGCACACGGTAAACACGCACACGGTGAATACGCAGACGGTGAATACCCACACGGTAAATACGCACAAGGTAAATACGCACAAGGTAAATACGCACACGGTAAATACGCACACGGTAAATACGCACACGGTAAATACGCACACGGTAAGTACGCACACGGTAAGTACGCACACGGTAAGTACGCACACGGTAAGTACGCACACGGTAAGTACGCACACGGTAAGTACGCACACGGTAAGTACGCACACGGTAAGTACGCACACGGTAAATACGCACACGGTAAATACGCACACGGTAAATACGCACACGGTAAATACGCACACGGTAAATACGCACACGGTAAATACGCACACGGTAAATACGCACACGGTAAATACGCACACGGTAAATACGCACACGGTAAATACGCACACGGTAAATACGCACACAGTAAATACGCACACAGTAAATACGCACACGGTAAATACGCACACGGTAAATACGCACACGGTAAATACGCACACGGTAATTACGCACACGGTAAATACGCACACGGTAAATACGCACACGGTAAATACGCACACGGTAAATACGCACACGGTAAATACGCACACGGTAAATACGCACACGGTAAATACGCACACGGTAAATACGCACACGGTAAATACGCACACGGTAAACACGCACACGGTAAACACGCACACGGTGAATACCCACACGGTAAATACGCACAAGGTAAATACGCACACGGTAAATACGCACACGGTAAATACGCACACGGTAAATACGCACACGGTTAATACGCACACGGTAAATACGCACACGGTAAGTACGCACACGGTAAGTACGCACACGGTAAGTACGCACACGGTAAGTACGCACACGGTAAGTACGCACACGGTAAGTACGTACACGGAAAGTACGCACACGGTAAGTACGCACACGGTAAATACGCACACGGTAAATACGCACACGGTAAATACGCACACGGTAAATACGCACACGGTAAAGACGCACACGGTAAATACGCACACGGTAAATACGCACACAGTAAATACGCACACAGTAAATACGCACTCAGTAAATACGCACACAGTAAATACGCACACAGTAAATACGCACACAGTAAATACGCACACAGTAAATACGCACACAGTAAATACGCACACAGTAAATACGCACACAGTAAATACGCACACAGTAAATACGCACACAGTAAATACGCACACAGTAAATACGCACACAGTAAGTACGCACACAGTAAATACGCACACAGTTAATACGCACACAGTAAAGACGCACACAGTAAAGACGCACACGGTAAATACGCACACGGTAAACACACACACGGTAATCACGCACACGGTAGACACGCACGCGGTAGACACGCACACGGTAAATACGCACACGGTAAATACGCACACAGTAAATACGCACACAGTAAATACGCACACAGTAACTACGCACACAGTAAATACGCACACAGTAAATACGCACACAGTAAGTACGCACACAGTAAATACGCACACAGTTAATACGCACACAGTAAAGACGCACACAGTAAAGACGAACACGGTAAATACGCACACGGTAAATACGCACACGGTAAATACGCACACGGTAAATACGCACACGGTAATTACGCACACGGTAAATACGCACACGGTAAATACGCACACGGTAAATACGCACACGGTAAATACGCACACGGTAAATACGCACACGGTAAATACGCACACGGCAAATACGCACACGGTAAATACGCACACGGTAAATACGCACACGGTAAATACGCACACGGTAAATACGCACACGGTAAATACGCACACGGTAAATACGCACAAGGTAAATACGCACACGGTAAATACGCACAAGGTAAATACGCACACGGTAAATACGCACACGGTAAATAGGCACACGGTAAATACGCACACGGTAAATACGCACACGGTAAATACGCACACGGTAAATACGCACACGGTAAATACGCACACGGTAAATACGCACACGGTAAATACGCACACGGCAAATACGCACACGGTAAATACGCACACGGCGAGTACGCACACGGCAAATACGCACACGGTAAATACGCACACGGTAAATACGCACACGGTAAATACGCACACGGTAAATACGCACACGGTAAATACGCACACGGTAAATACGCACACGGTAAATACGCACACGGTAAATACGCACACGGTAAATACGCACACGGTAAATACGCACACGGTAAATACGCACACGGTAAATACGCACACGGTAAATACGCACACGGTAAATACGCACACGGTAAATACGCACACGGTAAATACGCACACGGTAAATACGCACTCGGTAAATACGCACACAGTAAATACGCACACAGTAAATACGCACACAGTAAATACGCACACGGTAAATACGCACACGGTAAATACGCACACAGTAAATACGCACACAGTAAATACGCACACAGTAAATACGCACACAGTAAATACGCACACAGTAAATACGCACACAGTAAATACGCACAGAGTAAATACGCACACAATAAATACGCACACAATAAATACGCACACAGTAAATACGCACACAGTAAATACGCACACGGTAAATACGCACACGGTAAATACGCACAAGGTAAATACGCACAAGGTAAATACGCACACGGTAAATACGCACACGGTAAATACGCACACGGTAAATACGCACACAGTAAATACGCACACAGTAAATACGCACACAGTAAATACGCACACAGTAAGTACGCACACAGTAAGTACGCACACAGTAAATACGCACACAGTAAATACGCACACAGTAAATACGCACACAGTAAATACGCACACAGTAATTACGCACACAGTAAATACGCACACAGTAAATACGCACACAGTAAATACGCACACAGTAAATACGCACACAGTAAATACGCACACAGTAAATACGCACACAGTAAATACGCACACAGTAAATACGCACACGGTAAATACGCACACGGTAAATACGCACACGGTAAATACGCACACGGTAAATACGCACACGGTAAATACGCACAAGGTAAATACGCACAAGGTAAATACGCACAAGGTAAATACGCACACGGTAAATACGCACACGGTAAATACGCACACGGTAAATACGCACACGGTAAATACGCACACGGTAAATACGCACACGGTAAATACGCACACGGTAAATACGCACACGGTAAATACGCACACGGTAAATACGCAGACGGTAAATACGCACACGGTAAATACGCACACGGTAAATACGCACACGGTGATTACGCACACGGTAAATACGCACACGGTAAATACGCACACGGTAAATACGCACACGGTAAATACGCACACGGTAAATACGCACACAGTAAATACGCACACAGTAAATACGCACACAGTAAATACGCACACAGTAAATACGCACACGGTAAATACGCACACGGTAAATACGCACACAGTAAAGACGCACACAGTAAATACGCACACAGTAAATACGCACACAGTAAATACGCACACAGTAAATACGCACACAGTAAATACGCACACAGTAAATACGCACACAGTAAGTACGCACACAGTAAATACGCACACAGTAAATACGCACACAGTAAATACGCACACAGTAAATACGCACACAGTAATTACGCACACAGTAAATACGCACACAGTAAATACGCACACAGTAAATACGCTCACAGTAAATACGCACACAGTAAATACGCGCACAGTAAATAAGCGCACAGTAAATACGCACACAGTAAATACGCACACGGTAAATACGCACACGGTAAATACGCACACGGTAAATACGCACACGGTAAATACGCACACGGTAAATACGCACAAGGTAAATACGCACAAGGTAAATACGCACACGGTAAATACGCACACGGTAAATACGCACACGGTAAATACGCACACGGTAAATACGCACACGGTAAATACGCACACGGTAAATACGCACACGGTAAATACGCACACGGTAAATACGCACACGGTAAATACGCACACGGTAAGTACGCACACGGTAAGTACGCACACGGTAAATACGCACACGGTAAATACGCACACGGTAAAAACGCACACGGTAAAGACGCACACGGTAAATACGCACACGGTAAATACGCACACGGTAAATACGCACACGGTAAATACGCACACGGTAAATACGCACACAGTAAATACGCACACAGTAAATACGCACACGGTAAATACGCACACGGTAAATACGCACACGGTAAATACGCACACAGTAAAGACGCACACAGTAAATACGCACACAGTAAATACGCACACAGTAAATACGCACACAGTAAATACGCACACAGTAAATACGCACACAGTAAATACGCACACAGTAAGTACGCACACAGTAAATACGCACACAGTAAATACGCACACAGTAAATACGCACACAGTAAATACGCACACAGTAATTACGCACACAGTAAATACGCACACAGTAAATACGCACACAGTAAATACGCTCACAGTAAATACGCACACAGTAAATACGCACACAGTAAATACGCACACAGTAAATACGCACACAGTAAATAAGCACACAGTAAATACGCACACGGTAAATACGCACACGGTAAATACGCACACGGTAAATACGCACACGGTAAATACGCACACGGTAAATACGCACACGGTAAATACGCACAAGGTAAATACGCACAAGGTAAATACGCACACGGTAAATACGCACACGGTAAATACGCACACGGTAAATACGCACACGGCAAATACGCACACGGTAAATACGCACACGGTAAATACGCACACGGTAAATACGCACACGGTAAATACGCACACGGTAAACACGCACACGGTAAACACGCACACGGTAAGTACGCACACGGTAAATACGCACACGGTAAATACGCACACGGTAAAAACGCACACGGTAAATACGCACACGGTAAAGACGCACACGGTAAATACGCACACGGTAAATACGCACACGGTAAATACGCACACGGTAAATACGCACACGGTAAATACGCACAAGGTAAATACGCACACGGTAAATACGCACACGGTAAATACGCACACGGTAAATACGCACACGGTAAATACGCACACGGTAAATACGCACACGGTAAATACGCACACGGTAAATACGCACACGGTAAATACGCACACGGTAAATACGCACACGGTATATACGCACACAAAAATACGCACACGGTAAATACGCACACGGTAAATACGCACACGGTAAATACGCACACAATAAATACGCACACGGTAAATACGCACACGGTAAATACGCACACGGTAAATACGCACACGGTAAATACGCACACGGTAAATACGCACACGGTAAATACGCACACGGTAAATACGCACACGGTAAATACGCACACGGTAAATACGCACAGGGTAAATACGCACACGGTAAATACGCACACGGTGAATACGCACACGGTGAATACGCACACTGTAAATACGCACACGGTAAATACGCACACGGTAAATACGCACACAAAAATACGCACACGGTAAATACGCACACGGTAAATACGCACACGGTAAATATGCACACGGTAAATACGCAAACGGTAAATACGCACACGGTAAATACGCACACGGTAAATACGCACAGGGTAAATACGCACACGGTAAATACGCACACGGTAAATACGCACACGGTGAATACGCACACTGTAAATACGCACACGGTAAATACGCACACGGTAAATACGCACACGGTAAATACGCACACGGTAAATACGCACACGGTAAATACGCACAAGGTAAATACGCACACGGTAAATACGCACACGGTAAATACGCACACGGTAAATACGCACACGGTAAATACGCACACGGTAAATACGCACACGGTAAATACGCACACGGTAAATACGCACACGGTAAATACGCACACGGTAAATACGCACACGGTATATACGCACACAAAAATACGCACACGGTAAATACGCACACGGTAAATACGCACACGGTAAATACGCACACAATAAATACGCACACGGTAAATACGCACACGGTAAATACGCACACGGTAAATACGCACCTGGTAAATACGCACACGGTAAATATGCACACGGTAAATACGCACACGGTAAATACGCACACGGTACAAAAGCACACGGTAAATACGCACAGGGTAAATACGCACACGGTAAATACGCACACGGTAAATACGCACACGGTGAATACGCACACTGTAAATACGCACACGGTAAATACGCACACGGTAAATACGCACACGGTAAATACGCACACGGTAAATACGCACACGGTAAATACGCACACGGTAAATACGCACACGGTAAATACGCACACGGTAAATACGCACACTGTAAATACGCACACGGTAAATACGCACACAGTAAATACGCACACAGTAAATACGCACACAGTAAATACGCACACAGTAAATACGCACACAGTAAATACGCACACAGTAAATACGCACACAGTAAAGACGCACACAGTAAATACGCACACAGTAAATACGCACACAGTAAATACGCACACAGTAAATACGCACACAGTAAATACGCACACAGTAAATACGCACACAGTAAATACGCACACAGTAAATACGCACACAGTTAATACGCACACAGTAAATACGCACACAGTAAATACGCACACAGTAAATACGCACACAGTAAAGACGCACACAGTAAAGACGCACACAGTAGATACGCACACAGTAAATACGCACACAGTAAATATGCACACGGTAAATACGCACACGGTAATCACGCACACGGTAGACACGCACGCGGTAGACACGCACACATTAAATACGCACACAGTAAATACGCACACAGTAAAAACGCACAAAGTATATACGCACAAAGTAAATACGCACACAGTAAATACGCACACAGTAAATACGCACACAGTAAATACGCACACGGTAAATACGCACACGGTAAATACGCACACAGTAATTACGCACACAGTAAATACGCACACAGTAAGTACGCACACAGTAAATACGCACACAGTAAATACGCACACAGTAAAGACGCACACAGTAAATACGCACACAGTAAATACGCACACGGTAAATACGCACACGGTATATACGCACACGGTAATCACGCACACGGTAGACACGCACGCGGTAGACACGCACGCGGTAAATAAGCATGCGGTAAATTCGCACGCGGTAAATACGCACGCGGTAAATACGCACGCGGTAAATACGCACGCGGTAAATACGCACACGGTAAATACGCACACGGTAAATACGCACACGGTAAATACGCACACGGTAAATACGCACACGGTAAATACGCACACGGTAAACACGCACAAGGTAAATACGCGCACGGTAAATACGCGCACGGTAAATACGCACACGGTAAATACGCACACGGTAAATACGCAAACGGTAAATACGCACACGGTAAATACGCACACGGTAAATACGCACACGGTAAATACGCACACGGTAAATACGCACACGGTAAACACGCACACGGTAAATACGCACACGGTAAATACGCACACGGTAAATTTGCTTACGGTAAATACGCACACGGTAAATACGCACAAGGTAAATACGCACACGGTAAATACGCACACGGTAAATACGCACAAGGTAAATACGCACACGGTAAATACGCACACGGTAAATACGCACACGGTAAATACGCACACGGTAAATACGCACACGGTAAATACGCACACGGTAAATACGCACACGGTAAATACGCACACGGTAAATACGCACACGGTAAATACGCACACGGTAAATACGCACACGGTAAATACGCACACGGTAAATACGCACACGGTAAATACGCACAAGGTAAATACGCACACGGTAAATACGCACAAGGTAAATACGCACACGGTAAATACGCACATGGTAAATAGGCACACGGTAAACACGCACACGGTAAATACGCACACGGTAAATACGCACACGGTAAATACGCACACGGTAAATACGCACACGGTAAATACGCACACGGTAAATACGCACACGGTAAATACGCACACACTAAATACGCACACGGTAAATACGCTCACGGTAAATACGCACACGGTAAATACGCACACGGTAAATACGCACACAGTAAATACGCACACGGTAAATACGCACACGGTAAATACGCACACGGTAAATACGCACACGGTAAATTTAAACACGGTAAATACGCACACGGTAAATTTAAACACGGTAAATACGCACACAGTAAATACGCACACAGTAAATACGCACACAGTAAATACGCACACAGTAAATACGCACACAATAAATACGCACAAAGTAAATACGCACACAGTAAATACGCACACAGTAAATACGCACACAGTAAATACGCACACAGTAAATACGCACACAGTAAATACGCACACAGTAAATACGCACACAGTAAATACGCACACAGTAAATACGCACACAGTAAATACGCACACAGTAATTACGCACACAGTAAATACGCACACAGTAAATACGCACACAGTAAATACGCACACAGTAAATACGCACACAGTAAATACGCACACAGTAAATACGCACACAGTAAATACGCACACAGTAAATACGCACACAGTAAATACGCACACAGTAAATACGCACACAGTAAATACGCACACAGTAAATTCGCACACAGTAAATACGCACACAGTAATTACGCACACAGTAAATACGCACACAGTAAATACGCACACAGTAAATACGCACACAGTAAATACGCACACAGTAAATACGCACACAGTAAATACGCACACAGTAAATACGCACACAGTAAATACGCACACAGTAAATACGCACACAGTAATTACGCACACTGTAAATACGCACACGGTAAATACGCACACGGTAAATACGCACACGGTAAATACGCACACGGTAAATACGCACACGGTAAATACGCACACGGTAAATACGCACACGGTAAATACGCACACGGTAAATACGCACACGGTAAATACGCACACGGTAAATACGCACACGGTAAATACGCACACGGTAAATACGCACACGGTAAATTTGCACACGGTGAATACGCAAACGGTAAATACGCACACGGTAAATACGCACACGGTAAATACGCACACGGTAAATACGCACACGGTAAGTACGCACACGGTGAATACGCACACGGTAAATACGCACACGGTAAATACGCACACGGTAAATACGCACACGGTAAATACGCACACGGTAAATACGCACACGGTAAATTTGCACACGGTAAATACGCACACGGTAAATACGCACACGGTAAATACGCACACGGTAAATACGCACACGGTAAATACGCAGACGGTAAATACGCACACGGTAAATACGCACACGGTAAATACGCACACGGTAAATACGCACACGGTAAATACGCACACGGTAAATACGCACACGGTAAATACGCACACGGTAAATACGCACACGGTAAATACGCACACGGTAAATACGCACACGGCAAATACGCACTTGGTAAACACGCACACGGTAAATACGCACACGGTAAATACGCACACGGTAAATACGCACACGGTAAATACGCACACAGTAAATACGCACACAGTAAATACGCACACAGTAAATACGCACACAGTAAATATGCACACAGTAAATACGCACACAGTAAATACGCACACAGTAAATACGCACACAGTAAATACGCACACAGTAAATACGCACACAGTAAATACGCACACAGTAAATACGCACACAGTAAATACGCACACAGTAAATACGCACACAGTAATTACGCACACAGTAAATACGCACACAGTAAATACGCACACAGTAAATACGCACACGGTAAATACGCACACAGTAAATACGCACACGGTAAATACGCACACGGTAAATACGCACACGGTAAATACGCAGACGGTAAATACGCACACGGTAAATTCGCACACGGTAAATACGCACACGGTAAATACGCACACGGTAAATACGCACACGGTAAATACGCACACGGTAAATACGCACACGGTAAATACGCACACGGTAAACACGCACACGGTAAACACGCACACGGTAAACACGCACACGGTAAATACGCACACGGTAATTACGCACACGGTAAATACGCACACGGTAAGTACGCACACGGTAAGTACGCACACGGTAAATACGCACACGGTAAATACGCACACGGTAAATACGCACACGGTAAATACGCACACGGTAAATACGCACACGGTAAATACGCACACGGTAAATACGCACACGGTAAATACGCACACGGTAAATACGCACAAGGTGAATACGCACACGGTAAATACGCACACGGTAAATACGCACACGGTAAATACGCACACGGTGAATACGCACACGGTAAATACGCACTGGGTAAATACGCGCACGGTAAATACGCACACGGTAAATACGCACACGGTAAATACGCACAAGGTAAATACGCACACGGTAAATACGCACACGGTAAATACGCACACGGTAAATACGCACACGGTAAATACGCACACGGTAAATACGCACAAGGTAAACACGCACACGGTAAATACGCACACGGTAAATACGCACACGGTAAATAGGCAAACGGTAAATAGGCACACGGTAAATAGGCACACGGTAAATACGCACACGGTAAATACGCACACGGTAAATACGCACACGGTAAATACGCACACGGTAAATACGCACACGGTAAATACGCACACGGTAAATACGCACACGGTAAATACGCACACGGTAAATACGCACACGGTAAATACGCACACGGTAAATACGCACACGGTAAATACGCACACGGTAAATACGCACACGGTAAATACGCACACGGTAAATACGCACACGGTAAATACGCACACGGTAAATACGCACACGGTAAATACGCACACGGTAAATACGCACACGGTAAATACGCACACGGTAAATACGCACACGGTAAATACGCACACGGTAAATACGCACACAGTAAATACGCACACAGTAAATACGCACACAGTAAATACGCACACAGTAAATACGCACACAGTAAATACGCAAACAGTAAATACGCACACAGTAAATACGCACACAGTAAATACGCACACAGTAAATACGCACACAGTAAATACGCACACAGTAAATACGCACACAGTAAATACGCACACAGTAAATACGCACACAGTAAATACGCACACAGTAAATACGCACACAGTAAAGACGCACACAGTAAATACGCACACAGTAAATACGCACACAGTAAATACGCACACAGTAATTACTCACACAGTAAATACGCACACAGTAATTACGCACACAGTAAATACGCACACAGCAAATACGCACACAGTAAATACGCACACAGTAAATACGCACACAGTAAATACGCACACGGTAAATACGCACAAGGTAAATACGCACACAGTAAATACGCACACAGTAAATACGCACACAGTAAATACGCACACAGTAAATACGCACACGGTAAATACGCACACGGTAAATACGCACACGGTAAATACGCACACGGTAAATACGCACACGGTAATTACGCACACGGTAAATACGCACAAGGTAAATACGCACACGGTGAATACGCACACAGTAAATACGCACACAGTAAATACGCACACGGTAAATACGCACACGGTAAATACGCACACAGTAAATACGCACACAGTAAATACGCACACAGTAAATACGCACACAGTAAATACGCACACGGTAAATACGCACACGGTAAATACGCACACGGTAAGTACGCACACGGTAAATACGCAGACGGTAATTACGCACACGGTAAATACGCACAAGGTAAATACGCACAAGGTAAATACGCACACGGTAAATACGCGCACGGTAAATACGCACACGGTAAATACGCATACGGTAAATACGCACACGGTAAATACGCACACGGTAAATACGCACACGGTAAATACGCACACGGTAAGTACGCACACGGTAAGTACGCACACGGTAAGTACGTACACGGTAAGTACGCACACGGTAAGTACGCACACGGTAAGTACGCACACGGTAAGTACGCACACGGTAAGTACGCACACGGTAAATACGCACACGGTAAATACGCACACGGTAAATACGCACACGGTAAATACGCACACAGTAAATACGCACACAGTAAATACGCACACAGTAAATACGCACACAGTAAAGACGCACACAGTAAATACGCACACAGTAAATACGCACACAGTAAATACGCACACAGTAAATACGCACACAGTAAATACGCACACAGTAAATACGCACACAGTAATTACGCACACAGGAAATACGCACACAGTAATTACGCACACAGTAAATACGCACACAGTAATTACGCACACGGTAATTACGCACACGGTAAATACGCACACGTTAATTACGCACACGGTAAATACGCACACGGTAAATACGCACACGGTAAATACGCACACGGTAAATACGCACACGGTAAATACGCACACGGTAAATACGCACACGGTAAATACGCACACGGTAAATACGCACACGGTAAATACGCACACGGTAAATACGCACACGGTAAATACGCACACGGTAAATACGCACACGGTAAATACGCACACGGTAAATACGCACACGGTAAATACGCACACGGTAAATACGCACACGGTAAATACGCACACGGTAAATACGCACACGGTAAATACGCACACGGTAAATACGCACACGGTAAATACGCACACGGTAAATACGCACACGGTAAATACGCACACGGTAAATACGCACACGGTAAATACGCACACGGTAAATACGCACACGGTAAATACGCACACGGTAAATACGCACACGGTAAATACGCATACGGTAAATACGCACACGGTAAATACGCACACGGTAAATACGCACACGGTAAATACGCACACGGTAAGTACGCACACGGTAAGTACGCACACGGTAAGTACGTACACGGTAAGTACGCACACGGTAAGTACGCACACGGTAAGTACGCACACGGTAAGTACGCACACGGTAAGTACGCACACGGTAAATACGCACACGGTAAATACGCACACGGTAAATACGCACACGGTAAATACGCACACAGTAAATACGCACACAGTAAATACGCACACAGTAAATACGCACACAGTAAAGACGCACACAGTAAATACGCACACAGTAAATACGCACACAGTAAATACGCACACAGTAAATACGCACACAGTAAATACGCACACAGTAAATACGCACACAGTAATTACGCACACAGGAAATACGCACACAGTAATTACGCACACAGTAAATACGCACACAGTAATTACGCACACGGTAATTACGCACACGGTAAATACGCACACGTTAATTACGCACACGGTAAATACGCACACGGTAAATACGCACACGGTAAATACGCACACGGTAAATACGCACACGGTAAATACGCACACGGTAAATACGCACACGGTAAATACGCACACGGTAAATACGCACACGGTAAATACGCACACGGTAAATACGCACACGGTAAATACGCACACGGTAAATACGCACACGGTAAATACGCACACGGTAAATACGCACACGGTAAATACGCACACGGTAAATACGCACACGGTAAATACGCACACGGTAAATACGCACACGGTAAATACGCACACGGTAAATACGCACACGGTAAATACGCACACGGTAAATACGCACACGGTAAATACGCACACGGTAAATACGCACACGGTAAATACGCACACGGTAAATACGCACACGGTAAATACGCACACGGTAAATACGCACACGGTAAATACGCACACGGTAAATACGCACACGGTAAATACGCACACGGTAAATACGCACAAGGTAAATAAGCACAAGGTAAATACGCACACGATAAATACGCACACGGTAAATACGCACACGGTAAATAGGCACACGGTAAATACGCACACGGTAAATACGCACACGGTAAATACGCACACGGTAAATACACACACGGTAAATACGCACACGGTAAATACGCACACGGTAAATACGCACACGGTAAATACGCACGCGGTAAATATGCACACGGTAAATACGCACACGGTAAATATGAACACGGTAAATACGCACACGGTAAATACGCACACGGTAAATACGCACACGGTAAATACGCACACGGTAAATACGCACACGGTAAATACGCACACGGTAAATACGCACACGGTAAATACGCACACGGTAAATACGCACACGGTAAATACGCACACAGTAAATACGCATAAAGTAAATACGCACACAGTAAATACGCACACAGTAAATACGCACACAGTAAATACGCACACAGTAAATACGCACACAGTAAATACGCACACAGTAAATACGCACACAGTAAATACGCACACAGTAAAAACGCACACAGTAAATACGCACACAGTAAAGACTCACACAATAAATACGCACAAAGTAAATACGCACACAGTAAATACGCACACAGTAAATACGCACACAGTAAATACGCACACAGTAAATACGCACACAGTAAATACGCACACAGTAAATACGCACACAGTAAATACGCACACAGTAAATACGCACACAGTAAATACGCACGCAGTAAATACGCACGCAGTAAATACGCACGCAGTAAATACGCACACAGTAAATACGCACACAGTAAATACGCACACAGTAAATACGCACACAGTAAATACGCACACAGTAATTACGCACATAGTAAATTCGCACACAGTAAATACGCACACAGTAAATACGCACACAGTAAATACGCACACAGTAAATACGCACACAGTAAGTACGCACACAGTAATTACGCACACAGTAAATACGCATACGGTAAATACGCACACGGTAAATACGCACACGGTAAATACGCATACGGTAAATACGCACACGGTAAATACGCACACGGTAAATACGCACACGGTAAATACGCACACGGTAAATACGCACACGGTAAGTACGCACACGGTAAGTACGTACACGGTAAGTACGCACATGGTAAGTACGCACACGGTAAGTACGCACACGGTAAGTACGCACACGGTAAGTACGCACACGGTAAATACGCACACGGTAAATACGCACACGGTAAATACGCACACGGTAAATACGCACACAGTAAATACGCACACAATAAATACGCACACAGTAAATACGCACACAATAAAGACGCACACAGTAAATACGCACACAGTAAATACGCACACAGTAAATACGCACACAGTAAATACGCACACAGTAAATACGCACACAGTAAATACGCACACAGTAAATACGCACACAGTAATTACGCACACAGGAAATACGCACACAGTAATTACGCACACAGTAAATACGCACACAGTAATTACGCACACGGTAATTACGCACACGGTAAATACGCACACGTTAACTACGCACACGGTAAATACGCACACGGTAAATACGCACACGGTAAATACGCACACGGTAAATACGCACACGGTAAATACGCACACGGTAAATACGCACACGGTAAATACGCACACGGTAAATACGCACACGGTAAATACGCACACGGTAAATACGCACACGGTAAATACGCACACGGTAAATACGCACACGGTAAATACGCACACGGTAAATACGCACACGGTAAATACGCACACGGTAAATACGCACACGGTAAATACGCACACGGTAAATACGCACACGGTAAATACGCACACGGTAAATACGCACACGGTAAATACGCACACGGTAAATACGCACACGGTAAATACGCACACGGTAAATACGCACACGGTAAATACGCACACGGTAAATACGCACACGGTAAATACGCACACGGTAAATACGCACACGGTAAATACGCACACGGTAAATACGCACACGGTAAATACGCACACGGTAAATACGCACACGGTAAATACGCACAAGGTAAATAAGCACAAGGTAAATACGCACACGATAAATACGCACACGGTAAATACGCACACGGTAAATAGGCACACGGTAAATACGCACACGGTAAATACGCACACGGTAAATACGCACACGGTAAATACACACACGGTAAATACGCACACGGTTAATACGCACACGGTAAATACGCACACGGTAAATACGCACGCGGTAAATATGCACACGGTAAATACGCACACGGTAAATATGAACACGGTAAATACGCACACGGTAAATACGCACACGGTAAATACGCACACGGTAAATACGCACACGGTAAATACGCACACGGTAAATACGCACACGGTAAATACGCACACGGTAAATACGCACACGGTAAATACGCACACGGTAAATACGCACACAGTAAATACGCATAAAGTAAATACGCACACAGTAAATACGCACACAGTAAATACGCACACAGTAAATACGCACACAGTAAATACGCACACAGTAAATACGCACACAGTAAATACGCACACAGTAAATACGCACACAGTAAAAACGCACACAGTAAATACGCACACAGTAAATACTCACACAATAAATACGCACAAAGTAAATACGCACACAGTAAATACGCACACAGTAAATACGCACACAGTAAATACGCACACAGTAAATACGCACACAGTAAATACGCACACAGTAAATACGCACACAGTAAATACGCACACAGTAAATACGCACACAGTAAATACGCACGCAGTAAATGTGCACGCAGTAAATACGCACGCAGTAAATACGCACACAGTAAATACGCACACAGTAAATACGCACACAGTAAATACGCACACAGTAATTACGCACACAGTAAATTCGCACACAGTAAATACGCACACAGTAAATACGCACACAGTAAATACGCACACAGTAAATACGCACACAGTAAGTACGCACACAGTAATTACGCACACAGTAAATACGCACACAGTAAATACGCACACAGTAAATACGCACACAGTAAATACGCACACAGTAAATACGCACACGGTAAATACGCACACGGTAAATACGCACACGGTGAATACGCACACAGTAAATACGCACACAGTAAATACGCACACAGTAAATACGCACACGGTAGATACGCACACGGTAAATACGCACACGGTAAATACGCACACGGTAAACACGCACACGGTAATTACGCACACGGTAAATCTGCACAAGGTAAATACGCACAAGGTAAATACGCACACGGTAAATACGCACACGGTAAATACGCACACGGTAAATACGCACACGGTAAATACGCACACGGTAAATACGCACACGGTAAATACGCACACGGTAAATACGCACACGGTAAGTACGCACACGGTAAGTACGCACACGTTAAGTACGCACACGGTAAGTACGCACACGGTAAGTACGCACACGGTAAGTACGCACACGGTAAATACGCACACGGTAAAGACGCACACGGTAAATACGCACACGGTAAATACGCACACAGTAAACACGCACACAATAAATACGCACACAGTAAATACGCACACAGTAAATACGCACACAGTAAATACGCACACAGTAAATACGCACACAGTAAATACGCACACAGTAAATACGCACACAGTAAATACGCACACAGTAAATACGCACACAGTAATTACGCACACAGTAAATACGCACACAGTAATTACGCACACAGTAAAGACGCACACAGTAAATACGCACACAGTAAATACGCACACAGTAAATACGCACACAGTAAATACGCACACGGTAAATACGCACACGGTAAATACGCACACGGTAAATACGCACACGGTAAATACGCACACGGTAAATACGCACACGGTAAATACGCACACGGTAAATACGCACTTGGTAAACACGCACACGGTAAATACGCACACGGTAAATACGCACAAGGTAAATACGCACACAGTAAATACGCGCACAGTAAATACGCACACAGTAAATACGCACACAGTAAATACGCACACAGTAAACACGCACACAGTAAATATGCACACAGTAAATACGCACACAGTAAATACGCACACAGTAAATACGCACACAGTAAATACGCACACAGTAAATACGCAGACAGTAAATACGCACACAGTAACTACGCACACAGTAAATACGCACACAGTAAATACGCACACAGTAAATACGCACACAGTAAATACGCACACAGTAAATACGCACACAGTAAATACGCACACAGTAAATACGCACACAGTAAATACGGACACAGTAAATACGCACACAGTAAATACGCACACAGTAAATACGCACACAGTAAATACGCACACAGTAAATACGCACACAGTAAATACGCACACGGTAATTACGCACACGGTGAATACGCACACGGTGAATACGCACACGGTAAATACGCACACGGTAAATACGCACACGGTAAATACGCACACGGTAAATACGCACACGGTAAATACGCACACGGTAAATACGCACACAGTAAATACGCTCACAGTAAATACGCACACAGTAAATACGCTCACAGTAAATACGCACACAGTAAATACGCACACAGTAAATACGCACACAGTAAATACGCACACAGTAAATAAGCACACAGTAAATACGCACACAGTAAATACGCACACGGTAAATACGCACACGGTAAATACGCACACGGTAAATACGCACACGGTAAATACGCACACGGTAAATACGCACAAGGTAAATACGCACAAGGTAAATACGCACACGGTAAATACGCACACGGTAAATACGCACACGGTAAATACGCACACGGTAAATACGCACACGGTAAATACGCACACGGTAAATACGCACACGGTAAATACGCACACGGTAAGTACGCACACGGTAAGTACGCACACGGTAAATACGCACACGGTAAATACGCACACGGTAAAAACGCACACGGTAAATACGCACACGGTAAAGACGCACACGGTAAATACGCACACGGTAAATACGCACACGGTAAATACGCACACGGTAAATACGCACACGGTAAATACGCACAAGGTAAATACGCACACGGTAAATACGCACACGGTAAATACGCACACGGTAAATACGCACACGGTAAATACGCACACGGTAAATACGCACACGGTAAATACGCACACGGTAAATACGCACACGGTAAATACGCACACGGTAAATACGCACACGGTATATACGCACACAAAATGACGCACACGGTAAATACGCACACGGTAAATACGCACACGGTAAATACGCACACAATAAATACGCACACGGTAAATACGCACACGGTAAATACGCACACGGTAAATACGCACACGGTAAATACGCACATGGTAAATACGCACACGGTAAATACGCACACGGTAAATACGCACACGGTAAATACGCACACGGTAAATACGCACACTGTAAATACGCACACGGTAAATACGCACACAGTAAATACGCACACAGTAAATACGCACACAGTAAATACGCACACAGTAAATACGCACACAGTAAATACGCACACAGTAAATACGCACACAGTAAAGACGCACACAGTAAATACGCACACAGTAAATACGCACACAGTAAATACGCACACAGTAAATACGCACACAGTAAATACGCACACAGTAAATACGCACACAGTAAATACGCACACAGTAAATACGCACACAGTAAATACGCACACAGTAAATACGCACACAGTAAATACGCACACAGTAAAGACGCACACAGTAGATACGCACACAGTAAATACGCACACAGTAAATATGCACACGGTAAATACGCACACGGTAATCACGCACACGGTAGACACGCACGCGGTAGACACGCACACATTAAATACGCACACAGTAAATACGCACACAGTAAATACGCACACAGTAAATACGCACAAAGTAAATACGCACACAGTAAATACGCACACAGTAAATACGCACACAGTAAATACGCACACAGTAAATACGCACACAGTAAATACGCACACAGTAAATACGCACACAGTAAATACGCACAAAGTAAATACGCACAAAGTAAATACGCACACAGTAAATACGCACACAGTAAATACGCACACAGTAAATACGCACACGGTAAATACGCACACGGTAAATACGCACACAGTAATTACGCACACAGTAAATACGCACACAGTAAGTACGCACACAGTAAATACGCACACAGTAAATACGCACACAGTAAAGACGCACACAGTAAATACGCACACAGTAAATACGCACACGGTAAATACGCACACGGTATATACGCACACGGTAATCACGCACACGGTAGACACGCACGCGGTAGACACGCACGCGGTAAATAAGCACGCGGTAAATACGCACGCGGTAAATACGCACACGGTAAATACGCACACGGTAAATACGCACACGGTAAATACGCACACGGTAAATACGCACACGGTAAATACGCACACGGTAAATACGCACACGGTAAATACGCACACGGTAAATACGCACACGGTAAATACGCACAAGGTAAATACGCGCACGGTAAATACGCGCACGGTAAATACGCACACGGTAAATACGCACACGGTAAATACGCAAACGGTAAATACGCACACGGTAAATACGCACACGGTAAATACGCACACGGTAAATACGCACACGGTAAATACGCACACGGTAAACACGCACACGGTAAATACGCACACGGTAAATACGCACACGGTAAATTTGCTTACGGTAAATACGCACACGGTAAATACGCACAAGGTAAATACGCACACGGTAAATACGCACACGGTAAATACGCACAAGGTAAATACGCACACGGTAAATACGCACACGGTAAATACGCACACGGTAAATACGCACACGGTAAATACGCACACGGTAAATACGCACACGGTAAATACGCACACGGTAAATACGCACACGGTAAATACGCACACGGTAAATACGCACACGGTAAATACGCACACGGTAAATACGCACACGGTAAATACGCACACGGTAAATACGCACACGGTAAATACGCACACGGTAAATACGCACACAGTAAATACGCTCACAGTAAATACGCACACAGTAAATACGCTCACAGTAAATACGCACACAGTAAATACGCACACAGTAAATACGCACACAGTAAATACGCACACAGTAAATAAGCACACAGTAAATACGCACACAGTAAATACGCACACGGTAAATACGCACACGGTAAATACGCACACGGTAAATACGCACACGGTAAATACGCACACGGTAAATACGCACAAGGTAAATACGCACAAGGTAAATACGCACACGGTAAATACGCACACGGTAAATACGCACACGGTAAATACGCACACGGTAAATACGCACACGGTAAATACGCACACGGTAAATACGCACACGGTAAATACGCACACGGTAAGTACGCACACGGTAAGTACGCACACGGTAAATACGCACACGGTAAATACGCACACGGTAAAAACGCACACGGTAAATACGCACACGGTAAAGACGCACACGGTAAATACGCACACGGTAAATACGCACACGGTAAATACGCACACGGTAAATACGCACACGGTAAATACGCACAAGGTAAATACGCACACGGTAAATACGCACACGGTAAATACGCACACGGTAAATACGCACACGGTAAATACGCACACGGTAAATACGCACACGGTAAATACGCACACGGTAAATACGCACACGGTAAATACGCACACGGTAAATACGCACACGGTATATACGCACACAAAATGACGCACACGGTAAATACGCACACGGTAAATACGCACACGGTAAATACGCACACAATAAATACGCACACGGTAAATACGCACACGGTAAATACGCACACGGTAAATACGCACACGGTAAATACGCACATGGTAAATACGCACACGGTAAATACGCACACGGTAAATACGCACACGGTAAATACGCACACGGTAAATACGCACACTGTAAATACGCACACGGTAAATACGCACACAGTAAATACGCACACAGTAAATACGCACACAGTAAATACGCACACAGTAAATACGCACACAGTAAATACGCACACAGTAAATACGCACACAGTAAAGACGCACACAGTAAATACGCACACAGTAAATACGCACACAGTAAATACGCACACAGTAAATACGCACACAGTAAATACGCACACAGTAAATACGCACACAGTAAATACGCACACAGTAAATACGCACACAGTAAATACGCACACAGTAAATACGCACACAGTAAATACGCACACAGTAAAGACGCACACAGTAGATACGCACACAGTAAATACGCACACAGTAAATATGCACACGGTAAATACGCACACGGTAATCACGCACACGGTAGACACGCACGCGGTAGACACGCACACATTAAATACGCACACAGTAAATACGCACACAGTAAATACGCACACAGTAAATACGCACAAAGTAAATACGCACACAGTAAATACGCACACAGTAAATACGCACACAGTAAATACGCACACAGTAAATACGCACACAGTAAATACGCACACAGTAAATACGCACACAGTAAATACGCACAAAGTAAATACGCACAAAGTAAATACGCACACAGTAAATACGCACACAGTAAATACGCACACAGTAAATACGCACACGGTAAATACGCACACGGTAAATACGCACACAGTAATTACGCACACAGTAAATACGCACACAGTAAGTACGCACACAGTAAATACGCACACAGTAAATACGCACACAGTAAAGACGCACACAGTAAATACGCACACAGTAAATACGCACACGGTAAATACGCACACGGTATATACGCACACGGTAATCACGCACACGGTAGACACGCACGCGGTAGACACGCACGCGGTAAATAAGCACGCGGTAAATACGCACGCGGTAAATACGCACACGGTAAATACGCACACGGTAAATACGCACACGGTAAATACGCACACGGTAAATACGCACACGGTAAATACGCACACGGTAAATACGCACACGGTAAATACGCACACGGTAAATACGCACACGGTAAATACGCACAAGGTAAATACGCGCACGGTAAATACGCGCACGGTAAATACGCACACGGTAAATACGCACACGGTAAATACGCAAACGGTAAATACGCACACGGTAAATACGCACACGGTAAATACGCACACGGTAAATACGCACACGGTAAATACGCACACGGTAAACACGCACACGGTAAATACGCACACGGTAAATACGCACACGGTAAATTTGCTTACGGTAAATACGCACACGGTAAATACGCACAAGGTAAATACGCACACGGTAAATACGCACACGGTAAATACGCACAAGGTAAATACGCACACGGTAAATACGCACACGGTAAATACGCACACGGTAAATACGCACACGGTAAATACGCACACGGTAAATACGCACACGGTAAATACGCACACGGTAAATACGCACACGGTAAATACGCACACGGTAAATACGCACACGGTAAATACGCACACGGTAAATACGCACACGGTAAATACGCACACGGTAAATACGCACAAGGTAAATACGCACACGGTAAATACGCACAAGGTAAATACGCACACGGTAAATACGCACATGGTAAATAGGCACACGGTAAACACGCACACGGTAAATACGCACACGGTAAATACGCACACGGTAAATACGCACACGGTAAATACGCACACGGTAAATACGCACACGGTAAATACGCACACGGTAAATACGCACACAGTAAATACGCACACGGTAAATACGCTCACGGTAAATACGCACACGGTAAATACGCACACGGTAAATACGCACACAGTAAATACGCACACGGTAAATACGCACACGGTAAATACGCACACGGTAAATACGCACACGGTAAATTTAAACACGGTAAATACGCACACGGTAAATACGCACACAGTAAATACGCACACAGTAAATACGCACACAGTAAATACGCACACAGTAAATACGCACACAGTAAATACGCACACAATAAATACGCACAAAGTAAATACGCACACAGTAAATACGCACACAGTAAATACGCACACAGTAAATACGCACACAGTAAATACGCACACAGTAAATACGCACACAGTAAATACGCACACAGTAAATACGCACACAGTAAATACGCACACAGTAAATACGCACACAGTAATTACGCACACAGTAAATACGCACACAGTAAATACGCACACAGTAAATACGCACACAGTAAATACGCACACAGTAAATACGCACACAGTAAATACGCACACAGTAAATACGCACACAGTAAATACGCACACAGTAAATACGCACACAGTAAATACGCACACAGTAAATACGCACACAGTAAATACGCACACAGTAAATACGCACACAGTAAATACGCACACAGTAAATACGCACACAGTAAATTCGCACACAGTAATTACGCACACAGTAAATACGCACACAGTAAATACGCACACAGTAAATACGCACACGGTAAATACGCACACAGTAAATACGCACACAGTAAATTCGCACACAGTAAATACGCACACAGTAATTACGCACACAGTAAATACGCACACAGTAAATACGCACACGGTAAATACGCACACAATAAATACGCACAAAGTAAATACGCACACAGTAAATACGCACACAGTAAATACGCACACAGTAAATACGCACACAGTAAATACGCACACAGTAAATACGCACACAGTAAATACGCACACAGTAAATACGCACACAGTAAATACGCACACAGTAAATACGCACACAGTAATTACGCACACAGTAAATACGCACACAGTAAATACGCACACAGTAAATACGCACACAGTAAATACGCACACAGTAAATACGCACACAGTAAATACGCACACAGTAAATACGCACACAGTAAATACGCACACAGTAAATACGCACACAGTAAATACGCACACAGTAAATACGCACACAGTAAATACGCACACAGTAAATACGCACACAGTAAATACGCACACGGTAAATACGCACACAGTAAATACGCGCACGGTAAACACGCACACAGTAATTACGCACACAGTAAATACGCACACAGTAAATACGCACACAGTAAATACGCACACGGTAAATACGCACACAGTAAATACGCACACAGTAAATTCGCACACAGTAAATACGCACACAGTAATTACGCACACAGTAAATACGCACACAGTAAATACGCACACAGTAAATACGCACACAGTAAATACGCACACAGTAAATACGCACACAGTAAATACGCACACAGTAAACACGCACACAGTAATTACGCACACAGTAAATACGCACACAGTAAATACGCACACAGTAAATACGCACACAGTAAATACGCACACAGTAAATACGCACACAGTAAATACGCACACAGTAAAGACGCACACAGTAGATACGCACACAGTAAATACGCACACAGTAAATATGCACACGGTAAATACGCACACGGTAATCACGCACACGGTAGACACGCACGCGGTAGACACGCACACATTAAATACGCACACAGTAAATACGCACACAGTAAATACGCACACAGTAAATACGCACAAAGTAAATACGCACACAGTAAATACGCACACAGTAAATACGCACACAGTAAATACGCACACAGTAAATACGCACACAGTAAATACGCACACAGTAAATACGCACACAGTAAATACGCACAAAGTAAATACGCACAAAGTAAATACGCACACAGTAAATACGCACACAGTAAATACGCACACAGTAAATACGCACACGGTAAATACGCACACGGTAAATACGCACACAGTAATTACGCACACAGTAAATACGCACACAGTAAGTACGCACACAGTAAATACGCACACAGTAAATACGCACACAGTAAAGACGCACACAGTAAATACGCACACAGTAAATACGCACACGGTAAATACGCACACGGTATATACGCACACGGTAATCACGCACACGGTAGACACGCACGCGGTAGACACGCACGCGGTAAATAAGCACGCGGTAAATACGCACGCGGTAAATACGCACACGGTAAATACGCACACGGTAAATACGCACACGGTAAATACGCACACGGTAAATACGCACACGGTAAATACGCACACGGTAAATACGCACACGGTAAATACGCACACGGTAAATACGCACACGGTAAATACGCACAAGGTAAATACGCGCACGGTAAATACGCGCACGGTAAATACGCACACGGTAAATACGCACACGGTAAATACGCAAACGGTAAATACGCACACGGTAAATACGCACACGGTAAATACGCACATGGTAAATACGCACACGGTAAATACGCACACGGTAAACACGCACACGGTAAATACGCACACGGTAAATACGCACACGGTAAATTTGCTTACGGTAAATACGCACACGGTAAATACGCACAAGGTAAATACGCACACGGTAAATACGCACACGGTAAATACGCACAAGGTAAATACGCACACGGTAAATACGCACACGGTAAATACGCACACGGTAAATACGCACACGGTAAATACGCACACGGTAAATACGCACACGGTAAATACGCACACGGTAAATACGCACACGGTAAATACGCACACGGTAAATACGCACACGGTAAATACGCACACGGTAAATACGCACACGGTAAATACGCACACGGTAAATACGCACAAGGTAAATACGCACACGGTAAATACGCACAAGGTAAATACGCACACGGTAAATACGCACATGGTAAATAGGCACACGGTAAACACGCACACGGTAAATACGCACACGGTAAATACGCACACGGTAAATACGCACACGGTAAATACGCACACGGTAAATACGCACACGGTAAATACGCACACGGTAAATACGCACACAGTAAATACGCACACGGTAAATACGCTCACGGTAAATACGCACACGGTAAATACGCACACGGTAAATACGCACACAGTAAATACGCACACGGTAAATACGCACACGGTAAATACGCACACGGTAAATACGCACACGGTAAATTTAAACACGGTAAATACGCACACGGTAAATACGCACACAGTAAATACGCACACAGTAAATACGCACACAGTAAATACGCACACAGTAAATACGCACACAGTAAATACGCACACAATAAATACGCACAAAGTAAATACGCACACAGTAAATACGCACACAGTAAATACGCACACAGTAAATACGCACACAGTAAATACGCACACAGTAAATACGCACACAGTAAATACGCACACAGTAAATACGCACACAGTAAATACGCACACAGTAAATACGCACACAGTAATTACGCACACAGTAAATACGCACACAGTAAATACGCACACAGTAAATACGCACACAGTAAATACGCACACAGTAAATACGCACACAGTAAATACGCACACAGTAAATACGCACACAGTAAATACGCACACAGTAAATACGCACACAGTAAATACGCACACAGTAAATACGCACACAGTAAATACGCACACAGTAAATACGCACACAGTAAATACGCACACAGTAAATACGCACACAGTAAATTCGCACACAGTAAATACGCACACAGTAATTACGCACACAGTAAATACGCACACAGTAAATACGCACACAGTAAATACGCACACAGTAAATACGCACACAGTAAATACGCACACAGTAAATACGCACACAGTAAACACGCACACAGTAATTACGCACACAGTAAATACGCACACAGTAAATACGCACACAGTAAATACGCACACAGTAAATACGCACACGGTAAATACGCACACGGTAAATACGCACACGGTAAATACGCACACGGTAGATACTCACACGGTGAATACGCACACGGTAAATACGCACACGGTAAATACGCACACGGTAAATACGCAGACGGTAAATACGCACACGGTAAATACGCACACGGTAAATACGCACACGGTAAATACGCACACGGTAAATACGCAGACGGTAAATACGCACACGGTAAATTCGCACACGGTAAATACGCACACGGTAAATACGCACACGGTAAATACGCACACGGTAAATACGCACACGGTAAATACGCACACGGTAAATACGCACACGGTAAACACGCACACGGTAAACACGCACACGGTAAACACGCACACGGTCAATACGCACACGGTAATTACGCACACGGTAAATACGCACACGGTAAGTACGCACACGGTAAGTACGCACACGGTAAATACGCACACGGTAAATACGCACACGGTAAATACGCACACGGTAAATACGCACACGGTAAATACGCACACGGTAAATACGCACACGGTAAATACGCACACGGTAAATACGCACACGGTAAATACGCACAAGGTGAATACGCACACGGTAAATACGCTCACGGTAAATACGCACACGGTAAATACGCACACGGTAAATACGCACACGGTAAATACGCACTGGGTAAATACGCGCACGGTAAATACGCACACGGTAAATACGCACACGGTAAATACGCACAAGGTAAATACGCACACGGTAAATACGCACACGGTAAATACGCACACGGTAAATACGCACACGGTAAATACGCACACGGTAAATACGCACAAGGTAAACACGCACACGGTAAATACGCACACGGTAAATACGCACACGGTAAATAGGCACACGGTAAATAGGCACACGGTAAATAGGCACACGGTAAATACGCACACGGTAAATACGCACACGGTAAATACGCACACGGTAAATACGCACACGGTAAATACGCACACGGTAAATACGCACACGGTAAATACGCACCCGGTAAATACGCACACGGTAAATACGCACACGGTAAATACGCACACGGTAAATACGCACACGGTAAATACGCACACGGTAAAAACGCACACGGTAAATACGCACACGGTAAATACGCACACGGTAAATACGCACACGGTAAATACGCACACGGTAAATACGCACACGGTAAATACGCACACGGTAAATACGCACACGGTAAATACGCACACGGTAAATACGCACACAGTAAATACGCACACAGTAAATACGCACACAGTAAATACGCACACAGTAAATACGCACACAGTAAATACGCACACAGTAAATACGCACACAGTAAATACGCAAACAGTAAATACGCACACAGTAAATACGCACACAGTAAATACGCACACAGTAAATACGCACACAGTAAATACGCACACAGTAAATACGCACACAGTAAATACGCACACAGTAAATACGCACACAGTAAATACGCACACAGTAAATACGCACACAGTAAATACGCACACAGTAAATACGCACACAGTAAATACGCACACAGCAATTACTCACACAGTAAATACGCACACAGTAATTACGCACACAGTAAATACGCACACAGCAAATACGCACACAGTAAATACGCACACAGTAAATACGCACACAGTAAATACGCACACGGTAAATACGCACAAGGTAAAAACGCACACAGTAAATACGCACACAGTAAGTACGCACACAGTAAATACGCACACAGTAAATACGCACACGGTAAATACGCACACGGTAAATACGCACACGGTAAACACGCACACGGTAAATACGCACACGGTAATTACGCACACGGTAAATACGCACAAGGTAAATACGCACACGGTGAATACGCACACAGTAAATACGCACACAGTAAATACGCACACGGTAAATACGCACACGGTAAATACGCACACAGTAAATACGCACACAGTAAATACGCACACAGTAAATACGCACACAGTAAATACGCACACGGTAAATACGCACACGGTAAATACGCACACGGTAAGTACGCACACGGTAAATACGCAGACGGTAATTACGCACACGGTAAATACGCACAAGGTAAATACGCACAAGGTAAATACGCACACGGTAAATACGCACACGGTAAATACGCACACGGTAAATACGCATACGGTAAATACGCACACGGTAAATACGCACACGGTAAATACGCACACAGTAAATACGCACACGGTAAATACGCACACGGTAAGTACGCACACGGTAAGTACGCACACGGTAAGTACGCACACGGTAAGTACGCACACGGTAAGTACGCACACGGTAAGTACGCACACGGTAAGTACGCACACGGTAAATACGCACACGGTAAATACGCACACGGTAAATACGCACACGGTAAATACGCACACAGTAAATACGCACACAATAAATACGCACACAGTAAATACGCACACAATAAAGACGCACACAGTAAATACGCACACAGTAAATACGCACACAGTAAATACGCACACAGTAAATACGCACACAGTAAATACGCACACAGTAAATACGCACACAGTAAATACGCACACAGTAAATACGCACACAGTAATTACGCACACAGTAAATACGCACACAGTAATTACGCACACAGTAAATACGCACACAGTAATTACGCACACGGTAATTACGCACACGGTAAATACGCACACGGTAATTACGCACACGGTAAATACGCACACGGTAAATACGCACACGGTAAATACGCACACGGTAAATACGCACACGGTAAATACGCACACGGTAAATACGCACACGGTAAATACGCACACGGTAAATACGCACACGGTAAATACGCACACGGTAAATACGCACACGGTAAATACGCACACGGTAAATACGCACACGGTAAATACGCACACGGTAAATACGCACACGGTAAATACGCACACGGTAAATACGCACACGGTAAATACGCACACGGTAAATACGCACACGGTAAATACGCACACGGTAAATACGCACACGGTAAATACGCACACGGTAAATACGCACACGGTAAATACGCACACGGTAAATACGCACACGGTAAATACGCACACGGTAAATACGCACACGGTAAATACGCACACGGTAAATACGCACACGGTAAATACGCACACGGTAAATACGCACACGGTAAATACGCACACGGTAAATACGCACAAGGTAAATAAGCACAAGGTAAATACGCACACGATAAATACGCACACGGTAAATACGCACACGGTAAATAGGCACACGGTAAATACGCACACGGTAAATACGCACACGGTAAATACGCACACGGTAAATACACACACGGTAAATACGCACGCGGTAAATATGCACACGGTAAATACGCACACGGTAAATATGAACACGGTAAATACGCACACGGTAAATACGCACACGGTAAATACGCACACGGTAAATACGCACACGGTAAATACGCACACGGTAAATACGCACACGGTAAATACGCACACGGTAAATACGCATAAAGTAAATACGCACACGGTAAATACGCACACGGTAAATACGCATAAAGTAAATACGCACACAGTAAACACGCACACAGTAAACACGCACACAGTAAATACGCACACAGTAAATACGCACACAGTAAATACGCACACAGTAAAAACGCACACAGTAAATACGCACACAGTAAATACTCACACAGTAAAAACGCACACAGTAAATATGCACACAGTAAATACGCACACAGTAAATACGCACACAGTAAATACGCACACAGTAAATACGCACACAGTAAATACGCACACAGTAAATACGCACACAGTAAATACGCACACAGTAAATACGCACACAGTAAATACGCACGCAGTAAATACGCACGCAGTAAATACGCACGCAGTAAATACGCACGCAGTAAATACGCACACAGTAAATACGCACACAGTAAATACGCACACAGTAAATACGCACACAGTAATTACGCACATAGTAAATTCGCACACAGTAAATACGCACACAGTAAATACGCACACAGTAAATACGCACACAGTAGATACGCACACAGTAAGTACGCACACAGTAATTACGCACACAGTAAATACGCACACAGTAAATACGCACACAGTAAATACGCACACAGTAAATACGCACACAGTAAATACGCACACGGTAAATACGCACACGGTAAATACGCACACGGTGAATACGCACACAGTAAATACGCACACGGTAAATACGCACACAGTAAATACGCACACGGTAGATACGCACACGGTAAATACACACACGGTAAATACGCACACGGTAAACACGCACACGGTAATTACGCACACGGTAAATACGCACAAGGTAAATACGCACAAGGTAAATACGCACACGGTAAATACGCACACGGTAAATACGCACAAGGTAAATACGCACACGGTAAATACGCACACGGTAAATACGCACACGGTAAATACGCACACGGTAAATACGCACATGGTAAGTACGCACACGGTAAGTACGCACACGTTAAGTACGCACACGGTAAGTACGCACACGGTAAGTACGCACACGGTAAGTACGCACACGGTAAATACGCACACGGTAAAGACGCACACGGTAAATACGCACACGGTAAATACGCACACAGTAAACACGCACACAATAAATACGCACACGGTAAATACGCACACAGTAAACACGCACACAATAAATACGCACACAGTAAATACGCACACAGTAAATACGCACACAGTAAATACGCACACAGTAAATACGCACACAGTAAATACGCACACAGTAAATACGCACACAGTAATTACGCACACAGTAAATATGCACACAGTAATTACGCACACAGTAAAGACGCACACAGTAAATACGCACACAGTAATTACGCACACAGTAAATACGCACACAGTAAATACGCACACGGTAAATACGCACACGGTAAATACGCACACGGTAAATACGCACACGGTTAATACGCACACGGTAAATACGCACACGGTAAATACGCACACGGTAAACACGCACACGGTAAACACGCACACGGTAAACACGCACACGGTCAATACGCACACGGTAATTACGCACACGGTAAATACGCACACGGTAAGTACGCACACGGTAAGTACGCACACGGTAAATACGCACACGGTAAATACGCACACGGTAAATACGCACACGGTAAATACGCACACGGTAAATACGCACACGGTAAATACGCACACGGTAAATACGCACACGGTAAATACGCACACGGTAAATACGCACAAGGTGAATACGCACACGGTAAATACGCACACGGTAAATACGCACACGGTAAATACGCACACGGTAAATACGCACACGGTAAATACGCACTGGGTAAATGCGCGCACGGTAAATACGCACACGGTAAATACGCACACGGTAAATACGCACAAGGTAAATACGCACACGGTAAATACGCACACGGTAAATACGCACACGGTAAATACGCACACGGTAAATACGCACACGGTAAATACGCACAAGGTAAACACGCACACGGTAAATACGCACACGGTAAATACGCACACGGTAAATAGGCACACGGTAAATAGGCACACGGTAAATAGGCACACGGTAAATACGCACACGGTAAATACGCACACGGTAAATACGCACACGGTAAATACGCACACGGTAAATACGCACACGGTAAATACGCACACGGTAAATACGCACCCGGTAAATACGCACACGGTAAATACGCACACGGTAAATACGCACACGGTAAATACGCACACGGTAAATACGCACACGGTAAAAACGCACACGGTAAATACGCACACGGTAAATACGCACACGGTAAATACGCACACGGTAAATACGCACACGGTAAATACGCACACGGTAAATACGCACACGGTAAATACGCACACGGTAAATACGCACACAGTAAATACGCACACAGTAAATACGCACACAGTAAATACGCACACAGTAAATACGCACACAGTAAATACGCACACAGTAAATACGCAAACAGTAAATACGCACACAGTAAATACGCACACAGTAAATACGCACACAGTAAATACGCACACAGTAAATACGCACACAGTAAATACGCACACAGTAAATACGCACACAGTAAATACGCACACAGTAAATACGCACACAGTAAATACGCACACAGTAAATACGCACACAGTAAATACGCACACAGTAAATACGCACACAGTAAATACGCACACAGTAAATACGCACACAGTAAATACGCACACAGTAATTACTCACACAGTAAATACGCACACAGTAATTACGCACACAGTAAATACGCACACAGTAAATACGCACACAGTAAATACGCACACAGTAAATACGCACACAGTAAATACGCACACGGTAAATACGCACAAGGTAAATACGCACACAGTAAATACGCACACAGTAAATACGCACACAGTAAATACGCACACAGTAAATACGCACACGGTAAATACGCACACGGTAAATACGCACACGGTAAATACGCACACGGTAAATACGCACACGGTAATTACGCACACGGTAAATACGCACAAGGTAAATACGCACACGGTGAATACGCACACAGTAAATACGCACACAGTAAATACGCACACGGTAAATACGCACACGGTAAATACGCACACAGTAAATACGCACACAGTAAATACGCACACAATAAATACGCACACAGTAAATACGCACACAGTAAATACGCACACAGTAAATACGCACACAGTAAATACGCACACAGTAAATACACACACAGTAATTACGCACACAGTAAATACGCACACAGTAAATACGCACACAGTAATTACGCACACAGTAAATACGCACACAGTAAATACGCACACAGTAAATACGCACACAGTAAATACGCACACAGTAAATACGCACACAGTAAATACACACACAGTAATTACGCACACAGTAAATACGCACACAGTAAATACGCACACAGTAATTACGCACACAGTAAATACGCACACAGTAAATACGCACACAGTAAATACGCACACAGTAAATACGCACACAGTAAATACGCACACAGTAAATACGCACACGGTAAATACGCAGACGGTAAATACGCACACGGTAAATACGCACACGGTAAATACGCACAAGGTAAATACGCACACGGTAAATACGCACAAGGTAAATACGCACACGGTAAATACGCACACGGTAAATACGCACACGGTAAATACGCACACGGTAAATACGCACACGGTAAATACGCACACGGTAAATACGCACACGGTGAATACGCACACGGTAAATACGCACACGGTAAATACGCACACGGTGAATACGCACACGGTAAATACGCACACGGTAAATACGCACACGGTAAATACGCACACAGTAAATACGCACACAGTAATTACGCACACAGTAAATACGCACGCAGTAAATACGCACGCAGTAATTACGCACACAGTAAATACGCACACAGTAAATACGCACACAGTAAATACGCACACAGTAGATGCGCACACAGTAAATACGCACACGGTAAATACGCACACGGTAAATACGCACACGGTAAATACGCAGACGGTAAATACGCACACGGTAAATACGCACACGGTAAATACGCACACGGTAAATACGCACACGGTAAATACGCACACGGTAAATACGCACACGGTAAATACGCACACGGTAAATTCGCACACGGTAAATACGCACACGGTAAATACGCACACGGTAAAGACGCACACGGTAAATACGCACACGGTAAACACGCACACGGTAAACACGCACACGGTAAATACGCACACGGTAAATACGCACACGGTAAACTCGCACACGGTAAATACGCACACGGTAAATACGCACACGGTAAATACGCACACGGTAAATACGCACACGGTAAATACGCACACGGTAAATACGCACACGGTAAATACGCACACGGTAAATACGCACACGGTAAATACGCACACGGTAAACACGCACACGGTAAATACGCACACGGTAAATACTCACACGGTAAATACGCACACTTTAAATACGCACACGGTAAATACGCACACGGTAAATACACACACGGTAAATACGCACACGGTAAATACGCACACGGTAAATACGCACACGGCAAATACGCACAGGGCAAATAAGCACACGGTAAATACGCACACGGTAAATACGCACACGGTAAATACGCACACGGTAAATACGCACACGGTAAATACGCACACGGTAAATACGCACACGGTAAATACGCACACGGTAAATACGCACACGGTAAGTACGCACACGGTAAGTACGCACACGGTAAGTACGCACACGGTAAATACGCACACAATAAATTCGCACACAGTAAAGACGCACACAGTAAATATGCACACAGTAAAAACGCACACATTAAATACGCACACAGTAAATACGCACACGGTAAATACGCACACAGTAAGTACGCACACAGTAAATACGCACACAGTAATTACGCACACAGTAAATACGCACACAGTAAATACGCACACAGTAAATACGCACACAGTAAATACGCACACAGTAAATACGCACACAGTAAATACCCATCAGTAAATACGCACACGGTAAATACGCACACGGTAAATACGCACACGGTAAATACGCACACGGTAAATACGCACACGGTAAATACGCACACGGTAAATACGCACACGGTAAATACGCACACTGTAAATACGCACACGGTAAATACGAACACGGTAAATACGCACACAGTAACTACGAAAACGGTAAATACGCACACGGTAAATACGCACACGGTAAATACGCACACGGTAAGTACGCACACAGTAAATACGCACACAGTAACTACGCACACAGCAAATACGCACACAATAAATACGCACACAGTAAATACGCACACAGTAAATACCCACACAGTAAATACGCACACGGTAAATACGCACACGGTAAAGACGCACACGGTAAATACGCACACGGTAAATACGCACACGGTAAATACGCACACGGTAATTATGCACACGGTAAATACGCACACGGTAAATACGCACACGGTAAATACGCACACGGTAAATACGCACACGTTAAATACGCACACGTTAAATACGCACACGGTAAATACGAACACGGCAAATACGCACACGGCAAATAAGCACACAGTAAATACGCACACAGTAAATACGCACACAGTAAACACGCACACAGTAAACACGCACACAGTAAATACGCATACAGTAAACACGCACACAGTAAATACGCACACAGTAAATACGCACACAGTAAATACGCACACAGTAAAAACGCACACAGTAAATACGCACACAGTAAATACGCACACAGTAAATACCCAGACAGTAAATACGCACACAGTAAATACGCACACAGTAAATACGCACACAGTAAATACGCACACAGTAAATACGCACACAGTAAATACGCACACAGTAAATACGCACACAATAAATACGCACACAGTAAACACGCACACAGTAAATACGCACACAGTTAATACGCACACAGTAAATACGCACACAGTAAATACGCACACAGTAAATACGCACACAGTAAAAACGCACACAGTAAATACGCACACAGTAAATACACACACAGTAAATACACACACAGTAAATACACAGACGGTAAACACACACAGTAAATACACACACAGTAAATACACACACAGTAAATACACACACAGTAAATACACACACAGTAAATACACACACACTAACAACACACACAGTAAATACGCACACAGTAAATACGCACACAGTAAATACGCACACAGTAAATACGCACACAGTAAATACGCACACAGTAAAGACGCACACAGTAAAGACGCACACAGTAAATACTTACACAGTAAATACGCACACAGTAAATACGCACACGGTAATCACGCACACGGTAGACGCGCACACGGTAAACACGCACACGGTAAATACGCACACGGTAAATACGCACACGGTAAACACGCACACGGTAAATACGCACACGGTAAATACGCACACGGTAAATACGCACACGGTAAACACGCACACGGTAAACACGCACACGGTAAATACGCCCACGGTAAATACGCACACGGTAAATACGCACACGGTAAATACGCACACGGTAAATACGCACACGGTAAGTACGCACAAGGTAAGTACGCACACGGTAAATACGCACACGGTAAAAACGCACACGGTAAATACGCACACGGTAAATACGCACACTGTAATTACGCACACGGTAAATACGCACTCGGTAAATACGCACACGGTAAATACGCACACGGGAAATACGCACACGGTAAATACGCACACGGTAAATAGGCACAAGGTAAATACGCACACGGTAAATACGCCCACGGTAAATACGCACACGGTAAATACTCACACGGTAAATACGCACACTTTAAATACGCACACGGTAAATACGCACACGGTAAATACACGCACGGTAAATACGCACACCGTAAATACGCACACGGTAAATACGCACACGGCAAATACGCACAGGGAAAATAAGCACACGGTAAATACGCACACGGTAAGTACGCACACGGTAAGTACGCACACGGTAAGTACGCACACGGTAAATTTGCACAGGGTAAATACGCACACAGTAAATACGCACACAGTAAATTCGCACACAGTAAATACGCACACAGTAACTACGCACACAGTAAATACGCATACATTAAATACGCACACAGTAAATACGCACGCAGTAAATACGCACACAGTAAGTACGCACACAGTAAATACGCACACAGTAAATACGCACACAGTAAATACGCACACAGTAAATACGCACACAGTAAATACGCACACAGTAAGTACGCACACAGTAAATACGCACACAGTAAATACCCACACGGTAAACACGCACACGGTAAATACGCACACGGTAAATACGCACACGGTAAATACGCACACGGTAAATACGCACACGGTAAATACGCACACGGTAAATACGCACACGGTAAATACGCACACGGTAAATACGAACACGGTAAATACGCACACGGTAACTACGCAAACGGTAAATACGCACACGGTAAATACGCACATGGTAAATACGCACACGGTAAGTACGCACACAGTAATACGCACACAGTAACTACGCACACAGCAAATACGCACACAATAATTACGCACACAGTAAATACGCACACAGTAAATACCCACACAGTAAATACGCACACGGTAAATACGCACACGGTAAAGACGCACACGGTAAAGACGCACACGGTAAATACGCACACGGGAAATACGCACACGGTAAATACGCACACGGTAAATACGCACACGGTAAATACACACACGGTAAATACGCACACGGTAAATACGCACACGTTAAATACGCACACGGTAAATACGCACATGGCAAATACGCACACGGCAAATAAGCACACAGTAAATACGCACACAGTAAATACGCACACAGTAAACACGCACACAGTAAACACGCACACAGTAAATACGCACACAGTAAACACGCACACGGTAAATACGCACACGGTAAATACGCACACGGTAAATACGCACACGGTAAATACGCACACAGTAAATACGCACACAGTAAATACGCACACAGTAAATACGCACACAGTAAATACGCACACAGTAAATACGCACACAGTAAACACGCACACAGTAAATACGCACACAGTAAATACGCACACAGTAAATACGCACACAGTAAATACGCACACAGTAAATACGCACACAGTAAATACGCACACAGTAAATACGCACACAATAAATACGCACACAGTAAATACGCACACAGTAAATACGCACACAGTAAATACGCACACAGTAAATACGCACACAGTAAATACGCACACAGTAAATACGCACACAGTAAATACGCACACAGTAAATACGCACACAGTAAATACGCACACAGTAAATACGCACACAGTAAAAACGCACACAGTAAATACGCACACTGTAATTACGCACACGGTAAATACGCACACGGTAAACTCGCACACGGTAAATACGCACACGGTAAATACGCACACGGTAAATACGCACACGGTAAATACGCACACGGTAAATACGCACACGGTAAATACGCACACGGTAAATACGCACACGGTAAATACGCACACGGTAAATACGCACACGGTAAACACGCACACGGTAAATACGCACACGGTAAATACTCACACGGTAAATACGCACACTTTAAATACGCACACGGTAAATACGCACACGGTAAATACACACACGGTAAATACGCACACGGTAAATACGCACACGGTAAATACGCACACGGCAAATACGCACAGGGCAAATAAGCACACGGTAAATACGCACACGGTAAATACGCACACGGTAAATACGCACACGGTAAATACGCACACGGTAAATACGCACACGGTAAATACGCACACGGTAAATACGCACACGGTAAATACGCACACGGTAAGTACGCACACGGTAAGTACGCACACGGTAAGTACGCACACAGTAAATACGCACACAGTAAATACGCACACAGTAAATACGCACACAGTAAATACCCATCAGTAAATACGCACACGGTAAATACGCACACGGTAAATACGCACACGGTAAATACGCACACGGTAAATACGCACACGGTAAATACGCACACGGTAAATACGCACACGGTAAATACGCACACTGTAAATACGCACACGGTAAATACGAACACGGTAAATACGCACACAGTAACTACGAAAACGGTAAATACGCACACGGTAAATACGCACACGGTAAATACGCACACGGTAAGTACGCACACAGTAAATACGCACACAGTAACTACGCACACAGCAAATACGCACACAATAAATACGCACACAGTAAATACGCACACAGTAAATACCCACACAGTAAATACGCACACGGTAAATATGCACACGGTAAAGACGCACACGGTAAATACGCACACGGTAAATACGCACACGGTAAATACGCACACGGTAATTATGCACACGGTAAATACGCACACGGTAAATACGCACACGGTAAATACGCACACGGTAAATACGCACACGTTAAATACGCACACGTTAAATACGCACACGGTAAATACGAACACGGCAAATACGCACACGGCAAATAAGCACACAGTAAATACGCACACAGTAAATACGCACACAGTAAACACGCACACAGTAAACACGCACACAGTAAATACGCATACAGTAAAAACGCACACAGTAAATACGCACACAGTAAATACGCACACAGTAAATACCCAGACAGTAAATACGCACACAGTAAATACGCACACAGTAAATACGCACACAGTAAATACGCACACAGTAAATACGCACACAGTAAATACGCACACAGTAAATACGCACACAATAAATACGCACACAGTAAACACGCACACAGTAAATACGCACACAGTTAATACGCACACAGTAAATACGCACACAGTAAATACGCACACAGTAAATACGCACACAGTAAAAACGCACACAGTAAATACGCACACAGTAAATACACACACAGTAAATACACACACAGTAAATACACAGACGGTAAACACACACAGTAAATACACACACAGTAAATACACACACAGTAAATACACACACAGTAAATACACACACAGTAAATACACACACACTAACAACACACACAGTAAATACGCACACAGTAAATACGCACACAGTAAATACGCACACAGTAAATACGCACACAGTAAATACGCACACAGTAAAGACGCACACAGTAAAGACGCACACAGTAAATACTTACACAGTAAATATGCACACAGTAAATACGCACACGGTAATCACGCACACGGTAGACGCGCACACGGTAAACACGCACACGGTAAATACGCACACGGTAAATACGCACACGGTAAACACGCACACGGTAAATACGCACACGGTAAATACGCACACGGTAAATACGCACACGGTAAATACGCACACGGTAAACACGCACACGGTAAACACGCACACGGTAAATACGCACACGGTAAATACGCACACGGTAAATACGCACACGGTAAATACGCACACGGTAAATACGCACACAGTAAATACGCACACAGTAAATACGCACACAATAAATACGCACACAGTAAATACGCACACAGTAAACACGCACACAGTAAATACGCACACAGTAAATACGCACACAGTTAATACGCACACAGTAAACACGTACACAGTAAATACGCACACAGTAAATACGCACACAGTAAATACGCACACAGTAATTACGCACACAGTAAATACGCACACAGTAAATACGCACACAGTAATTACGCACACAGTAAATACGCACACAATAAATACGCACACAGTAAATACGCACACAGTAAATACCCACACAGTAAATACGCACACGGTAAATACGCACACGGTAAAGACGCACACGGTAAATACGCACACGGTAAATACGCACACGGTAAATACGCACACGGTAATTATGCACACGGTAAATACGCACACGGTAAATACGCACACGGTAAATACGCACACGGTAAATACGCACACGTTAAATACGCACACGTTAAATACGCACACGGTAAATACGAACACGGCAAATACGCACACGGCAAATAAGCACACAGTAAATACGCACACAGTAAATACGCACACAGTAAACACGCACACAGTAAACACGCACACAGTAAATACGCATACAGTAAACACGCACACAGTAAATACGCACACAGTAAATACGCACACAGTAAATACGCACACAGTAAAAACGCACACAGTAAATACGCACACAGTAAATACGCACACAGTAAATACCCAGACAGTAAATACGCACACAGTAAATACGCACACAGTAAATACGCACACAGTAAATACGCACACAGTAAATACGCACACAGTAAATACGCACACAGTAAATACGCACACAATAAATACGCACACAGTAAACACGCACACAGTAAATACGCACACAGTTAATACGCACACAGTAAATACGCACACAGTAAATACGCACACAGTAAATACGCACACAGTAAAAACGCACACAGTAAATACGCACACAGTAAATACACACACAGTAAATACACACACAGTAAATACACAGACGGTAAACACACACAGTAAATACACACACAGTAAATACACACACAGTAAATACACACACAGTAAATACACACACAGTAAATACACACACACTAACAACACACACAGTAAATACGCACACAGTAAATACGCACACAGTAAATACGCACACAGTAAATACGCACACAGTAAATACGCACACAGTAAAGACGCACACAGTAAAGACGCACACAGTAAATACTTACACAGTAAATACGCACACAGTAAATACGCACACGGTAATCACGCACACGGTAGACGCGCACACGGTAAACACGCACACGGTAAATACGCACACGGTAAATACGCACACGGTAAACACGCACACGGTAAATACGCACACGGTAAATACGCACACGGTAAATACGCACACGGTAAACACGCACACGGTAAACACGCACACGGTAAATACGCCCACGGTAAATACGCACACGGTAAATACGCACACGGTAAATACGCACACGGTAAATACGCACACGGTAAGTACGCACAAGGTAAGTACGCACACGGTAAATACGCACACGGTAAAAACGCACACGGTAAATACGCACACGGTAAATACGCACACTGTAATTACGCACACGGTAAATACGCACTCGGTAAATACGCACACGGTAAATACGCACACGGGAAATACGCACACGGTAAATACGCACACGGTAAATAGGCACAAGGTAAATACGCACACGGTAAATACGCCCACGGTAAATACGCACACGGTAAATACTCACACGGTAAATACGCACACTTTAAATACGCACACGGTAAATACGCACACGGTAAATACACGCACGGTAAATACGCACACCGTAAATACGCACACGGTAAATACGCACACGGCAAATACGCACAGGGAAAATAAGCACACGGTAAATACGCACACGGTAAGTACGCACACGGTAAGTACGCACACGGTAAGTACGCACACGGTAAATTTGCACAGGGTAAATACGCACACAGTAAATACGCACACAGTAAATTCGCACACAGTAAATACGCACACAGTAACTACGCACACAGTAAATACGCATACATTAAATACGCACACAGTAAATACGCACGCAGTAAATACGCACACAGTAAGTACGCACACAGTAAATACGCACACAGTAAATACGCACACAGTAAATACGCACACAGTAAATACGCACACAGTAAATACGCACACAGTAAGTACGCACACAGTAAATACGCACACAGTAAATACCCACACGGTAAACACGCACACGGTAAATACGCACACGGTAAATACGCACACGGTAAATACGCACACGGTAAATACGCACACGGTAAATACGCACACGGTAAATACGCACACGGTAAATACGCACACGGTAAATACGAACACGGTAAATACGCACACGGTAACTACGCAAACGGTAAATACGCACACGGTAAATACGCACATGGTAAATACGCACACGGTAAGTACGCACACAGTAATACGCACACAGTAACTACGCACACAGCAAATACGCACACAATAATTACGCACACAGTAAATACGCACACAGTAAATACCCACACAGTAAATACGCACACGGTAAATACGCACACGGTAAAGACGCACACGGTAAAGACGCACACGGTAAATACGCACACGGGAAATACGCACACGGTAAATACGCACACGGTAAATACGCACACGGTAAATACACACACGGTAAATACGCACACGGTAAATACGCACACGTTAAATACGCACACGGTAAATACGCACATGGCAAATACGCACACGGCAAATAAGCACACAGTAAATACGCACACAGTAAATACGCACACAGTAAACACGCACACAGTAAACACGCACACAGTAAATACGCACACAGTAAACACGCACACGGTAAATACGCACACGGTAAATACGCACACGGTAAATACGCACACGGTAAATACGCACACAGTAAATACGCACACAGTAAATACGCACACAGTAAATACGCACACAGTAAATACGCACACAGTAAATACGCACACAGTAAACACGCACACAGTAAATACGCACACAGTAAATACGCACACAGTAAATACGCACACAGTAAATACGCACACAGTAAATACGCACACAGTAAATACGCACACAGTAAATACGCACACAATAAATACGCACACAGTAAATACGCACACAGTAAATACGCACACAGTAAATACGCACACAGTAAATACGCACACAGTAAATACGCACACAGTAAATACGCACACAGTAAATACGCACACAGTAAATACGCACACAGTAAATACGCACACAGTAAATACGCACACAGTAAAAACGCACACAGTAAATACGCACACTGTAATTACGCACACGGTAAATACGCACACGGTAAACTCGCACACGGTAAATACGCACACGGTAAATACGCACACGGTAAATACGCACACGGTAAATACGCACACGGTAAATACGCACACGGTAAATACGCACACGGTAAATACGCACACGGTAAATACGCACACGGTAAATACGCACACGGTAAACACGCACACGGTAAATACGCACACGGTAAATACTCACACGGTAAATACGCACACTTTAAATACGCACACGGTAAATACGCACACGGTAAATACACACACGGTAAATACGCACACGGTAAATACGCACACGGTAAATACGCACACGGCAAATACGCACAGGGCAAATAAGCACACGGTAAATACGCACACGGTAAATACGCACACGGTAAATACGCACACGGTAAATACGCACACGGTAAATACGCACACGGTAAATACGCACACGGTAAATACGCACACGGTAAATACGCACACGGTAAGTACGCACACGGTAAGTACGCACACGGTAAGTACGCACACAGTAAATACGCACACAGTAAATACGCACACAGTAAATACGCACACAGTAAATACCCATCAGTAAATACGCACACGGTAAATACGCACACGGTAAATACGCACACGGTAAATACGCACACGGTAAATACGCACACGGTAAATACGCACACGGTAAATACGCACACGGTAAATACGCACACTGTAAATACGCACACGGTAAATACGAACACGGTAAATACGCACACAGTAACTACGAAAACGGTAAATACGCACACGGTAAATACGCACACGGTAAATACGCACACGGTAAGTACGCACACAGTAAATACGCACACAGTAACTACGCACACAGCAAATACGCACACAATAAATACGCACACAGTAAATACGCACACAGTAAATACCCACACAGTAAATACGCACACGGTAAATATGCACACGGTAAAGACGCACACGGTAAATACGCACACGGTAAATACGCACACGGTAAATACGCACACGGTAATTATGCACACGGTAAATACGCACACGGTAAATACGCACACGGTAAATACGCACACGGTAAATACGCACACGTTAAATACGCACACGTTAAATACGCACACGGTAAATACGAACACGGCAAATACGCACACGGCAAATAAGCACACAGTAAATACGCACACAGTAAATACGCACACAGTAAACACGCACACAGTAAACACGCACACAGTAAATACGCATACAGTAAAAACGCACACAGTAAATACGCACACAGTAAATACGCACACAGTAAATACCCAGACAGTAAATACGCACACAGTAAATACGCACACAGTAAATACGCACACAGTAAATACGCACACAGTAAATACGCACACAGTAAATACGCACACAGTAAATACGCACACAATAAATACGCACACAGTAAACACGCACACAGTAAATACGCACACAGTTAATACGCACACAGTAAATACGCACACAGTAAATACGCACACAGTAAATACGCACACAGTAAAAACGCACACAGTAAATACGCACACAGTAAATACACACACAGTAAATACACACACAGTAAATACACAGACGGTAAACACACACAGTAAATACACACACAGTAAATACACACACAGTAAATACACACACAGTAAATACACACACAGTAAATACACACACACTAACAACACACACAGTAAATACGCACACAGTAAATACGCACACAGTAAATACGCACACAGTAAATACGCACACAGTAAATACGCACACAGTAAAGACGCACACAGTAAAGACGCACACAGTAAATACTTACACAGTAAATATGCACACAGTAAATACGCACACGGTAATCACGCACACGGTAGACGCGCACACGGTAAACACGCACACGGTAAATACGCACACGGTAAATACGCACACGGTAAACACGCACACGGTAAATACGCACACGGTAAATACGCACACGGTAAATACGCACACGGTAAATACGCACACGGTAAACACGCACACGGTAAACACGCACACGGTAAATACGCACACGGTAAATACGCACACGGTAAATACGCACACGGTAAATACGCACACGGTAAATACGCACACAGTAAATACGCACACAGTAAATACGCACACAATAAATACGCACACAGTAAATACGCACACAGTAAACACGCACACAGTAAATACGCACACAGTAAATACGCACACAGTTAATACGCACACAGTAAACACGTACACAGTAAATACGCACACAGTAAATACGCACACAGTAAATACGCACACAGTAATTACGCACACAGTAAATACGCACACAGTAAATACGCACACAGTAATTACGCACACAGTAAATACGCACACAGTAAATACGCACACAGTAAATACGCACACAGTAAATACGCACACAGTAAATACGCACACAGTAAATACGCACACGGTAAATACGCAGACGGTAAATACGCACACACTAAATACGCACACGGTAAATACGCACAAGGTAAATACGCACACGGTAAATACGCACACGGTACATACGCACACGGTAAATACGCACACGGTAAATACGCACACGGTAAATACGCACACGGTAAATACGCACACGGTGAATACGCACACGGTAAATACGCACACGGTAAATACGCACACGGTGAATACGCACACGGTAAATACGCACACGGTAAATACGCACACGGTAAATACGCACACGGTAAATACGCACACGGTAAATACACAGACGGTAAATACGCACACAGTAAATACGCACACAGCAAATACGCACACAGTAAATACGCACACAGTAAATACGCACACAGTAAATACGCACACAGTAAATACGCACACAATAAATACGCACACAGTAAATACGCACACAGTAATACGCACACAGTAAATACGCACACAGTAAATACACACACAGTAAATACGCACACAGTAAACATGCACACAGTAAATACGCACACAGTAAATACGCACACAGTAAATACGCACACAGTAAATACGCACACAGTAAATACGCACACAGTAAATACGCACACAGTAATTACGCACACAGTAAATACGCACGCAGTAAATACGCACGCAGTAATTACGCACACAGTAAATACGCACACAGTAAATACGCACACAGTAGATACGCACACAGTAGATACGCACACGGTAAATACGCACACGGTAAATACGCACACGGTAAATACGCACACGGTAAATATGCAGACGGTAAATACGCACACGGTAAATACGCACACGGTAAATACGCACACGGTAAATACGCACACGGTAAATACGCACACGGTAAATACGCACACGGTAAATACGCACACGGTAAATTCGCACACGGTAAATACGCACACGGTAAATACGCACACGGTAAAGACGCACACGGTAAATACGCACACGGTAAACACGCACACGGTAAATACGCACACGGTAAATACGCACACAGTAAATACGCACACAGTAAATTCGCACACAGTAAATACGCACACAGTAAATACGCACACAGTAAATACGCATACATTAAATACGCACACAGTAAATACGCACGCAGTAAATACGCACACAGTAAGTACGCACACAGTAAATACGCACACAGTAAATACGCACACAGTAAATACGCACACAGTAAATACGCACACAGTAAGTACGCACACAGTAAATACGCACACAGTAAATACCCACACAGTAAATACGCACACGGTAAATACGCACACGGTAAATACGCACACGGTAAATACGCACACGGTAAATACGCACACGGTAAATACGCACACGGTAAATACGCACACGGTAAATACGCACACGGTAAATACGCACACGGTAAATACGAACACGGTAAATACGCACACGGTAACTACGCAAACGGTAAATACGCACACGGTAAATACGCACACGGTAAATAAGCACACGGTAAGTACGCACACAGTAATACGCACACAGTAACTACGCACACAGCAAATACGCACACAATAATTACGCACACAGTAAATACGCACACAGTAAATACCCACACAGTAAATACGCACACGGTAAATACGCACACGGTAAAGACGCACACGGTAAAGACGCACACGGTAAATACGCACACGGTAAATACGCACACGGTAAATACACACACGGTAAATACGCACACGGTAAATACGCACACGTTAAATACGCACACGGTAAATACGCACATGGCAAATACGCACACGGCAAATAAGCACACAGTAAATACGCACACAGTAAATACGCACACAGTAAACACGCACACAGTAAACACGCACACAGTAAATACGCACACAGTAAACACGCACACAGTAAATACGCACACAGTAAATACGCACACAGTAAATACGCACACAGTAAATACGCACACAGTAAATACCCACACAGTAAATACGCACACAGTAATTACGCACACGGTAATCACGCACACGGTAGACACGCAGACGGTAAATACGCACACGGTAAATACGCACACGGTAAATACGCACACGGTAAATACGCACACGGTAAATACGCACACGGTAAATACGCACACAGTAAATACGCACACAGTAAATACGCACCCAGTAAATACGCACACAGTAAATACGCACACAGTAAATACGCACACAGTAAATACGCACACAGTAAATACGCACACAGTAAATACGCACACAGTAAATACGCACACAGTAAATACGCACACAGTAAATACGCACACAGTAAATACGCACACAGTAAATACGCACACAGTAAATACGCACACAGTAAATACGCACACAGTAAATACGCATACAGTAAATACGCACACAGTAAATACACTCACAGTAAATACGCACACAGTAAATACGCACACAGTAAATACGCACACAGTAAATACGCACACAGTAAATACGCACACAGTAAATACGCACACAGTAAATACGCACACAGTAAATACGCACACAGTAAATACGCACACAATAAATACGCACACAGTAAATACGCACACAGTAAATACGCACACAGTAAATACGCACACAGTAAATACGCACACAGTTAATACGCACACAGTAAACACGTACACAGTAAATACGCACACAGTAATTACGCACACAGTAAATACGCACACAGTAAATACGCACACAGTAATTACGCACACAGTAAATACGCACACAGTAAATACGCACACAGTAAATACGCACACAGTAAATACGCACACAGTAAATACGCACACAGTAAATACGCACACGGTAAATACGCAGACGGTAAATACGCACACAGTAAATACGTACACGGTAAATACGCACAAGGTAAATACGCACACGGTAAATACGCACACGGTAAATACGCACACAGTAAATACGCACACAGTAAATACGCACCCAGTAAATACGCACACAGTAAATACGCACACAGTAAATACGCACACAGTAAATACGCACACAGTAAATACGCACACAGTAAATACGCACACAGTAAATACGCACACAGTAAATACGCACACAGTAAATACGCACACAGTAAATACGCACACAGTAAATACGCACACAGTAAATACGCACACAGTAAATACGCACACAGTAAATACGCATACAGTAAATACGCACACAGTAAATACACTCACAGTAAATACGCACACAGTAAATACGCACACAGTAAATACGCACACAGTAAATACGCACACAGTAAATACGCACACAGTAAATACGCACACAGTAAATACGCACACAGTAAATACGCACACAGTAAATACGCACACAATAAATACGCACACAGTAAATACGCACACAGTAAATACGCACACAGTCAATACGCACACAGTAAATACGCACACAGTTAATACGCACACAGTAAACACGTACACAGTAAATACGCACACAGTAAATACGCACACAGTAAATACGCACACAGTAATTACGCACACAGTAAATACGCACACAGTAAATACGCACACAGTAATTACGCACACAGTAAATACGCACACAGTAAATACGCACACAGTAAATACGCACACAGTAAATACGCACACAGTAAATACGCACACAGTAAATACGCACACGGTAAATACGCAGACGGTAAATACGCACACAGTAAATACGTACACGGTAAATACGCACAAGGTAAATACGCACACGGTAAATACGCACACGGTAAATACGCACACGGTAAATACGCACACGGTAAATACGCACACGGTAAATACGCACACGGTAAATACGCACACGGTAAATACGCACACGGTAAATACGCACACGGTGAATACGCACACGGTGAATACGCACACGGTGAATACGCACACGGTAAATACGCACACGGTAAATACGCACACGGTAAATACGCACACGGTAAATACGCACACATTAAATACGCACACATTAAATACGCACACAGTAAATACGCACACAGTAAATACGCACACAGTAAATACGCACACAGTAAATACGCACACAGTAAATACGCACACAGTAAATACGCACACAGTAAATACGCGCACAGTAAATACGCGCACAGTAAATACGCACACAGTAAATACGCACACAGTAAATACGCACACAGTAAACATGCACACAGTAAATACGCACACAGTAAATACGCACACAGTAAATACGCACACAGTAAATACGCACACAGTAAATACGCACACAGTAAATACGCACATAGTAATTACGCACACAGTAAATACGCACGCAGTAAATACGCACGCAGTAATTACGCACACAGTAAATACGCACACAGTAAATACGCACACAGTAGATACGCACACAGTAGATACGCACACAGTAAGTACGCACACGGTAAATACGCACACGGTAAATACGCACACGGTAAATACGCACACGGTAAATACGCAGACGGTAAATACGCACACGGTAAATACGCACACGGTAAATTCACACGGTAAATACGCACACGGTAAATACGCACACGGTAAATACGCACACGGTAAATACGCACACGGTAAATTCGCACACGGTAAATACGCACACGGTAAATACGCACACGGTAAAGACGCACACGGTAAATACGCACACGGTAAACACGCACACGATAAATACGCACACGGTAAATACGCACACGGTAAATACGCACACGGTAAATTCGCACACGGTAAATACGCACACGGTAAATACGCACACGGTAAATACGCACACGGTAAATACGCACACGGTAAATACGCACACGGTAAATACGCACACGGTAAATACGCACACGGTAAATACGCACACGGTAAATACGCACACGGTAAATACGCACACGGTAAATACTAACACGGTAAATACGCACACGGTAAATACGCACACGGTAAATACGCACACGGTAAATACGCACACGGTAAATACGCACACGGTAAACACGCACACGGTAAATACGCACACGGTAAATACTCACACGGTAAATACGCACACTTTAAATACGCACACGGTAAATACGCACACGGTAAATACACACACGGTAAATACGCACACGGTAAATACGCACACGGTAAATACGCAAACGGCAAATACGCACAGGGCAAATAAGCACACGGTAAATACGCACACGGTAAATACGCACACGGTAAATACGCACACGGTAAATACGCACACGGTAAATACGCACACGGTAAATACGCACACGGTAAATACGCACACGGTAAATACGCACACGGTAAGTACGCACACGGTAAGTACGCACACGGTAAGTATGCACACGGTAAGTACGCACACGGTAAGTACGCACACGGTAAGTACGCACACGGTAAATACGCACACGGTAAATACGCACACAATAAATTCGCACACAGTAAATACGCACACAGTAAATACGCACACAGTAAAAACGCACACATTAAATACGCACACAGTAAATACGCACACAGTAAATACGCACACAGTAAATACGCACACAGTAAAAACGCACACAGTAAATACGCACACAGTAAATACGCACACAGTAAATACGCACACAGTAAGTACGCACACAGTAAATACGCACACAGTAAATACCCACACAGTAAATACGCACACGGTAAATACGCACACGGTAAATACGCACACGGTAAATACGCACACGGTAAATACGCACACGGTAAATACGCACACGGTAAATACGCACACGGTAAATACGCACACGGTAAATACGAACACGGTAAATACGCACACGGTAAATACGCACACAGTAAATACGCACACAGTAAATATGCACACAGTAAATACGCACACAGTAAATACGCACACAGTAAATACGCACACAATAGATACGCACACAGTAAATACGCACACAGTAAATACGCACACAGTAAATACGCACACAGTAAATACGCACACAGTAAATACGCACACAGTAAATACGCACACAGTAAATACGCACACAGTAATTACGCACACAGTAAATACGCACGCAGTAAATACGCACGCAGTAATTACGCACACAGTAAATACGCACACAGTAAATACGCACACAGTAAATACGCACACAGTAGATACGCACACAGTAAATACGCACACGGTAAATACGCACACGGTAAATACGCACACGGTAAATACGCACACGGTAAATACGCACACGGTAAATACGCAGACGGTAAATACGCACACGGTAAATACGCACACGGTAAATACGCACACGGTAAATACGCACACGGTAAATACGCACACGGTAAATACGCACACGGTAAATACGCACGCGGTAAATTCGCACACGGTAAATACGCACACGGTAAATACGCACACGGTAAAGACGCACACGGTAAATACGCACACGGTAAACACGCACACGGTAAACACGCACACGGTAAATACGCACACGGTAAATACGCACACGGTAAATTCGCACACGGTAAATACGCACACGGTAAATACGCACACGGTAAATACGCACACGGTAAATACGCACACGGTAAATACGCACACGGTAAATACGCACACGGTAAATACGCACACGGTAAATACGCACACGGTAAATACGCACACGGTAAATACGCACACAGTAAATACGCACACAGTAAGTACGCACACAGTAAATACGCACACAGTAATTACGCACACAGTAAATACGCACACAGTAAATACGCACACAGTAAATACGCACACAGTAAATACGCACACAGTAAATACGCACACAGTAAATACCCATCAGTAAATACGCACACGGTAAATACGCACACGGTAAATACGCACACGGTAAATACGCACACGGTAAATACGCACACGGTAAATACGCACACGGTAAATACGCACACGGTAAATACGCACACTGTAAATACGCACACGGTAAATACGAACACGGTAAATACGCACACGGTAACTACGAAAACGGTAAATACGCACACGGTAAATACGCACACGGTAAATACGCACACGGTAAATACGCACACGGTAAATACGCACACGGTAAATACGCACACGGTAAATACGCACACGGTAAATACGCACACGGTAAATACGCACACGGTAAGTACGCACACGGTAAGTACGCACACGGTAAGTACGCACACGGTAAGTACGCACACGGTAAGTACGCACACGGTAAATACGCACACAGTAAATACGCACACAATAAATTCGCACACAGTAAATACGCACACAGTAAATATGCACACAGTAAAAACGCACACATTAAATACGCACACAGTAAATACGCACACAGTAAATACGCACACAGTAAGTACGCACACAGTAAACACGCACACAGTAATTACGCACACAGTAAATACGCACACAGTAAATACGCACACAGTGAATACGCACACAGTAAATACGCACACAGTAAATACGCACACAGTAAATACCCATCAGTAAATACGCACACGGTAAATACGCACACGGTAAATACGCACACGGTAAATACGCACACGGTAAATACGCACACGGTAAATACGCACACGGTAAATACGCACACGGTAAATACGCACACTGTAAATACGCACACGGTAAATACGAACACGGTAAATACGCACACAGTAACTACGAAAACGGTAAATACGCACACGGTAAATACGCACACGGTAAATACGCACACGGTAAGTACGCACACAGTAAATACGCACACAGTAACTACGCACACAGCAAATACGCTCACAATAAATACGCACACAGTAAATACGCACACAGTAAATACCCACACAGTAAATACGCACACGGTAAATACGCACACGGTAAAGACGCACACGGTAAATACGCACACGGTAAATACGCACACAGTAAATACGCACACGGTAATTATGCACACGGTAAATACGCACACGGTAAATACGCACAGGGTAAATACGCACACGGTAAATACGCACACGTTAAATACGCACACGTTAAATACGCACACGGTAAATACGCACACGGCAAATACGCACACGGCAAATAAGCACACAGTAAATACGCACACAGTAAATACGCACACAGTAAACACGCACATAGTAAACACGCACACAGTAAATACGCACACAGTAAACACGCACACAGTAAATACGCACACAGTAAATACGCACACAGTAAATACGCACACAGTAAAAACGCACACAGTAAATACGCACACAGTAAATACGCACACAGTAAATACCCTGACAGTAAATACGCACACAGTAAATACGCACACAGTAAATACGCACACAGTAAATACGCACACAGTAAATACGCACACAGTAAATACGCACACAGTAAATACGCACACAATAAATACGCACACAGTAAACACGCACACAGTAAATACGCACACAGTTAATACGCACACAGTAAATACGCACACAGTAAATACGCACACAGTAAATACGCACACAGTAAAAACGCACACAGTAAATACGCACACAGTAAATACACACACAGTAAATACACACACAGTAAATACACAGACGGTAAACACACACAGTAAATACACACACAGTAAATACACACACAGTAAATACACACACAGTAAATACACACACAGTAAATACACACACACTAACAACACACACAGTAAATACGCACACAGTAAATGCGCACACAGTAAATACGCACACAGTAAATACGCACACAGTAAATACGCACACAGTAAAGACGCACACAGTAAAGACGCACACAGTAAATACTTACACAGTAAATACGCACACAGTAAATACGCACACGGTAATCACGCACACGGTAGACGCGCACACGGTAAACACGCACACGGTAAATACGCACACGGTAAATACGCACACGGTAAACACGCACACGGTAAATACGCACACGGTAAATACGCACACGGTAAATACGCACACGGTAAACACGCACACGGTAAACACGCACACGGTAAATACGCACACGGTAAATACGCACACGGTAAATACGCACACGGTAAATACGCACACGGTAAATACGCACACGGTAAGTACGCACAAGGTAAGTACGCACACGGTAAATACGCACACGGTAAATACGCACACGGTAAATACGCACACGGTAAATACGCACACTGTAATTACGCACACGGTAAATACGCACTCGGTAAATACGCACACGGTAAATACGCACACGGGAAATACGCACACGGTAAATACGCACACGGTAAATAGGCACAAGGTAAATACGCACACGGTAAATACGCCCACGGTAAATACGCACACGGTAAATACACACACGGTAAATACGCACACTTTAAATACGCACACGGTAAATACGCACACGGTAAATACACGCACGGTAAATACGCACACGGTAAATACGCACACGGTAAATACGCACACGGCAAATACGCACAGGGAAAATAAGCACACGGTAAATACGCACACGGTAAGTACGCACACGGTAAGTACGCACACGGTAAGTACGCACACGGTAAATACGCACAGGGTAAATACGCACACAGTAAATACGCACACAGTAAATTCGCACACAGTAAATACGCACACAGTAAATACGCACACAGTAAATACGCATACATTAAATACGCACACAGTAAATACGCACGCAGTAAATACGCACACAGTAAGTACGCACACAGTAAATACGCACACAGTAAATACGCACACAGTAAATACGCACACAGTAAATACGCACACAGTAAATACGCACACAGTAAGTACGCACACAGTAAATACGCACACAGTAAATACCCACACAGTAAACACGCACACGGTAAATACGCACACGGTAAATACGCACACGGTAAATACGCACACGGTAAATACGCACACGGTAAATACGCACACGGTAAATACGCACACGGTAAATACGCACACGGTAAATACGAACACGGTAAATACGCACACGGTAACTACGCAAACGGTAAATACGCGCACGGTAAATACGCACACGGTAAATACGCACACGGTAAGTACGCACACAGTAATACGCACACAGTAACTACGCACACAGCAAATACGCACACAATAATTACGCACACAGTAAATACGCACACAGTAAATACCCACACAGTAAATACGCACACGGTAAATACGCACACGGTAAAGACGCACACGGTAAAGACGCACACGGTAAATACGCACACGGTAAATACGCACACGGTAAATACGCACACGGTAAATACGCACACGGTAAATACACACACGGTAAATACGCACACGGTAAATACGCACACGTTAAATACGCACACGGTAAATACGCACATGGCAAATACGCACACGGCAAATAAGCACACAGTAAATACGCACACAGTAAATACGCACACAGTAAACACGCACACAGTAAACACGCACACAGTAAATACGCACACAGTAAACACGCACACAGTAAATACGCACACAGTAAATACGCACACAGTAAATACGCACACAGTAAATACCCTCACAGTAAATACGCACACAGTAAATACGCACACAGTAATTACGCACACGGTAATCACGCACACGGTAGACACGCACACGGTAAATACGCACACGGTGAATACGCACACGGTAAATACGCACACGGTAAATACGCACACGGTAAATACGCACACGGTAAATACGCACACGGTAACAACGCACACGGTAAATACGCACACAGTAAATACGCACACAGTAAATACGCACACAGTAAATACGCACACAGTAAATACGCACACAGTAAATACGCACACAGTAAATATGCACACAGTAAATACGCACACAGTAAATACGCACACAGTAAATACGCACACAGTAAATACGCACACAGTAAATACGCAGACAGTAAATACGCACACAGTAAATACGCACACAATAAATACGCACACAGTAAATACGCAAACAGTAAATACGCACACAGTAAATACGCACACAGTAAATACGCACACAGTAAATACGCACACAGTAAATACGCACACAGTAAATACGCACACAGTAAATACGCACACAGTAAATAAGCACACAGTAAATACGCACACAGTAAAAACGCACACAGTAAATACGCACACAGTAAATACGCACACAATAAATACGCACACAGTAAATACGCACACAGTAAATACGCACACAGTAAATACGCACACAGTAAATACGCACACAGTTAATACGCACACAGTAAACACGTACACAGTAAATACGCACACAGTAAATACGCACACAGTAAATACGCACACAGTAATTACGCACACAGTAAATACGCACACAGTAAATACGCACACAGTAATTACGCACACAGTAAATACGCACACAGTAAATACGCACACAGTAAATACGCACACAGTAAATACGCACACAGTAAATACGCACACAGTAAATACGCACACGGTAAATACGCAGACGGTAAATACGCACACACTAAATACGCACACGGTAAATACGCACAAGGTAAATACGCACACGGTAAATACGCACACGGTACATACGCACACGGTAAATACGCACACGGTAAATACGCACACGGTAAATACGCACACGGTAAATACGCACACGGTGAATACGCACACGGTAAATACGCACACGGTAAATACGCACACGGTGAATACGCACACGGTAAATACGCACACGGTAAATACGCACACGGTAAATACGCACACGGTAAATACGCACACGGTAAATACACAGACGGTAAATACGCACACAGTAAATACGCACACAGCAAATACGCACACAGTAAATACGCACACAGTAAATACGCACACAGTAAATACGCACACAGTAAATACGCACACAATAAATACGCACACAGTAAATACGCACACAGTAATACGCACACAGTAAATACGCACACAGTAAATACACACACAGTAAATACGCACACAGTAAACATGCACACAGTAAATACGCACACAGTAAATACGCACACAGTAAATACGCACACAGTAAATACGCACACAGTAAATACGCACACAGTAAATACGCACACAGTAATTACGCACACAGTAAATACGCACGCAGTAAATACGCACGCAGTAATTACGCACACAGTAAATACGCACACAGTAAATACGCACACAGTAGATACGCACACAGTAGATACGCACACGGTAAATACGCACACGGTAAATACGCACACGGTAAATACGCACATGGTAAATATGCAGACGGTAAATACGCACATGGTAAATACGCACACGGTAAATACGCACACGGTAAATACGCACACGGTAAATACACACACGGTAAATACGCACACGGTAAATACGCACACGGTAAATTCGCACACGGTAAATACGCACACGGTAAATACGCACACAGTAAAGACGCACACGGTAAATACGCACACGGTAAACACGCACACGGTAAATACGCACACGGTAAATACGCACACAGTAAATACGCACACAGTAAATTCGCACACAGTAAATACGCACACAGTAAATACGCACACAGTAAATACGCATACATTAAATACGCACACAGTAAATACGCACGCAGTAAATACGCACACAGTAAGTACGCACACAGTAAATACGCACACAGTAAATACGCACACAGTAAATACGCACACAGTAAATACGCACACAGTAAATACGCACACAGTAAATACGCACACAGTAAATACGCACACAGTAAATACGCACACAGTAAATACGCACACAGTAATTACGCACACAGTAAATACGCACGCAGTAAATACGCACGCAGTAATTACGCACACAGTAAATACGCACACAGTAAATACGCACACAGTAGATACGCACACAGTAGATACGCACACGGTAAATACGCACACGGTAAATACGCACACGGTAAATACGCACATGGTAAATATGCAGACGGTAAATACGCACATGGTAAATACGCACACGGTAAATACGCACACGGTAAATACGCACACGGTAAATACACACACGGTAAATACGCACACGGTAAATACGCACACGGTAAATTCGCACACGGTAAATACGCACACGGTAAATACGCACACAGTAAAGACGCACACGGTAAATACGCACACGGTAAACACGCACACGGTAAATACGCACACGGTAAATACGCACACAGTAAATACGCACACAGTAAATTCGCACACAGTAAATACGCACACAGTAAATACGCACACAGTAAATACGCATACATTAAATACGCACACAGTAAATACGCACGCAGTAAATACGCACACAGTAAGTACGCACACAGTAAATACGCACACAGTAAATACGCACACAGTAAATACGCACACAGTAAATACGCACACAGTAAATACGCACACAGTAAGTACGCACACAGTAAATACGCACACAGTAAATACCCACACAGTAAATACGCACACGGTAAATACGCACACGGTAAATACGCACACGGTAAATACGCACACGGTAAATACGCACACGGTAAATACGCACACGGTAATTACGCACACGGTAAATACGCACACGGTAAATACGAACACGGTAAATACGCACACGGTAACTACGCAAACGGTAAATACGCACACGGTAAATACGCACACGGTAAATAAGCACACGGTAAGTACGCACACAGCAATACGCACACAGTAACTATGCACACAGCAAATACGCACACAATAATTACGCACACAGTAAATACGCACACAGTAAATACCCACACAGTAAATACGCACACGGTAAATACGCACACGGTAAAGACGCACACGGTAAAGACGCACACGGTAAATACGCACACGGTAAATACGCACACGGTAAATACACACACGGTAAATACGCACACGGTAAATACGCACACGTTAAATACGCACACGGTAAATACGCACATGGCAAATACGCACACGGCAAATAAGCACACAGTAAATACGCACACAGTAAATACGCACACAGTAAACACGCACACAGTAAACACGCACACAGTAAATACGCACACAGTAAACACGCACACAGTAAATACGCACACAGTAAATACGCACACAGTAAATACGCACACAGTAAATACGCACACAGTAAATACCCACACAGTAAATACGCACACAGTAATTACGCACACGGTAATCACGCACACGGTAGACACGCAGACGGTAAATACGCACACGGTAAATACGCACACGGTAAATACGCACACGGTAAATACGCACACGGTAAATACGCACACGGTAAATACGCACACAGTAAATACGCACACAGTAAATACGCACCCAGTAAATACGCACACAGTAAATAGGCACACAGTAAATACGCACACAGTAAATACGCACACAGTAAATACGCCCACAGTAAATACGCACACAGTAAATACGCACACAGTAAATACGCACACAGTAAATACGCACACAGTAAATACGCACACAGTAAATACGCACACAATAAATACGCACACAGTAAATACGCACACAGTAAATACGCACACAGTAAATACGCACACAGTAAATACACTCACAGTAAATACGCACACAGTAAATACGCACACAGTAAATACGCACACAGTAAATACGCACACAGTAAATACGCACACAGTAAATACGCACACAGTAAATACGCACACAGTAAATACGCACACAGTAAATACGCACACAATAAATACGCACACAGTAAATACGCACACAGTAAATACGCACACAGTAAATACGCACACAGTAAATACGCACACAGTAAATACGCACACAGTTAATACGCACACAGTAAACACGTACACAGTAAATACGCACACAGTAAATACGCACACAGTAAATACGCACACAGTAATTACGCACACAGTAAATACGCACACAGTAAATACGCACACAGTAATTACGCACACAGTAAATACGCACACAGTAAATACGCACACACTAAATACGCACACAGTAAATACGCACACAGTAAATACGCACACAGTAAATACGCACACGGTAAATACGCAGACGGTAAATACGCACACAGTAAATACGCACACGGTAAATACGCACAAGGTAAATACGCACACGGTAAATACGCACACGGTAAATACACACACGGTAAATACGCACACGGTAAATACGCACACGGTAAATACGCACACGGTAAATACGCACACGGTGAATACGCACACGGTAAATACGCACACGGTAAATACGCACACGGTGAATACGCACACGGTAAATACGCACACGGTAAATACGCACACGGTAAATACGCACACGGTAAATACGCACACGGTAAATACGCAGACGGTAAATACGCACACATTAAATACGCACACAGTAAATACGCACACAGTAAATACGCACACAGTAAATACGCACACAGTAAATACGCACACAGTAAATACGCACACAATAAATACGCACACAGTAAATACGCACACAGTAAATACGCACACAGTAAATACGCACACAGTAAATACACACACAGTAAATACGCACACAGTAAACATGCACACAGTAAATACGCACACAGTAAATACGCACACAGTAAATACGCACACAGTAAATACGCACACAGTAAATACGCACACAGTAAATACGCACACAGTAATTACGCACACAGTAAATACGCACGCAGTAAATACGCACGCAGTAATTACGCACACAGTAAATACGCACACAGTAAATACGCACACAGTAGATACGCACACAGTAGATACGCACACAGTAAGTACGCACACGGTAAATACGCACACGGTAAATACGCACACGGTAAATACGCAGACGGTAAATACGCACACGGTAAATACGCACACGGTAAATACACACACGGTAAATACGCACACGGTAAATACGCACACGGTAAATACGCACACGGTAAATACGCACACGGTAAATTCGCACACGGTAAATACGCACACGGTAAATACGCACACGGTAAAGACGCACACGGTAAATACGCACACGGTAAACACGCACACGATAAATACGCACACGGTAAATACGCACACGGTAAATACGCACACGGTAAATTCGCACACGGTAAATACGCACACGGTAAATACGCACACGGTAAATACGCACACGGTAAATACGCACACGGTAAATACGCACACGGTAAATACGCACACGGTAAATACGCACACGGTAAATACGCACACGGTAAATACGCACACGGTAAATACGCACACGGTAAATACGCACACGGTAAATACGCACACGGTAAATACGCACACGGTAAATACGCACACGGTAAATACGCACACGGTAAATACGCACACGGTAAATACGCACACGGTAAATACGCACACGGTAAATACGCACACGGTAAACACGCACACGGTAAATACGCACACGGTAAATACTCACACGGTAAATACGCACACTTTAAATACGCACACGGTAAATACGCACACGGTAAATACACACACGGTAAATACGCACACGGTAAATACGCACACGGTAAATACGCACACGGCAAATACGCACAGGGCAAATAAGCACACGGTAAATACGCACACGGTAAATACGCACACGGTAAATACGCACACGGTAAATACGCACACGGTAAATACGCACACGGTAAATACGCACACGGTAAATACGCACACGGTAAATACGCACACGGTAAGTACGCACACGGTAAGTACGCACACGGTAAGTACGCACACGGTAAGTACGCACACGGTAAGTACGCACACGGTAAATACGCACACAGTAAATACGCACACAATAAATTCGCACACAGTAAACACGCACACAGTAAATACGCACACAGTAAAAACGCACACATTAAATACGCACACAGTAAATACGCACAGAGTAAATACGCACACAGTAAGTACGCACACAGTAAATACGCACACAGTAATTACGCACACAGTAAATACGCACACAGTAAATACGCACACAGTAAATACGCACACAGTAAATACGCACGCAGTAAATACGCACACAGTAAATACCCACACAGTAAATACGCACACGGTAAATACGCACACGGTAAATACGCACACGGTAAATACGCACACGGTAAATACGCCCACGGTAAATACGCACACGGTAAATACGCACACGGTAAATACGCACACTGTAAATACGCACACGGTAAATACGAACACGGTAAATACGCACACGGTAACTACGAAAACGGTAAATACGCACACGGTAAATACGCACACGGTAAATACGCACACGGTAAGTACGCACACAGTAAATACGCACACAGTAACTACGCACACAGCAAATACGCACACAATAAATACGCACACAGTAAATACGCACACAGTAAATACCCACACAGTAAATACGCACACGGTAAATACGCACACGGTAAAGACGCACACGGTAAATACGCACACGGTAAATACGCACACGGTAAATACGCACACAGTAAACACGCACACAGTAAACACGCACACAGTAAATACGCACACAGTAAATACGCACACAGTAAATACGCACACAGTAAAAACGCACACAGTAAATACGCACACAGTAAATACGCACACAGTAAATACCCAGACAGTAAATACGCACACAGTAAATACGCACACAGTAAACACGCACACAGTAAATACGCACACAGTAAATACGCACACAGTAAATACGCACACAGTAAATACGCACACAATAAATACGCACACAGTAAACACGCACACAGTAAATACGCACACAGTTAATACGCACACAGTAAATACGCACACAGTAAATACGCACACAGTAAATACGCACACAGTAAAAACGCACACAGTAAATACGCACACAGTAAATACACACACAGTAAATACACACACAGTAAATAGACAGACGGTAAACACACACAGTAAATACACACACAGTAAATACACACACAGTAAATACACACACAGTAAATACACACACAGTAAATACACACACACTAACAACACACACAGTAAATACGCACACAGTAAATACGCACACAGTAAATACGCACACAGTAAATACGCACACAGTAAATACGCACACAGTAAAGACGCACACAGTAAAGACGCACACAGTAAATACTTACACAGTAAATACGCACACAGTAAATACGCACACGGTAATCACGCACACGGTAGACGCGCACACGGTAAACACGCACACGGTAAATACGCACACGGTAAATACGCACACGGTAAATACGCACACGGTAAATACGCAAACGGTAAATACGCACACGGTAAATACGCACACGGTAAGTACGCACAAGGTAAGTACGCACACGGTAAATACGCACACGGTAAATACGCACACGGTAAATACGCACACGGTAAATACGCACACTGTAATTACGCACACGGTAAATACGCACTCGGTAAATACGCACACGGTAAATACGCACACGGTAAATACGCACACGGTAAATACGCGCACGGTAAATAGGCACAAGGTAAATACGCACACGGTAAATACGCACACGGTAAATACGCACACGGTAAATACTCACACGGTAAATACGCACACTTTAAATACGCACACGGTAAATACGCACACGGTAAATACACACACTGTAAATACGCACACGGTAAATACGCACACGGTAAATACGCACACGGCAAATACGCACAGGGCAAATAAGCACACGGTAAATACGCACACGGTAATTACGCACACGGTAAATACGCACACGGTAAATACGCACACGGTAAATACGCACACGGTAAATACGCACACATAAAATACGCACACGGTAAATACGCACACGGTAAGTACGCACACGGTAAGTACGCACACGGTAAGTACGCACACGGTAAGTACGCACACGGTAATTACGCACACAGTAAATACGCACACAGTAAATACGCACACGGTAATTACGCACACAGTAAATACGCACACAGTAAATACGCACACAGTAAATACGCACACAGTAAATACGCACACAGTAAATACGCACACAGTAAATACGCACACGGTAAATACGCAGACGGTAAATACGCACACAGTAAATACGCACACGGTAAATACGCACAAGGTAAATACGCACACGGTAAATACGCACACGGTAAATACACACACGGTAAATACGCACACGGTAAATACGCACACGGTAAATACGCACACGGTAAATACGCACACGGTGAATACGCACACGGTAAATACGCACACGGTAAATACGCACACGGTGAATACGCACACGGTAAATACGCACACGGTAAATACGCACACGGTAAATACGCACACGGTAAATACGCACACGGTAAATACGCAGACGGTAAATACGCACACATTAAATACGCACACAGTAAATACGCACACACTAAATACGCACACAGTAAATACGCACACAGTTAATACGCACACAGTAAATACGCACACAATAAATACGCACACAGTAAATACGCACACAGTAAATACGCACACAGTAAATACGCACACAGTAAATACACACACAGTAAATACGCACACAGTAAATACGCACGCATAAATTACGCACACAGTAAATACGCACACAGTAAATACGCACACAGTAGATACGCACACAGTAGATACGCACACAGTAAGTACGCACACGGTAAATACGCACACGGTAAATACGCACACGGTAAATACGCAGACGGTAAATACGCACACGGTAAATACGCACACGGTAAATACGCACACGGTAAATACGCACACGGTAAATACGCACACGGTAAATACGCACACGGTAAATACGCACACGGTAAATTCGCACACGGTAAATATGCACACGGTAAATACGCACACGGTAAAGACGCACACGGTAAATACGCACACGGTAAACACGCACACGATAAATACGCACACGGTAAATACGCACACGGTAAATACGCACACGGTAAATTCGCACACGGTAAATACGCACACGGTAAATACGCACACGGTAAATACGCACACGGTAAATACGCACACGGTAAATACGCACACGGTAAATACGCACACGGTAAATACGCACACGGTAAATACGCACACGGTAAATACGCACACGGTAAATACGCACACGGTAAATACGCACACGGTAAATACGCACACGGTAAATACGCACACGGTAAATACGCACACGGTAAATACGCACACGGTAAATACGCACACGGTAAACACGCACACGGTAAATACGCACACGGTAAATACTCACACGGTAAATACGCACACTTTAAATACGCACACGGTAAATACGCACACGGTAAATACACACACGGTAAATACGCACACGGTAAATACGCACACGGTAAATACGCACACGGCAAATACGCACAGGGCAAATAAGCACACGGTAAATACGCACACGGTAAATACGCACACGGTAAATACGCACACGGTAAATACGCACACGGTAAATACGCACACGGTAAGTACGCACACGGTAAATACGCACACGGTAAATACGCACACGGTAAATACGCACACGGTAAGTACGCACACGGTAAGTACGCACACGGTAAGTACGCACACGCTAAGTACGCACACGGTAAGTACGCACACGGTAAATACGCACACAGTAAATACGCACACAATAAATTCGCACACAGTAAATACGCACACAGTAAATACGCACACAGTAAAAACGCACACATTAAATACGCACACAGTAAATACGCACACAGTAAATACGCACACAATAAATACGCACACAGTAAACACGCACACAGTAAATACGCACACAGTTAATACGCACACGGTAAATACTCACACGGTAAATACGCACACTTTAAATACGCACACGGTAAATACGCACACGGTAAATACACACACTGTAAATACGCACACGGTAAATACGCACACGGTAAATACGCACACGGCAAATACGCACAGGGCAAATAAGCACACGGTAAATACGCACACGGTAATTACGCACACGGTAAATACGCACACGGTAAATACGCACACGGTAAATACGCACACGGTAAATACGCACACATAAAATACGCACACGGTAAATACGCACACGGTAAGTACGCACACGGTAAGTACGCACACGGTAAGTACGCACACGGTAAGTACGCACACGGTAAGTACGCACACGGTAAATACGCACACAGTAAATACGCACACAGTAAATTCGCACACAGTAAATACGCACACAGTAAATACGCACACAGTAAATACGCATACATTAAATACGCACACAGTAAATACGCACGCAGTAAATACGCACACAGTAAGTACGCACACAGTAAATACGCACACAGTAAAGACGCACACAGTAAATACGCACACAGTAAATACGCACACAGTAAATACGCACACAGTAAGTACGCACACAGTAAATACGCACACAGTAAATACCCACACATTTAATACGCACACGGTAAATACGCACACGGTAAATACGCACACGGTAAATACGCACACGGTAAATACGCACACGGTAAATACGCACACGGTAAATACGCACACGGTAAATACGCACACGGTAAATACGAACACGGTAAATACGCACACGGTAACTACGCAAACGGTAAATACGCACACGGTAAATACGCACACGGTAAATACGCACACGGTAAGTACGCACACAGTAATACGCACACAGTAACTACGCACACAGCAAATACGCACACAATAATTACGCACACAGTAAATACGCACACAGTAAATACCCACACAGTAAATACGCACACGGTAAATACGCACACGGTAAAGACGCACACGGTAAAGACGCACACGGTAAATACGCACACGGTAAATACGCACACGGTAAATACGCACACGGTAAATACGCACACGGTAAATACACACACGGTAAATATGCACACGGTAAATACGCACACGTTAAATACGCACCCGGTAAATACGCACATGGCAAATACGCACACGGCAAATAAGCAGACAGTAAATACGCACACAGTAAATACGCACACAGTAAACACGCACACAGTAAACACGCACACAGTAAATACGCACACAGTAAACACGCACACAGTAAATACGCACACAGTAAATACGCACACAGTAAATACGCACACAGTAAATACGCACACAGTAAATACGCACACAGTAAATACGCACACAGTAATTACGCACACGGTAATCACGCACACGGTAGACACGCACACGGTAAACACGCACACGGTAAATACGCACACGGTAAATACGCACACGGTTAATACGCACACGGTAGATATGCACACGGTAAATACGCACACGGTAAATACGCACACAGTAATTACGCAAACAGTAAATACGCACACAGTAAATACGCACACAGTAAATACGCACACAGTAAGTACGCACACCGTAAATACGCACACAGTAAAAACGCACACAGTAAATACGCACACAGTAAATACGCACACAGTAAATACCCACACAGTAAATACGCACACAGTAAATACGCACACAGTAAATACGCACACAGTAAATACGCACACAGTAAATACGCACACAGTAAATACGCACACAGTAAATACGCACACAGTAAATACGCACACAGTAAGCACGCACACAGTAAATACGCACACAGTTAATACGCACACAGTAAATACGCACACAGTAAATACGCACACAGTAAATACGCACACAGTAAAAACGCACACAGTAAATACGCACACAGTAAATATACACACAGCAAATACACACACAGTAAATACACACACACAGTAAATACACACACAGTAAATACACAGACGGTAAACACACACAGTAAATACACACACCGTAAATACACACACAGTAAATACACACACAGTAAATACACACACAGTAAATACACACACACTAACAACACACACAGTAAATACGCACACAGTAAATACGCACACAGTAAATACGCACACAGTAAATACGCACACAGTAAATACGCACACAGTAAAGACGCACACAGTAAAGACGCACACAGTAAATACTTACACAGTAAATACGCACACAGTAAATACGCACACGGTAATCACGCACACGGTAGACGCGCACACGGTAAACACGCACACGGTAAATACGCACACGGTAAATACGCACACGGTAAATACGCACACGGTAAACACGCACATGGTAAATACGCACACGGTAAATAGGCACACGGTAAATACGCACACGGTAAACACGCACACGGTAAATACGCACACGGTAAATACGCACCCGGTAAATACGCACACGGTAAATATGCACACGGTAAATACGCACACGGTAAGTACGCACAAGGTAAGTACGCACACGGTAAATACGCACACGGTAAATACGCACACGGTAAATACGCACACAGTAAATACGCACACCGTAATTACGCACACGGTAAATACGCACTCGGTAAATACGCACACGGTAAATACGCACACGGTAAATACGCACACGGTAAATACGCACACGGTAAATAGGCACAAGGTAAATACGCACACGGTAAATACGCACACGGTAAATACGCACACGGTAAATACGCACACGGTAAATACGCACACGGTAAATACGCACACGGTAAATACGCACACGGTAAATACGCACACGGTAAATACGCACACGGTCAATACGCACACGGTAAATACGCACACGGTAAATACGCACACGGTAAATACGCACACGGTAAATACACACACGGTAAATACGCACACGGCAAATACGCACACGGCAAATAAGCACACGGTAAATGCGCACACGGTAAATACGCACACGGTAAATACGCACACGGTAAAGACGTTCACAGTAAATACGCACACAGTAAATACGCACACAGTAAATACGCACTCAGTAAATACGCACACAGTAAATACGCACACAGTAAATACGCACACAGTAAATCCGCACACAGTAAATACGCACACAGTAAATACGCACACAGTAAATACGCACACAGTAAATACGCACACAGTAAAAATGCACACAGTAAATACGCACACAGTAAATACGCACACAGTAAATACTCACACAATAAATATGCACACAGTAAATACGCACACAGTAAATACGTACACAGTAAATACGCACACAGTAAATACGCACACAGTAAATACGCACACAGTAAATACGCACACAGCAAAGACGCACACAGTAAAGACGCACACAGTAAATACGCACACAGTAAATACGCACACAGTAAATACGCACACAGTAAATACGCACACAGTAAATACGCACACAGTAAATACGCACACAGTAAATACGCACACAGTAAATACGCACACGGTAAATACGCACACGGTAAATACGCACATGGTAAATACGCACTCGGTAAATACGCACACGGTAAATACGCACACGGTAAATACGCACACGGTAAATACGCACACGGTAAATAGGCACACGGTAAATACGCACACGGTAAATACGCACACGGTAAATACGCACACGGTAAATACGCACACGGTAAATACGCACACGGTAAATACGCACACGGTAAATTTGAACACGGTGAATACGCACACGGTAAATACGCACACGGTAAATACGCACACGGTAAATACGCACACGGTGACTACGCACACGGTAAATACGCACACGGTAAATAGGCACACGGTAAATACGCACACGGTAGATACGCACACGGTAAATACGCACACGGTAAATACGCACACGGTAAATACGCACACGGTAAATACGCACACGGTAAATACGCACACGGTAAATACGCACACGGTAAATACGCACACGGTAAATACGCACACGGTAAATACGCACACGGTAAATACGCACACGGTAAATACGCACTCGGTAAATACGCACACGGTAAATACGCACACGGTAAATACGCACACGGTAAATACGCACACGGTAAATTTGCACACGGTAGATACGCACACGGTAAATACGCACACGGTAAATACGCACACGGTAAATACGCACACGGTAAATACGCACACGGTAAATACGCACACGGTAAATACGCACACGGTAAATACGCACACGGTAAATACGCACACGGTAAAAACGCACACGGTAAATACGCACACGGTAAATACGCACACGGTAAATACGCAGACGGTAAATACGCACATGGTAAATACGCACACGGTAAATACGCACACGGTAAATACGCACACGGTAAATACGCACACGGTAAATACGCACACGGTAAATACGCACACGGTAAATACGCACACGGTAAATACGCACACGGTAAATAAGCACACGGTAAATACGCACACGGTAAATACGCACACGGTAAATACGCACACGGTAAATACGCACACGGTAAATACGCACACGGTAAATACGCACACGGTAAATACGCACACGGTAAATACGCACACGGTAAATACGCACACGGTAAATACGCACACGGTAAATACGCACACGGTAAATACGCACACAGTAAATACGCACACAGTAAATACGCACACAGTAAATACGCACACAGTAAATACGCACACAGTAAATACGCACACAGTAATTACGCACACGGTAAATACGCACACGGTAAATACGCACACGGTAAATACGCACACGGTAAATACTCACACGGTAAATACGCACACGGTAAATACGCACACGGTAAATACGCACACGGTAAATACGCACACGGTAAATACGCACACGGTAAATGCGCAGACGGTAAATACGCACACGGTAGATACGCACACGGTAAATACGCACACGGTAAATACGCACAAGGTAAATACGCACAAGGTAAATACGCACACGGTAAATACGCACACGGTAAACACGCACACGGTAAATACGCACACGGTAAACACGCACACGGTAAATACGCACACGGTAAATACGCACACGGTAAATACGCACACGGTAAGTACGCACACGGTAAGTACGCACACGGTAAGTACGCACACGGTAAATACGCACAAGGTAAATACGCACACGATAAATACGCACACGGTAAATATGCACACGGTAAATACGCACACGGTAATTACGCACACAGTAAATACGCACACGGTAAATACGCACAAGGTAAATACGCACACGGTAAATACGCACAAGGTAAATACGCACACGGTAAATACGCACACGGTAAATACGCACACGGTAAATACGCACTGGGTAAATAAGCACACGGTAAATACGCACACGGTATATACGCACACGGTAAATACGCGCACGGTAAATACGCACACGGTAAATACGCACACGGTAAATACGCACACGGTAAATACGCACACGGTAAATACGCACACGGTAAATACGCACACGGCAAATACGCACACGGTAAATACGCACAAGGTAAATACGCACAAGGTAAACACGCACACGGTAAATACGCACACGGTAAATAGGCACACGGTAAATAGGCACACGGTAAATACGCACACGGTAAATACGCACACGGTAAATACGCACACGGTAAATACGCACACGGTAAATACGCACACGGTAAATACGCACACGGTAAATACGCACACGGTAAATACGCACACGGTAAATACGCACACGGTAAATACGCACACGGTAAATACGCACACGGTAAATACGCACACGGTAAATACGCACACGGTAAATACGCACACGGTAAATACGCACACGGTAAATACGCACACGGTAAATACGCACACGGTAAAAACGCACACGGTAAATACGCACACGGTAAATACGCACACGGTAAATACGCACACGGTAAATACGCACACGGTAAATACGCACACAGTAAATACGCACACAGTAAATACGCACACAGTAAGTACGCACACAGTAAGTACGCACACAGTAAGTACGCACACAGTAAATACGCACACAGTAAATACGCACACAGTAAATACGCACACAGTAAATACACACAGTAAATACACACACAGTAAACACGCACACAGTAATAACGCACACAGTAATAACGCACACGGCAAATACGCACACGGTAAATACGCACACGGTAAATACGCACACGGTAAATACGCACACGGTAAATACGCACACGGTAAATACGCACACGGTAAGTACGCACACGGTAAATACGCACACGGTAAATGCGCACACGGTAAATACGCACACGGTAAATACGCACACGGTAAAGACGTTCACAGTAAATACGCACACAGTAAATACGCACACAGTAAATACGCACACAGTAAATACGCACACAGTAAATACGCACACAGTAAATACGCACACAGTAAATACGCACACAGTAAATACGCACACAGTAAATACGCACACAGTAAATACGCACACAGTAAATACGCACACAGTAAATACGCACACAGTAAATACTCACACAATAAATACGCACACAGTAAATACGCACACAGTAAATACGTACACAGTAAATACGCACACAGTAAATACGCACACAGTAAATACGCACACAGTAAATACGCACACAGCAAATACGCACACAGCAAAGACGCACACAGTAAAGACGCACACTAAATACGCACACAGTAAACACGCACACAGTAAATACGCACACAGTAAATGTGCACACAGTAAATACGCACACAGTAAATACGCACACAGTAAATACGCACACAGTAAATACGCACACAGTAAATACGCACACAGTAAATACGCACACAGTAAATACGCACACAGTAAATACGCACACAGTAAATACGCACACAGTAAATACGCACACAGTAAATACGCACACAGTAAATTCGCACACAGTAAATACGCACACAGTAAATACGCACACAGTAAATACGCACACAGTAAATACGCACACAGTAAATACGCACACAGTAAATACGCACACAGTAAATACGCACACAGTAAATACGCACACAGTAAATACGCACACAGTAAACACGCACACAGTAAATACGCACACAGTAAATACGCACACAGTAAATACGCACACAGTAAATACGCACACAGTAAATACGCACACAGTAAATACGCACACAGTAAATACGCACACAGTAAATACGCACACAGTAAATACGCACACAGTAAATACGCACACAGTAAATACGCACACAGTAAATACGCACACAGTAAATACGCACACAGTAAATACGCACACAGTAATTTTGCACAGAGTAAATACGCACACGGTAAATACGCACACGGTAAATACGCAAATGGTAAATACGCACACGGTAAATACGCACACGGTAAATACGCACACGGTAAATACGCACACGGTAAATACGCACACGGTAAATACGCACACGGTAAATACGCACACGGTAAATACGCACACGGTAAATACGCACACGGTAAATACGCACACGGTAAATACGCACACGGTAAATACGCACACGGTAAATACGCACACGGTAAATACGCACACAGTAAATACGCACACAGTAAATACGCACACAGTAAGTACGCACACAGTAAGTACGCACACAGTAAGTATGCACACAGTAAATACGCACACAGTAAATACGCACACAGTAAATACGCACACAGTAAATACGCACACAGTAAATACGCACACAGTAAATACACACACAGTAAATACACACAGTAAATACACACACAGTAAACACGCACACAGTAAATACGCACACAGTAATAACGCACACAGTAAATACGCACACGGTAAATACGCACACGGTAAATACGCACACGGTAAATACGCACACGGTAAATACGCACACGGTAAATACGCACACGGTAAATACGCACACGGTAAATACGCACACGGTAAGTACGCACACGGTAAATACGCACACGGTAAATGCGCACACGGTAAATACGCACACGGTAAATACGCACACGGTAAAGACGTTCACAGTAAAGACGCACACAGTAAATACGCACACAGTAAATACGCACTCAGTAAATACGCACACAGTAAATACGCACACAGTAAATACGCACACAGTAAATACGCACACAGTAAATACGCACACAGTAAATACGCACACAGTAAATACGCACACAGTAAATACGCACACAGTAAATACTCACACAATAAATACGCACACGGTAAATACGCACACGGTAAATACGCACTCGGTAAATACGCACACGGTAAATACGCACACGGTAAATACGCACACGGTAAATACGCACACGGTAAATACGCACACGGTAAATACGCACACGGTAAATACGCACACGGTAAATACGCACACGGTAAATACGCACACGGTAAATACGCACACGGTAAATACGCACACGGTAAATTTGCACACGGTGAATACGCACACGGTAAATACGCACACGGTAAATACGCACACGGTAAATACGCACACGGTAAATACGCACACGGTAAATAGGCACACGGTAAATACGCACACGGTAAATACGCACACAGTAAATACGCACTCAGTAAATACGCACACAGTAAATACGCACACAGTAAATTCGCACACAGTAAATACGCACACAGTAAATACGCACACAGTAAATACGCACACAGTAATTACGCACACAGTAAATACGCACACGGTAAATACGCACACGGTAAATACGCACACGGTAAATACTCACACGGTAAATACGCACACGGTAAATACGCACACGGTAAATACGCACACGGTAAATACGCACACGGTAAATACGCACACGGTAAATGCGCAGACGGTAAATACGCACACGGTAGATACGCACACGGTAAATACGCACACGGTAAATACGCACAAGGTAAATACGCACAAGGTAAATACGCACACGGTAAATACGCACACGGTAAACACGCACACGGTAAATACGCACACGGTAAACACGCACACGGTAAATACGCACACGGTAAATACGCACACGGTAAGTACGCACACGGTAAGTACGCACACGGTAAGTACGCACACGATAAATACGCACACGGTAAAAATGCACACGGTAAATACGCACACGGTAATTACGCACACAGTAAATACGCACACGGTAAATACGCACAAGGTAAATACGCACACGGTAAATACGCACAAGGTAAATACGCACACGGTAAATACGCACACGGTAAATACGCACACGGTAAATACGCACTGGGTAAATACGCACACGGTAAATACGCACACGTTATAAACGCACACGGTAAATACGCACTTGGTAAATACGCACACGGTAAATACGCACACGGTAAATACGCACACGGTAAATACGCACACGGTAAATACGCACACGGTAAATACGCACACGGTAAATACGCACAAGGTAAATACGCACAAGGTAAACACGCACACGGTAAATACGCACACGGTAAATAGGCACACGGTAAATAGGCACACGGTAAATACGCACACGGTAAATACGCACACGGTAAATACGCACACGGTAAATACGCACACGGTAAATACCGTGTGCGTATTTACCTTGTGCCTATTTACCGTGTGCGTATTTACCGTGTGCGTATTTACCGTGTGCGTATTTACCGTGTGCGTATTTACCGAGTGCGTATTTACCGTGTGCGTAATTACAGTGTGCGTATTTGCCGTGTGCGTATTTACCGTGTGCGTATTTACCGTGTGCGTATTTACCGTGTGCGTACTTACCTTGTGCGTACTTACCGTGTGCGTATTTACCGTGTACGTATTTACCGTGTGCGTATTTACCGTGTGCGTATTTACCGTGTGCGTATTTACCGTGTGCGTGTTTACCGTGTGCGTGTTTACCGTGTGCGCCTCTACCGTGTGCGTGATTACCGTGTGCGTATTTACTGTGTGCGTATTTACTGTGTGCGTCTTTACTGTGTGCGTCTTTACTGTGTGCGTATTTACTGTGTGCGTATTTACTGTGTGCGTATTTACTGTGTGCGTATTTACTGTGTGCGTATTTACTGTGTGTGTTGTTAGTGTGTGTGTATTTACTGTGTGTGTATTTACTGTGTGTGTATTTACTGTGTGTGTATTTACTGTGTGTGTATTTACTGTGTGTGTTTACCGTCTGTGTATTTACTGTGTGTGTATTTACTGTGTGTGTGTATTTACTGTGTCTGTATTTACTGTGTGTATATTTACTGTGTGCGTATTTACTGTGTGCGTTTTTACTGTGTGCGTATTTACTGTGTGCGTATTTACTGTGTGCGTATTTACTGTGTGCGTATTAACTGTGTGCGTATTTACTGTGTGCGTGTTTACTGTGTGCGTATTTACTGTGTGCGTATTTACTGTGTGCGTATTTACTGTGTGCGTATTTACTGTGTGCGTATTTACTGTGTGCGTATTTACTGTGTGCGTATTTACTGTGTGCGTATTTACTGTGTGGGTATTTACTGTGTGCGTATTTACTGTGTGAGTATTTACTGTGTGCGTTTTTACTGTGTGCGTATTTACGGTGTGCGTACTTACTGTGTGCGTATTTACTGTGTGCGTATTTACTGTGTGCGTATTTACTGTTTGCGTATTTACTGTGTGCGTATTTACCGTGTGCGTATTTACCTTGTGCGTATTTACCGTGTGCGTATTTACTGTGTGCGTAATTACCGTGTGCGTATTTACCGTGTGCATATTTACCGTGTGCGTATTTATCGTGTGCGTATTTACCGTGTGCGTATTTACCGTGTGCGTATTTACCTTGTGCGTATTTACCGTGTGCGTACTTACCGTGTGCGTACTTACCGTGTGCGTACTTACCGTGTGCGTATTTACCGTGTGCGTATTTACCGTGTGCGTATTTACCGTGTGCGTATTTACCGTGTGCGTGTTTACCGTGTGCGTATTTACCGTGTGCGTGTTTACCGTGTGCGTATTTACCGTGTGCGTCTTTCCCTTGTGCGTATTTACCTTGTGCGTATTTACCGTGTGCGTATTTACCGTGTGCGTATCTACCGTGTGCTTATTTACCGTCTGCGTATTTACCGTCTGCGCATTTACCGTGTGCGTATTTACCGTGTGCGTATTTACCGTGTGCGTATTTACCGTGTGCGTATTTACCGTGTGAGTATTTACCGTGTGCGTATTTACCGTGTGCGTATTTACCGTGTGCGTATTTACTGTGTGCGTAATTACTGTGTGCATATTTACTGTGTGCGTATTTACTGTGTGCGTATTTACTGTGTGCGTATTTACTGTGTGCGTATTTACTGTGTGCGTATTTACCGTGTGCGTATTTACCGTGTGCGTATTTACCGTGTGCGTATTTACCGTGTGCGTATTTACCGTGTGCGTATTTACCGTGTGCGTATTTACCGTGTGCGTATTTACCGTGTGCGTATTTACCGTGTGCGTATTTACCGTGTGCGTATTTACCGTGTGCGTATTTACCGTGTGCGTATTTACCGTGTGCGTATTTACCGTGTGCGTATTTACCGTGTGCCTATTTACCGTGTGCGTATTTACCGTGTGCGTATTTACCGTGTGCGTATTTACCGTGTGCGTATTTACCGTGTGCGTATTTACCGTGTGCGTATTCACCGTGTGCAAATTTACCATGTGCGTATTTACCGTGTGCGTATTTACCGTGTGCGTATTTACCGTGTGCGTGTTTACCGTGTGCGTATTTACCGTGTGCGTATTTACCGTGTGCGTATTTACCGTGTGCGTATTTACCGTGTGCGTATTTACCGTGTGCGTATTTACCGTGTGCGTATTTACCGTGTGCGTATTTACCGTGTGCGTATTTACCGTGTGCGTATTTACCGTGTGCGTATTTACCGTGTGCGTATTTACTCTGTGCGTATTTACTGTGTGCGAAATTACTGTGTGCGTATTTACTGTGTGCGTATTTACTGTGTGCGTATTTACTGTGTACGTATTTACTGTGTGCGTATTTACTGTGTGCGTATTTACTGTGTGCGTATTTACTGTGTGCGTAATTACTGTGTGCGTATTTACTGTGTGCGTATTTACTGTGTGCGTATTTACTGTGTGCGTATTTACTGTGTGCGTAATTACTGTGTGCGTGTTTACTGTGTGCGTATTTACTGTTTGCGTATTTACTGTGTGCGTATTTACTGTGTGCGTATTTACTGTGTGCGTATTTACTGTGTGCGTATTTACTGTGTGCGTATTTACTGTGTGCGTATTTACTGTGTGCGTATTTACTGTGTGCGTATTTACTGTGTGCGTATTTACTGTGTGCGAATTTACTGTGTGCGTATTTACTGTGTGCGTATTTACTGTGTGCGTATTTACTGTGTGCGTAATTACTGTGTGCGTATTTACTGTGTGCGTATTTACTGTGTGCGTATTTACTGTGTGCGTATTTACTGTGTGCGTATTTACTGTGTGCGTATTTACTGTGTGCGTATTTACTGTGTGCACATTTACTGTGTGCGTATTTACTGTGTGCGTGTTTACTGTGTGCGTATTTAGTGTGCGTCTTTACTGTGTGCGTCTTTGCTGTGTGCGTATTTACTGTGTGCGTATTTACTGTGTGCGTATTTACTGTGTGCGTATTTACTGTATGCGTATTTACTGTGTACCTATTTACTGTGTGCGTATTTACTGTGTGCGTATTTATTGTGTGAGTATTTACTGTGTGCGTATTTACTGTGTGCGTATTTACTGTGTGCGTATTTACTGTGTGCGTATTTACTGTGTGCGTATTTACTGTGTGAGTATTTACTGTGTGCGTATTTACTGTGTGCGTATTTACTGTGTGCGTATTTACTGTGTGCGTATTTACTGAGTGCGTATTTACTGTGTGCGTATTTACCGTGTGCGTATTTACCGTGTGCGCATTTACCGTGTGCTTATTTGCCGTGTGCGTATTTGCCGTGTGCGTATTTACCGTGTGCGTATTTACCGTGTGCGTACTTACCGTGTCCGTATTTACCGTGTGCGTATTTACCGTGTGCGTATTTACCGTGTGCGTATTTACCGTGTGCGTATTTACCGTGTGCGTATTTACCGTGTGCGTATTTACCGTGTGCGTATTTACCGTGTGCGTATTTACCGTGTGCGTATTTACCGTGTGCGTATTTACCGTGTGCGTATTTACTGTGTGCGTATTTACTGTGTGCGTATTTACTGTGTGCGTATTTACTGTGTGCGTATTTACTGTGTGCGTATTTACTGTGTGCGTATTTACTGTGTGCGTATTTACTGTGTGCGTAATTACTGTGTGCGTATTTACTGTGTGCGTATTTACTGTGTGCGTATTTACTGTGTGCGTATTTACTGTGTGCGTAATTACTGTGTGCGTGTTTACTGTGTGCGTATTTACTGTGTGCGTATTTACTGTGTGCGTATTTACTGTGTGCGTATTTACTGTGTGCGTATTTACTGTGTGCGTATTTACTGTGAGCGTATTTACTGTGTGCGTATTTACTGTGTGCGTATTTACTGTGTGCGTATTTACTGTGTGCGAATTTACTGTGTGCGTATTTACTGTGTGCGTATTTACTGTGTGCGTATTTACTGTGTGCGTAATTACTGTGTGCGTATTTACTGTGTGCGTATTTACTGTGTGCGTATTTACTGTGTGCGTATTTACTGTGTGCGTATTTACTGTGTGCGTATTTACTGTGTGCGTATTTACTGTGTGCACATTTACTGTGTGCGTATTTACTGTGTGCGTGTTTACTGTGTGCGTATTTAGTGTGCGTCTTTACTGTGTGCGTCTTTGCTGTGTGCGTATTTACTGTGTGCGTATTTACTGTGTGCGTATTTACTGTGTGCGTATTTACTGTGTGCGTATTTACTGTGTACCTAGTTACTGTGTGCGTATTTACTGTGTGCGTATTTATTGTGTGAGTATTTACTGTGTGCGTATTTACTGTGTGCGTATTTACTGTGTGCGTATTTACTGTGTGCGTATTTACTGTGTGCGTATTTACTGTGTGAGTATTTACTGTGTGCGTATTTACTGTGTGCGTATTTACTGTGTGCGTATTTACTGTGTGCGTATTTACTGAGTGCGTATTTACTGTGTGCGTATTTACTGTGTGCGTATTTAATGTGAACGTCTTTACCGTGTGCGTATTTACCGTGTGCGTATTTACCGTGTGCGCATTTACCGTGTGCTTATTTGCCGTGTGCGTATTTGCCGTGTGCGTATTTACCGTGTGCGTATTTACCGTGTGCGTACTTACCGTGTCCGTATTTACCATGTGCGTATTTACCGTGTGCGTATTTACCGTGTGCGTATTTACCGTGTGCGTATTTACCGTGTGCGTATTTACCGTGTGCGTATTTACCGTGTGCGTATTTACTGTGTGAGTTATTACTGTGTGCGTATTTACTGTGTGCGTATTTACTGTGTGCGTATTTACTGTGTGCGTATTTACTGTGTGCGTATTTACTGTGTGCGTACTTACTGTGTGCGTACTTACTGTGTGCGTACTTACTGTGGGCGTATTTACTGTGTGCGTATTTACTGTGTGCGTATTTACTGTGTGCATATTTACTGTGTGCGTATTTACTGTGTGCGTATTTACTGTGTGCGTCTTTACTGTGTGCGTATTTACTGTGTGCGTATTTACTGTGTGCGTATTTACTGTGTGCGTCATTACTGTGTGCGTATTTACTGTGTGCGTATTTACTGTGTGCGTATTTACCGTGTGCGTATTTACCGTGTGCGTATTTACCGTGTGCGTATTTACCGTGTGCGTATCTACCGTGTGCGTATTAACCGTGTGCGTATTTACCGTGTGCGTATTTACCGTGTGCGTGTTTACCGTGTGCGTGTCTACCGTGTGCGTGATTACCGTGTGCGTAATTACTGCGTATTTACCGTGTGCGTATTTACTGTGTGCGTATTTACTGTGTGCGTAATTACTGTGTGGGTATTTACTGTGTGCGTATTTACTGTGTGCGTATTTACTGTGTGCGTAATTACTGTGTGCGTAATTACTGTGTGCGTAATTACTGTGTGCGTATTTACTGTGTGCGTATTTACTGTGTGCGTATTTACTGTGTGCGTATTTACTGTGTGCGTATTTACTGTGTGCGTATTTAATGTGAACGTCTTTACCGTGTGCGTATTTACCGTGTGCGTATTTACCGTGTGCGCATTTACCGTGTGCTTATTTGCCGTGTGCGTATTTGCCGTGTGCGTATTTACCGTGTGCGTATTTACCGTGTGCGTACTTACCGTGTGCGTATTTACCGTGTGCGTCTTTACCGTGTGCGTATTTACCGTGTGCGTATTTACCGTGTGCGTATTTACCGTGTGCGTATTTACCGTGTGCGTATTTACTGTGTGAGTTATTACTGTGTGCGTATTTACTGCGTGCGTGTTTACTGTGTGTGTATTTACTGTGTGTATTTACTGTGTGTGTATTTACCGTGTGCGTATTTACTGTGTGCGTATTTACTGTGTGCGTATTTACTGTGTGCGTATTTACTGTGTGCGTACTTACTGTGTGCGTACTTACTGTGTGCGTACTTACTGTGGGCGTATTTACTGTGTGCGTATTTACTGTGTGCGTATTTACTGTGTGCATATTTACTGTGTGCGTATTTACTGTGTGCGTATTTACTGTGTGCGTCTTTACTGTGTGCGTATTTACTGTGTGCGTATTTACTGTGTGCGTATTTACTGTGTGCGTCATTACTGTGTGCGTATTTACTGTGTGCCTATTTACTGTGTGCGTATTTACCGTGTGCGTATTTACCGTGTGCGTATTTACCGTGTGCGTATTTACCGTGTGCGTATCTACCGTGTGCGTATTAACCGTGTGCGTATTTACCGTGTGCGTATTTACCGTGTGCGTATTTACCGTGTGCGTATCTACCGTGTGCGTATTAACCTTGTGCGTATTTACCGTGTGCGTATTTACCGTGTGCGTATTTACCGTGTGCGTATTTACCGTGTGCGTATTCACCGTGTGCAAATTTACCATGTGCGTATTTACCGTGTGCGTATTTACCGTGTGCGTATTTACCGTGTGCGTGTTTACCGTGTGCGTATTTACCGTGTGCGTATTTACCGTGTGCGTATTTACCGTGTGCGTATTTACCGTGTGCGTATTTACCGTGTGCGTATTTACCGTGTGCGTATTTACCGTGTGCGTATTTACCGTGTGCGTATTTACCGTGTGCGTATTTACCGTGTGCGTATTTACCGTGTGCGTATTTACTCTGTGCGTATTTACTGTGTGCGAAATTACTGTGTGCGTATTTACTGTGTGCGTATTTACTGTGTGCGTATTTACTGTGTGCGTATTTACTGTGTGCGTATTTACTGTGTGCGTATTTACTGTGTGCGTATTTACTGTGTGCGTAATTACTGTGTGCGTATTTACTGTGTGCGTATTTACTGTGTGCGTATTTACTGTGTGCGTATTTACTGTGTGCGTAATTACTGTGTGCGTGTTTACTGTGTGCGTATTTACTGTTTGCGTATTTACTGTGTGCGTATTTACTGTGTGCGTATTTACTGTGTGCGTATTTACTGTGTGCGTATTTACTGTGTGCGTATTTACTGTGTGCGTATTTACTGTGTGCGTATTTACTGTGTGCGTATTTACTGTGTGCGAATTTACTGTGTGCGTATTTACTGTGTGCGTATTTACTGTGTGCGTATTTACTGTGTGCGTAATTACTGTGTGCGTATTTACTGTGTGCGTATTTACTGTGTGCGTATTTACTGTGTGCGTATTTACTGTGTGCGTATTTACTGTGTGCGTATTTACTGTGTGCGTATTTACTGTGTGCACATTTACTGTGTGCGTATTTACTGTGTGCGTGTTTACTGTGTGCGTATTTAGTGTGCGTCTTTACTGTGTGCGTCTTTGCTGTGTGCGTATTTACTGTGTGCGTATTTACTGTGTGCGTATTTACTGTGTGCGTATTTACTGTGTGCGTATTTACTGTGTACCTATTTACTGTGTGCGTATTTACTGCGTGCGTATTTATTGTGTGAGTATTTAATGTGTGCGTATTTACTGTGTGCGTATTTACTGTGTGCGTATTTACTGTGTGCGTATTTACTGTGTGCGTATTTACTGTGTGAGTATTTACTGTGTGCGTATTTACTGTGTGCGTATTTACTGTGTGCGTATTTACTGTGTGCGTATTTACTGAGTGCGTATTTACTGTGTGCGTATTTACTGTGTGCGTATTTAATGTGAACGTCTTTACCGTGTGCGTATTTACCGTGTGCGTATTTACCGTGTGCGCATTTACCGTGTGCTTATTTGCCGTGTGCGTATTTGCCGTGTGCGTATTTACCGTGTGCGTATTTACCGTGTGCGTACTTACCGTGTCCGTATTTACCGTGTGCGTATTTACCGTGTGCGTATTTACCGTGTGCGTATTTACCGTGTGCGTATTTACCGTGTGCGTATTTACCGTGTGCGTATTTACCGTGTGCGTATTTACCGTGTGCGTATTTACCGTGTGCGTATTTACTCTGTGCGTATTTACTGTGTGCGAAATTACTGTGTGCGTATTTACTGTGTGCGTATTTACTGTGTGCGTATTTACTGTGTGCGTATTTACTGTGTGCGTATTTACTGTGTGCGTATTTACTGTGTGCGTATTTACTGTGTGCGTAATTACTGTGTGCGTATTTACTGTGTGCGTATTTACTGTGTGCGTATTTACTGTGTGCGTATTTACTGTGTGCGTAATTACTGTGTGCGTGTTTACTGTGTGCGTATTTACTGTGTGCGTATTTACTGTGTGCGTATTTACTGTGTGCGTATTTACTGTGTGCGTATTTACTGTGTGCGTATTTACTGTGTGCGTATTTACTGTGTGCGTATTTACTGTGTGCGTATTTACTGTGTGCGTATTTACTGTGTGCGTATTTACTGTGTGCACATTTACTGTGTGCGTATTTACTGTGTGCGTGTTTACTGTGTGCGTATTTAGTGTGCGTCTTTACTGTGTGCGTCTTTGCTGTGTGCGTATTTACTGTGTGCGTATTTACTGTGTGCGTATTTACTGTGTGCGTATTTACTGTGTGCGTATTTACTGTGTACCTAGTTACTGTGTGCGTATTTACTGTGTGCGTATTTATTGTGTGAGTATTTACTGTGTGCGTATTTACTGTGTGCGTATTTACTGTGTGCGTATTTACTGTGTGCGTATTTGCTGTGTGCGTATTTACTGTGTGAGTATTTACTGTGTGCGTATTTACTGTGTGCGTATTTACTGTGTGCGTATTTACTGTGTGCGTATTTACTGAGTGCGTATTTACTGTGTGCGTATTGTAGTGGATTTTGGGGGGCCGACCAAACGTCCACCAACAACGCCTCACTCCAGAGGTAAACTTCCAACAGAGGAGTATGCCAACTCCACAACTGTTACCGGAGCCCACGGCTCAAACGTACAACTCAATGACTTGTTGAGTTAACCATACTTTATTACACAGCGTAACCAGCAATGTATAATAAGGGTAAATGTATCATGCTACTTGGCTTAAGCACAGGTAGAATCCCAATACAATACAAGGAGTGAAGTGAGATGTTCTGCCTTTTATAGGCAGAGCATCATTAAAACATATGCCCAAACAAGGGGCAACAAATCAGTGATGACAGGAAGTGTTTACTCTAATCAGATCATAAGGTATAAATATGCAATACAGTCATTGGCTAATATGAGGTTAAATATGAAGGGCGCCCAGAAGTAGGGGGCGGAGCTTCTCAGTCAATCCTGCTTACTCATGGTGGTGCAATGAGTAGCCCTGGTTCTTGGTCCTTATGGCTTGTGGTCCTTGGCTTTTGTCTTGTTTGAGGACAGCTATGTTGCAGAGTCGGGCTCCTGCACCTTTGGTAGTAATTTCGGTCCTCAGGCTATTGTAGAACTTTGCTCACCGACCCGGTATAGGTACGGTAATGGCACTGCAGGGCCGGTAGTACATGCTGCAGGGCCGGCAGGGTGTGCTGCAGGGCCGGTGGTACCTCTGCAGGGCAGGCAGTGAATGCTGCAGGGCAGGCAGTGAATGCTGCAGGGCAGGCAGTGAATGCTGCAGGGCCGGTAGGGTTTCTACCGGCTTACTTGTTCGTGTTCTGGCTGTGCCAGGCTCAGTTTAGGCTTGCCTGACACCCAGCAGTTGTCAGGGGGACCTTGCGCAAAGATAGTGGTCACAAAAATCCACCACATTCCCCTCTCCATTAAAGACTGTATCTCTTTGGTCTTTAATTATATAATTTAGCAAAGAGAATAATAGTGGCGAGCAACACCCGTGCTCGGTTAAGTTTGTGGGGAGAGCATCCTACTGCCTCCTAGCATCTCTAGGGGCGGCTTCCCATGCATGTTTCGATCCCCCAGGGTCATAGGGGAAGTCGAGAACATCTCTCGTTGCACAGACTGCTACCATAGCATCTGATGCATAAGCAGAGAAAGAGTATTCAGGGTTTCTCTCTTCTCCCTTGGTGTACGTAATGGCCGGCTCATTCTCCAGCCTCAGCTTCTCTCCTGGAACCTCCTCTTCCAGCATCGGGGGTGGCAAGATCTGCATCCAGTACACCTCAAAGTTTGGCTTGACATCGACAGTTGACTGCGATTCAGCATCTATTCCAGCTATAGGTGCTAGCTCCGTATCAGCGGCAGCAGCAACAGGGGTTGGCTGGGGAGGTGCAGTTTCTGTCCGTAGCAACTCCTCCGCGGGCATGGCCAACAACTCCTCTTCTCCAAGTCCTGGAGGGTGGTAGGCTGCTAGGTCAGTTTCTAACAGCAAGCTCTCGTTCTTCACTTCTATCTCCAAACAGTTGGAAGTAGCCCTAGTGCCAATCTGTTGCACGAGGCTTTCTTTATTTGAGACAGTACACGGAGTGCCCTGGTCACTCTCTTGAGAGGGAATGACTGTCTCCTTTTTGTCAACCGCTTTCTCAGACTTCCGACTCATCCTGTCTGTGCTTGCAGGAGGCGGCTGAGCAGGGGTACTAGGAGCAAACTTTGGTGGTCCCTGGTAGCTCTCACGGGGGGAGTTCAGCTGGAGCCTTGCCATATCTGGTAGAGCAGCTTCTGGCAATCCTTTTGAAACCACATACGACCACAGTGGTGCAACTTCTTCGGCGGATATAACTGTTTTGGCGCCTTCCCCGGATTTCCCGGCTATTGCATCATGAGTGGTTTTAGCCACTGTCTTCGATGCTGGCAACCAACAGCTCCTTCCACGCCCTTTCATTGCCTGTGGGTGGTCATTAGGTAACTCCTCCTGTGCTTTCTTTTGGTGACCTTCCTGCTTGTCCAGGGGCGTAGCCAACAGGGGCCTGGAGGTAAATTTCGCGCTCTTTCCTCTGGCGACCTCAGTTTTCATCCCTTTACGCTCAAATTTTCTGTGCAGGCTATCCTTCCCCCTCTCCATCGTTTGGGAGGTCCTGCAGACTACTTGCTCACTTTCTGTAGGTGCTGTTGGGGTAAATCCATCCCAACCACCAAGTGAAAAAGGATCCTTGTGCGTGGTGTCTATCCACATCACACCAGCCGGTAACAGCTCCTCATGTTTGTCCATATACGGCACATCATGTCCGTCTATAGTAATAACGGAGTCCTGAATATTGAGTAAACACTCATGAGTGGTGAGGAACGGCATCCCTATGATGGCGTCCTCACTTATGTCCCTTATCAGGAAGCTGACATTGGTCTGTAACCCACAGATCTGTACGGACACCTTCACCGTGCCATCGAAAGCAATTTTTGGCCCATCAGCCATCAACCCATGTGGCTCACTGTTCCGTAGCGTACTTCTTACGCTCAGCGGCAGTCTTTGATAGACATGCCGGGATAGCAGGTTTGTAGTACATCCGGTATCTACAAGTATTGACACATTTTGTCCCTCCATTTTTCCGGTGAGGAAATAGCTTGCCTTGTACGGGCGTATAGGGGGGAAGCAGGTGGTGTCCGCCACGTGCATCCTAGCAGGGGGCTGGCTCGTGTAGGGATGTTGCGTCCTCTGGCTCCGTTTGGGGGTGTTACGGCTCGCCCAATTGCAGGTAGATGCCGGTAGCTCTACTGCGGGCGACGGCCGTTTCCCGCCTGGGCAGGCATCCGTCGTGGTCTGGTACTCCACGATTTCTTTGGACACTGCCTTTGCATGTGTCCCAACTCTCCACAGTCCCAGCACTGGAGTGGTGGTTGATCAGGCAGTGGTGGAGGAGGCTGAGGTGTAGGGGTAGCTCCTGATTTCAATGACTTGATTTCTTTCGTGAGTTCTGCCAACGCCTCCATGACTGCTGTCAGAGAGTCCTTGTTTGGCGGTGCAGGGCGGACATTCTTCACTGCAGTATGCGGTGTGTCCGACTCATCGTCAGTGTACTCCTCCTCATCTGTAGATTCGTCATCTACCATGCGCACGTGAGTAGACCTCTCTTCAGGACCTGTCCTGATCTGCAGGTATTCGTTCCCTGCTCTCACTGCGTCTGAAAGTTCCACTGGCTGTATTGCCAGGAGGTGTCTCTGCAAATAGGGGTTGCCTAATGTAGAGCTAAAGATATCTACTATCATTCGTTGCAACGATCTGTGGGGGAGGTCCGCATACGCGACCTGCACCAGTCGTTCTACTTCAGTGGCATGCTCCTGCAGCGTAGTCTTATACGCCCTGCGGAGGCCAGTAAGTTTGTATCTTGCTTTACGGGGGGTTAAACCAAACCTTGTCCGTAAAGCAGCAAATATGCCTTGCAACTGTGGTGCCTTACCACATTCAAGTGCACTCCCTCTCAGGGACTCTCGCAGATGCAGCAACGCTGTCTGCTCTGGCCATTCGTTGGCCTCAGCCACTCCCATGAAGCGCTCTATGAAATAGTCCACGTCTCCGTCTCCATCGAACTTCGGTGCTTTAAATAAAGACCGGTGATTGGCAGCGGCTGGCTGCATGACGGCTTGTAACGCTTCTGTCAAACGTTCCATCACATTCGCTTCGGGGTTTGCAGGTGGTACCCTACCAGCGCTGCGTGCCCGTTGGTTCGCCATTGTCTAGACTTAGAGGAGTCACTCAACTCAAGTGTACAATGGATGGTGTGCTGGTCCGTTTTTAGCGGCACCAGGTCTCTACAGCGTCTAGGGCTGTCTATATCAAATTGTCTCAGTAAACAAGGTACTGGAAAGTAACACAAGGCCGGTACAATATTGCACAGGGCCGGTAGTAATGTGTACAGGGCCGGCGTTTAGAGCGCAGGGCCGGTCACAAAGTTAGCAGGGCCGGTATCCGAAGACACAGGGCCGGTATCAGTGTTAGCAGGGCCGGTATCAGAAGACACAGGGCCGGTATCAGTGTGTGCAGGGCCGGTATCAAAGATACTGGGCTGTCTGGTTGCTGCAACGGAGTGAACTCAACGTTTATGCAGAGCTAAGTGACGCACACTTTCTGGGAAGCACTTCTTCAGGCGGAGCAAGCTCAACGTCTGTTCAAGAGTGTCCAAATGGGGGGTCTGTACAGTGAATACAGATCCGGATTTTCGGGCTGCAATATGCAGTTCCAAGGTAGCGCAGTCCAACAGCGTGAGAACAATCCCACCGCTGCCACCAGTGTAGTGGATTTTGGGGGGCCGACCAAACGTCCACCAACAACGCCTCACTCCAGAGGTAAACTTCCAACAGAGGAGTATGCCAACTCCACAACTGTTACCGGAGCCCACGGCTCAAACGTACAACTCAATGACTTGTTGAGTTAACCATACTTTATTACACAGCGTAACCAGCAATGTATAATAAGGGTAAATGTATCATGCTACTTGGCTTAAGCACAGGTAGAATCCCAATACAATACAAGGAGTGAAGTGAGATGTTCTGCCTTTTATAGGCAGAGCATCATTAAAACATATGCCCAAACAAGGGGCAACAAATCAGTGATGACAGGAAGTGTTTACTCTAATCAGATCATAAGGTATAAATATGCAATACAGTCATTGGCTAATATGAGGTTAAATATGAAGGGCGCCCAGAAGTAGGGGGCGGAGCTTCTCAGTCAATCCTGCTTACTCATGGTGGTGCAATGAGTAGCCCTGGTTCTTGGTCCTTATGGCTTGTGGTCCTTGGCTTTTGTCTTGTTTGAGGACAGCTATGTTGCAGAGTCGGGCTCCTGCACCTTTGGTAGTAATTTCGGTCCTCAGGCTATTGTAGAACTTTGCTCACCGACCCGGTATAGGTACGGTAATGGCACTGCAGGGCCGGTAGTACATGCTGCAGGGCCGGCAGGGTGTGCTGCAGGGCCGGTGGTACCTCTGCAGGGCAGGCAGTGAATGCTGCAGGGCAGGCAGTGAATGCTGCAGGGCAGGCAGTGAATGCTGCAGGGCCGGTAGGGTTTCTACCGGCTTACTTGTTCGTGTTCTGGCTGTGCCAGGCTCAGTTTAGGCTTGCCTGACACCCAGCAGTTGTCAGGGGGACCTTGCGCAAAGATAGTGGTCACAAAAATCCACCACAGTATTTACTGTGTGCGTATTTAATGTGAACGTCTTTACCGTGTGCGTATTTACCGTGTGCGTATTTACCGTGTGCGCATTTACCGTGTGCTTATTTGCCGTGTGCGTATTTGCCGTGTGCGTATTTACCGTGTGCGTATTTACCGTGTGCGTACTTACCGTGTCCGTATTTACCGTGTGCGTATTTACCGTGTGCGTATTTACCGTGTGCGTATTTACCGTGTGCGTATTTACCGTGTGCGTATTTACCGTGTGCGTATTTACCGTGTGCGTATTTACTGTGTGAGTTATTACTGTGTGCGTATTTACTGTGTGCGTATTTACTGTGTGCGTATTTACTGTGTGCGTATTTACTGTGTGCGTATTTACTGTGTGCGTACTTACTGTGTGCGTACTTACTGTGTGCGTACTTACTGTGGGCGTATTTACTGTGTGCGTATTTACTGTGTGCGTATTTACTGTGTGCATATTTACTGTGTGCGTATTTACTGTGTGCGTATTTACTGTGTGCGTCTTTACTGTGTGCGTATTTACTGTGTGCGTATTTACTGTGTGCGTATTTACTGTGTGCGTCATTACTGTGTGCGTATTTACTGTGTGCGTATTTACTGTGTGCGTATTTACCGTGTGCGTATTTACCGTGTGCGTATTTACCGTGTGCGTATTTACCGTGTGCGTATCTACCGTGTGCGTATTAACCGTGTGCGTATTTACCGTGTGCGTATTTACCGTGTGCGTGTTTACCGTGTGCGTGTCTACCGTGTGCGTGATTACCGTGTGCGTAATTACTGCGTATTTACCGTGTGCGTATTTACCGTGTGCGTATTTACCGTGTGCGTATTTACCGTGTGCGTATTTACTGTGTGCGTATTTACTGTGTGCGTAATTACCAAGTGCGTATTTACCGTGTGCGTATTTACCGTGTGCGTATTTACCGTGTGCGTATTTACCGTGTGCGTATTTACCGTGTGCGTATTTACCGTGTGCATATTTACCGTGTGCGTATTTACCTTGTGCGTATTTACCTTGTGCGTATTTACCGTGTGCGTATTAACCAAGTGCGTATTTACCGTGTGCGTATTTACCGTGTGCGTATTTACCGTGTGCGTATTTACCGTGTGCGTATTTACCGTGTGCGTATTTACCGTGTGCATATTTACCGTGTGCGTATTTACCTTGTGCGTATTTACCTTGTGCGTATTTACCGTGTGCGTAATTACCGTGTGCGTATTTACCGTGTGCGTATTTACCGTGTGCGTATTTACCGTGTACGTATTTACCGTGTGCGTATTTACCGTGTGCGTATTTACTGTGTGCGTATTTACTGTGTGCGTATTTACTGTGTGCGTATTTACCGTGTGCGTATTTACTGTGTGCGTATTTACTGTGTGCGTATTTACTGTGTGCGTATTTACTGTGTGCGTATTTACTGTGTGCGTAATTACTGTGTGCGTATTTACTGCGTGCGTATTTACTGCGTGCGTATTTACTGCGTGCGTATTTACTGCGTGCGTATTTACTGCGTGCGTATTTACTGCGTGCGTATTTACTGCGTGCGTATTTACTGCGTGCGTATTTACTGCGTGCGTATTTACTGCGTGCGTATTTACTGCGTGCGTATTTACTGCGTGCGTATTTACTGCGTGCGTATTTACTGCGTGCGTATTTACTGCGTGCGTATTTACTGCGTGCGTATTTACTGCGTGCGTATTTACTGCGTGCGTATTTACTGCGTGCGTATTTACTGTGTGCGTATTTACTGTGTGCGTATTTACTGCGTGCGTATTTACTGCGTGCGTATTTACTGCGTGCGTATTTACTGCGTGCGTATTTACTGCGTGCGTATTTACTGCGTGCGTATTTACTGCGTGCGTATTTACTGTGTGCGTATTTACTGTGTGCGTATTTACTGTGTGCGTATTTACTGTGTGCGTATTTACTGTGTGCGTATTTACTGTGTGCGTACTTACTGTGTGCGTACTTACCGTGTGCGTATTTACCGTGTGCGTATTTACCGTGTGCGTATTTACCGTGTGCGTATTTACCGTGTGCGTATTTACCGTGTGCGTATTTACCGTGTGCGTATTTACCGTGTGCGTATTTACCGTGTGCGTATTTACCGTGTGCGTATTTACCGTGTGCGTATTTACCGTGTGCGTATTTACCGTGTGCGTATTTACCGTGTGCGTATTTACCGTGTGCGTATTTACCGTGTGCGTATTTACCGTGTGCGTATTTACCGTGTGCGTATTTACCGTGTGCGTATTTACCGTGTGCGTATTTACCGTGTGCGTATTTACCGTGTGCGTATTTACCGTGTGCGTATTTACCGTGTGCGTATTTACCGTGTGCGTATTTACCGTGTGCGTATTTACCGTGTGCGTATTTACCGTGTGCGTATTTACCGTGTGCGTATTTACCGTGTGCGTATTTACAGTGTGCGTATTTACCGTGTGCGTATTTACCGTGTGCCTATTTACCGTGTGCGTATTTACCGTGTGCGTGTTTACCTTGTGCGTATTTACCTTGTGCGTATTTACCGTGTGCGTATTTACCGTGTGCGTATTTACCGTGTGCGTATTTACCGTGTGCGTATTTACCGTGTGCGTATTTACCGTGTGCGTATTTACCGTGTGCGTATTTACCGTGTGCGTATTTACCATGTGCGTATATACCGTGTGCGTATTTACCGTGTGCGTATTTACCCAGTGCGTGTTTACCGTGTGCGTATTTACCGTGTGCGTATTTACCGTGTGCGTATTTACCTTGTGCGTATTTACCGTGTGCGTATTTACCTTGTGCGTATTTACCGTGTGCGTATTTACTGTGTGCGTAATTACCGTGTGCGTATTTACCGTGTGCATATTTACCGTGTGCGTATTTATCGTGTGCGTATTTACCGTGTGCATATTTACCGTGTGCGTATTTACCTTGTGCGTATTTACCGTGTGCGTACTTACCGTGTGCGTACTTACCGTGTGCGTACTTACCGTGTGCGTATTTACCGTGTGCGTATTTACCGTGTGCGTATTTACCGTGTGCGTGTTTACCGTGTGCGTATTTACCGTGTGCGTATTTACCGTGTGCGTATTTACCGTGTGCGTATTTACTCTGTGCGTATTTACTGTGTGCGAAATTACTGTGTGCGTATTTACTGTGTGCGTATTTACTGTGTGCGTATTTACTGTGTGCGTATTTACTGTGTGCGTATTTACTGTGTGCGTATTTACTGTGTGCGTATTTACTGTGTGCGTAATTACTGTGTGCGTATTTACTGTGTGCGTATTTACTGTGTGCGTATTTACTGTGTGCGTATTTACTGTGTGCGTAATTACTGTGTGCGTGTTTACTGTGTGCGTATTTACTGTTTGCGTATTTACTGTGTGCGTATTTACTGTGTGCGTATTTACTGTGTGCGTATTTACTGTGTGCGTATTTACTGTGTGCGTATTTACTGTGTGCGTATTTACTGTGTGCGTATTTACTGTGTGCGTATTTACTGTGTGCGAATTTACTGTGTGCGTATTTACTGTGTGCGTATTTACTGTGTGCGTATTTACTGTGTGCGTAATTACTGTGTGCGTATTTACTGTGTGCGTATTTACTGTGTGCGTATTTACTGTGTGCGTATTTACTGTGTGCGTATTTACTGTGTGCGTATTTACTGTGTGCGTATTTACTGTGTGCACATTTACTGTGTGCGTATTTACTGTGTGCGTGTTTACTGTGTGCGTATTTAGTGTGCGTCTTTACTGTGTGCGTCTTTGCTGTGTGCGTATTTACTGTGTGCGTATTTACTGTGTGCGTATTTACTGTGTGCGTATTTACTGTGTGCGTATTTACTGTGTACCTATTTACTGTGTGCGTATTTACTGCGTGCGTATTTATTGTGTGAGTATTTAATGTGTGCGTATTTACTGTGTGCGTATTTACTGTGTGCGTATTTACTGTGTGCGTATTTACTGTGTGCGTATTTACTGTGTGAGTATTTACTGTGTGCGTATTTACTGTGTGCGTATTTACTGTGTGCGTATTTACTGTGTGCGTATTTACTGAGTGCGTATTTACTGTGTGCGTATTTACTGTGTGCGTATTTAATGTGAACGTCTTTACCGTGTGCGTATTTACCGTGTGCGTATTTACCGTGTGCGCATTTACCGTGTGCTTATTTGCCGTGTGCGTATTTGCCGTGTGCGTATTTACCGTGTGCGTATTTACCGTGTGCGTACTTACCGTGTCCGTATTTACCGTGTGCGTATTTACCGTGTGCGTATTTACCGTGTGCGTATTTACCGTGTGCGTATTTACCGTGTGCGTATTTACCGTGTGCGTATTTACCGTGTGCGTATTTACCGTGTGCGTATTTACCGTGTGCGTATTTACTCTGTGCGTATTTACTGTGTGCGAAATTACTGTGTGCGTATTTACTGTGTGCGTATTTACTGTGTGCGTATTTACTGTGTGCGTATTTACTGTGTGCGTATTTACTGTGTGCGTATTTACTGTGTGCGTATTTACTGTGTGCGTAATTACTGTGTGCGTATTTACTGTGTGCGTATTTACTGTGTGCGTATTTACTGTGTGCGTATTTACTGTGTGCGTAATTACTGTGTGCGTGTTTACTGTGTGCGTATTTACTGTGTGCGTATTTACTGTGTGCGTATTTACTGTGTGCGTATTTACTGTGTGCGTATTTACTGTGTGCGTATTTACTGTGTGCGTATTTACTGTGTGCGTATTTACTGTGTGCGTATTTACTGTGTGCGTATTTACTGTGTGCGTATTTACTGTGTGCACATTTACTGTGTGCGTATTTACTGTGTGCGTGTTTACTGTGTGCGTATTTAGTGTGCGTCTTTACTGTGTGCGTCTTTGCTGTGTGCGTATTTACTGTGTGCGTATTTACTGTGTGCGTATTTACTGTGTGCGTATTTACTGTGTGCGTATTTACTGTGTACCTAGTTACTGTGTGCGTATTTACTGTGTGCGTATTTATTGTGTGAGTATTTACTGTGTGCGTATTTACTGTGTGCGTATTTACTGTGTGCGTATTTACTGTGTGCGTATTTGCTGTGTGCGTATTTACTGTGTGAGTATTTACTGTGTGCGTATTTACTGTGTGCGTATTTACTGTGTGCGTATTTACTGTGTGCGTATTTACTGAGTGCGTATTTACTGTGTGCGTATTGTAGTGGATTTTGGGGGGCCGACCAAACGTCCACCAACAACGCCTCACTCCAGAGGTAAACTTCCAACAGAGGAGTATGCCAACTCCACAACTGTTACCGGAGCCCACGGCTCAAACGTACAACTCAATGACTTGTTGAGTTAACCATACTTTATTACACAGCGTAACCAGCAATGTATAATAAGGGTAAATGTATCATGCTACTTGGCTTAAGCACAGGTAGAATCCCAATACAATACAAGGAGTGAAGTGAGATGTTCTGCCTTTTATAGGCAGAGCATCATTAAAACATATGCCCAAACAAGGGGCAACAAATCAGTGATGACAGGAAGTGTTTACTCTAATCAGATCATAAGGTATAAATATGCAATACAGTCATTGGCTAATATGAGGTTAAATATGAAGGGCGCCCAGAAGTAGGGGGCGGAGCTTCTCAGTCAATCCTGCTTACTCATGGTGGTGCAATGAGTAGCCCTGGTTCTTGGTCCTTATGGCTTGTGGTCCTTGGCTTTTGTCTTGTTTGAGGACAGCTATGTTGCAGAGTCGGGCTCCTGCACCTTTGGTAGTAATTTCGGTCCTCAGGCTATTGTAGAACTTTGCTCACCGACCCGGTATAGGTACGGTAATGGCACTGCAGGGCCGGTAGTACATGCTGCAGGGCCGGCAGGGTGTGCTGCAGGGCCGGTGGTACCTCTGCAGGGCAGGCAGTGAATGCTGCAGGGCAGGCAGTGAATGCTGCAGGGCAGGCAGTGAATGCTGCAGGGCCGGTAGGGTTTCTACCGGCTTACTTGTTCGTGTTCTGGCTGTGCCAGGCTCAGTTTAGGCTTGCCTGACACCCAGCAGTTGTCAGGGGGACCTTGCGCAAAGATAGTGGTCACAAAAATCCACCACATTCCCCTCTCCATTAAAGACTGTATCTCTTTGGTCTTTAATTATATAATTTAGCAAAGAGAATAATAGTGGCGAGCAACACCCGTGCTCGGTTAAGTTTGTGGGGAGAGCATCCTACTGCCTCCTAGCATCTCTAGGGGCGGCTTCCCATGCATGTTTCGATCCCCCAGGGTCATAGGGGAAGTCGAGAACATCTCTCGTTGCACAGACTGCTACCATAGCATCTGATGCATAAGCAGAGAAAGAGTATTCAGGGTTTCTCTCTTCTCCCTTGGTGTACGTAATGGCCGGCTCATTCTCCAGCCTCAGCTTCTCTCCTGGAACCTCCTCTTCCAGCATCGGGGGTGGCAAGATCTGCATCCAGTACACCTCAAAGTTTGGCTTGACATCGACAGTTGACTGCGATTCAGCATCTATTCCAGCTATAGGTGCTAGCTCCGTATCAGCGGCAGCAGCAACAGGGGTTGGCTGGGGAGGTGCAGTTTCTGTCCGTAGCAACTCCTCCGCGGGCATGGCCAACAACTCCTCTTCTCCAAGTCCTGGAGGGTGGTAGGCTGCTAGGTCAGTTTCTAACAGCAAGCTCTCGTTCTTCACTTCTATCTCCAAACAGTTGGAAGTAGCCCTAGTGCCAATCTGTTGCACGAGGCTTTCTTTATTTGAGACAGTACACGGAGTGCCCTGGTCACTCTCTTGAGAGGGAATGACTGTCTCCTTTTTGTCAACCGCTTTCTCAGACTTCCGACTCATCCTGTCTGTGCTTGCAGGAGGCGGCTGAGCAGGGGTACTAGGAGCAAACTTTGGTGGTCCCTGGTAGCTCTCACGGGGGGAGTTCAGCTGGAGCCTTGCCATATCTGGTAGAGCAGCTTCTGGCAATCCTTTTGAAACCACATACGACCACAGTGGTGCAACTTCTTCGGCGGATATAACTGTTTTGGCGCCTTCCCCGGATTTCCCGGCTATTGCATCATGAGTGGTTTTAGCCACTGTCTTCGATGCTGGCAACCAACAGCTCCTTCCACGCCCTTTCATTGCCTGTGGGTGGTCATTAGGTAACTCCTCCTGTGCTTTCTTTTGGTGACCTTCCTGCTTGTCCAGGGGCGTAGCCAACAGGGGCCTGGAGGTAAATTTCGCGCTCTTTCCTCTGGCGACCTCAGTTTTCATCCCTTTACGCTCAAATTTTCTGTGCAGGCTATCCTTCCCCCTCTCCATCGTTTGGGAGGTCCTGCAGACTACTTGCTCACTTTCTGTAGGTGCTGTTGGGGTAAATCCATCCCAACCACCAAGTGAAAAAGGATCCTTGTGCGTGGTGTCTATCCACATCACACCAGCCGGTAACAGCTCCTCATGTTTGTCCATATACGGCACATCATGTCCGTCTATAGTAATAACGGAGTCCTGAATATTGAGTAAACACTCATGAGTGGTGAGGAACGGCATCCCTATGATGGCGTCCTCACTTATGTCCCTTATCAGGAAGCTGACATTGGTCTGTAACCCACAGATCTGTACGGACACCTTCACCGTGCCATCGAAAGCAATTTTTGGCCCATCAGCCATCAACCCATGTGGCTCACTGTTCCGTAGCGTACTTCTTACGCTCAGCGGCAGTCTTTGATAGACATGCCGGGATAGCAGGTTTGTAGTACATCCGGTATCTACAAGTATTGACACATTTTGTCCCTCCATTTTTCCGGTGAGGAAATAGCTTGCCTTGTACGGGCGTATAGGGGGGAAGCAGGTGGTGTCCGCCACGTGCATCCTAGCAGGGGGCTGGCTCGTGTAGGGATGTTGCGTCCTCTGGCTCCGTTTGGGGGTGTTACGGCTCGCCCAATTGCAGGTAGATGCCGGTAGCTCTACTGCGGGCGACGGCCGTTTCCCGCCTGGGCAGGCATCCGTCGTGGTCTGGTACTCCACGATTTCTTTGGACACTGCCTTTGCATGTGTCCCAACTCTCCACAGTCCCAGCACTGGAGTGGTGGTTGATCAGGCAGTGGTGGAGGAGGCTGAGGTGTAGGGGTAGCTCCTGATTTCAATGACTTGATTTCTTTCGTGAGTTCTGCCAACGCCTCCATGACTGCTGTCAGAGAGTCCTTGTTTGGCGGTGCAGGGCGGACATTCTTCACTGCAGTATGCGGTGTGTCCGACTCATCGTCAGTGTACTCCTCCTCATCTGTAGATTCGTCATCTACCATGCGCACGTGAGTAGACCTCTCTTCAGGACCTGTCCTGATCTGCAGGTATTCGTTCCCTGCTCTCACTGCGTCTGAAAGTTCCACTGGCTGTATTGCCAGGAGGTGTCTCTGCAAATAGGGGTTGCCTAATGTAGAGCTAAAGATATCTACTATCATTCGTTGCAACGATCTGTGGGGGAGGTCCGCATACGCGACCTGCACCAGTCGTTCTACTTCAGTGGCATGCTCCTGCAGCGTAGTCTTATACGCCCTGCGGAGGCCAGTAAGTTTGTATCTTGCTTTACGGGGGGTTAAACCAAACCTTGTCCGTAAAGCAGCAAATATGCCTTGCAACTGTGGTGCCTTACCACATTCAAGTGCACTCCCTCTCAGGGACTCTCGCAGATGCAGCAACGCTGTCTGCTCTGGCCATTCGTTGGCCTCAGCCACTCCCATGAAGCGCTCTATGAAATAGTCCACGTCTCCGTCTCCATCGAACTTCGGTGCTTTAAATAAAGACCGGTGATTGGCAGCGGCTGGCTGCATGACGGCTTGTAACGCTTCTGTCAAACGTTCCATCACATTCGCTTCGGGGTTTGCAGGTGGTACCCTACCAGCGCTGCGTGCCCGTTGGTTCGCCATTGTCTAGACTTAGAGGAGTCACTCAACTCAAGTGTACAATGGATGGTGTGCTGGTCCGTTTTTAGCGGCACCAGGTCTCTACAGCGTCTAGGGCTGTCTATATCAAATTGTCTCAGTAAACAAGGTACTGGAAAGTAACACAAGGCCGGTACAATATTGCACAGGGCCGGTAGTAATGTGTACAGGGCCGGCGTTTAGAGCGCAGGGCCGGTCACAAAGTTAGCAGGGCCGGTATCCGAAGACACAGGGCCGGTATCAGTGTTAGCAGGGCCGGTATCAGAAGACACAGGGCCGGTATCAGTGTGTGCAGGGCCGGTATCAAAGATACTGGGCTGTCTGGTTGCTGCAACGGAGTGAACTCAACGTTTATGCAGAGCTAAGTGACGCACACTTTCTGGGAAGCACTTCTTCAGGCGGAGCAAGCTCAACGTCTGTTCAAGAGTGTCCAAATGGGGGGTCTGTACAGTGAATACAGATCCGGATTTTCGGGCTGCAATATGCAGTTCCAAGGTAGCGCAGTCCAACAGCGTGAGAACAATCCCACCGCTGCCACCAGTGTAGTGGATTTTGGGGGGCCGACCAAACGTCCACCAACAACGCCTCACTCCAGAGGTAAACTTCCAACAGAGGAGTATGCCAACTCCACAACTGTTACCGGAGCCCACGGCTCAAACGTACAACTCAATGACTTGTTGAGTTAACCATACTTTATTACACAGCGTAACCAGCAATGTATAATAAGGGTAAATGTATCATGCTACTTGGCTTAAGCACAGGTAGAATCCCAATACAATACAAGGAGTGAAGTGAGATGTTCTGCCTTTTATAGGCAGAGCATCATTAAAACATATGCCCAAACAAGGGGCAACAAATCAGTGATGACAGGAAGTGTTTACTCTAATCAGATCATAAGGTATAAATATGCAATACAGTCATTGGCTAATATGAGGTTAAATATGAAGGGCGCCCAGAAGTAGGGGGCGGAGCTTCTCAGTCAATCCTGCTTACTCATGGTGGTGCAATGAGTAGCCCTGGTTCTTGGTCCTTATGGCTTGTGGTCCTTGGCTTTTGTCTTGTTTGAGGACAGCTATGTTGCAGAGTCGGGCTCCTGCACCTTTGGTAGTAATTTCGGTCCTCAGGCTATTGTAGAACTTTGCTCACCGACCCGGTATAGGTACGGTAATGGCACTGCAGGGCCGGTAGTACATGCTGCAGGGCCGGCAGGGTGTGCTGCAGGGCCGGTGGTACCTCTGCAGGGCAGGCAGTGAATGCTGCAGGGCAGGCAGTGAATGCTGCAGGGCAGGCAGTGAATGCTGCAGGGCCGGTAGGGTTTCTACCGGCTTACTTGTTCGTGTTCTGGCTGTGCCAGGCTCAGTTTAGGCTTGCCTGACACCCAGCAGTTGTCAGGGGGACCTTGCGCAAAGATAGTGGTCACAAAAATCCACCACAGTATTTACTGTGTGCGTATTTAATGTGAACGTCTTTACCGTGTGCGTATTTACCGTGTGCGTATTTACCGTGTGCGCATTTACCGTGTGCTTATTTGCCGTGTGCGTATTTGCCGTGTGCGTATTTACCGTGTGCGTATTTACCGTGTGCGTACTTACCGTGTCCGTATTTACCGTGTGCGTATTTACCGTGTGCGTATTTACCGTGTGCGTATTTACCGTGTGCGTATTTACCGTGTGCGTATTTACCGTGTGCGTATTTACCGTGTGCGTATTTACTGTGTGAGTTATTACTGTGTGCGTATTTACTGTGTGCGTATTTACTGTGTGCGTATTTACTGTGTGCGTATTTACTGTGTGCGTATTTACTGTGTGCGTACTTACTGTGTGCGTACTTACTGTGTGCGTACTTACTGTGGGCGTATTTACTGTGTGCGTATTTACTGTGTGCGTATTTACTGTGTGCATATTTACTGTGTGCGTATTTACTGTGTGCGTATTTACTGTGTGCGTCTTTACTGTGTGCGTATTTACTGTGTGCGTATTTACTGTGTGCGTATTTACTGTGTGCGTCATTACTGTGTGCGTATTTACTGTGTGCGTATTTACTGTGTGCGTATTTACCGTGTGCGTATTTACCGTGTGCGTATTTACCGTGTGCGTATTTACCGTGTGCGTATCTACCGTGTGCGTATTAACCGTGTGCGTATTTACCGTGTGCGTATTTACCGTGTGCGTGTTTACCGTGTGCGTGTCTACCGTGTGCGTGATTACCGTGTGCGTAATTACTGCGTATTTACCGTGTGCGTATTTACCGTGTGCGTATTTACCGTGTGCGTATTTACCGTGTGCGTATTTACTGTGTGCGTATTTACTGTGTGCGTAATTACCAAGTGCGTATTTACCGTGTGCGTATTTACCGTGTGCGTATTTACCGTGTGCGTATTTACCGTGTGCGTATTTACCGTGTGCGTATTTACCGTGTGCATATTTACCGTGTGCGTATTTACCTTGTGCGTATTTACCTTGTGCGTATTTACCGTGTGCGTATTAACCAAGTGCGTATTTACCGTGTGCGTATTTACCGTGTGCGTATTTACCGTGTGCGTATTTACCGTGTGCGTATTTACCGTGTGCGTATTTACCGTGTGCATATTTACCGTGTGCGTATTTACCTTGTGCGTATTTACCTTGTGCGTATTTACCGTGTGCGTAATTACCGTGTGCGTATTTACCGTGTGCGTATTTACCGTGTGCGTATTTACCGTGTACGTATTTACCGTGTGCGTATTTACCGTGTGCGTATTTACTGTGTGCGTATTTACTGTGTGCGTATTTACTGTGTGCGTATTTACCGTGTGCGTATTTACTGTGTGCGTATTTACTGTGTGCGTATTTACTGTGTGCGTATTTACTGTGTGCGTATTTACTGTGTGCGTAATTACTGTGTGCGTATTTACTGCGTGCGTATTTACTGCGTGCGTATTTACTGCGTGCGTATTTACTGCGTGCGTATTTACTGCGTGCGTATTTACTGCGTGCGTATTTACTGCGTGCGTATTTACTGCGTGCGTATTTACTGCGTGCGTATTTACTGCGTGCGTATTTACTGCGTGCGTATTTACTGCGTGCGTATTTACTGCGTGCGTATTTACTGCGTGCGTATTTACTGCGTGCGTATTTACTGCGTGCGTATTTACTGCGTGCGTATTTACTGCGTGCGTATTTACTGCGTGCGTATTTACTGTGTGCGTATTTACTGTGTGCGTATTTACTGCGTGCGTATTTACTGCGTGCGTATTTACTGCGTGCGTATTTACTGCGTGCGTATTTACTGCGTGCGTATTTACTGCGTGCGTATTTACTGCGTGCGTATTTACTGTGTGCGTATTTACTGTGTGCGTATTTACTGTGTGCGTATTTACTGTGTGCGTATTTACTGTGTGCGTATTTACTGTGTGCGTACTTACTGTGTGCGTACTTACCGTGTGCGTATTTACCGTGTGCGTATTTACCGTGTGCGTATTTACCGTGTGCGTATTTACCGTGTGCGTATTTACCGTGTGCGTATTTACCGTGTGCGTATTTACCGTGTGCGTATTTACCGTGTGCGTATTTACCGTGTGCGTATTTACCGTGTGCGTATTTACCGTGTGCGTATTTACCGTGTGCGTATTTACCGTGTGCGTATTTACCGTGTGCGTATTTACCGTGTGCGTATTTACCGTGTGCGTATTTACCGTGTGCGTATTTACCGTGTGCGTATTTACCGTGTGCGTATTTACCGTGTGCGTATTTACCGTGTGCGTATTTACCGTGTGCGTATTTACCGTGTGCGTATTTACCGTGTGCGTATTTACCGTGTGCGTATTTACCGTGTGCGTATTTACCGTGTGCGTATTTACCGTGTGCGTATTTACCGTGTGCGTATTTACAGTGTGCGTATTTACCGTGTGCGTATTTACCGTGTGCCTATTTACCGTGTGCGTATTTACCGTGTGCGTGTTTACCTTGTGCGTATTTACCTTGTGCGTATTTACCGTGTGCGTATTTACCGTGTGCGTATTTACCGTGTGCGTATTTACCGTGTGCGTATTTACCGTGTGCGTATTTACCGTGTGCGTATTTACCGTGTGCGTATTTACCGTGTGCGTATTTACCATGTGCGTATATACCGTGTGCGTATTTACCGTGTGCGTATTTACCCAGTGCGTGTTTACCGTGTGCGTATTTACCGTGTGCGTATTTACCGTGTGCGTATTTACCTTGTGCGTATTTACCGTGTGCGTATTTACCTTGTGCGTATTTACCGTGTGCGTATTTACTGTGTGCGTAATTACCGTGTGCGTATTTACCGTGTGCATATTTACCGTGTGCGTATTTATCGTGTGCGTATTTACCGTGTGCATATTTACCGTGTGCGTATTTACCTTGTGCGTATTTACCGTGTGCGTACTTACCGTGTGCGTACTTACCGTGTGCGTACTTACCGTGTGCGTATTTACCGTGTGCGTATTTACCGTGTGCGTATTTACCGTGTGCGTGTTTACCGTGTGCGTATTTACAGTGTGCGTGTTTACCGTGTGCGTATTTACCGTGTGCGTATTTACATTGTGCGTATTTACATTGTGCGTATTTACCTTGTGCGTATTTACCGTGTGCGTATTTACCGTGTGCGTATCTACCGTGTGCGTATTTACCGTCTGCGCATTTACCGTGTGCGTATTTACCGTGTGCGTATTTACCGTGTGCGTATTTACCGTGTGCGTATTTACCGTGTGCGTATTTACAGTGTGAGTATTTACCGTGTGCGTATTTACCGTGTGCGTATTTACCGTGTGCGTATTTACCGTGTGCGTATTTACTGTGTGCGTATTTACTGTGTGCGTATTTACTGTGTGCGTATTTACTGTGTGCGTATTTACTGTGTGCGTATTTACTGTGTGCGTATTTACTGTGTGCGTATTTACCGTGTGCGTATTTACCGTGTGCGTATTTACCGTGTGCGTATTTACCGTGTGCGTATTTACCGTGTGCGTATTTACCGTGTGCGTATTTACCGTGTGCGTATTTACCGTGTGCGTATTTACCGTGTGCGTATTTACCGTGTGCGTATTTACCGTGTGCGTATTTACCGTGTGCGTATTTACCGTGTGCGTATTTACCGTGTGCGTATTTACCGTGTGCGTATTTACCGTGTGCGTATTTACCGTGTGCGTATTTACCGTGTGCGTATTTACCGTGTGCGTATTTACCGTGTGCGTATTTACCGTGTGCGTATTTACCGTGTGCGTATTTACCGTGTGCGTATTTACCGTGTGCGTATTTACCGTGTGCGTATTTACCGTGTGCGTATTTACCGTGTGCGTATTTACCGTGTGCGTATTTACCGTGTGCGTATTTACCGTGTGCGTATTTACCGTGTGCGTATTTACCGTGTGCGTATTTACCGTGTGCGTATTTACCGTGTGCGTATTTACCGTGTGCGTATTTACCGTGTGCGTATTTACCGTGTGCGTATTTACAGTGTGCGTATTTACCGTGTGCGTATTTACCGTGTGCGTATTTACCGTGTGCGTATTTACCGTGTGCGTGTTTACCGTGTGCGTGTTTACCTTGTGCGTATTTACCTTGTGCGTATTTACCGTGTGCGTATTTACCGTGTGCGTATTTACCGTGTGCGTATTTACCGTGTGCGTATTTACCGTGTGCGTATTTACCGTGTGCGTATTTACCGTGTGCGTATTTACCGTGTGCGTATTTACCGTGTGCGTATTTACCGTGTGCGTATTTACCGTGTGCGTATTTACCGTCTGCGTATTTACCGTCTGCGTATTTACCGTCTGCGTATTTACCGTGTGCGTATTTACCGTGTGCGTATTTACCGTGTGCGTATTTACCGTGTGCGTATTTACCGTGTGCGTATTTACCGTGTGCGTATTTACCGTGTGCGTATTTACCGTGTGCGTATTTACCGTGTGCGTATTTACCGTGTGCGTATTTACCGTGTGCGTATTTACCGTGTGCGTATTTACCGTGTGCGTATTTACCGTGTGCGTATTTACCGTGTGCGTATTTACCGTGTGCGTATTTACCGTGTGCGTATTTACCGTGTGCGTATTTACCGTGTGCGTATTTACCGTGTGCGTATTTACCGTGTGCGTATTTACCGTGTGCGTATTTACCGTCTGCGTATTTACCGTCTGCGTATTTACCGTCTGCGTATTTACCGTCTGCGTATTTACCGTGTGCGTATTTACCGTGTGCGTATTTACCGTGTGCGTATTTACCGTGTGCGTATTTACCGTGTGCCTATTTACCGTGTGCCTATTCACCGTGTGCGTATTTACCGTGTGCGTATTTACCGTGTGCGTATTTACCGTGTGCGTATTTACCGTGTGCGTATTTACCGTGTGCGTATTTACCGTGTGCGTATTTACCGTGTGCGTATTTACCGTGTGCGTATTTACCGTGTGCGTATTTACCGTGTGCGTATTTACCGTGTGCGTATTTACCGTGTGCGTATTTACCGTGTGCGTATTTACCGTGTGCGTATTTACCGTGTGCGTATTTACCGAGTGCGTATTTACCGTGTGCGTATTTACCGTGTGCGTATTTACCGTGTGCGTATTTACCGTGTGCGTATTTACCGTGTGCGTATTTACCGTGTGCGTATTTACCGTGTGCGAAATTACTGTGTGCGTATTTACTGTGTGCGTATTTACTGTGTGCGTATTTACTGTGTGCGTATTTACTGTGTGCGTATTTACTGTGTGCGTATTTACTGTGTGCGTATTTACTGTGTGCGTATTTACTGTGTGCGTATTTACTGTGTGCGTATTTACTGTGTGCGTATTTACTGTGTGCGTAATTACTGTGTGCGTGTTTACTGTGTGCGTATTTACTGTGTGCGTATTTACTGTGTGCGTATTTACTGTGTGCGTATTTACTGTGTGCGTAGTTACTGTGTGCGTATTTACTGTGTGCGTATTTACTGTGTGCGTAATTACTGTGTGCGTATTTACTGTGTGCGAATTTACTGTGTGCGTATTTACTGTGTGCGTATTTACTGTGTGAGTATTTACTGTGTGCGTATTTACTGTGCGCGTATTTACTGTGTGCGTATTTACTGTGTGCGTATTTACTGTGTGCGTATTTACTGTGTGCGTATTTATTGTGTGCGTAATTACTGTGTGCGTATTTACTGTGTGCACATTTACTGTGTGCGTATTTACTGTGTGCGTGTTTACTGTGTGCGTATTTAGCGTGCGTCTTTATTGTGTGCGTCTTTGCTGTGTGCGTATTTACTGTGTGCGTATTTACTGTGTGCGTATTTACTGTGTGCGTATTTACTGTGTGCGTATTTACTGTGTACGTATTTACTGTGTGCGTATTTACTGTGTGCGTATTTATTGTGTGAGTATTTACTGTGTGCGTATTTACTGTGTGCGTATTTACTGTGTGCGTATTTACCGTGTGCGTATTTACTGTGTGCGTATTTACTGTGTGCGTATTTACTGTGTGCATATTTACTGTGTGCGTATTTACTGTGTGCGTATTTACTGTGTGCGTATTTACTGAGTGCGTATTTACTGTGTGCGTATTTACTGTGTGCGTATTTACTGTGAACGTCTTTACCGTGTGCGTATTTACCGTGTGCGTATTTACCGTGTGCGCATTTACCGTGTGCTTATTTGCCGTGTGCGTATTTGCCGTGTGCGTATTTACCGTGTGCGTATTTACCGTGTGCGTATTTACCGTGTGCGTATTTACCGTGTGCGTATTTACCGTGTGCGTCTTTACCGTGTGCGTATTTACCGTGTGCGTATTTACCGTGTGCAAATTTACCATGTGCGTATTTACCGTGTGCGTATTTACCGTGTGCGTATTTACCGTGTGCGTATTTACCGTGTGCGCATTTACCGTGTGCGTATTTACCGTGTGCGTATTTACCGTGTGCGTATTTACCGTGTGCGTATTTACCGTGTGCGTATTTACCGTGTGCGTATCTACCGTGTGCGTATTTACCGTGTGCGTATTTACCGTCTGCGTATTTACCGTGTGCGTATTTACCGTGTGCGAAATTACTGTGTGCGTATTTACTGTGTGCGTATTTACTGTGTGCGTATTTACTGTGTGCGTATTTACTGTGTGCGTATTTACGGTGTGCGTATTTACTGTGTGCGTATTTACTGTGTGCGTATTTATTGTGTGCGTATTTACTGTGTGCGTATTTACTGTGTGCGTATTTACTGTGTGCGTATTTACTGTGTGCGTAATTACTGTGTGCGTGTTTACTGTGTGCGTATTTACTGTGTGCGTATTTACTGTGTGCGTATTTACTGTGTGCGTATTTACTGTGTGCGTATTTACTGTGTGCGTATTTACTGTGTGCGTATTTACTGTGTGCGTAATTACTGTGTGCGTATTTACTGTGTGCGAATTTACTGTGTGCGTATTTACTGTGTGCGTATTTACTGTGTGAGTATTTACTGTGTGCGTATTTACTGTGTGCGTATTTACTGTGTGCGTATTTACTGTGTGCGTATTTACTGTGTGCGTGTTTACTGTGTGCGTATTTACTGTGTGCGTAATTACTGTGTGCGTATTTACTGTGTGCACATTTACTGTGTGCGTATTTACTGTGTGCGTGTTTACTGTGTGCGTATTTAGTGTGCGTCTTTACTGTGTGCGTCTTTGCTGTGTGCGTATTTACTGTGTGCGTATTTACTGTGTGCGTAATTACTGTGTGCGTATTTACTGTGTGCGTATTTACTGTGTACGTATTTACTGTGTGCGTATTTACTGTGTGCGTATTTACTGTGTGAGTATTTACTGTGTGCGTATTTACTGTGTGCGTATTTACTGTGTGCGTATTTACTGTGTGCGTATTTACTGTGTGCGTATTTACTGTGTGCGTATTTACTGTGTGCGTATTTACTGTGTGCGTATTTACTGTGTGCGTATTTACTGAGTGCGTATTTACTGTGTGCGTATTTACTGTGTGCGTATTTACCGTGAACGTCTTTACCGTGTGCGTATTTACCGTGTGCGTATTTACCGTGTGCGCATTTACCGTGTGCTTATTTGCCGTGTGCGTATTTGCCGTGTGCGTATTTACCGTGTGCGTATTTTTCCGTGTGCGTATTAACCGTGTGCGTATTTACCGTGTGCGTATTTACCGTGTGCGTATTAACCGTGTGCGTATTTACCGTGTGCGTATTTACCGTGTGCGTATTTACCGTGTGCGTATTTACCGTGTGCGTATTTACCGTGTGCGTATTTACCGTGTGCGTATTTACCGTGTGCGTATTTACCTTGTGCGTATTTACCGTGTGCGTACTTACCTTGTGTGTACTTACCGTGTGCGTATTTACCGTGTGCGTATTTACCGTGTGCGTATTTACCGTGTGCGTATTTACCGTGTGCGTATTTACGGTGTGCGTGTTTACCGTGTGCGTATTTACCGTGTGCCTATTTACCGTGTGCGTATTTACCATGTGCGTGTTTACCGTGTGCGTATTTACCGTGTGCGTATTTACCGTGTGCGTATTTACCGTGTGCGTGTTTACCGTGTGCGCGTCTACCGTGTGCGTGATTACCGTGTGCGTATTTACTGTGTGCGTATTTACTGTGTAAGTATTTACTGTGTGCGTCTTTACTGTGTGCGTCTTTACTGTGTGCGTATTTACTGTGTGCGTATTTACTGTGTGCGTATTTACTGTGTGCGTATTTACTGTGTGCGTATTTACTGTGTGTGTTGTTAGTGTGTGTGTATTTACTGTGTGTGTATTTACTGTGTGTGTATTTACTGTGTGTGTATTTACTGTGTGTGTATTTACTGTGTGTGTATTTACTGTGTGTGTATTTACTGTGTGTGTTTACCGTCTGTGTATTTACTGTGTGTGTATTTACTGTGTGTGTGTATTTACTGTGTGTGTATTTACTGTGTGTATATTTACTGTGTGCGTATTTACTGTGTGCGTTTTTACTGTGTGCGTATTTACTGTGTGCGTATTTACTGTGTGCGTATTTACTGTGTGCGTATTAACTGTGTGCGTATTTACTGTGTGCGTGTTTACTGTGTGCGTATTTACTGTGTGCGTATTTACTGTGTGCGTATTTACTGTGTTTGTATTTACTGTGTGCGTATTTACTGTGTGCGTATTTACTGTGTGCCTATTTACTGTGTGCGTATTTACTGTGTGGGTATTTACTGTGTGCGTATTTACTGTGTGCGTATTTACTGTGTGCGTTTTTACTGTGTGCGTATTTACGGTGTGCGTACTTACTGTGTGCGTATTTACTGTGTGCGTATTTACTGTGTGCGTATTTACTGTTTGCGTATTTACTGTGTGCGTATTTACCGTGTGCGTATTTACCGTGTGCGTATCTACCGTGTGCGTATTAACCGTGTGCGTATTTACCGTGTGCGTATTTACCGTGTGCGTGTTTACCGTGTGCGTGTCTACCGTGTGCGTGATTACCGTGTGCGCAATTACTGTGTGCGTATTTACTGTGTGCCTATTTACTGTGTGCGTATTTACTGTGTGCGTATTTACTGTGTGCGTATTTACTGTGTGCGTATTTACTGTGTGCGTGTTTACTGTGTGCGTATTTACTGTGTGCGTGTTTACTGTGTGCGTGTTTACTGTGTGCGTATTTACTGTGTGCGTATTTACTGTGTGCTTATTTGCCGTGTGCGTATTTGCCATGTGCGTATTTACCGTGTGCGTATTTAACGTGTGCGTATTTACCGTGTGCGTATTTACCGTGTGTATATTTACCGTGTGCGTATTTACCGTGTGCGTATTTACCGTGTGCGTGTTTACCGTGTGCGTATTTACCGTGTGCGTCTTTACCGTGTGCGTCTTTACCGTGTGCGTATTTACCGTGTGCGTATTTACTGAGTGGGTATTTACTGTGTGCGTATTTACTGTGTCCGTAATTATTGTGTGCGTATTTGCTGTGTGCGTAGTTACTGTGTGCGTATTACTGTGTGCGTACTTACCGTGTGCGTATTTACCGTGTGCGTATTTACCGTGTGCGTATTTACCGTTTGCGTAGTTACCGTGTGCGTATTTACCGTGTTCGTATTTACCGTGTGCGTATTTACCGTGTGCGTATTTACCGTGTGCGTATTTACCGTGTGCGTATTTACCGTGTGCGTATTTACCGTGTGCGTATTTACCGTGTGCGTATTTACCGTGTGCGTATTTACTGTGTGGGTATTTACTGTGTGCGTATTTACTGTGTGCGTACTTACTGTGTGCGTATTTACTGTGTGCGTATTTACTGTGTGCGTATTTACTGTGTGCGTATTTACTGTGTGCATATTTACTGTGTGCGTACTTACTGTGTGCGTATTTACTGTGTGCGTATTTATTGTGTGCGTATTTAATGTGTGCATATTTACTGTGTGCGTATTTACTGTGTGCGTATTTACTGTGTGCGAGTTTACCGTGTGCGTATTTACTGTGTGCGTATTTACCGCGTGCGTACTTACCGTGTGCGTACTTACCGTGTGCGTACTTACCGTGTGCATACTTACCGTGTGCGTACTTACCGTGTGCGTATTTACCGTGTGCGTATTTTATGTGTGCGTATTTACCGTGTGCGTATTTACCGTGTGCGTATTTACCGTGTGCGTAATTACCGTGTGTGTAATTACCGTGTGCGTATTTACCGTGTGCTTATTTGCCCTGTGCGTATTTGCCGTGTGCGTATTTACCGTGTGCGTATTTACCGTGTGCGTATTTACCGTGTGTGTATTTACCGTGTGCGTATTTACCGTGTGCGTATTTAAAGTGTGCGTATTTACCGTGTGAGTATTTACCGTGTGCGTATTTACCGTGTGCGTGTTTACCGTGTGCGTATTTACCTTGTGCCTATTTACCGTGTGCGTATTTACCGTGTGCGTATTTACCGTGTGCGTATTTACCGTGTGCGTATTTACCGAGTGCGTATTTACCGTGTGCGTAATTACAGTGTGCGTATTTACCGTGTGCGTATTTACCGTGTGCGTATTTACCGTGTGCGTATTTACCGTGTGCGTACTTACCTTGTGCGTACTTACCGTGTGCGTATTTACCGTGTGCCTATTTACCGTGTGCGTATTTACCGTGTGCGTATTTACCGTGTGCGTATTTACCGTGTGCGTGTTTACCGTGTGCGTATTTACCGTGTGCGTATTTACCGTGTGCGTATTTACCGTGTGCGTGTTTACCGTGTGCGTATTTACCGTGTGCGTATTTACCGTGTGCGTATTTACCGTGTGCGTGTTTACCGTGTGCGCGTCTACCGTGTGCGTGATTACCGTGTGCGTATTTACTGTGTGCGTATTTACTGTGTAAGTATTTACTGTGTGCGTCTTTACTGTGTGCGTCTTTACTGTGTGCGTATTTACTGTGTGCGTATTTACTGTGTGCGTGTTTACTGTGTGCGTATTTACTGTGTGCGTATTTACTGTGTGTGTTGTTAGTGTGTGTGTATTTACTGTGTGTGTATTTACTGTGTGTGTATTTACTGTGTGTGTATTTACTGTGTGTGTATTTACTGTGTGTGTTTACCGTCTGTGTATTTACTGTGTGTGTATTTACTGTGTGTGTATTTACTGTGTGCGTATTTAATGTGCGTTTTTACTGTGTGCGTATTTACTGTGTGCGTATTTACTGTGTGCGTATTTACTGTGTGCGTATTAACTGTGTGCGTATTTACTGTGTGCGTGTTTACTGTGTGCGTATTTATTGTATGCGTATTTACTGTGTGCGTATTTACTGTGTGCGTATTTACTGTGTGTGTATTTACTGTGTGCGTATTTACTGTGTGCGTATTTACTGTGTGCGTATTTACTGTCTGGGTATTTACTGTGTGCGTATTTACTGTGTGCGTATTTACTGTGTGCGTTTTTACTGTGTGCGTATTTACTGTGTGCGTATTTACTGTGTGCGTATTTACTGTGTGCGTGTTTACTGTGTGCGTATTTACTGTGTGCGTGTTTACTGTGTGCGTGTTTACTGTGTGCGTATTTACTGTGTGCGTATTTACTGTGTGCTTATTTGCCGTGTGCGTATTTGCCGTGTGCGTATTTACCGTGTGCGTATTTAACATGTGCGTATTTACCGTGTGCGTATTTACCGTGTGCGTATTTACCGTGTGCGTATTTACCGTGTGCGTATTTACCGTGTGCGTATTTACCGTGTGCGTATTTACCGTGTGCGTATTTACCGTGTGCGTCTTTACCGTGTGCGTATTTACCGTGTGCGTATTTACTGTGTGGGTATTTATTGTGTGCGTATTTACTGTGTGCGTATTTATTGTGTGCGTATTTGCTGTGTGCGTAGTTACTGTGTGCGTATTTACTGTGTGCGTACTTACCGTGTGCGTATTTACCGTGTGCGTATTTACCGTGTGCGTATTTACCGTTTTCGTAGTTACCGTGTGCGTATTTACCGTGTTCGTATTTACCGTGTGCGTATTTACAGTGTGCGTATTTACCGTGTGCGTATTTACCGTGTGCGTATTTACCGTGTGCGTATTTACCGTGTGCGTATTTACCGTGTGCGTATTTACCGTGTGCGTATTTACCGTGTGCGTATTTACTGTGTGGGTATTTACTGTGTGCGTATTTACTGTGTGCGTATTTACTGTGTGCGTATTTACTGTGTGCGTATTTACTGTGTGCGTATTTACTGTGTGCGTAATTACTGTGTGCGTATTTACTGTGTGCGTACTTACTGTGTGCGTATTTACTGTGTGCGTATTTACTGTGTGCGTATTTACTGTGTGCGTATTTAATGTGTGCGTTTTTACTGTGTGCGTATTTACTGTGTGCGTATTTACTGTGTGCGAATTTACTGTGTGCGTATTTACTGTGTGCGTATTTACCGTGTGCGTACTTACCGTGTGCGTATTTACCGTGTGCGTATTTACCGTGTGCGTATTTACCGTGTGCGTATTTACCGAGTGCGTATTTACCGTGTGCGTAATTACAGTGTGCGTATTTACCGTGTGCGTATTTACCGTGTGCGTATTTACCGTGTGCGTATTTACCGTGTGCGTACTTACCTTGTGCGTACTTACCGTGTGCGTATTTACCGTGTGCCTATTTACCGTGTGCGTATTTACCGTGTGCGTATTTACCGTGTGCGTATTTACCGTGTGCGTGTTTACCGTGTGCGTATTTACCGTGTGCGTATTTACCGTGTGCGTATTTACTGTGTGCGTATTTACTGTGTGCCTATTTACTGTGTGCGTATTTACTGTGTGCGTATTTACTGTGTGCGTATTTACTGTGTGCGTATTTACTGTGTGCGTGTTTACTGTGTGCGTATTTACTGTGTGCGTGTTTACTGTGTGCGTGTTTACTGTGTGCGTATTTACTGTGTGCGTATTTACTGTGTGCTTATTTGCCGTGTGCGTATTTGCCATGTGCGTATTTACCGTGTGCGTATTTAACGTGTGCGTATTTACCGTGTGCGTATTTACCGTGTGTATATTTACCGTGTGCGTATTTACCGTGTGCGTATTTACCGTGTGCGTGTTTACCGTGTGCGTATTTACCGTGTGCGTCTTTACCGTGTGCGTCTTTACCGTGTGCGTATTTACCGTGTGCGTATTTACTGAGTGGGTATTTACTGTGTGCGTATTTACTGTGTCCGTAATTATTGTGTGCGTATTTGCTGTGTGCGTAGTTACTGTGTGCGTATTACTGTGTGCGTACTTACCGTGTGCGTATTTACCGTGTGCGTATTTACCGTGTGCGTATTTACCGTTTGCGTAGTTACCGTGTGCGTATTTACCGTGTTCGTATTTACCGTGTGCGTATTTACCGTGTGCGTATTTACCGTGTGCGTATTTACCGTGTGCGTATTTACCGTGTGCGTATTTACCGTGTGCGTATTTACCGTGTGCGTATTTACCGTGTGCGTATTTACTGTGTGGGTATTTACTGTGTGCGTATTTACTGTGTGCGTACTTACTGTGTGCGTATTTACTGTGTGCGTATTTACTGTGTGCGTATTTACTGTGTGCGTATTTACTGTGTGCATATTTACTGTGTGCGTACTTACTGTGTGCGTATTTACTGTGTGCGTATTTATTGTGTGCGTATTTAATGTGTGCATATTTACTGTGTGCGTATTTACTGTGTGCGTATTTACTGTGTGCGAGTTTACCGTGTGCGTATTTACTGTGTGCGTATTTACCGCGTGCGTACTTACCGTGTGCGTACTTACCGTGTGCGTACTTACCGTGTGCATACTTACCGTGTGCGTACTTACCGTGTGCGTATTTACCGTGTGCGTATTTTATGTGTGCGTATTTACCGTGTGCGTATTTACCGTGTGCGTATTTACCGTGTGCGTAATTACCGTGTGTGTAATTACCGTGTGCGTATTTACCGTGTGCTTATTTGCCCTGTGCGTATTTGCCGTGTGCGTATTTACCGTGTGCGTATTTACCGTGTGCGTATTTACCGTGTGTGTATTTACCGTGTGCGTATTTACCGTGTGCGTATTTAAAGTGTGCGTATTTACCGTGTGAGTATTTACCGTGTGCGTATTTACCGTGTGCGTGTTTACCGTGTGCGTATTTACCTTGTGCCTATTTACCGTGTGCGTATTTACCGTGTGCGTATTTACCGTGTGCGTATTTACCGTGTGCGTATTTACCGAGTGCGTATTTACCGTGTGCGTAATTACAGTGTGCGTATTTACCGTGTGCGTATTTACCGTGTGCGTATTTACCGTGTGCGTATTTACCGTGTGCGTACTTACCTTGTGCGTACTTACCGTGTGCGTATTTACCGTGTGCCTATTTACCGTGTGCGTATTTACCGTGTGCGTATTTACCGTGTGCGTATTTACCGTGTGCGTGTTTACCGTGTGCGTATTTACCGTGTGCGTATTTACCGTGTGCGTATTTACCGTGTGCGTGTTTACCGTGTGCGTATTTACCGTGTGCGTATTTACCGTGTGCGTATTTACCGTGTGCGTGTTTACCGTGTGCGCGTCTACCGTGTGCGTGATTACCGTGTGCGTATTTACTGTGTGCGTATTTACTGTGTAAGTATTTACTGTGTGCGTCTTTACTGTGTGCGTCTTTACTGTGTGCGTATTTACTGTGTGCGTATTTACTGTGTGCGTGTTTACTGTGTGCGTATTTACTGTGTGCGTATTTACTGTGTGTGTTGTTAGTGTGTGTGTATTTACTGTGTGTGTATTTACTGTGTGTGTATTTACTGTGTGTGTATTTACTGTGTGTGTATTTACTGTGTGTGTTTACCGTCTGTGTATTTACTGTGTGTGTATTTACTGTGTGTGTATTTACTGTGTGCGTATTTAATGTGCGTTTTTACTGTGTGCGTATTTACTGTGTGCGTATTTACTGTGTGCGTATTTACTGTGTGCGTATTAACTGTGTGCGTATTTACTGTGTGCGTGTTTACTGTGTGCGTATTTATTGTATGCGTATTTACTGTGTGCGTATTTACTGTGTGCGTATTTACTGTGTGTGTATTTACTGTGTGCGTATTTACTGTGTGCGTATTTACTGTGTGCGTATTTACTGTCTGGGTATTTACTGTGTGCGTATTTACTGTGTGCGTATTTACTGTGTGCGTTTTTACTGTGTGCGTATTTACTGTGTGCGTATTTACTGTGTGCGTATTTACTGTGTGCGTGTTTACTGTGTGCGTATTTACTGTGTGCGTGTTTACTGTGTGCGTGTTTACTGTGTGCGTATTTACTGTGTGCGTATTTACTGTGTGCTTATTTGCCGTGTGCGTATTTGCCGTGTGCGTATTTACCGTGTGCGTATTTAACATGTGCGTATTTACCGTGTGCGTATTTACCGTGTGCGTATTTACCGTGTGCGTATTTACCGTGTGCGTATTTACCGTGTGCGTATTTACCGTGTGCGTATTTACCGTGTGCGTATTTACCGTGTGCGTCTTTACCGTGTGCGTATTTACCGTGTGCGTATTTACTGTGTGGGTATTTACTGTGTGCGTATTTACTGTGTGCGTATTTATTGTGTGCGTATTTGCTGTGTGCGTAGTTACTGTGTGCGTATTTACTGTGTGCGTACTTACCGTGTGCGTATTTACCGTGTGCGTATTTACCGTGTGCGTATTTACCGTTTTCGTAGTTACCGTGTGCGTATTTACCGTGTTCGTATTTACCGTGTGCGTATTTACAGTGTGCGTATTTACCGTGTGCGTATTTACCGTGTGCGTATTTACCGTGTGCGTATTTACCGTGTGCGTATTTACCGTGTGCGTATTTACCGTGTGCGTATTTACCGTGTGCGTATTTACTGTGTGGGTATTTACTGTGTGCGTATTTACTGTGTGCGTATTTACTGTGTGCGTATTTACTGTGTGCGTATTTACTGTGTGCGTATTTACTGTGTGCGTAATTACTGTGTGCGTATTTACTGTGTGCGTACTTACTGTGTGCGTATTTACTGTGTGCGTATTTACTGTGTGCGTATTTACTGTGTGCGTATTTAATGTGTGCGTTTTTACTGTGTGCGTATTTACTGTGTGCGTATTTACTGTGTGCGAATTTACTGTGTGCGTATTTACTGTGTGCGTATTTACCGTGTGCGTACTTACCGTGTGCGTATTTACCGTGTGCGTATTTACCGTGTGCGTATTTACCGTGTGCGTATTTACCGAGTGCGTATTTTCCGTGTGCGTAATTACAGTGTGCGTATTTACCGTGTGCGTATTTACCGTGTGCGTATTTACCGTGTGCGTATTTACCGTGTGCGTACTTACCTTGTGCGTACTTACCGTGTGCGTATTTACCGTGTGCCTATTTACCGTGTGCGTATTTACCGTGTGCGTATTTACCGTGTGCGTATTTACCGTGTGCGTGTTTACCGTGTGCGTATTTACCGTGTGCGTATTTACCGTGTGCGTATTTACCGTGTGCGTGTTTACCGTGTGCGTGTTTACCGTGTGCGTATTTACCGTGTGCGTATTTACCGTGTGCGTATTTACCGTGTGCGTGTTTACCGTGTGCGCGTCTACCGTGTGCGTGATTACCGTGTGCGTATTTACTGTGTGCGTATTTACTGTGTAAGTATTTACTGTGTGCGTCTTTACTGTGTGCGTCTTTACTGTGTGCGTATTTACTGTGTGCGTATTTACTGTGTGCGTATTTACTGTGTGCGTATTTACTGTGTGCGTATTTACTGTGTGTGTTGTTAGTGTGTGTGTATTTACTGTGTGTGTATTTACTGTGTGTGTATTTACTGTGTGTGTATTTACTGTGTGTGTATTTACTGTGTGTGTTTACCGTCTGTGTATTTACTGTGTGTGTATTTACTGTGTGTGTATTTACTGTGTGCGTATTTAATGTGCGTTTTTACTGTGTGCGTATTTACTGTGTGCGTATTTACTGTGTGCGTATTTACTGTGTGCGTATTAACTGTGTGCGTATTTACTGTGTGCGTGTTTACTGTGTGCGTATTTATTGTATGCGTATTTACTGTGTGCGTATTTACTGTGTGCGTATTTACTGTGTGTGTATTTACTGTGTGCGTATTTACTGTGTGCGTATTTACTGTCTGCGTATTTACTGTCTGGGTATTTACTGTGTGCGTATTTACTGTGTGCGTATTTACTGTGTGCGTTTTTACTGTGTGCGTATTTACTGTGTGCGTATTTACTGTGTGCGTATTTACTGTGTGCGTGTTTACTGTGTGCGTATTTACTGTGTGCGTATTTACTGTGTGCTTATTTGCCGTGTGCGTATTTGCCGTGTGCGTATTTACCGTGTGCGTATTTAACATGTGCGTATTTACCGTGTGCGTATTTATCGTGTGCGTATTTACCGTGTGCGTATTTACCGTGTGCGTATTTACCGTGTGCGTATTTACCGTGTGCGTATTTACCGTGTGCGTATTTACCGTGTGCGTATTTACCGTGTGTGTCTTTACCGTGTGCGTATTTACCGTGTGCGTATTTACTGTGTGGGTATTTACTGTGTGCGTATTTACTGTGTGCGTATTTATTGTGTGCGTATTTGCTGTGTGCGTAGTTACTGTGTGCGTATTTACTGTGTGCGTACTTACCGTGTGCGTATTTACCGTGTGCGTATTTACCGTGTGCGTATTTACCGTTTTCGTAGTTACCGTTTGCGTATTTACCGTGTTCGTATTTACCGTGTGCGTATTTACAGTGTGCGTATTTACCGTGTGCGTATTTACCGTGTGCGTATTTACCGTGTGCGTATTTACCGTGTGCGTATTTACCGTGTGCGTATTTACCGTGTGCGTATTTACCGTGTGCGTATTTACTGTGTGGGTATTTACTGTGTGCGTATTTACTGTGTGCGTATTTACTGTGTGCGTATTTACTGTGTGCGTATTTACTGTGTGCGTATTTACTGTGTGCGTAATTACTGTGTGCGTATTTACTGTGTGCGTACTTACTGTGTGCGTATTTACTGTGTGCGTATTTACTGTGTGCGTATTTACTGTGTGCGTATTTAATGTGTGCGTTTTTACTGTGTGCGTAATTACTGTGTGCGTATTTACTGTGTGCGAATTTACTGTGTGCGTATTTACTGTGTGCGTATTTACCGTGTGCGTACTTACCGTGTGCGTACTTACCGTGTGCGTACTCACCGTGTGCGTACTTACCGTGTGCGTACTTACGGTGTGCGTATTTACCGTGTGCGTATTTACTGTGTGCGTATTTACCGTGTGCGTATTTACCGTGTGCGTATTTACCGTGTGCGTATTTACCGTGTGCGTATTTACCGTGTGCGTATTTACCGTGTGCTTATTTGCCCTGTGCGTATTTGCCGTGTGCGTATTTACCGTGTGCGTATTTACCGTGTGCGTATTTACCGTGTGTGTATTTACCGTGTGCGTATTTACCGTGTGCGTATTTAAAGTGTGCGTATTTACCGTGTGAGTATTTACCGTGTGCGTGTTTACCGTGTGCGTATTTACCGTGTGCGTATTTACCGTGTGCGTATTTACCGTGTGCGTATTTACCGTGTGCGTATTTACCGTGTGCGTATTTACCGTGTGCGTATTTACCGTGTGCGTATTTACCGTGTGCGTATTTACCGTGTGCGTATTTACCGTGTGCGTATTTACCGTGTGCGTACTTACCGTGTGCGTATTTACCGTGTGTGTATTTACCGTGTGCGTATTTACCGTGTGCGTATTTAAAGTGTGCGTATTTACCGTGTGAGTATTTACCGTGTGCGTGTTTACCGTGTGCGTATTTACCGTGTGCGTATTTACCGTGTGCGTATTTACCGTGTGCGTATTTACCGTGTGCGTATTTACCGTGTGCGTGTTTACCGTGTGCGTATTTACCGTGTGCGTATTTGCCGTGTGCGTATTTACCGTGTGCGTGTTTACCGTGTGCGTATTTACCGTGTGCGTATTTACCGTGTGCGTATTTACCGTGTGCGTGTTTACCGTGTGCGCGTCTACCGTGTGCGTGATTACCGTGTGCGTATTTACTGAGTGCGTATTTACTGTGTAAGTATTTACTGTGTGCGTCTTTACTGTGTGTGTCTTTAATGTGTGCGTATTTACTGTGTGCGTATTTACTGTGTGCGTATTTACTGTGTGCGTATTTACTGTGTGCGTATTTACTGTGTGTGTTGTTAGTGTGTGTGTATTTACTGTGTGTGTATTTACTGTGTGTGTATTTACTGTGTGCGTATTTACCGTGTGCGTATTTACCGTGTGCGTATCTACCGTGTGCGTATTTACCGTGTGCGTATTTACCGTCTGCGTATTTACCGTGTGCGTATTTACCGTGTGCGAAATTACTGTGTGCGTATTTACTGTGTGCGTATTTACTGTGTGCGTATTTACTGTGTGCGTATTTACTGTGTGCGTATTTACGGTGTGCGTATTTACTGTGTGCGTATTTACTGTGTGCGTATTTATTGTGTGCGTATTTACTGTGTGCGTATTTACTGTGTGCGTATTTACTGTGTGCGTATTTACTGTGTGCGTAATTACTGTGTGCGTGTTTACTGTGTGCGTATTTACTGTGTGCGTATTTACTGTGTGCGTATTTACTGTGTGCGTATTTACTGTGTGCGTATTTACTGTGTGCGTATTTACTGTGTGCGTATTTACTGTGTGCGTAATTACTGTGTGCGTATTTACTGTGTGCGAATTTACTGTGTGCGTATTTACTGTGTGCGTATTTACTGTGTGAGTATTTACTGTGTGCGTATTTACTGTGTGCGTATTTACTGTGTGCGTATTTACTGTGTGCGTATTTACTGTGTGCGTGTTTACTGTGTGCGTATTTACTGTGTGCGTAATTACTGTGTGCGTATTTACTGTGTGCACATTTACTGTGTGCGTATTTACTGTGTGCGTGTTTACTGTGTGCGTATTTAGTGTGCGTCTTTACTGTGTGCGTCTTTGCTGTGTGCGTATTTACTGTGTGCGTATTTACTGTGTGCGTAATTACTGTGTGCGTATTTACTGTGTGCGTATTTACTGTGTACGTATTTACTGTGTGCGTATTTACTGTGTGCGTATTTACTGTGTGAGTATTTACTGTGTGCGTATTTACTGTGTGCGTATTTACTGTGTGCGTATTTACTGTGTGCGTATTTACTGTGTGCGTATTTACTGTGTGCGTATTTACTGTGTGCGTATTTACTGTGTGCGTATTTACTGTGTGCGTATTTACTGAGTGCGTATTTACTGTGTGCGTATTTACTGTGTGCGTATTTACCGTGAACGTCTTTACCGTGTGCGTATTTACCGTGTGCGTATTTACCGTGTGCGCATTTACCGTGTGCTTATTTGCCGTGTGCGTATTTGCCGTGTGCGTATTTACCGTGTGCGTATTTTTCCGTGTGCGTATTAACCGTGTGCGTATTTACCGTGTGCGTATTTACCGTGTGCGTATTAACCGTGTGCGTATTTACCGTGTGCGTATTTACCGTGTGCGTATTTACCGTGTGCGTATTTACCGTGTGCGTATTTACCGTGTGCGTATTTACCGTGTGCGTATTTACCGTGTGCGTATTTACCTTGTGCGTATTTACCGTGTGCGTACTTACCTTGTGTGTACTTACCGTGTGCGTATTTACCGTGTGCGTATTTACCGTGTGCGTATTTACCGTGTGCGTATTTACCGTGTGCGTATTTACGGTGTGCGTGTTTACCGTGTGCGTATTTACCGTGTGCCTATTTACCGTGTGCGTATTTACCATGTGCGTGTTTACCGTGTGCGTATTTACCGTGTGCGTATTTACCGTGTGCGTATTTACCGTGTGCGTGTTTACCGTGTGCGCGTCTACCGTGTGCGTGATTACCGTGTGCGTATTTACTGTGTGCGTATTTACTGTGTAAGTATTTACTGTGTGCGTCTTTACTGTGTGCGTCTTTACTGTGTGCGTATTTACTGTGTGCGTATTTACTGTGTGCGTATTTACTGTGTGCGTATTTACTGTGTGCGTATTTACTGTGTGTGTTGTTAGTGTGTGTGTATTTACTGTGTGTGTATTTACTGTGTGTGTATTTACTGTGTGTGTATTTACTGTGTGTGTATTTACTGTGTGTGTATTTACTGTGTGTGTATTTACTGTGTGTGTTTACCGTCTGTGTATTTACTGTGTGTGTATTTACTGTGTGTGTGTATTTACTGTGTGTGTATTTACTGTGTGTATATTTACTGTGTGCGTATTTACTGTGTGCGTTTTTACTGTGTGCGTATTTACTGTGTGCGTATTTACTGTGTGCGTATTTACTGTGTGCGTATTAACTGTGTGCGTATTTACTGTGTGCGTGTTTACTGTGTGCGTATTTACTGTGTGCGTATTTACTGTGTGCGTATTTACTGTGTTTGTATTTACTGTGTGCGTATTTACTGTGTGCGTATTTACTGTGTGCCTATTTACTGTGTGCGTATTTACTGTGTGGGTATTTACTGTGTGCGTATTTACTGTGTGCGTATTTACTGTGTGCGTTTTTACTGTGTGCGTATTTACGGTGTGCGTACTTACTGTGTGCGTATTTACTGTGTGCGTATTTACTGTGTGCGTATTTACTGTTTGCGTATTTACTGTGTGCGTATTTACCGTGTGCGTATTTACCGTGTGCGTATCTACCGTGTGCGTATTAACCGTGTGCGTATTTACCGTGTGCGTATTTACCGTGTGCGTGTTTACCGTGTGCGTGTCTACCGTGTGCGTGATTACCGTGTGCGCAATTACTGTGTGCGTATTTACTGTGTGCCTATTTACTGTGTGCGTATTTACTGTGTGCGTATTTACTGTGTGCGTATTTACTGTGTGCGTATTTACTGTGTGCGTGTTTACTGTGTGCGTATTTACTGTGTGCGTGTTTACTGTGTGCGTGTTTACTGTGTGCGTATTTACTGTGTGCGTATTTACTGTGTGCTTATTTGCCGTGTGCGTATTTGCCATGTGCGTATTTACCGTGTGCGTATTTAACGTGTGCGTATTTACCGTGTGCGTATTTACCGTGTGTATATTTACCGTGTGCGTATTTACCGTGTGCGTATTTACCGTGTGCGTGTTTACCGTGTGCGTATTTACCGTGTGCGTCTTTACCGTGTGCGTCTTTACCGTCTGCGTATTTACCGTGTGCGTATTTACTGTGTGGGTATTTACTGTGTGCGTATTTACTGTGTGCGTACTTATTGTGTGCGTATTTGCTGTGTGCGTAGTTACTGTGTGCGTATTACTGTGTGCGTACTTACCGTGTGCGTATTTACCGTGTGCGTATTTACCGTGTGCGTATTTACCGTTTGCGTAGTTACCGTGTGCGTATTTACCGTGTTCGTATTTACCGTGTGCGTATTTACCGTGTGCGTATTTACCGTGTGCGTATTTACCGTGTGCGTATTTACCGTGTGCGTATTTACCGTGTGCGTATTTACCGTGTGCGTATTTACCGTGTGCGTATTTACCGTGTGGGTATTTACTGTGTGCGTATTTACTGTGTGCGTACTTACTGTGTGCGTATTTACTGTGTGCGTATTTACTGTGTGCGTATTTACTGTGTGCGTATTTACTGTGTGCATATTTACTGTGTGCGTACTTACTGTGTGCGTATTTACTGTGTGCGTATTTATTGTGTGCGTATTTAATGTGTGCATATTTACTGTGTGCGTATTTACTGTGTGCGTATTTACTGTGTGCGAGTTTACCGTGTGCGTATTTACTGTGTGCGTATTTACCGTGTGCGTACTTACCGTGTGCGTACTTACCGTGTGCGTACTTACCGTGTGCATACTTACCGTGTGCGTACTTACCGTGTGCGTATTTACCGTGTGCGTATTTTATGTGTGCGTATTTACCGTGTGCGTATTTACCGTGTGCGTATTTACCGTGTGCGTAATTACCGTGTGTGTAATTACCGTGTGCGTATTTACCGTGTGCTTATTTGCCCTGTGCGTATTTGCCGTGTGCGTATTTACCGTGTGCGTATTTACCGTGTGCGTATTTACCGTGTGTGTATTTACCGTGTGCGTATTTACCGTGTGCGTATTTAAAGTGTGCGTATTTACCGTGTGAGTATTTACCGTGTGCGTATTTACCGTGTGCGTGTTTACCGTGTGCGTATTTACCTTGTGCCTATTTACCGTGTGCGTATTTACCGTGTGCGTATTTACCGTGTGCGTATTTACCGTGTGCGTATTTACCGAGTGCGTATTTACCGTGTGCGTAATTACAGTGTGCGTATTTACCGTGTGCGTATTTACCGTGTGCGTATTTACCGTGTGCGTATTTACCGTGTGCGTACTTACCTTGTGCGTACTTACCGTGTGCGTATTTACCGTGTGCCTATTTACCGTGTGCGTATTTACCGTGTGCGTATTTACCGTGTGCGTATTTACCGTGTGCGTGTTTACCGTGTGCGTATTTACCGTGTGCGTATTTACCGTGTGCGTATTTACCGTGTGCGTGTTTACCGTGTGCGTATTTACCGTGTGCGTATTTACCGTGTGCGTATTTACCGTGTGCGTGTTTACCGTGTGCGCGTCTACCGTGTGCGTGATTACCGTGTGCGTATTTACTGTGTGCGTATTTACTGTGTAAGTATTTACTGTGTGCGTCTTTACTGTGTGCGTCTTTACTGTGTGCGTATTTACTGTGTGCGTATTTACTGTGTGCGTATTTACTGTGTGCGTATTTACTGTGTGCGTATTTACTGTGTGTGTTGTTAGTGTGTGTGTATTTACTGTGTGTGTATTTACTGTGTGTGTATTTACTGTGTGTGTATTTACTGTGTGTGTATTTACTGTGTGTGTTTACCGTCTGTGTATTTACTGTGTGTGTATTTACTGTGTGTGTATTTACTGTGTGCGTATTTAATGTGCGTTTTTACTGTGTGCGTATTTACTGTGTGCGTATTTACTGTGTGCGTATTTACTGTGTGCGTATTAACTGTGTGCGTATTTACTGTGTGCGTGTTTACTGTGTGCGTATTTATTGTATGCGTATTTACTGTGTGCGTATTTACTGTGTGCGTATTTACTGTGTGTGTATTTACTGTGTGCGTATTTACTGTGTGCGTATTTACTGTGTGCGTATTTACTGTCTGGGTATTTACTGTGTGCGTATTTACTGTGTGCGTATTTACTGTGTGCGTTTTTACTGTGTGCGTATTTACTGTGTGCGTATTTACTGTGTGCGTATTTACTGTGTGCGTGTTTACTGTGTGCGTATTTACTGTGTGCGTGTTTACTGTGTGCGTGTTTACTGTGTGCGTATTTACTGTGTGCGTATTTACTGTGTGCTTATTTGCCGTGTGCGTATTTGCCGTGTGCGTATTTACCGTGTGCGTATTTAACATGTGCGTATTTACCGTGTGCGTATTTACCGTGTGCGTATTTACCGTGTGCGTATTTACCGTGTGCGTATTTACCGTGTGCGTATTTACCGTGTGCGTATTTACCGTGTGCGTATTTACCGTGTGCGTCTTTACCGTGTGCGTATTTACCGTGTGCGTATTTACTGTGTGGGTATTTACTGTGTGCGTATTTACTGTGTGCGTATTTATTGTGTGCGTATTTGCTGTGTGCGTAGTTACTGTGTGCGTATTTACTGTGTGCGTACTTACCGTGTGCGTATTTACCGTGTGCGTATTTACCGTGTGCGTATTTACCGTTTTCGTAGTTACCGTGTGCGTATTTACCGTGTTCGTATTTACCGTGTGCGTATTTACAGTGTGCGTATTTACCGTGTGCGTATTTACCGTGTGCGTATTTACCGTGTGCGTATTTACCGTGTGCGTATTTACCGTGTGCGTATTTACCGTGTGCGTATTTACCGTGTGCGTATTTACTGTGTGGGTATTTACTGTGTGCGTATTTACTGTGTGCGTATTTACTGTGTGCGTATTTACTGTGTGCGTATTTACTGTGTGCGTATTTACTGTGTGCGTAATTACTGTGTGCGTATTTACTGTGTGCGTACTTACTGTGTGCGTATTTACTGTGTGCGTATTTACTGTGTGCGTATTTACTGTGTGCGTATTTAATGTGTGCGTTTTTACTGTGTGCGTATTTACTGTGTGCGTATTTACTGTGTGCGAATTTACTGTGTGCGTATTTACTGTGTGCGTATTTACCGTGTGCGTACTTACCGTGTGCGTATTTACCGTGTGCGTATTTACCGTGTGCGTATTTACCGTGTGCGTATTTACCGAGTGCGTATTTACCGTGTGCGTAATTACAGTGTGCGTATTTACCGTGTGCGTATTTACCGTGTGCGTATTTACCGTGTGCGTATTTACCGTGTGCGTACTTACCTTGTGCGTACTTACCGTGTGCGTATTTACCGTGTGCCTATTTACCGTGTGCGTATTTACCGTGTGCGTATTTACCGTGTGCGTATTTACCGTGTGCGTGTTTACCGTGTGCGTATTTACCGTGTGCGTATTTACCGTGTGCGTATTTACCGTGTGCGTGTTTACCGTGTGCGTGTTTACCGTGTGCGTATTTACCGTGTGCGTATTTACCGTGTGCGTATTTACCGTGTGCGTGTTTACCGTGTGCGCGTCTACCGTGTGCGTGATTACCGTGTGCGTATTTACTGTGTGCGTATTTACTGTGTAAGTATTTACTGTGTGCGTCTTTACTGTGTGCGTCTTTACTGTGTGCGTATTTACTGTGTGCGTATTTACTGTGTGCGTATTTACTGTGTGCGTATTTACTGTGTGCGTATTTACTGTGTGTGTTGTTAGTGTGTGTGTATTTACTGTGTGTGTATTTACTGTGTGTGTATTTACTGTGTGTGTATTTACTGTGTGTGTATTTACTGTGTGTGTTTACCGTCTGTGTATTTACTGTGTGTGTATTTACTGTGTGTGTATTTACTGTGTGCGTATTTAATGTGCGTTTTTACTGTGTGCGTATTTACTGTGTGCGTATTTACTGTGTGCGTATTTACTGTGTGCGTATTAACTGTGTGCGTATTTACTGTGTGCGTGTTTACTGTGTGCGTATTTATTGTATGCGTATTTACTGTGTGCGTATTTACTGTGTGCGTATTTACTGTGTGTGTATTTACTGTGTGCGTATTTACTGTGTGCGTATTTACTGTCTGCGTATTTACTGTCTGGGTATTTACTGTGTGCGTATTTACTGTGTGCGTATTTACTGTGTGCGTTTTTACTGTGTGCGTATTTACTGGTTGCGTATTTACTGTGTGCGTATTTACTGTGTGCGTGTTTACTGTGTGCGTATTTACTGTGTGCGTATTTACTGTGTGCTTATTTGCCGTGTGCGTATTTGCCGTGTGCGTATTTACCGTGTGCGTATTTAACATGTGCGTATTTACCGTGTGCGTATTTACCGTGTGCGTATTTACCGTGTGCGTATTTACCGTGTGCGTATTTACCGTGTGCGTATTTACCGTGTGCGTATTTACCGTGTGCGTATTTACCGTGTGCGTATTTACCGTGTGTGTCTTTACCGTGTGCGTATTTACCGTGTGCGTATTTACTGTGTGGGTATTTACTGTGTGCGTATTTACTGTGTGCGTATTTATTGTGTGCGTATTTGCTGTGTGCGTAGTTACTGTGTGCGTATTTACTGTGTGCGTACTTACCGTGTGCGTATTTACCGTGTGCGTATTTACCGTGTGCGTATTTACCGTTTTCGTAGTTACCGTGTGCGTATTTACCGTGTTCGTATTTACCGTGTGCGTATTTACAGTGTGCGTATTTACCGTGTGCGTATTTACCGTGTGCGTATTTACCGTGTGCGTATTTACCGTGTGCGTATTTACCGTGTGCGTATTTACCGTGTGCGTATTTACCGTGTGCGTATTTACTGTGTGGGTATTTACTGTGTGCGTATTTACTGTGTGCGTATTTACTGTGTGCGTATTTACTGTGTGCGTATTTACTGTGTGCGTATTTACTGTGTGCGTAATTACTGTGTGCGTATTTACTGTGTGCGTACTTACTGTGTGCGTATTTACTGTGTGCGTATTTACTGTGTGCGTATTTACTGTGTGCGTATTTAATGTGTGCGTTTTTACTGTGTGCGTAATTACTGTGTGCGTATTTACTGTGTGCGAATTTACTGTGTGCGTATTTACTGTGTGCGTATTTACCGTGTGCGTACTTACCGTGTGCGTACTTACCGTGTGCGTACTCACCGTGTGCGTACTTACCGTGTGCGTACTTACGGTGTGCGTATTTACCGTGTGCGTATTTACTGTGTGCGTATTTACCGTGTGCGTATTTACCGTGTGCGTATTTACCGTGTGCGTATTTACCGTGTGCGTATTTACCGTGTGCGTATTTACCGTGTGCTTATTTGCCCTGTGCGTATTTGCCGTGTGCGTATTTACCGTGTGCGTATTTACCGTGTGCGTATTTACCGTGTGTGTATTTACCGTGTGCGTATTTACCGTGTGCGTATTTAAAGTGTGCGTATTTACCGTGTGAGTATTTACCGTGTGCGTGTTTACCGTGTGCGTATTTACCGTGTGCGTATTTACCGTGTGCGTATTTACCGTGTGCGTATTTACCGTGTGCGTATTTACCGTGTGCGTATTTACCGTGTGCGTATTTACCGTGTGCGTATTTACCGTGTGCGTATTTACCGTGTGCGTATTTACCGTGTGCGTATTTACCGTGTGCGTACTTACCGTGTGCGTATTTACCGTGTGTGTATTTACCGTGTGCGTATTTACCGTGTGCGTATTTAAAGTGTGCGTATTTACCGTGTGAGTATTTACCGTGTGCGTGTTTACCGTGTGCGTATTTACCGTGTGCGTATTTACCGTGTGCGTATTTACCGTGTGCGTATTTACCGTGTGCGTATTTACCGTGTGCGTGTTTACCGTGTGCGTATTTACCGTGTGCGTATTTACCGTGTGCGTATTTACCGTGTGCGTGTTTACCGTGTGCGTATTTACCGTGTGCGTATTTACCGTGTGCGTATTTACCATGTGCGTGTTTACCGTGTGCGCGTCTACCGTGTGCGTGATTACCGTGTGCGTATTTACTGAGTGCGTATTTACTGTGTAAGTATTTACTGTGTGCGTCTTTACTGTGTGTGTCTTTAATGTGTGCGTATTTACTGTGTGCGTATTTACTGTGTGCGTATTTACTGTGTGCGTATTTACTGTGTGCGTATTTACTGTGTGTGTTGTTAGTGTGTGTGTATTTACTGTGTGTGTATTTACTGTGTGTGTATTTACTGTGTGTGTATTTACTGTGTGTGTATTTACTGTGTGTGTTTACCGTCTGTGTATTTACTGTGTGTGTATTTACTGTGTGTGTATTTACTGTGTGCGTATTTAATGTGCGTTTTTACTGTGTGCGTATTTACTGTATGTGTATTTACTGTGTGCGTATTTACTGTGTGCGTATTTACCGTGTGCGTATTTACTGTGTGCGTATTAACCGGGTGCGTATTTACTGTGTGCGTGTTTACTGTGTGCGTATTTATTGTGTGCGTATTTACTGTGTGCGTATTTACTGTGTGCGTATTTACTGTGTGTGTATTTACTGTGTGCGTATTTACTGTGTGCGTTTTTACTGTGTGCGTATTTACTGGTTGCGTATTTACTGTGTGCGTATTTACTGTGTGCGTGTTTACTGTGTGCGTATTTACTGTGTGCGTATTTACTGTGTGCTTATTTGCCGTGTGCGTATTTGCCGTGTGCGTATTTACCGTGTGCGTATTTAACATGTGCGTATTTACCGTGTGCGTATTTACCGTGTGCGTATTTACCGTGTGCGTATTTACCGTGTGCGTATTTACCGTGTGCGTATTTACCGTGTGCGTATTTACCGTGTGCGTATTTACCGTGTGCGTATTTACCGTGTGTGTCTTTACCGTGTGCGTATTTACCGTGTGCGTATTTACTGTGTGGGTATTTACTGTGTGCGTATTTACTGTGTGCGTATTTATTGTGTGCGTATTTGCTGTGTGCGTAGTTACTGTGTGCGTATTTACTGTGTGCGTACTTACCGTGTGCGTATTTACCGTGTGCGTATTTACCGTGTGCGTATTTACCGTTTTCGTAGTTACCGTGTGCGTATTTACCGTGTTCGTATTTACCGTGTGCGTATTTACAGTGTGCGTATTTACCGTGTGCGTATTTACCGTGTGCGTATTTACCGTGTGCGTATTTACCGTGTGCGTATTTACCGTGTGCGTATTTACCGTGTGCGTATTTACCGTGTGCGTATTTACTGTGTGGGTATTTACTGTGTGCGTATTTACTGTGTGCGTATTTACTGTGTGCGTATTTACTGTGTGCGTATTTACTGTGTGCGTATTTACTGTGTGCGTAATTACTGTGTGCGTATTTACTGTGTGCGTACTTACTGTGTGCGTATTTACTGTGTGCGTATTTACTGTGTGCGTATTTACTGTGTGCGTATTTAATGTGTGCGTTTTTACTGTGTGCGTAATTACTGTGTGCGTATTTACTGTGTGCGAATTTACTGTGTGCGTATTTACTGTGTGCGTATTTACCGTGTGCGTACTTACCGTGTGCGTACTTACCGTGTGCGTACTCACCGTGTGCGTACTTACCGTGTGCGTACTTACGGTGTGCGTATTTACCGTGTGCGTATTTACTGTGTGCGTATTTACCGTGTGCGTATTTACCGTGTGCGTATTTACCGTGTGCGTATTTACCGTGTGCGTATTTACCGTGTGCGTATTTACCGTGTGCTTATTTGCCCTGTGCGTATTTGCCGTGTGCGTATTTACCGTGTGCGTATTTACCGTGTGCGTATTTACCGTGTGCGTATTTACCGTGTGCGTATTTACCGTGTGCGTATTTAAAGTGTGCGTATTTACCGTGTGAGTATTTACCGTGTGCGTGTTTACCGTGTGCGTATTTACCGTGTGCGTATTTACCGTGTGCGTATTTACCGTGTGCGTATTTACCGTGTGCGTATTTACCGTGTGCGTATTTACCGTGTGCGTATTTACCGTGTGCGTATTTACCGTGTGCGTATTTACCGTGTGCGTATTTACCGTGTGCGTATTTACCGTGTGCGTACTTACCGTGTGCGTATTTACCGTGTGTGTATTTACCGTGTGCGTATTTACCGTGTGCGTATTTAAAGTGTGCGTATTTACCGTGTGAGTATTTACCGTGTGCGTGTTTACCGTGTGCGTATTTACCGTGTGCGTATTTACCGTGTGCGTATTTACCGTGTGCGTATTTACCGTGTGCGTATTTACCGTGTGCGTGTTTACCGTGTGCGTATTTACCGTGTGCGTATTTACCGTGTGCGTATTTACCGTGTGCGTGTTTACCGTGTGCGTATTTACCGTGTGCGTATTTACCGTGTGCGTATTTACCATGTGCGTGTTTACCGTGTGCGCGTCTACCGTGTGCGTGATTACCGTGTGCGTATTTACTGAGTGCGTATTTACTGTGTAAGTATTTACTGTGTGCGTCTTTACTGTGTGTGTCTTTAATGTGTGCGTATTTACTGTGTGCGTATTTACTGTGTGCGTATTTACTGTGTGCGTATTTACTGTGTGCGTATTTACTGTGTGTGTTGTTAGTGTGTGTGTATTTACTGTGTGTGTATTTACTGTGTGTGTATTTACTGTGTGTGTATTTACTGTGTGTGTATTTACTGTGTGTGTTTACCGTCTGTGTATTTACTGTGTGTGTATTTACTGTGTGTGTATTTACTGTGTGCGTATTTAATGTGCGTTTTTACTGTGTGCGTATTTACTGTATGTGTATTTACTGTGTGCGTATTTACTGTGTGCGTATTTACCGTGTGCGTATTTACTGTGTGCGTATTAACCGGGTGCGTATTTACTGTGTGCGTGTTTACTGTGTGCGTATTTATTGTGTGCGTATTTACTGTGTGCGTATTTACTGTGTGCGTATTTACTGTGTGTGTATTTACTGTGTGCGTATTTACTGTGGGCGTATTTACTGTGTGCGTATTTACTGTCTGGGTATTTACTGTGTGCGCATTTACTGTGTGCGTATTTACTGTGTGCGTTTTTACTGTGTGCGTATTTACTGTGTGCGTATTTACTGTGTGCGTATTTACTGTGTGCGTGTTTACTGTGTGCGTATTTACTGTGTGCGTGTTTACTGTGTGCGTGTTTACTGTGTGCGTATTTACTGTGTGCGTATTTACTGTGTGCTTATTTGCCGTGTGCGTATTTGCCGTGTGCGTATTTACCGTGTGCGTATTTAACGTGTGCGTATTTACCGTGTGCGTATTTACCGTGTGCGTATTTACCGTGTGCGTATTTACCGTGTGCGTATTTACCGTGTGCGTATTTACCGTGTGCGTATTTACCGTGTGCGTCTTTACCGTGTGCGTATTTACCGTGTGCGTATTTACTGTGTGGGTATTTACTGTGTGCGTATTTACTGTGTGCGTATTTATTGTGTGCGTATTTGCTGTGTGCGTAGTTACTGTGTGCGTATTTACTGTGTGCGTACTTACCGTGTGCGTATTTACCGTGTGCGTATTTACCGTGTGCGTATTTACCGTTTTCGTAGTTACCGTGTGCGTATTTACCGTGTTCGTATTTACCGTGTGCGTATTTACAGTGTGCGTATTTACCGTGCGCGTATTTACCGTGTGCGTATTTACCGTGTGCGTATTTACCGTGTGCGTATTTACCGTGTGCGTATTTACCGTGTGCGTATTTACTGTGTGGGTATTTACTGTGTGCGTATTTACTGTGTGCGTATTTACTGTGTGCGTATTTACTGTGTGCGTATTTACTGTGTGCGTATTTACTGTGTGCGTAATTACTGTGTGCGTATTTACTGTGTGCGTACTTACTGTGTGCGTATTTACTGTGTGCGTATTTACTGTGTGCGTATTTAATGTGTGCGTTTTTACTGTGTGCGTATTTACTGTGTGCGTATTTACTGTGTGCGAATTTACCGTGTGCGTATTTACCGTGTGCGTATTTACCGTGTGCGTATTTGCCGTGTGCGTATTTACCGTGTGCGTATTTACCGTGTGCGTATTTACCGTGTGCGTATTTACCGTCTGCGTATTTACCGTGTGCGTATTTACCGTGTGCGTATTTACTGTGTGCGTATTTACTGTGTGCGTATTTACTGTGTGCGTATTTACTGTGTGCGTATTTACCGTGTGCGTATTTACCGTGTGCGTATTTACCGTCTGAGTATTTACCGTGTGCGTATTTACCGTGTGCGTATTTACCGTGTGCGTATTTACCGTGTGCGTATTTACCGTGTGCGTATTTACCGTGTGCGTATTTACCGTGTGCGTATTCACCGTGTGCGTATTTACCGTGTGCGTATTTACCGTGTGCGTATTCACCGTGTGCGTATTTACCGTGTGCGTATTTACCGTGTGCGTATTTACCGTGTGCGTATTTACCGTGTGCGTATTTACCGTGTGCGTATTTACCGTGTGCGTATTTACCTTGTGCGTATTTACCGTGTGCGCATTTACCGTGTGCGTATTTACCGTCTGCGTATTTACCGTGTGCGTATTTACTGTGTGCGTATTTACTGTGTGCGTATTTACTGTGTGCGTATTTACTGTGTGCGTATTTTCTGTGTGCGTATTTACTGTGTGCGTAATTACTGTGTGCGTATTTACTGTGTGCGTATTTACTGTGTGCGTAATTACTGTGTGCGTATTTACTGTGTGCGTATTTACTGTGTGCGTATTTACTGTGTACGTGTTTACTGTGTGCGTATTAACTGTGTGCGTATTTACTGTGTGCGTATTTACTGTGTGCGTATTTACTGTGTGCGTATTTATTGTGTGCGTATTTACTGTGTGCGTATTTACTGTGTGCGTATTTACTGTGTGCGTATTTACTGTGTGCGTATTTACTGTGTGCGTATTTACTGTGTGCGTATTTACTGTGTGCGTATTTACTGTGTGCGTATTTACTGTGTGCGTATTTACTGTGTGCTTATTTACTGTGTGCGTATTTACTGTGTGCGTATTTACTGTGTGCGTATTTACTGTGTGCGTATTTATTGTGTGCGTATTTACTGTGTGCGTATTTACTGTGTGCGTATTTACTGTGTGCGTATTTACTGTGTGCGTATTTACCGTGTGCGTATTTACTGTGTGCGTATTTACTGTGTGCGTATTTACTGTGTGCGTATTTACTGTGTGCGTATTTACTGTGTGCTTATTTGCCGTGTGCGTATTTGCCGTGTGCGTATTTACCGTGTGCGTATTTAACGTGTGCGTATTTACCGTGTGCGTATTTACCGTGTGCGTATTTACCGTGTGCGTATTTACCGTGTGCGTATTTACCGTGTGCGTATTTACCGTGTGCGTATTTACCGTGTGCGTCTTTACCGTGTGCGTATTTACCGTGTGCGTATTTACTGTGTGGGTATTTACTGTGTGCGTATTTACTGTGTGCGTATTTATTGTGTGCGTATTTGCTGTGTGCGTAGTTACTGTGTGCGTATTTACTGTGTGCGTACTTACCGTGTGCGTATTTACCGTGTGCGTATTTACCGTGTGCGTATTTACCGTTTTCGTAGTTACCGTGTGCGTATTTACCGTGTTCGTATTTACCGTGTGCGTATTTACAGTGTGCGTATTTACCGTGTGCGTATTTACCGTGTGCGTATTTACCGTGTGCGTATTTACCGTGTGCGTATTTACCGTGTGCGTATTTACCGTGTGCGTATTTACTGTGTGGGTATTTACTGTGTGCGTATTTACTGTGTGCGTATTTACTGTGTGCGTATTTACTGTGTGCGTATTTACTGTGTGCGTATTTACTGTGTGCGTAATTACTGTGTGCGTATTTACTGTGTGCGTACTTACTGTGTGCGTATTTACTGTGTGCGTATTTACTGTGTGCGTATTTAATGTGTGCGTTTTTACTGTGTGCGTATTTACTGTGTGCGTATTTACTGTGTGCGAATTTACTGTGTGCGTATTTACTGTGTGCGTATTTACCGTGTGCGTACTTACCGTGTGCGTACTTACCGTGTGCGTACTTACCGTGTGCGTACTTACCGTGTGCGTACTTACCGTGTGCGTATTTACCGTGTGCGTATTTACTGTGTGCGTATTTACCGTGTGCGTATTTACCGTGTGCGTATTTACCGTGTGCGTATTTACCGTGTGCGTATTTACCGTGTGCGTATTTACCGTGTGCTTATTTGCCCTGTGCGTATTTGCCGTGTGCGTATTTACCGTGTGCGTATTTACCGTGTGCGTATTTACCGTGTGTGTATTTACCGTGTGCGTATTTACCGTGTGCGTATTTAAAGTGTGCGTATTTACCGTGTGAGTATTTACCGTGTGCGTATTTACCGTGTGCGTGTTTACCGTGTGCGTATTTACCGTGTGCGTATTTACCGTGTGCGTATTTACCGTGTGCGTATTTACCGTGTGCATATTTACCGTGTGCGTATTTACCGTGTGCGTATTTACCGTGTGCGTATTTACCGTGTGCGTATTTACCGTGTGCGTATTTACCGTGTGCGTATTTACCGTGTGCGTATTTACCGTGTGCGTATTTACCGTGTGCGTATTTACCGTGTGCGTATTTACCGTGTGCGAATTTACCGTGTGCGTATTTACCGTGTGCGTATTTACCGTGTGCGTATTTACCGTGTGCGTATTTACCGTGTGCGTGTTTACCGTTTGCGTATTTACCGTGTGCATCTTTACCGTGTGCGTATTTACCGTGTGCGTATTTACCGTGTGCGAGTTTACCGTGTGCGTATTTACCGTGTGCGTATTTGCCGTGTGCGTATTTGCCGTGTGCGTATTTGCCGTGTGCGTATTTACCGTGTGCGTATTTACCGTGTGCGTATTTACCGTCTGCGTATTTACCGTGTGCGTATTTACCGTGTGCGTATTTACTGTGTGCGTATTTACTGTGTGCGTATTTACTGTGTGCGTATTTACTGTGTGCGTATTTACTGTGTGCGTATTTACCGTGTGCGTATTTACCGTCTGCGTATTTACCGTGTGCGTATTTACCGTGTGCGTATTTACCGTGTGCGTATTTACCGTGTGCGTATTTACCGTGTGCGTATTTACCGTGTGCGTATTTACCGTGTGCGTATTCACCGTGTGCTTATTTACCGTGTGCGTATTTACCGTGTGCGTATTCACCGTGTGCGTATTTACCGTGTGCGTATTTACCGTGTGCGTATTTACCGTGTGCGTATTTACCTTGTGCGTATTTACCGTGTGCGCATTTACCGTGTGCGTATTTACCGTCTGCGTATTTACCGTGTGCGTATTTACTGTGTGCGTATTTACTGTGTGCGTATTTACTGTGTGCGTATTTACTGTGTGCGTATTTACTGTGTGCGTATTTACTGTGTGCGTAATTACTGTGTGCGTATTTACTGTGTGCGTATTTACTGTGTGCGTAATTACTGTGTGCGTATTTACTGTGTGCGTATTTACTGTGTGCGTATTTACTGTGTACGTGTTTACTGTGTGCGTATTAACTGTGTGCGTATTTACTGTGTGCGTATTTACTGTGTGCGTATTTACTGTGTGCGTATTTATTGTGTGCGTATTTACTGTGTGCGTATTTACTGTGTGCGTATTTACTGTGTGCGTATTTACTGTGTGCGTATTTACTGTGTACGTATTTACTGTGTGCGTATTTACTGTGTGCGTATTTACTGTGTGCGTATTTACTGTGTGCGTAGTTACTGTGTGCTTATTTACTGTGTGCGTATTTACTGTGTGCGTATTTACTGTGTGCGTATTTACTGTGTGCGTATTTATTGTGTGCGTATTTACTGTGTGCGTATTTACTGTGTGCGTATTTACTGTGTGCGTATTTACTGTGTGCGTATTTACCGTGTGCGTATTTACTGTGTGCGTATTTACTGTGTGCGTATTTACTGTGTGCGTATTTACCGTGTGCGTATTTACCGTGTGCGTATTTACCGTGTGCGTATTTACCGTGTGCGTATTTACCGTGTGCGTATTTACCGTGTGCGTATTTACCGTGTGCGTATTTACCGTGTGCGTATTTACCGTGTGCGTATTTACCGTGTGCGTGTTTACCGTGTGCGTATTTACCGTGTGCGTATTTACCGTGTGCGTCTTTACCGTGTGCGTATTTACCGTGTGCGTATTTACCGTGTGCGTATTTACCGTGTGCGTATTTACCGTGTGCGTATTTACCGTGTGCGTATTTACCGTGTGCGTATTAACCGTGTGCGTATTTACCGTGTGCGTATTTACCGTGTGCGTATTTACCGTGTGCGTATTTACTGTGTGCGTATTTACTGTGTGCGTAATTACTGTGTGCGTATTTACTGTGTGCGTCTTTACTGTGTGCGTAATTACTGTGTGCGTATTTACTGTGTGCGTAATTACTGTGTGCGTATTTACTGTGTGCGTATTTACTGTGTGCGTATTTACTGTGTGCGTATTTACTGTGTGCGTATTTACTGTGTGCGTATTTACTGTGTGCGTATTTACTGTGTGCGTATTTATTGTGTGCGTATTTACTGTGTGCGTATTTACCGTGTGCGTATTTACCGTGTGCGTCTTTACCGTGTGCGTACTTACCGTGTGCGTACTTACCGTGTGCGTACTTACCGTGTGCGTACTTACCGTGTGCGTACTTAACGTGTGCGTACTTACCGTGTGCGTACTTACCGTGTGCGTATTTACCGTGTGCGTATTTACCGTGTGCGTATTTACCGTGTGCGTATTTACCGTGTGCGTCTTTACCGTGTGCGTATTTACCGTGTGCGTATTTACCGTGTGCGTATTTACCTTGTGCGTATTTACCTTGTGCGTATTTACCGTGTGCGTAATTACCGTGTGCGTATTTACCGTGTGCGTATTTACCGTGTGCGTATTTACCGTGTGCGTATTTACCGTGTGCGTATTTACTGTGTGCGTATTTACTGTGTGCGTATTTACTGTGTGCGTATTCACCGTGTGCGTATTTACCGTGTGCGTATTTACCGTGTGCGTATTTACTGTGTGCGTGTTTACTGTGTGCGTATTTACTCTGTGCGTCTTTACTGTGTGCGTATTTACTGTGTGCGTAATTACTGTGTGCGTACTTACTGTGTGCGTATTTACTGTGTGCGTATTTACTGTGTGCGTATTTACTGTATGCGTATTTACTGTGTGCGAATTTACTGTGTGCGTATTTACTGTGTGCGTATTTACTGTGTGCGTATTTACTGTGTGCGTATTTACTGTGTGCGTATTTACTGTGTGCGTATTTACTGCGTGCGTATTTACTGCGTGCGTATTTACTGCGTGCGTATTTACTGTGTGCGTATTTACTGTGTCCGTATTTACTGTGTGCGTATTTACTGTGTGCGTATTTACTGTGTGCGTATTTACTGTGTGCGTATTTACTGTGTGCGTATTTACTGTGTGCGTATTTACTGTGTGCGTATTTACTGTGTGCGTATTTATTGTGTGAGTATTTACTGTGTGCGTATTTACTGTGTGCGTTTTTACTGTGTGCGTATTTACTGTGTGCGTATTTACTGTGTGCGTATTTACTGTGTGCGTATTTACTGTGTGCGTATTTACTGTGTGCGTATTTACTGTGTGCGTATTTACTGTGTGCGTATTTACTGTGTGCGTATTTACTTTGTGCGTATTTACTGTGTGCGTATTTACCGTGTGCGTCTTTACCGTGTGCGTATTTACCGTGTGCGTATTTACCGTGTGCGTATTTACCGTGTGCGTATTTACCGTGTGCGTATTTACCGTGTGCATATTTACCGTGTGCGTATTTACCGTGTGCTTATTTGCCGTGTTCATATTTACCGTGTGCGTATTTACCGTGTGCATATTTACCGTGTGCGTATTTACCGTGTGCGTATTTACCGTGTGCGTATTTACCGTGTGCGTATTTACCGTGTGCGTATTTACCGTGTGAGAATTTACCGTGTGCGTATTTACCGTGTGCGTATTTACCGTGTGCCTATTTACCGTGTGCGTATTTACCGTGTGCGAATTTACCGTGTGCGTATTTACCGTGTGCGTATTTACCGTGTGCGTATTTGCCGTGTGCGTATTTACCGTGTGCGTATTTACCGTGTGCGTATTTACCGTGTGCGTATTTACCATCTGCGTATTTACCGTGTGCGTATTTACCGTGTGCGTATTTACTGTGTGCGTATTTACTGTGTGCGTATTTACTGTGTGCGTATTTACTGTGTGCGTATTTACTGTGTGCGTATTTACTGTGTGCGTATTTACCGTCTGCGTATTTACCGTGTGCGTCTTTACCGTGTGCGTATTTACCGTGTGCGTACTTACCGTGTGCGTACTTACCGTGTGCGTACTTACCGTGTGCGTACTTACCGTGTGCGTACTTACCGTGTGCGTACTTACCGTGTGCGTATTTACCGTGTGCGTATTTACCGTGTGCGTATTTACCGTGTGCGTATTTACCGTGTGCGTATTTACCGTGTGCGTCTTTACCGTGTGCGTATTCACCGTGTGCGTATTTACCGTGTGCGTATTTACCTTGTGCGTATTTACCTTGTGCGTATTTACCGTGTGCGTAATTACCGTGTGCGTATTTACCGTGTGCGTATTTACCGTGTGCGTATTTACAGTGTGCGTATTTACTGTGTGCGTAGTTACTGTGTGCGTATTTACTGTGTGCGTATTCACCGTGTGCGTATTTACCGTGTGCGTATTTACCGTGTGCGTATTTACCGTGTGCGTATTTACTGTGTGCGTATTTACTGTGTGCGTATTTACTGTGTGCGTATTTACTGTGTGCGTATTTACTGTGTGCGTAATTACTGTGTGCGTACTTACTGTGTGCGTATTTACTGTGTGCGTATTTACTGTGTGCGTATTTACTGTGTGCGTATTTACTGTGTGCGAATTTACTGTGTGCGTATTTACTGTGTGCGTATTTACTGTGTGCGTATTTACTGTGTGCGTATTTACTGCGTGCGTATTTACTGCGTGCGTATTTACTGCGTGCGTATTTACTGCGTGCGTATTTACTGCGTGCGTATTTACTGTGTGCGTATTTACTGTGTCCGTATTTACTGTGTGCGTATTTACTGTGTGCGTATTTACTGTGTGCGTATTTACTGTGTGCGTATTTACTGTGTGCGTATTTACTGTGTGCGTATTTACTGTGTGCGTATTTACTGTGTGCGTATTTATTGTGTGAGTATTTACTGTGTGCGTATTTACTGTGTGCGTTTTTACTGTGTGCGTATTTACTGTGTGCGTATTTACTGTGTGCGTATTTACTGTGTGCGTATTTACTGTGTGCGCATTTACTGTGTGCGTATTTACTGTGTGCGTATTTACTGTGTGCGTATTTACTGTGTGCGTATTTACTTTGTGCGTATTTACTGTGTGCGTATTTACCGTGTGCGTATTTACCGTGTGCGTATTTACCGTGTGCGTATTTACCGTGTGCGTATTTACCGTGTGCGTATTTACTGTGTGCGTATTTACCGTGTGCATATTTACCGTGTGCGTATTTACCGTGTGCGTATTTACCGTGTTCATATTTACCGTGTGCGTATTTACCGTGTGCATATTTACCGTGTGCATATTTACCGTGTGCGTATTTACCGTGTGCGTATTTACCGTGTGCGTATTTACCGTGTGCGTATTTACCGTGTGAGAATTTACCGTGTGCGTATTTACCGTGTGCGTATTTACCGTGTGCCTATTTACCGTGTGCCTATTTACCGTGTGCGTATTTACCGTGTGCGTATTTATCGTGTGCGTATTTACCTTGTGCGTATTTACCTTGTGCGTATTTACCGTGTGCGTATTTACCGTGTGCGTATTTACCGTGTGCGTATTTACCGTGTGCGTATTTACCGTGTGCGTATTTACCGTGTGCGTATTTACCGTGTGCGTATTTACCGTGTGCGTATTTACCGTGTGCGTATTTACCGTGTGCGTATTTACCGTGTGCGTATTTACCGTGTGCGTATTTACCGTGTGCGTATTTACCGTGTGCGTATTTACCGTGTGCGTATTTACCGTGTGCGTATTTACCGTGTGCGTATTTACCGTGTGCGTATTTACCGTGTGCGTATTTACCGTGTGCGTATTTACCGTGTGCGTATTTACCGTGTGCGTATTTACCGTGTGCGTATTTACCGTGTGCGTATTTACCGTGTGCGTATTTACCGTGTGCGTATTTACCGTGTGCGTATTTACCGTGTGCGTATTTACCGTGTGCGTAATTACCGTGTGCGTATTTACTGTGTGCGTATTTACTGTGTGCGTAATTACTGTGTGCGTATTTACTGTGTGCGTAATTACTGTGTGCGTATTTACTGTGTGCGTAATTACCGTGTGCGTATTTACCGTGTGCGTATTTACCGTGTGCGTATTTACTGTGTGCGTATTTACTGTGTGCGTATTTACTGTGTGCGTATTTACTGTGTGCGTCTTTATTGTGTGCGTATTTACTGTGTGCGTATTTATTGTGTGCGTATTTACTGTGTGCGTATTTACCGTGTGCGTATTTACCGTGTGCGTATTTGCCGTGTGCGTATTTACCGTGTGCGTACTTACCGTGTGCGTACTTGCCGTGTGCGTACTTACCGTGTGCGTACTTACCGTGTGCGTACTTACCGTGTACGTACTTACCGTGTGCGTACTTACCGTGTGCGTATTTACCGTGTGCGTATTTACCGTGTGCGTATTTACCGTGTGCGTATCTACCGTGTGCGTATTTACCGTATGCGTATTTACCGTGTGCGTATTTACCGTGTGAGTATTTACCGTGTGCGTACTTACCTTGTGCGTATTTACCTTGTGCGTATTTACCGTGTGCGTAATTACCGTCTGCGTATTTACCGTGTGCGTACTTACCGTGTGCGTTTTTACCGTGTGCGTATTTACCGTGTGCGTATTTACTGTGTGCGTATTTACTGTGTGCGTATTTACTGTGTGCGTATTTACTGTGTGCGTATTTACCGTGTGCGTATTTACCGTGTGCGTATTTACTGTGTGCGTGTTTACTGTGTGCGTATTCACCGTGTGCGTATTTACCGTGTGCGTATTTACCTTGTGCGTATTTACCTTGTGCGTATTTACCGTGTGCGTAATTACCGTGTGCGTATTTACCGTGTGCGTATTTACCGTGTGCGTATTTACCGTGTGCGTATTTACCGTGTGCGTATTTACTGTGTGCGTATTTACTGTGTGCGTATTTACTGTGTGCGTATTTACTGTGTGCGTATTTACCTTGTGCGTATTTACCGTGTGCGTATTTACTGTGTGCGTATTTACTGTGTGCGTATTTACTGTGTGCGTATTTGCTGTGTGCGTATTTACTGTGTGCGTAATTACTGTGTGCGTATTTACTGTGTGCGTATTTACTGTGTGCGTATTTACTGTGTGCGTATTTACTGTGTGCGTATTTACTGTGTGCGTATTTACTATGTGCGTATTTACTGTGTGCGTATTTACTGTGTGCGTATTTACTGTGTGCGTATTTACTGTGTGCGTATTTACTGTGTGCGTATTTACTGTGTGCGTATTTACTGCGTGCGTATTTACTGCGTGCGTAATTACTGTGTGCGTATTTACTGTGTGCGTATTTACTGTGTGCGTATTTACTGTGTGCGTATTTACTGTGTGCGTATTTACTGTGTGCGTATTTACTGTGTGCGTAGTTACTGTGTGCGTATTTACTGTGTGCGTATTTACTGTGTGCGTATTTATTGTGTGCGTATTTGCTGTTTGCGTATTTACTGTGTGCGTATTTACTGTGTGCGTATTTACTGTGTGCGTATTTACTGTGTGCGTATTTACTGTGTGCGTATTTACTGTGTGCGTATTTACTGTGTGCGTATTTACCGTGTGCGTATTTACCGTGTGCGTATTTACCGTGTGCGTATTTACCGTGTGCGTATTTACCGTGTGCGTATTTACCGTGTGCGTATTTACCGTGTGCGTATTTACCGTGTGCGTTTTTACCGTGTGCGTATTTACCGTGTGCGTATTTACCGTGTGCGTATTTACCGTGTGCGTATTTACCGTGTGCGTATTTACCGTGTGCGTATTTACCGTGTGCGTATTTACCGTGTGCGTATTTACCGTGTGCGTATTTACCGTGTGCGTATTTACCGTGTGCGTATTTACCGTGTGCGTATTTACCGTGTGCGTATTTACCGTGTGCGTATTTACCGTGTGCCTATTTACCGTGTGCCTATTTACCGTGTGCCTATTTACCGTGTGCGTATTTACCGTGTGCGTATTTACCGTGTGCGTGTTTACCTTGTGCGTATTTACCGTGTGCGTATTTACCGTGTGCGTATTTACCGTGTGCGTATTTACCGTGTGCGTATTTACCGTGTGCGTATTTACCGTGTGCGTATTTACCGTGTGCGTATTTACCGTGTGGGTATTTACCGTGTGCGTATTTACCGTGTGCGTATTTACCGTGTGCGTGTTTACCGTGTGCGTATTTACCCAGTGCGTATTTACCGTGCGCGTATTTACCGTGTGCGTATTTACCGTGTGCGTATTTACCGTGTGCGTATTTACCTTGTGCGTATTTACCTTGTGCGTATTTACCGTGTGCGTATTTACCGTGTGCGTATTTACCGTGTGCGTATTTACCGTGTGCGTATTTACCGTGTGCGTATTTACCGTGTGCGTATTTACCGTGTGCGTACTTACCGTGTGCGTACTTACCGTGTGCGTACTTACCGTGTGCGTATTTACCGTGTGCGTATTTACCGTGTGCGTGTTTACCGTGTGCGTGTTTACCGTGTGCGTATTTACCGTGTGCGTATTTACCGTGTGCGTACTTACCGTGTGCGTATTTACCTTGTGCGTATTTACCTTGTGCGTATTTACCGTGTGCGTATTTACCGTGTGCGTATTTACCGTGTGCGTATTTACCGTCTGCGTATTTACCGTGTGCGTATTTACCGTGTGCGTATTTACCGTGTGCGTATTTACCGTGTGCGTATTTACCGTGTGCGTATTTACCGTGTGCGTATTTACTGTGTGCGTATTTACTGTGTGCGTAATTACTGTGTGCGTATTTACTGTGTGCGTATTTACTGTGTGCGTATTTACTGTGTGCGTATTTACTGTGTACGTATTTACTGTGTGCGTATTTACTGTGTGCGTGTTTACTGTGTGCGTATTTACTGTGTGCGTATTTACTGTGTGCGTATTTACTGTGTGCGTATTTACTGTGTGCGTATTTACTGTGTGCGTATTTACTGTGTGCGTATTTACTGTGTGCGTATTTACCGTGTGCGTATTTACCGTGTGCGTATTTACCGTGTGCGTGTTTACCAAGTGCGTATTTACCGTGTGCGTATTTACCGTGTGCGTATTTACCGTGTGCGTATTTACCGTGTGCGTATTTACCGTGTGCGTATTTACCGTGTGCGTACACTGCGCAGAATGAGTTCTTATCCTAGCATATCCCTAACTATATCCTAGTAGCATAGACACCACTCTTTTAGGATATATGAACTCATTAAGCCCCCATTAAGCCTTTCTATCCTAATTTAGCGTTAGTTATCATTAGTTGACTTTTCCATTATTACAAAACGGAGTTGCCTTCTCTTCTACCTTGTACGCAGCAGTTGTTGCTACAGCCTATTTATGGTTTGATTGCATTCCATCAGCGTGTATAACACAAGTTTCGCTTTCACATGTTTTATAAAGAGCTGCTACTCATAACCTTTCTATCGCCCTAGCAGTGTCTTCCTATGCTCCACTGCACATCAGGGTATTTAGGCTATAGTTGGGCAATGCAGCCAATTTTTACTTTTTCATAACCTTATATTGATCAAATGAAGCCAAAATCAAGAACATAGAGTAAACAATTTGTGGTTAGTTTAAAAAGCAAAGCAAAAATTATTTTATTTAGCTAGGATTTTGAGCATTTCCACGCAAAAAAGTGTCACATCTGTGTGGCATAGTCAGATTAGAAAGTGTATTGTAATGAACTAATTGCAAATAATGTTTCATTGAAATTCAGAAAACTTAGCACAAAGCACTTCCTATTGATGTCAATTATTATTGTGATAGAACAAATGAATGGTTACGCTTGCGCTAATACCACTTGTCCTAGCTTCTGTTTTTTCTGCTCAAAGAGCAGTCCAGTACAGTTTATTACAACACATAAAAATGAATGCATAAAAACTACATTGACTCACATTTCAAAGTACATATTTCTACATACAACAAAATTCTGATGCAAAATGTATGACCAATTGCTATAAAGCTCGGTTATGTACAATAACAAGTGATGAATATAAACTGCCTCAATAGGGTTGATGAAGGCTAGTGAAGTACATATAGCATTGATTTGTATATTTCTTAAATGTCTGGGTACAGCGTACAGCTGCCTTATCAGAATTAGAAATGTGTTAGAGCTGTTACCAAAGGTTAGCTAAACCAAAATAAAGCCTTGTATGCACTGGAAAAAAGAAAAGCGGTGAAGGAAATGTAGGGTGGATACAAAAAGAACGGATATTTCAAGCTGACAATATCTCCTTCAGCAGCTATATTTTATTAGTTGTAGATAAACAAAGCAGAGGTAGTTCAGCTGTGTATTGCTCTTGTACTTCACAGTGGTAGCATTGAAGTATGACTGGCAGCAAATATTTCATTCTAGTATCTTGTTGATTGCCATTTAATGAGCTTTTGTGGTTGGCAGTCAGTGAGACCTATCACGACTTTATAGTGTCCCTGTCAGTCAGTTCACTGCAACAACAACATCACACTGGTTATGCTTGGCAAATAGCCACAAATGATGAGTTTGTTTCAACAAATTTCATCTATGTACTAATTCGCTAAATCAGTCCTCAAAAGAGTTTACAAAACGAACGTTTCATATAACCAACTTCTGACCTAGTTTGGCGGTTGAAAAAAGTAGATGTTTACCATCGAATATAAACTGTTGTGAGAAATGTATGGGAGAAAAACATCTACCACAGTACTTGAATGCATAATAAAGGCAAAATTGGCATACCTATATAGAAATGCATCTGAATGACACGAGACCAAAAATAAACTTCAACTAGACCAAAACATGGCTTTAAAACTTCATGTAAACAACTAGCAAGCAGAGTAAACTTGTTGACTACTTATGATGCTGAAACATCTTGTCAAATATTTAGATCAAAAAATTATGGTAACTACTATGCAATACATTTTCGTTTAATCATAGTTTAGAATTTTGCGGAACACCCAACATAGACGCCTTCACATCAAATATTGGTTTGCCAGACTTTTTTATTGTACAAATAATGTATGAACAGCCTCGTAATAAGTATATAACCCACATATTCTAAGAGTGCAAAATAATGTCACCTTCCACGCTATTTAAATATAGCTGCTGATTTTGACTTGTTTGAAATTTAATAACAATCCCAATTTTCTATGAATATAAAAGTTACACATGAACACAGGATCAACAAGATTAATTTGCCTCAAACAAACATTGAGAAGGAAAAGAGAATAATTTTAGTCCAGAGCCGAGGTGGTCGCAGATGCATGAATAGATATAAAGAATTTTGTGTGGAGGCCTGTGGGAGGGGAGTGTGGTAACTGACGGGAGACTGAGACTTCTGGGGCCTGTGGTGAGTGGGGGTTAACTTGGTTGAGAAGATAGTTCCATTAGGTGGGCTGCCAACATTTTAGTCTTGGGCTAACAGGCGGCTCAATCATGACAGAGAAAACTTTTTTAGTTATTTTTAGCTATTTTTCATATACCCAGTAAACTATTCTAAACAAAGCATAAATAGAGCAATCCAATCACAGCAAAGGTATGTAAACATTGTGATATAATGTTACGTAAAGAGACAACTTTTTTATGTATACTCCAAAAATTATTGTATGTTTATTATTTAGACATCCACTTCTACTCAGTTTGCTTGGTACGGTCCGTTTCACAGTTGGAAGCCTTGGCGTACATGTTTTGTTATTACAGAAAATTTGGGTGAAAATTGAATGCCTGCATTGCCCATGCAGTTTATTCATTCTACTGTGGTTGCTGCTGTGATTACAATGTCATTTGAAGCATTGTAATGGCAAATGAATTTCACCAAAATAGCTGCAATATGAGACTTCGGCTGAAGAAATTGATCATATTTTCAGAGGGTTGGAAATTTCTAGAAAACAGTTGCAATATTATTGCGTTGTAGCAATTGAAGGAGAGAAAACCAAAACAGAACATTTTAGTAATATAACATGTATAAAACTCATTGTGGACAAGTTTAGGGAAAATCTGAAAACGGGTTTTTGACAGTAGGCATTGTGGGAAAAGTATGGAAATAGATAAATGACTGACCAATTGTTTCCTCCCCTAACTATAATCTCAGCTACTGCCCCTCCGATTACACTTCCCGTAACCTGTCCATTCCGTGCTCATAGAGGCGTTATCCTCCGCTCTCCCTTATCTCCCATCCCCAAGAATTCACACAAACATTTTTACAACCAAATACCAGTCTAGCATTCACATATTTCTATCAAGCCCAACAAATATGCCGTCACATTTTATACCGACCCTGCATAGATACTATACCAAATTCTGGTGTACAAAAAAAGCTGCAACATGGCTAGTGGTGGATGGATTGACATAAAATTTGTGGTGGGTACACAAAAGACATTGGAGAATCTGATGGTTGTGTTAGCTATTCGATGTCAGACCACCACCAAAACCAAACCCGGTATATATATCCATGATTACCCATGATTATATACACTTACGTTGAGAACTGCCCGAAACAAGTATAGCTACTCCGGATCCTGGAAATATACTGATAGCCTGTCCAATGGTAGCTACCACTGATTCAGTACAGTTACCCACGATGCTATATGCATACTACTAGAGAGAGCTACCCCGACCCAGTATAGCTACCCCGGATCTCATATATACACTAATAGAGACAGCTACCCTGGCCCAGTAGGGCTACCCTGGATCTTACATGTTTTCTAATAGAGAGAGAGAGAGAGCTACACAATCCAATATACTGTAAGTAGTGACCAACTTTTGAGAAGAAGAATTCCAAGTTTTAGTTGACTGAAGCCACAAGCACTCAGCAGTAACATTAAAGAAGGTAAAGGCACTGGCTAAGGAAAGAGATGCTCTTCATAAGGTTACCATGCTTTCACCTGGATGACCGCAAGTTTGTGCTCTGCCTAGTTTTTGAACTGATTATTAATTCATCGAATGAGTCAAAGACTATCATTAAGATAAAGGTCGATTACAGTCAATGAAGTAGTAATGTGGTAGATTTTGGGGCATGCGAGTACTAAACTGCTTGTTTGCTAGCGAAGCACCAACCCGAAGTGCACTAGGATTCTATCTCCAGCCCTTGCTAAATGCTGTACCAGTAGAATGACTTGCTGTGCCGATCTTGATCCCTGCAGGGCTGATAGTGACTCCTGACAGACTCGGTATGGTAATACTGGGCCTGTAGAAAATGGCCACTTTAGCCGAGGATCTCCAAAACCATCTAGGAGATTACATTAATCCTGGAGCCAGAAATAACCTTTCTTGGATCGCCGAATATATCAACCACAGGCTAGGTATAGCCTCAGGACCCTATGACGTCTACGATTGGACAATGGAGATAGGATTCCCCCTTTAGCCACTTGAAACCATTTACTTTTAACCTTGTTCTACTGCATGATTTGCTTGCTATTTACATACCTATTGCTATTGGTCTGATTACTTCCTGCGCATGCATGCATTACTTCCTGCGCATGCATCTATAACACGTAAATAACTTCCTGCCAGTTTGCCTACATAATGGCTGAAACTTTTTTGTTTCTACGCATTCATTCATGTCTTGCCAATCACCCTAGTGGAAAGCCACCCTAGGACTTTGGTTCTGATCAATAAAGCCACTATTCAAACAACACCCTGTATAGTTTATCTGAGCCGTGGGCTCTGTGCTGTGAACTGATGTGGCAGTAACTGATCATAGTTGTCACTGTCATACCGGCACAGTGTCACCTCTGGAGAGATGTCTAATAATGGAGATTAGTGGAATTCTGTGGAAACCAGACCGAAATCCATTACAGTACCCTGACCACCCATGGTAGAGGTAATAGGGGTAGCAGGGTTAGTAGGAATATAACGTGTAGTAGGAATAGGAGGAGACAGAACAGAGGGGTTGATGGACTGAGTAAAAGTGATATGAGTTGTAAAAACCTTAATTTGATTTTTTAAAGTTTAAGCGCACCCTTTCTATGAGAACGGGCAATAATAATATAGGGATTTGTGGGGTATGTGGTAAATAGCCATTAGCCCACATTTGGTAACAGTCACTAATATCTTTGCAGACAAACAAAAGACATGCAAAAAAGACAATAAAGTTGGGCTCAATGAGTTTACAAAAATCCAAAGACTGGTCAAATGAACAATCAATTTGGCAACTGATAGGGTAAACATAATAACAATTTACCACATTTGCGAATCAAAACAAGGTAAACTTGGACAACATACTTTCATTTGGATTGATCGGTGATATGAGTTATGTTGCATTACCACCACAACATGGGCATTGAATTAGGAAACCATCACGAACTGGCTACTCCAGTCACAAACCATTTACAAATCACAACAAACAAACACGCACACTTGTGAAATATGTAACTATTGCTTGCTGATTGCAACAGCCTGAACACCAACAGGACTAGCAGACAACATATACCAGGGGTCATACGAGAAGCAGCAAAACTTAAAGATAGACCGTCACAGTCTACAAAAGTGGGCTAACTTCGGCTAACATTTCAACAGTTGATTGCACCTTTCTAACAAGTGAACGCATAAATAATTCTAACTAACTTCAGTCGAAAAAATCAACCTTGAGAATGTACAAGTTTACATCAAACCTTGAAATCAGCATCATAATTTATGCCTAACGAATGATAAAGCTTTTTTCTACCATTATGCCTGACGAGCTTTGAAGGAATTGAAAAAAATTATCGCTCTTTCATTCATTCTGTAATTGCAAAATATTCAGAAACCATTTAATGATTGCAAAGCATAGATTGTCCACTTACAGCAAAAATCTGTCTTAGACAAAAGGTATTGGCAAACAAACTCACTCTGGAATGGGTAGTTATTAGTCACTTGATAAAAAAGGTTGAGCACCAACAACAACAAAACTTCAATCAGAAACCACAAAGCCTAAACAATAACATTTTGTGGAGGCAGTGATCAGGGGCCTGCAGAGTGAATTATTTTTCATGTATAATAAATTACTATTACATGTAGTTAAGCTACAACATTAAGCATTTTGTCTTTTGTGATTGTGGTGTTTAGTTATTAATTAATTAATGGTGCTGCAGCTGAGAATTACAACAATTATTCAATCATGATGTAGGTATTGGTAGCACATCTTGTTGTATATCATTGTATTAGTTAAGTTACTGTCCGACTATGTTCGTTTGATCACTTCTAACCACCTATAACAACAAATGTAACAGCTACTATCTGTTACTTATTATTTAATTTATTATTGACTTTATTTATTGTTGTTGATGTTGTCATTGTTATTATTGTTATTATTAATAATGATTAACAAATCATCAACATAAGAATAATAAATATTGCTTCTCTAAAAAACAATTATTTTAAACAAAATGAACAGCATTAATAGGATTATAATAAATTTTTATGTCTCTCCCCACATGTTAAAATAAATCAACATGTGCAGACTGAATAAGGATAGCCTGGGCATGCTCTCTAATTAAAATAAGCACCAGTTATTGTCAATATCACAACAATAATAATATGGGGTCAACCTACCAAAACTATACCATCTAGACAAGAGTGTTTACTTGGAATGATAGACCTTGACGTTCATATTTCCAGATGGCAGCCCCAATGGAAACAATTCTAACAGTGTTTAATAGTGCATTAAAAGCAATTTTATTCCTTACTATTGCATGCTTTGGTCGAACTAGGGCACTTTTTACTTGGGCACATGCCAGATTAGGTGTTTTACTAGGGCATGCGCCCATGTGCGACACCTTTCTGCACACCCCTGGCAGTGATGGATTTTTTTTATTGGTTTTTATCGACTATAGTAAAATTGTTTCAAAAGCTCAAATTTTAAAACCACCTAATACGATGCTCAAGTGTTTCTCTTTCAATTTAAACAATTTGATAATGGTGAAACAACTAATAACAATAGATAAGAAATACTTGTTAGTGAATAGCATGAATGATAAGCAGTTGTGAGTCAAACAACTGAATGCATAGCATAAAACATGAGCTTCCACAGTGTTTTCAAATAAATCATTTTCAAACATTTTCTTTCCAAAAATTATTGTGAAGGAAGCTTGAGAGTCCGATTACCACCCATGCAACAAGGCTTGTTGCTATGGAACTAGATACAAAAGAGGAAATTGCATGAGTCAAACCCTGATTTAGATCAAGGGTTGGTGACTAATATAAAAAAATAAGGTCTAAATTAACCTTTTTAAAATATGAAAATACACGATTTTACCTTCGTCTGATTAAACAAGAAAACTATAGAAATAACTTTAGTGCATTTGTTAACGCACTGGGAATGACCCATTGTGAATGAGTCCATCAATCATTTACTTCCAAACTAAACAGTGTGAGAAAATTGCTAATTTCCTTTCAAATGCAACGAGCGAGGTTATGTTTCTCAGCAACCCAAAAATTTTTAACCATCAATGAAACCTTGGAGTAGAAAAGGTAGGCAGCATAGCAATTGTTTCATGAACATAAACTATTTTCAGTACTTACACGTTACGCACAGCTCAACACTGCGCTAGTGAACATCCAGAGAGAGTGCAGAATCACGGACTACTTTATATGTGGTGAAACAAATGTAACAGCTCACGTATGCACTCCGCTGGAGCAACAATCTGAAGCATGAAATATAAGTGAATGATACATAGTACCAGTGACTTCTCAAATAGTGCCTTGTGAAAAATACTAAGCAGTAATGTATATAGTATTGGGTAGACACAGTAGTGAATAGACACAGTAGTGAATAGACGCAGTAGTGCATAGACGCAGTAGTGCATAGACGCAGTAGTGCATAGACACAGTAGTGGATAGACACAGTAGTGCGTAGACACAGTAGTGAATAGACACAATAGTGCATGGACACAGTAGTGCGTAGACACAGTAGTGCGTAGACACAGTAGTGAATAGACACAGTAGTACATAGACATAATAGTGCGTAGACACAGTAGTGTGTAGACACAGTAGTGCATATACACAGTAGTGCGTAGACACAGTAGTGCATATACACAGTCGTGAATGGACACAGTAGTGCATAGACAAAGTAGTGCATAGACACAGTAGTGGCTAGACACAGTGGTGCATAGACACAGTAGTGGATAGACACAGTAGTGCGTAGACACAGTAGTGCATAGACACAGTAGTGCATAGACACAGTAGTGCATATACACAGTAGTGAAGGGACACAGTAGTGCATAGACACAGTAGTGCGTAAACACAGTAGTGCATAGACACAGTAGTGCGTAGACACAGTAGTGCGTAGACACAGTAGTGCATAGACACAGTAGTGGATAGACATAGTAGTGCACTGGCATAGCAATTCTTAGAAATTGTGGTGCATAGAAATAGAAGTACATAGACATAGTAACTCGTAACAATTGTTGTGCATAGACATAAAATTATATGGGCATAGTAGTATGCAGACATAGTATTACCTACATATAATAGTAGTGCACAGACAACAGCAAGTAGACATGAAGGTACATAGACATAGTAGTACATGCACATGGTAGTATATAGGAATAGTGGTACATAAATATAGTATTACAAAGGTATAGTATTACAAAGATATAGTAGTGCAAAGGTTTAGTAGTACAAAGGTTTAGTAGTACACAGGTCCAGCAGTACACAGGTATAGTAGTACACAGGTATAGTAGTACACGGTATAGTAGTACACGGTATAGTAGTACACAGGCATAGTAGTACACAGGTATAGTAGTACAAAGGTATAGTAGTACACAGGTATAGTAGTACACAGGTACAGTAGTACACAGGTATAGTAGTACACAGGTACAGTAGTACACAGGTACAGTAGTACATAGGTACAGTAGTACACAGGTATAGTAGTACACAGGGACAGTAGTATATTGAAACTTTAATAAAATAATACTTACTTCTCGTGTTGCAAACATAGCAGGAGCTGTTTGTGACCACTTTGAAGCTTCACAGTCGACAGCATTTACCAGCATCTAAAACTATACAAAGATCTGCATTAGTTCGGAAAAATAAAGATTAGGGATTCTCAATAAAAAAAATGCTCCAAATTAAATTCGTTCAAGTTTTGCATATGTTTGGTCGACCAATGAGAATACAAATTGTGAGTCTTCCTACAGATGAATGTCGGTTTCATATTATAGATGTTGCTGAAAATCTAACAAAATTTACGTTTTTTTACCTCAATGCAAGACTGCTCTGGGAAAATAGCAGCTTAGTCGTAAATACTTACAAGCAATTATTAAAGCAAGCAAGATTTATTCTGTCAGATATAGAATGAAAGTCAAATCGCAGTTCATAAGTCAAACGCGTCTTATAAAGAGTTTTTATAAATGGAAACCATTGTCACAAATTTTCTACTAGATATGTATCACCAAACAAAATAAAGTCTGTTTTTTGTTAAAGCATTCAGATTTTGATAAATCTGGTACTTTGCTGGAAATTATCTACTCTTGAACTCATCACTTATGCTGAAGAACAAATAGCAAAAATAGAAGTTGTGTTCTAATCTCCTTGAAATGGGGAGCACAACTTTGAAATCCTTCTACAGCTATCATGTTTTAAAGAAGTTGTGATTCCAATGAGAAGACAACCAACTGCTTTTCTATGCAATTTAGTCGGAAAAGGATAAGATTTTCAGTGATATTTTGCCTGGTACCTACCTCTTATAACAAAGTGAAAGTAGAAAGAGTAACATGGCTTTGCTGCTGCTGTTAGTACTGCTGTCAGAGAAGACCCTTTTTATTTCTATAAAACAGAAAAAAATTAAAATATAACCAAGAATTAGGATCACCTTTTGTGAGAAACATATTCTGATAGCAGCTAATGAGACTGAGAGTTAAGGACATGTAAAGTAGGCCTAAATGCTATTTAGGAGTTGGCTGAAATGTAAACTGTGTATAAAGTTGACAACACTTACTATCCAAACTGTAAAGTTTTGCTAAAACAAGTAACGAGGATGTCAGATAGCATGCTACTTCAGCTGGTCCAAACCAACATTATTGATAGTTTCCTACAAAAAACAAAAATTGTCTCTACTACTGGCCAAAGAGAGTAGCACTAAGGCAAACTAGCATAAATCATCATTTATGATACTTCTCTGAACCACTCAATTGTCAGCATTATGAGCGTTATTGAGAATAACCACTGCTATTAGAAGCAAAAATATCAGTGGATATAATAATGAAATTATTCATTATTGGGTTTAATAAATAACTTTGAATCACCAAAACTACAATACTAAATGGATCGGTAATTGCAGGGAGATTTGCTAAGCTAGAGTGAACAGTCAAAAATGAAATTTATAAAAAAGGGAATTCACATGAGGGAATGCCAGAAAGTACAATGCAGCAACCATTAAGTATAGTTGTACAACACAAGCTGGTAAAACTGTTAATGAGGAATGAAGTTAATGCTGGGTTGGTGCTATACATGTCCGTTTCCCTCGGAGTAATACTTGTAGCCAAAATTTGAGTCTCTGAGTGGGTGGAGATGTAAACACTTGAGCCACCACTATTCTACCATCAATGCAATCATCATGCTTTAAAATATCCACATTGAAAATATTCATGGAAATTGATTTGCAGCAAAAGTCATCAAAAATTTACAATATTTCAATATCCGATTTAAAATTATTTTACCCGAGCCTAAAGAATATATTGAAACAATCAATCAGACCCAAATACTTCATCTTTGAACTTGGAACGTTTTATTTTTCACTAATTGGGATGGTTCCTGTGTTGATAATTCGTGTTATCACTTTCATGATATGGGAAGCAAGATAAACTAATGGTAAAATTAACAAAATTACAACTATTCACTTTTGTTTTTGTTTAGAAGTGTACAACAAAAACTTTCAATCGACAATTTATTTTTCAAATTATTTAGTTTCTTTGTGGAATGAAAAATATGCCCTTGATTTTGCCAGTAGATTGGATAGCTAGGACTAGGAATACTTAATAGACAGTAACTATAATTGATAAATAAAACTGACCAGATACAGATCATTTAAAGTTCTTTAGGAAAGTGTCAGTCACTTGTCAGGCCATTGATTATTAAAAATTAATAGAACAGAAACAGGAACTAATCACAGCCTAGAACACTCGAAGAGATACGAATAACAAAATCTGAAAATCATCTTACAGCAATCTTTGTTATTATCAGTGTATGTGGCCTAAGGAACGTCATAGAAATATAATTTATTAAAATTATATTACATATTATTATTTGTCATCGCTTTTCTTATTAATTTATTATTACAGTTGTGGTATCTATTACCGTTTACTAACTTTGTTATTTCATAGCCATAGCCTAGTAGTTTGATGATCATAATATGCATATATGTATCAGCATAAAACAAATAATAAAAACTATTAGCATAATTCTACATCATAATGAAAATTGACACTTGAAAAATAATAAAACCTGAATTTTCACCAGTTTCAATAAACAGGAAACTTGGATGGATTGTCCCAATAAAAATATACAATTTTTACGTCAACACAAGCATTTCAAGAAATATACCTCGGGAAAACTAGACTCTGATCTTAGTATCAGTAGCTACTCGTGCAACATGATAATTTATATTTAGATTGAGTCTTGAAATGTAAGTCTACACACAGCAGTTAAAAAGAACATTACTTTCAATATTAGTAATCTGCAATGAATAATCAAATGAATGATAATTCTTTGGATAATATCGTTAGTCATAGCTTTTATTTTAACTGCCAGGTGAGGTGATATATATGTATGTTAGATATGAGATATTCACATTGTAAGAATGAAGCCTCAAGGCTGAATAACTGTTCGCATTTAAAAAAAAGACTTGAAGTGTGAATGAGCAGAAAAAAAGAAGTGTGTTTCACTTCAAATGTGTGACACCTGGCCACTTTAGCAGTGCTAGTTTGACAAGAAGGATATTAGAGCTAATGCATCGGAAATCAAGCAAGAATTAAATTTATAGTTACGTGTAAAACCACACAGTAAATAATTAGCCATGGAAAACATTATAAATCAATGGTCTAATAAGTCTAATAGTAGTTGGTTTAATAAGTAATAACTATGAAACTAAAGTCAGCGTGGTACATTATCATTATTACTATTATTATAACTATTATTGTACAGAATTTTATTGTTACTAGGTAGCCAGACACCTGTACAGTTCCCACTGTTAGGTTGAACAACTCTCGTCACAATTAGACATGCAATTCTTTTTGTAATTGATTCTGTGAATTAATTCTGTGTGCTAGAAGTATCTATGGCCGAACTTAGCTCTTACAGAAAGTGCCGTGAGGGCAGCTAACTGTACCGACTGTTCAGTGATAAACGAGAGGCTATTGTTGTCGACAGCCGTGAGCGTTATAGGTCAAATCGACCGTACACTCTTTCGATTAGGCTCTGTTTATTCACCATAGGCCAGGCGAGCTGCAGTTATGATAGCTTTTACTGTTTCCTGCGTATGTTCCTCTTGTCAGCAATGGTACTTCTGAGAGTCAGGTTAACTCTGATTTATTCTGAGATTACACGAGATTAAATACAATACTGAGACAAAGAATTTGCACAAACCACGCCTTGTGCTTACATAATAAAATTATTTACTTTAAACATTTTTGTGGAAAACTATTTTAGATTGTAAAGAATAAAAATAAAATAATAATAAATTGGTAACTATGTAGAAATGTGAGTTACATGAATGTTCGTGATGTATGTATAATTGTTACTATGGCGATGATCGTCATGTTGTTTGTTGGCGTCCCTCACATTATTACTGAATATAATAACGATGAGGATTATCACTCTGAGCTGATAACCAAAAGTGATTATAGCATAATAATAATTATTGTTAGTTTTAGTAATAATAAACGATGATGATCATGCTGATGTCAATAATCAATCAATCGATGTGAAAGCATACTTTTATGCTCTACAACCACTGTGATTCCCTACTACTAGGAATAATAATATTGACTATGAATGATAAGTATGCACTGCTACTACTGTCTGTTGACGCATAATAATAAGTATTAATAATATCATATTAATAATAGTAATAAATATTTCAAAAAGAACAAATTATAATAAATATTAATAACAACAACAACTACTATTATTATTTTATTTACAATAATAATGCATATATATATATCATTTATTGTAAATAAAATGATGTGCATGCAGCAACATATGAAATGATAATATTGTGAGGGACGCCAGTACTCTCCCTATTTTATTATTATTACCATGTACTCACTAAGACATTCTCTCACTTTATTATTACTCAGTAAGACATTATCTCGCAATTACTGTCTGAGCCTGTATCTCATTGTCCGTATTCCTTTGTATAAGATTTAAGCCGATAACTCACTGTCTACGTTTACATCTCAATATCTACTCGCTACGCATTGTATACGTCTGTGTATAGTTCTATTGTTTGTATGTATCCACGATACTAGAGTCTATTTCAGTGCGTTCTATCTTATACACCAAATAATTATTTATCACATGTTATATTTTTCCCACGTTTTTAATTATTGCAATTGGGTGCTGTTGTAAGGGCAAGGCGTGGCTTGTACCAATATTTTTACTCAGGCGTGGTTTGTAATGTGTACCCGCCCTCCCTGTATTTAAACTGATGTAAGTGCAATAAAGTTCAGAGTTAGCCTGACTCTCAGAAGATTCTTACTCTCAAGAAGCAGCACTGAGCACAGCTAGGAGCAACATAACTACAAGCGCTGGTCGACTATTAGCAAGCACGAGGCTTGGCGGAAAGTAAGATTGTTCGCTCTCTTACTGCGTATTCCCTCGACTCGAGGTGTACGACGCAAAGCACCTGGTGCCCTAGTAGTTCGACTCATACTGAAATCCGAACCGTGGAGTTCGCAGCAAAACTATCACAACAATAATCAGAGTGTAATTATTGTCGATCTCGACTGAGTCGAACTAGACAAAGCAATTACCGCACCATTATTGTCAGTGGCCAAAAGTTCGCAACAAACTCTAAACTAAACAGTAATTCCGGCAGAATTATTGTGAGCAGCAAAGTTCGAAACAAACTTTAAACTAGACCATAATCACGGCATTGATTATTGTCGAACCTTGGGAAGGTTCAGAGGCAGCCAATAATTCGGATATAATTATTGTCTACTGCCAGCAATCATACAAGCCAGATTCGGCCACACCCATAAATACACAAGCCAATAAATGCTCTCCAGACATTACGAACAATAATAGCAGATTATTGTAAGTAGACTTGGGCAGAAGCAGAGCACGTCGGGAGTGTGTACAGGGGCTACCACCCAGACACCAAATTCCTGTACAATATTATATATATATTACTACACAATAATTATTATTATAATACATATATATATCATTTGTTATAATAATTATTATATATTATATATACATATTTATTAAAATTTCATGTTGTTGCCTGCACATCAACAATAATATTATTATAATTATTATTAATGATTATATCAATAATAATTTATAATTATCATTATACTATAATTGATTATCATAATTTATTATCCACTTATTATGTAGAAATAAATACATAAAATGATTGAATTATTATAATTATTATTATCATCAATGTATTCACCATAACAGCTATAACACACACATATATATGTATTATTTATTATTATTATTATAAATTATAATTTTTTACCACTAATTTTTTTAACTAGGACCTCTACTACTAATACTACTCCTAATAATACTAGTAGTAGCAGTAGTAGTAGCAGTGACATCAGCAGCAGAGCAGCAGTAGTAAGTAGTATTAGTAGTAGTAGTAGCAGCAGCAGAACTACTAATGGTAGCACAGACAGACGCTGACTGACTGAAACAACAAGAACTACACTACCACTAATTTTTTTTAACTAAGACCTCTACTACTAATAATACTACTCCTAATAGCACTACTAGTAGTAGCAGTAGTAGTAGCAGTACAGCAGCAGTAGTAGTAGTATTAATTATTATTATTAGTAGTAGTAGCAGCAGCAGTAGAGTAGTAGAACTACAACTGGTAGCACAGACAGACACTGACTGACTGCAAACAACAACAACTACACACTACTAACTACCATTATTATTATTATAATAATTAATAAATAATATAATAATAATAATAATTAATAATAATAAATTAAATAAATAATAATAATAAATAATAATACTCACTCACTGACTACTGGCGCTGAACCAGGGAAGTATTTGAGCTTGATCACCCTGTATTATGCAAGCACTTTAAGAAAAAATTGAGTTAGTTAGACTTACTTCAATATACCTGATGACAGTAATGGAATAAGGAAAAAAATTAGATGAATTGAGGCAGTGGAGGAGTTGGCCGAGTGATTAAACGCGGACGATCATGCTGCTAATAAATAATAATACATGGGCCGGCGAATAACTAGTTTTCAGTACTAAAAATTTAGCCCTATAGTTCCCTTTACAATTGATGGGGAGTACGCAGACGAATCATAAGCTAGCCTCTGCTAAGCCGTTAGGATCAATGGCACTAATTTATCAGTAGTTGTCTTACCAAAAAGAAAAAAAGAAAGCAACTCTGCATCAAAATGTTCAAGTCTTTCCAAAATTAGGATAGTTCGCTAAAATAACAGTTGATCAATCAAATAACAATTTGGCAGAGCTTCAACTCAAAAGAAATTAGGATATATAAGGTGGGATAAGACTGGTATAACAAAGGTATAGAATATGGATAGCGCTTCTATCCTAACATATGCAAGTAGGATATAAGTGGGATAAGAACTCATTCTGCGCAGTGGTATTTACCGTGTGCGTATTTACCGTGTGGGTATTTACCGTCTGCGTATTTACCGTGTGCGTATTTACCGTGTGCGTATTTACCGTGTGCGTATTTACCGTGTGCGTATTTACCGTGTGCGTATTTACCGTGTGCGTATTTACCGTGTGCGTATTTACCGTGTGCGTATTTACCGTGTGCGTATTTACCGTGTGCGTATTTACCGTGTGCGTATTTACCGTGTGCGTATTTACCGTGTGCGTATTTACCGTGTGCGTATTTACCGTGTGCGTATTTACCGTGTGCGTATTTACCGTGTGCGTATTTACCGTGTGCGTATTTACCGTGTGCGTATTTACCGTGTGCGTATTTACCGTGTGCGTATTTACCGTCTGCGTATTTACCGTGTGCGTATTTACCGTGAGCGTATTTACCGTGTGCGTATTTACCGTGTGAGTATCTACCGTGTGCGTATTTACCGTGTGCCTATTTACCGTGTGCGTATTTACCGTGTGCGTATTTACCGTGTGCGTATTTACCGTGTGCGTATTCACCGTGTGCGTATTCACCGTGTGCAAATTTACCGTGTGCGTATTTACCGTGTGCGTATTTACCGTGTGCGTATTTACCGTGTGCGTATTTACTGTGTGCGTATTTACCGTGTGCGTATTTACCGTGTGCGTATTTACCGTGTGCGTATTTACCGTGTGCGTATTTACCGTGTGCGTATTTACCGTGTGCGTATTTACCGTGTGCGTATTTACCGTGTGCGTATTTACAGTGTGCGTAATTACCGTGTGCGTATTTACCGTGTGCGTATTTACCGTGTGCGTATTTACCGTGTGCGTATTTACCGTGTGCGTATTTACTGTGTGCGTATTTACTGTGTGCGTATTTACTGTGTGCGTATTTACTGTGTGCGTATTTATTGTGTGCGTATTTACCGTGTGCGTATTTACCGTGTGCGTATTTACCGTGTGCGTATTTACCGTGTGCGTATTTACAGTGTGCGTAATTACTGTGTGCGTATTTACCGTGTGCGTATTTACTGTGTGCGTATTTACTGTGTGCGTATTTACCGTGTGCGTATTTACTGTGTGCGTATTTACTGTGTGCGTATTTACTGTGTGCGTATTTACTGTGTGCGTATTTACTGTGTGCGTATTTACTGTGTGCGTATTTACTGTGTGCATAAATTCTGTGTGCGTGTTTACTGTGTGCGTATTTACTGTGTGCGTATTTACTGTGTGCGTATTTACTGTGTGCGTATTTACTGTGTGCGTATTTACTGTGTGCGTATTTACTGTGTGCGTAATTACTGTGTGCGTATTTACTGTGTGCGAATTTACTGTGTGCGTATTTACTGTGTGCGTATTTACTGTGTGCGTATTTACTGTGTGCGTATTTATTGTGTGCGTATTTACCGTGTGCGTATTTACCGTGTGCGTATTTACCTTGTGCGTATTTACCGTGTGCGTATTTACCGTGTGCGTATTTACCGTGTGCGTATTTACCGTGTGCGTATTTACCGTGTGCGTATTTACCATGTGCGTATTTACCGTGTGCGTATTTACCGTGTGCGTATTTACCGTGTGCGTATTTACCGTGTGCGTATTTACCGCATGCTTATTTACCGCGTGCGTGTCTACCGCGTGCGTGTCTACCGTGTGCGTGATTACCGTGTGTGTATTTACCGTGTGCGTATTTACTGTGTGCGTATTTACTGTGTGCGTCTTTACTGTGTGCGTCTTTACTGTGTGCGTATTTACTGTGTGCGTATTTACTGTGTGCGTACTTACTGTGTGCGTATTTACTGTGTGCGTAATTACTGTGTGCGTATTTACCGTGTGCGTCTTTACTGTGTGCGTATTTACTGTGTGCGTATTTACTGTGTGCGTATTTACTGTGTGCGTATTTACTTTGTGCGTATTTACTGTGTGCGTATTTACTGTGTGCGTATTTACTGTGTGCGTATTTACTGTGTGCGTATTTACTGTGTGCGTATTTACTGTGTGCGTATTTACTGTGTGCGTATTTACTGTGTGCGTATTTACTGTGTGCGTATTTACTGTGTGCGTATTTACTTTGTGCGTATTTACTGTGTGCGTATTTACTGTGTGCGTGTCTACCTCGTGCGTGTCTACCGTGTGCGTGATTACCGTGTGTGTATTTACCGTGTGCGTGATTACCGTGTGCGTATTTACTGTGTGCGTCTTTACTGTGTGCGTCTTTACTGTGTGCGTATTTACTGTGTGCGTATTTACTGTGTGCGTATTTACTGTGTGCGTATTTACTGTGTGCGTATTTACTGTGTGCGTATTTACTGTGTGCGTATTTACTGTGTGCGTATTTACTGTGTGCGTATTTACTGTGTGCGTATTTACTGTGTGCGTATTTACTGTGTGCGTATTTACTGTGTGCGTATTTACTGTGTGCGTATTTACTGTGTGCGTATTTACTGTGTGCGTATTTACTGTGTGCGTATTTACTGTGTGCGTATTTACTGTGTGCGTATTTACTGTGTGCGTATTTACTGTGTGCGTATTTACTGTGTGCGTATTTACTGTGTGCGTATTTACTGTGTGCGTATTTACTGTGTGCGTATTTACAGTGTGCGTATTTACAGTGTGCGTATTTACCGTGTTCGTATTTACCGTGTGCGTATTTACCGTGTGCGTATTTACCGTGTGCGTATTTACCGTGTGCGTATTTACCGTGTGCGTATTTACAGTGTGCGTAATTACCGTGTGCGTATTTACCGTGTGCGTATTTACCGTGTGCGTATTTACCGTGTGCGTATTTACCGTGTGCGTATTTACTGTGTGCGTATTTACTGTGTGCGTATTTACTGTGTGCGTATTTACTGTGTGCGTATTTATTGTGTGCGTATTTACCGTGTGCGTATTTACCGTGTGCGTATTTACCGTGTGCGTATTTACCGTGTGCGTATTTACAGTGTGCGTAATTACTGTGTGCGTATTTACCGTGTGCGTATTTACTGTGTGCGTATTTACTGTGTGCGTATTTACTGTGTGCGTATTTACTGTGTGCGTATTTACTGTGTGCGTATTTACTGTGTGCGTATTTACTGTGTGCGTATTTACTGTGTGCGTATTTACTGTGTGCGTAAATACTGTGTGCGTGTTTACTGTGTGCGTATTTACCGTGTGCGTATTTACCGTGTGCGTATTTACCGTGTGCGTATTTACCGTGTGCGTATTTACCGTGTGCGTATTTACCGTGTGCGTATTTACCGTGTGCGTATTTACCGTGTGCGTATTTACCGTCTGCGTATTTACCGTGTGCGTATTTACCGTGTGCGTATTTACCGTGTGCGTATTTACCGTGTGCGTATTTACCGTGTGCGTATTTACCGTGTGCGTATTTACCGTGTGCGTATTTACCGTGTGCGTATTTACCGTGTGCGTATTTACCGTGTGCGTATTTACCGTGTGCGTATTTACCGTGTGCGTATTTACCGTGTGCGTATTTACCGTGTGCGTATTTACCGTGTGCGTATTTACCGTGTGCGTATTTACCGTGTGCGTATTTACCGTGTGCGTATTTACCGTGAGCGTATTTACCGTGTGCGTATTTACCGTGTGAGTATCTACCGTGTGCCTATTTACCGTGTGCCTATTTACCGTGTGCGTATTTACCGTGTGCGTATTTACCGTGTGCGTATTTACCGTGTGCGTATTCACCGTGTGCGTATTCACCGTGTGCAAATTTACCGTGTGCGTATTTACCGTGTGCGTATTTACCGTGTGCGTATTTACCGTGTGCATATTTACCGTGTGCGTATTTACCGTGTGCGTATTTACCGTGTGCGTATTTACCGTGTGCGTATTTACCGTGTGCGTATTTACCGTGTGCGTATTTACCGTGTGCGTATTTACCGTGTGCGTATTTACTGTGTGCGTATTTACTGTGTGCGTATTTACTGTGTGCGTATTTACTGTGTGCATATTTATTGTGTGCGTATTTACCGTGTGCGTATTTACCGTGTGCGTATTTACCGTGTGCGTATTTACCGTGTGCGTATTTACAGTGTGCGTAATTACTGTGTGCGTATTTACCGTGTGCGTATTTACTGTGTGCGTATTTACTGTGTGCGTATTTACTGTGTGCGTATTTACCGTGTGCGTATTTACTGTGTGCGTATTTACTGTGTGCGTATTTACTGTGTGCGTATTTACTGTGTGCGTATTTACTGTGTGCGTATTTACTGTGTGCGTATTTACTGTGTGCGTAAATACTGTGTGCGTGTTTACTTTGTGCGTATTTACTGTGTGCGTATTTACTGTGTGCGTATTTACTGTGTGCGTATTTACTGTGTGCGTATTTACTGTGTGCGTATTTACTGTGTGCGTAATTACTGTGTGCGTATTTACTGTGTGCGAATTTACTGTGTGCGTATTTACTGTGTGCGTATTTACTGTGTGCGTATTTACTGTGTGCGTATTTACTGTGTGCGTATTTACTGTGTGCGTATTTACTGTGTGCGTATTTACTGTGTGCGTATTTACCGTGTGCGTATTTACTGTGTGCGTATTTACTGTGTGCGTATTTACTGTGTGCGTAATTACTGTGTGCGTATTTACTGTGTGCGTATTTACTGTGTGCGTATTTACTGTGTGCGTATTTACCGTGTGCGTATTTACCGTGAGCGTATTTACCGTGAGCGTATTTACCGTGTGCGTATTTACCGTGTGCGTATTTACCGTGTGCGTATTTACCGTGTGCGTATTTACCGTGTGCGTATTTACCGTGTGCGTATTTACCTTGTGCGTATTTACCGTGTGCGTATTTACCGTGTGCGTATTTACCTTGTGCGTATTTACCGTGTGCGTATTTACCGTGTGCGTATTTACCTTGTGCGTATTTACCGTGTGCGTATTTACCGTGTGCGTATTTGCCGTGTGCGTATTTACCGTGTGCGTATTTACCGTGTGCGTATTTACCGTGTGCGTATTTACCGTGTGCGTATTTACCGTGCGCGTATTTACCTTGTGCGTATTTACCGTGTGCGTATTTACCGTGTGCGTATTTACCTTGTGCGTATTTACCGTGTGCGTATTTACCGTGTGCGTATTTACCGTGTGCGTATTTACCGTGTGCGTATTTACCGTGTGCGTGTTTACCGTGTGCGTATTTACCGTGTGCATATTTACCGTGTGCGTATTTACCGTGTGCGTATTTACCGTGTGCGTATTTACCGTGTGCGTATTTACCGTGTGCGTATTTACCGTGTGCGTATTTACCGTGTGCGTATTTACCGTGTGCGTATTTACCGTGTGCGTATTTACCGTGTGCGTATTTACCGTGTGCGTATTTACCGTGTGCGTATTTACCGTGTGCGTATTTACCGCGTGCGTATTTACCGTGTGCGTATTTACCGTGTGCGTATTTACCGTGTGCGTATTTACCGCGTGCGTATTTACCGCATGCTTATTTACCGCGTGCGTGTCTACCGCGTGCGTGTCTACCGTGTGCGTGATTACCGTGTGTGTATTTACCGTGTGCGTATTTACTGTGTGCGTATTTACTGTGTGCGTCTTTACTGTGTGCGTCTTTACTGTGTGCGTATTTACTGTGTGCGTATTTACTGTGTGCGTATTTACTGTGTGCGTACTTACTGTGTGCGTACTTACTGTGTGCGTATTTACTGTGTGCGTATTTACCGTGTGCGTATTTACTGTGTGCGTATTTACTGTGTGCGTATTTACTGTGTGCGTATTTACTGTGTGCGTATTTACTTTGTGCGTATTTACTGTGTGCGTATTTACTGTGTGCGTATTTACTGTGTGCGTATTTACTGTGTGCGTATTTACTGTGTGCGTATTTACTGTGTGCGTATTTACTGTGTGCGTATTTACTGTGTGCGTATTTACTGTGTGCGTATTTACTGTGTGCGTATTTACTGTGTGCGTATTTACTTTGTGCGTATTTACTGTGTGCGTATTTACTGTGTGCGTGTCTACCTCGTGCGTGTCTACCGTGTGCGTGATTACCGTGTGCGTATTTACCGTGTGCGTGATTACCGTGTGCGTATTTACTGTGTGCGTATTTACTGTGTGCGTCTTTACTGTGTGCGTCTTTACTGTGTGCGTATTTACTGTGTGCGTATTTACTGTGTGCGTATTTACTGTGTGCGTATTTACTGTGTGCGTATTTACTGTGTGCGTATTTACTGTGTGCGTATTTACTGTGTGCGTATTTACTGTGTGCGTATTTACTGTGTGCGTATTTACTGTGTGCGTATTTACTGTGTGCGTACTTACTGTGTGCGTATTTACTGTGTGCGTATTTACTGTGTGCGTATTTACTGTGTGCGTGTTTACTGTGTGCGTATTTACTGTGTGCGTATTTACTGTGTGCGTATTTACTGTGTGCGTATTTACTGTGTGCGTATTTACTGTGTGCGTATTTACAGTGTGCGTATTTACAGTGTGCGTATTTACCGTGTGCGTATTTACCGTGTGCGTATTTACCGTGTGCGTATTTACCGTGTGCGTATTTACCGTGTGCGTATTTACCGTGTGCGTATTTACAGTGTGCGTAATTACCGTGTGCGTATTTACCGTGTGCGTATTTACCGTGTGCGTATTTACCGTGTGCGTATTTACCGTGTGCGTATTTACTGTGTGCGTATTTACTGTGTGCGTATTTACTGTGTGCGTATTTACCGTGTGCGTATTTATTGTGTGCGTATTTACCGTGTGCGTATTTACCGTGTGCGTATTTACCGTGTGCGTATTTACCGTGTGCGTATTTACAGTGTGCGTAATTACTGTGTGCGTATTTACCGTGTGCGTATTTACTGTGTGCGTATTTACTGTGTGCGTATTTACCGTGTGCGTATTTACTGTGTGCGTATTTACTGTGTGCGTATTTACTGTGTGCGTATTTACTGTGTGCGTATTTACTGTGTGCGTATTTACTGTGTGCGTAAATACTGTGTGCGTGTTTACTGTGTGCGTATTTACTGTGTGCGTATTTACTGTGTGCGTATTTACTGTGTGCGTATTTACTGTGTGCGTATTTACTGTGTGCGTATTTACTGTGTGCGTAATTACTGTGTGCGTATTTACTGTGTGCGAATTTACTGTGTGCGTATTTACTGTGTGCGTATTTACTGTGTGCGTATTTACTGTGTGCGTATTTGCTGTGTGCGTATTTACTGTGTGCGTATTTACCGTGTGCGTATTTACCGTGTGCGTATTTACCGTGTGCGTATTTACCGTGTGCGTATTTACCGTGTGCGTATTTACCGTGTGCGTATTTACCGTGTGCGTATTTACCGTGTGCGTATTTACCGTGTGCGTATTTACCGTGTGCGTGTTTACCGTGTGCGTGCTTACCGTGTGCGTATTTACCGTGTGCGTATTTACCGTGTGCGTACTTACCGTGTGCGTATTTACCTTGTGCGTATTTACCTTGTGCGTATTTACCTTGTGCGTATTTACCGTGTGCGTATTTACCGTGTGCGTATTTACCGTGTGCGTATTTACCGTCTGCGTATTTACCGTGTGCGTATTTACCGTGTGCGTATTTACCGTGTGCGTATTTACCGTGTGCGTATTTACCGTGTGCGTATTTACCGTGTGCGTATTTACTGTGTGCGTATTTACTGTGTGCGTAATTACTGTGTGCGTATTTACTGTGTGCGTATTTACTGTGTGCGTATTTACTGTGTGCGTATTTACTGTGTGCGTATTTACTGTGTGCGTATTTACTGTGTGCGTGTTTACTGTGTGCGTATTTACTGTGTGCGTATTTACTGTGTGCGTATTTACTGTGTGCGTATTTACTGTGTGCGTATTTACTGTGTGCGTATTTACCGTGTGCGTATTTACTGTGTGCGTATTTACCGTGTGCGTATTTACCGTGTGCGTATTTACCGTGTGCGTGTTTACCAAGTGCGTATTTACCGTGTGCGTATTTACCGTGTGCGTATTTACCGTGTGCGTATTTACCGTGTGCGTATTTACCGTGTGCGTATTTACCGTGTGCGTATTTACCGTGTGCGTATTTACCGTGTGGGTATTTACCGTCTGCGTATTTACCGTGTGCGTATTTACCGTGTGCGTATTTACCGTGTGCGTATTTACCGTGTGCGTATTTACCGTGTGCGTATTTACCGTGTGCGTATTTACCGTGTGCGTATTTACCGTGTGCGTATTTACCGTGTGCGTATTTACCGTGTGCGTATTTACCGTGTGCGTATTTACCGTGTGCGTATTTACCGTGTGCGTATTTACCGTGTGCGTATTTACCGTGTGCGTATTTACCGTGTGCGTATTTACCGTGTGCGTATTTACCGTGTGCGTATTTACCGTGTGCGTATTTACCGTGTGCGTATTTACCGTGTGCGTATTTACCGTGTGCGTATTTACCGTCTGCGTATTTACCGTGTGCGTATTTACCGTGAGCGTATTTACCGTGTGCGTATTTACCGTGTGAGTATCTACCGTGTGCGTATTTACCGTGTGCCTATTTACCGTGTGCGTATTTACCGTGTGCGTATTTACCGTGTGCGTATTTACCGTGTGCGTATTCACCGTGTGCGTATTCACCGTGTGCAAATTTACCGTGTGCGTATTTACCGTGTGCGTATTTACCGTGTGCGTATTTACCGTGTGCGTATTTACCGTGTGCATATTTACCGTGTGCGTATTTACCGTGTGCGTATTTACCGTGTGCGTATTTACCGTGTGCGTATTTACCGTGTGCGTATTTACCGTGTGCGTATTTACCGTGTGCGTATTTACCGTGTGCGTATTTACAGTGTGCGTAATTACTGTGTGCGTATTTACCGTGTGCGTATTTACCGTGTGCGTATTTACCGTGTGCGTATTTACCGTGTGCGTATTTACTGTGTGCGTATTTACTGTGTGCGTATTTACTGTGTGCGTATTTACTGTGTGCGTATTTATTGTGTGCGTATTTACCGTGTGCGTATTTACCGTGTGCGTATTTACCGTGTGCGTATTTACCGTGTGCGTATTTACAGTGTGCGTAATTACTGTGTGCGTATTTACCGTGTGCGTATTTACTGTGTGCGTATTTACTGTGTGCGTATTTACCGTGTGCGTATTTACTGTGTGCGTATTTACTGTGTGCGTATTTACTGTGTGCGTATTTACTGTGTGCGTATTTACTGTGTGCGTATTTACTGTGTGCGTATTTACTGTGTGCGTAAATACTGTGTGCGTGTTTACTGTGTGCGTATTTACTGTGTGCGTATTTACTGTGTGCGTATTTACTGTGTGCGTATTTACTGTGTGCGTATTTACTGTGTGCGTATTTACTGTGTGCGTAATTACTGTGTGCGTATTTACTGTGTGCGAATTTACTGTGTGCGTATTTACTGTGTGCGTATTTACTGTGTGCGTATTTACTGTGTGCGTATTTACTGTGTGCGTATTTACTGTGTGCGTATTTACTGTGTGCGTATTTACTGTGTGCGTATTTACTGTGTGCGTCTTTACTGTGTGCGTATTTACTGTGTGCGTATTTACTGTGTGCGTAATTACTGTGTGCGTATTTACTGTGTGCGTATTTACTGTGTGCGTATTTACTGTGTGCGTATTTACTGTGTGCGTATTTACCGTGAGCGTATTTACCGTGAGCGTATTTACCGTGTGCGTATTTACCGTGTGCGTATTTACCGTGTGCGTATTTACCGTGTGCGTATTTACCGTGTGCGTATTTACCGTGTGCGTATTTACCGTGTGCGTATTTACCGTGTGCGTATTTACCGTGTGCGTGTTTACCGTGTGCCTATTTACCGTGTGCGTATTTACCGTGTGCGTATTTACCTTGTGCGTATTTACCGTGTGCGTATTTACCTTGTGCGTATTTACCGTGTGCGTATTTACCGTGTGCGTATTTACCGTGTGCGTATTTACCGTGTGCGTATTTACCGTGTGCGTATTTACCGTGTGCGTATTTACCGTGTGCGTATTTACCGTGTGCGTATTTGCCGTGTGCGTATTTACCGTGTGTGTATTTACCGTGTGCGTATTTACCGTGTGCGTATTTACCGTGTGCGTATTTACCGTGTGCGTATTTACCTTGTGCGTATTTACCGTGTGCGTATTTACCGTGTGCGTATTTACCTTGTGCGTATTTACCGTGTGCGTATTTACCGTGTGCGTATTTACCGTGTGCGTATTTACCGTGTGCGTATTTACCGTGTGCGTGTTTACCGTGTGCGTATTTACCGTGTGCATATTTACCGTGTGCGTATTTACCGTGTGCGTATTTACCGTGTGCGTATTTACCGTGTGCGTATTTACCGTGTGCGTATTTACCGTGTGCGTATTTACCGTGTGCGTATTTACCGTGTGCGTATTTACCGTGTGCGTATTTACCGTGTGCGTATTTACCTTGTGCGTATTTACCGTGTGCGTATTTACCGTGTGCGTATTTACCGTGTGCGTATTTACCGTGTGCGTATTTACCGTGTGCGTATTTACCGTGTGCGTATTTACCGTGTGCGTATTTACCTAGTGCGTATTTACCGTGTGCGTATTTACCGTGTGCGTATTTACCGCGTGCTTATTTACCGCGTGCGTGTCTACCGCGTGCGTGTCTACCGTGTGCGTGATTACCGTGTGTGTATTTACCGTGTGCGTATTTACTGTGTGCGTATTTACTGTGTGCGTCTTTACTGTGTGCGTCTTTACTGTGTGCGTATTTACTGTGTGCGTATTTACTGTGTGCGTACTTACTGTGTGCGTATTTACTGTGTGCGTAATTACTGTGTGCGTATTTACCGTGTGCGTATTTACTGTGTGCGTATTTACTGTGTGCGTATTTACTGTGTGCGTATTTACTGTGTGCGTATTTACTGTGTGCGTATTTACTTTGTGCGTATTTACTGTGTGCGTATTTACTGTGTGCGTATTTACTGTGTGCGTATTTACTGTGTGCGTATTTACTGTGTGCGTATTTACTGTGTGCGTATTTACTGTGTGCGTATTTACTGTGTGCGTATTTACTGTGTGCGTATTTACTGTGTGCGTATTTACTGTGTGCGTATTTACTTTGTGCGTATTTACTGTGTGCGTATTTACTGTGTGCGTGTCTACCTCGTGCGTGTCTACCGTGTGCGTGATTACCGTGTGTGTATTTACCGTGTGCGTGATTACCGTGTGCGTATTTACTGTGTGCGTATTTACTGTGTGCGTCTTTACTGTGTGCGTCTTTACTGTGTGCGTATTTACTGTGTGCGTATTTATTGTGTGCGTATTTACTGTGTGCGTATTTACTGTGTGCGTATTTACTGTGTGCGTATTTACTGTGTGCGTATTTACTGTGTGCGTATTTACTGTGTGCGTATTTACTGTGTGCGTATTTACTGTGTGCGTATTTACTGTGTGCGTATTTACTGTGTGCGTATTTACTGTGTGCGTATTTACTGTGTGCGTATTTACTGTGTGCGTATTTACTGTGTGCGTATTTACTGTGTGCGTATTTACTGTGTGCGTATTTACTGTGTGCGTATTTACTGTGTGCGTATTTACCGTGTGCGTATTTACCGTGTGCGTATTTACCGTGAGCGTATTTACCGTGTGCGTATTTACCGTGTGAGTATCTACCGTGTGCGTATTTACCGTGTGCCTATTTACCGTGTGCGTATTTACCGTGTGCGTATTTACCGTGTGCGTATTTACCGTGTGCGTATTCACCGTGTGCGTATTCACCGTGTGCAAATTTACCGTGTGCGTATTTACCGTGTGCGTATTTACCGTGTGCGTATTTACCGTGTGCGTATTTACCGTGTGCATATTTACCGTGTGCGTATTTACCGTGTGCGTATTTACCGTGTGCGTATTTACCGTGCGCGTATTTACCGTGTGCGTATTTACCGTGTGCGTATTTACCGTGTGCGTATTTACCGTGTGCGTATTTACAGTGTGCGTAATTACTGTGTGCGTATTTACCGTGTGCGTATTTACCGTGTGCGTATTTACCGTGTGCGTATTTACCGTGTGCGTATTTACCGTGTGCGTATTTACTGTGTGCGTATTTACTGTGTGCGTATTTACTGTGTGCGTATTTATTGTGTGCGTATTTACCGTGTGCGTATTTACCGTGTGCGTATTTACCGTGTGCGTATTTACCGTGTGCGTATTTACAGTGTGCGTAATTACTGTGTGCGTATTTACCGTGTGCGTATTTACTGTGTGCGTATTTACTGTGTGCGTATTTACCGTGTGCGTATTTACTGTGTGCGTATTTACTGTGTGCGTATTTACTGTGTGCGTATTTACTGTGTGCGTATTTACTGTGTGCGTATTTACTGTGTGCGTATTTACTGTGTGCGTAAATACTGTGTGCGTGTTTACTGTGTGCGTATTTACTGTGTGCGTATTTACTGTGTGCGTATTTACTGTGTGCGTATTTACTGTGTGCGTATTTACTGTGTGCGTATTTACTGTGTGCGTATTTACTGTGTGCGTATTTACTGTGTGCGTAAATACTGTGTGCGTGTTTACTGTGTGCGTATTTACTGTGTGCGTATTTACCGTGTGCGTATTTACCGTGTGCGTATTTACCGTGTGCGTATTTACCGTGTGCGTATTTACCGTGTGCGTGTTTACCGTGTGCGTATTTACCGTGTGCATATTTACCGTGTGCGTATTTACCGTGTGCGTATTTACCGTGTGCGTATTTACCGTGTGCGTATTTACCGTGTGCGTATTTACCGTGTGCGTATTTACCGTGTGCGTATTTACCGTGTGCGTATTTACCGTGTGCGTATTTACCGTGTGCGTATTTACCTTGTGCGTATTTACCGTGTGCGTATTTACCGTGTGCGTATTTACCGTGTGCGTATTTACCGTGTGCGTATTTACCGTGTGCGTATTTACCGTGTGCGTATTTACCGTGTGCGTATTTACCTAGTGCGTATTTACCGTGTGCGTATTTACCGTGTGCGTATTTACCGCGTGCTTATTTACCGCGTGCGTGTCTACCGCGTGCGTGTCTACCGTGTGCGTGATTACCGTGTGTGTATTTACCGTGTGCGTATTTACTGTGTGCGTATTTACTGTGTGCGTCTTTACTGTGTGCGTCTTTACTGTGTGCGTATTTACTGTGTGCGTATTTACTGTGTGCGTACTTACTGTGTGCGTATTTACTGTGTGCGTAATTACTGTGTGCGTATTTACCGTGTGCGTATTTACTGTGTGCGTATTTACTGTGTGCGTATTTACTGTGTGCGTATTTACTGTGTGCGTATTTACTGTGTGCGTATTTACTTTGTGCGTATTTACTGTGTGCGTATTTACTGTGTGCGTATTTACTGTGTGCGTATTTACTGTGTGCGTATTTACTGTGTGCGTATTTACTGTGTGCGTATTTACTGTGTGCGTATTTACTGTGTGCGTATTTACTGTGTGCGTATTTACTGTGTGCGTATTTACTGTGTGCGTATTTACTTTGTGCGTATTTACTGTGTGCGTATTTACTGTGTGCGTGTCTACCTCGTGCGTGTCTACCGTGTGCGTGATTACCGTGTGTGTATTTACCGTGTGCGTGATTACCGTGTGCGTATTTACTGTGTGCGTATTTACTGTGTGCGTCTTTACTGTGTGCGTCTTTACTGTGTGCGTATTTACTGTGTGCGTATTTATTGTGTGCGTATTTACTGTGTGCGTATTTACTGTGTGCGTATTTACTGTGTGCGTATTTACTGTGTGCGTATTTACTGTGTGCGTATTTACTGTGTGCGTATTTACTGTGTGCGTATTTACTGTGTGCGTATTTACTGTGTGCGTATTTACTGTGTGCGTATTTACTGTGTGCGTATTTACTGTGTGCGTATTTACTGTGTGCGTATTTACTGTGTGCGTATTTACTGTGTGCGTATTTACTGTGTGCGTATTTACTGTGTGCGTATTTACTGTGTGCGTATTTACCGTGTGCGTATTTACCGTGTGCGTATTTACCGTGAGCGTATTTACCGTGTGCGTATTTACCGTGTGAGTATCTACCGTGTGCGTATTTACCGTGTGCCTATTTACCGTGTGCGTATTTACCGTGTGCGTATTTACCGTGTGCGTATTTACCGTGTGCGTATTCACCGTGTGCGTATTCACCGTGTGCAAATTTACCGTGTGCGTATTTACCGTGTGCGTATTTACCGTGTGCGTATTTACCGTGTGCGTATTTACCGTGTGCATATTTACCGTGTGCGTATTTACCGTGTGCGTATTTACCGTGTGCGTATTTACCGTGCGCGTATTTACCGTGTGCGTATTTACCGTGTGCGTATTTACCGTGTGCGTATTTACCGTGTGCGTATTTACAGTGTGCGTAATTACTGTGTGCGTATTTACCGTGTGCGTATTTACCGTGTGCGTATTTACCGTGTGCGTATTTACCGTGTGCGTATTTACCGTGTGCGTATTTACTGTGTGCGTATTTACTGTGTGCGTATTTACTGTGTGCGTATTTATTGTGTGCGTATTTACCGTGTGCGTATTTACCGTGTGCGTATTTACCGTGTGCGTATTTACCGTGTGCGTATTTACAGTGTGCGTAATTACTGTGTGCGTATTTACCGTGTGCGTATTTACTGTGTGCGTATTTACTGTGTGCGTATTTACCGTGTGCGTATTTACTGTGTGCGTATTTACTGTGTGCGTATTTACTGTGTGCGTATTTACTGTGTGCGTATTTACTGTGTGCGTATTTACTGTGTGCGTATTTACTGTGTGCGTAAATACTGTGTGCGTGTTTACTGTGTGCGTATTTACTGTGTGCGTATTTACTGTGTGCGTATTTACTGTGTGCGTATTTACTGTGTGCGTATTTACTGTGTGCGTATTTACTGTGTGCGTAATTACTGTGTGCGTATTTACTGTGTGCGAATTTACTGTGTGCGTATTTACTGTGTGCGTATTTACTGTGTGCGTATTTACTGTGTGCGTATTTACTGTGTGCGTATTTACTGTGTGCGTATTTACTGTGTGCGTATTTACTGTGTGCGTATTTACTGTGTGCGTCTTTACTGTGTGCGTATTTACTGTGTGCGTATTTACTGTGTGCGTAATTACTGTGTGCGTATTTACTGTGTGCGTATTTACTGTGTGCGTATTTACTGTGTGCGTATTTACTGTGTGCGTATTTACCGTGAGCGTATTTACCGTGAGCGTATTTACCGTGTGCGTATTTACCGTGTGCGTATTTACCGTGTGCGTATTTACCGTGTGCGTATTTACCGTGTGCATATTTACCGTGTGCGTATTTACCGTGTGCGTATTTACCGTGTGCGTATTTACCGTGTGCGTATTTACCGTGTGCGTATTTACCGTGTGCGTATTTACCGTGTGCGTATTTACCGTGTGCGTATTTACCGTGTGCGTATTTACCGTGTGCGTATTTACCTTGTGCGTATTTACCGTGTGCGTATTTACCGTGTGCGTATTTACCGTGTGCGTATTTACCGTGTGCGTATTTACCGTGTGCGTATTTACCGTGTGCGTATTTACCGTGTGCGTATTTACCTAGTGCGTATTTACCGTGTGCGTATTTACCGTGTGCGTATTTACCGCGTGCTTATTTACCGCGTGCGTGTCTACCGCGTGCGTGTCTACCGTGTGCGTGATTACCGTGTGTGTATTTACCGTGTGCGTATTTACTGTGTGCGTATTTACTGTGTGCGTCTTTACTGTGTGCGTCTTTACTGTGTGCGTATTTACTGTGTGCGTATTTACTGTGTGCGTACTTACTGTGTGCGTATTTACTGTGTGCGTAATTACTGTGTGCGTATTTACCGTGTGCGTATTTACTGTGTGCGTATTTACTGTGTGCGTATTTACTGTGTGCGTATTTACTGTGTGCGTATTTACTGTGTGCGTATTTACTTTGTGCGTATTTACTGTGTGCGTATTTACTGTGTGCGTATTTACTGTGTGCGTATTTACTGTGTGCGTATTTACTGTGTGCGTATTTACTGTGTGCGTATTTACTGTGTGCGTATTTACTGTGTGCGTATTTACTGTGTGCGTATTTACTGTGTGCGTATTTACTGTGTGCGTATTTACTTTGTGCGTATTTACTGTGTGCGTATTTACTGTGTGCGTGTCTACCTCGTGCGTGTCTACCGTGTGCGTGATTACCGTGTGTGTATTTACCGTGTGCGTGATTACCGTGTGCGTATTTACTGTGTGCGTATTTACTGTGTGCGTCTTTACTGTGTGCGTCTTTACTGTGTGCGTATTTACTGTGTGCGTATTTATTGTGTGCGTATTTACTGTGTGCGTATTTACTGTGTGCGTATTTACTGTGTGCGTATTTACTGTGTGCGTATTTACTGTGTGCGTATTTACTGTGTGCGTATTTACTGTGTGCGTATTTACTGTGTGCGTATTTACTGTGTGCGTATTTACTGTGTGCGTATTTACTGTGTGCGTATTTACTGTGTGCGTATTTACTGTGTGCGTATTTACTGTGTGCGTATTTACTGTGTGCGTATTTACTGTGTGCGTATTTACTGTGTGCGTATTTACTGTGTGCGTATTTACCGTGTGCGTATTTACCGTGTGCGTATTTACCGTGAGCGTATTTACCGTGTGCGTATTTACCGTGTGAGTATCTACCGTGTGCGTATTTACCGTGTGCCTATTTACCGTGTGCGTATTTACCGTGTGCGTATTTACCGTGTGCGTATTTACCGTGTGCGTATTCACCGTGTGCGTATTCACCGTGTGCAAATTTACCGTGTGCGTATTTACCGTGTGCGTATTTACCGTGTGCGTATTTACCGTGTGCGTATTTACCGTGTGCATATTTACCGTGTGCGTATTTACCGTGTGCGTATTTACCGTGTGCGTATTTACCGTGCGCGTATTTACCGTGTGCGTATTTACCGTGTGCGTATTTACCGTGTGCGTATTTACCGTGTGCGTATTTACAGTGTGCGTAATTACTGTGTGCGTATTTACCGTGTGCGTATTTACCGTGTGCGTATTTACCGTGTGCGTATTTACCGTGTGCGTATTTACCGTGTGCGTATTTACTGTGTGCGTATTTACTGTGTGCGTATTTACTGTGTGCGTATTTATTGTGTGCGTATTTACCGTGTGCGTATTTACCGTGTGCGTATTTACCGTGTGCGTATTTACCGTGTGCGTATTTACAGTGTGCGTAATTACTGTGTGCGTATTTACCGTGTGCGTATTTACTGTGTGCGTATTTACTGTGTGCGTATTTACCGTGTGCGTATTTACTGTGTGCGTATTTACTGTGTGCGTATTTACTGTGTGCGTATTTACTGTGTGCGTATTTACTGTGTGCGTATTTACTGTGTGCGTATTTACTGTGTGCGTAAATACTGTGTGCGTGTTTACTGTGTGCGTATTTACTGTGTGCGTATTTACTGTGTGCGTATTTACTGTGTGCGTATTTACTGTGTGCGTATTTACTGTGTGCGTATTTACTGTGTGCGTAATTACTGTGTGCGTATTTACTGTGTGCGAATTTACTGTGTGCGTATTTACTGTGTGCGTATTTACTGTGTGCGTATTTACTGTGTGCGTATTTACTGTGTGCGTATTTACTGTGTGCGTATTTACTGTGTGCGTATTTACTGTGTGCGTATTTACTGTGTGCGTCTTTACTGTGTGCGTATTTACTGTGTGCGTATTTACTGTGTGCGTAATTACTGTGTGCGTATTTACTGTGTGCGTATTTACTGTGTGCGTATTTACTGTGTGCGTATTTACTGTGTGCGTATTTACCGTGAGCGTATTTACCGTGAGCGTATTTACCGTGTGCGTATTTACCGTGTGCGTATTTACCGTGTGCGTATTTACCGTGTGCGTATTTACCGTGTGCGTATTTACCGTGTGCGTATTTACCGTGTGCGTATTTACCGTGTGCGTATTTACCGTGTGCGTGTTTACCGTGTGCCTATTTACCATGTGCGTATTTACCGTGTGCGTATTTACCTTGTGCGTATTTACCGTGTGCGTATTTACCTTGTGCGTATTTACCGTGTGCGTATTTACCGTGTGCGTATTTACCGTGTGCGTATTTACCGTGTGCGTATTTACCGTGTGCGTATTTACCGTGTGCGTATTTACCGTGTGCGTATTTACCGTGTGCGTATTTGCCGTGTGCGTATTTACCGTGTGCGTATTTACCGTGTGCGTATTTACCGTGTGCGTATTTACCGTGTGCGTATTTACCGTGTGCGTGTTTACCGTGTGCGTATTTACCGTGTGCATATTTACCGTGTGCGTATTTACCGTGTGCGTATTTACCGTGTGCGTATTTACCGTGTGCGTATTTACCGTGTGCGTATTTACCGTGTGCGTATTTACCGTGTGCGTATTTACCGTGTGCGTATTTACCGTGTGCGTATTTACCGTGTGCGTATTTACCGTGTGCGTATTTACCGTGTGCGTATTTACCGTGTGCGTATTTACCGTGTGCGTATTTACCTTGTGCGTATTTACCGTGTGCGTATTTACCGTGTGCGTATTTACCGTGTGCGAATTTACCGTGTGCGTATTTACCGTGTGCGTATTTACCGTGTGCGTATTTACCGTGTGCGTATTTACCGTGTGCGTATTTACCGTGTGCGTATTTACCGTGTGCGTATTTACCGTGTGCGTATTTACCGCATGCTTATTTACCGCGTGCGTGTCTACCGCGTGCGTGTCTACCGTGTGCGTGATTACCGTGTGTGTATTTACCGTGTGCGTATTTACTGTGTGCGTATTTACTGTGTGCGTCTTTACTGTGTGCGTCTTTACTGTGTGCGTATTTACTGTGTGCGTATTTACTGTGTGCGTACTTACTGTGTGCGTATTTACTGTGTGCGTAATTACTGTGTGCGTATTTACCGTGTGCGTATTTACTGTGTGCGTATTTACTGTGTGCGTATTTACTGTGTGCGTATTTACTGTGTGCGTATTTACTGTGTGCGTATTTACTTTGTGCGTATTTACTGTGTGCGTATTTACTGTGTGCGTATTTACTGTGTGCGTATTTACTGTGTGCGTATTTACTATGTGCGTATTTACTGTGTGCGTATTTACTGTGTGCGTATTTACTGTGTGCGTATTTACTGTGTGCGTATTTACTGTGTGCGTATTTACTGTGTGCGTATTTACTTTGTGCGTATTTACTGTGTGCGTATTTACTGTGTGCGTGTCTACCTCGTGCGTGTCTACCGTGTGCGTGATTACCGTGTGTGTATTTACCGTGTGCGTGATTACCGTGTGCGTATTTACTGTGTGCGTATTTACTGTGTGCGTCTTTACTGTGTGCGTCTTTACTGTGTGCGTATTTACTGTGTGCGTATTTATTGTGTGCGTATTTACTGTGTGCGTATTTACTGTGTGCGTATTTACTGTGTGCGTATTTACTGTGTGCGTATTTACTGTGTGCGTATTTACTGTGTGCGTATTTACTGTGTGCGTATTTACTGTGTGCGTATTTACTGTGTGCGTATTTACTGTGTGCGTATTTACTGTGTGCGTATTTACTGTGTGCGTATTTACTGTGTGCGTATTTACTGTGTGCGTATTTACTGTGTGCGTATTTACTGTGTGCGTATTTACTGTGTGCGTATTTACTGTGTGCGTATTTACTGTGTGCGTATTTACAGTGTGCGTATTTACAGTGTGCGTATTTACCGTGTGCGTATTTACCGTGTGCGTATTTACCGTGTGCGTATTTACCGTGTGCGTATTTACCGTGTGCGTATTTACCGTGTGCGTATTTACAGTGTGCGTAATTACTGTGTGCGTATTTACCGTGTGCGTATTTACCGTGTGCGTATTTACCGTGTGCGTATTTACCGTGTGCGTATTTACTGTGTGCGTATTTACTGTGTGCGTATTTACTGTGTGCGTATTTACTGTGTGCGTATTTATTGTGTGCGTATTTACCGTGTGCGTATTTACCGTGTGCGTATTTACCGTGTGCGTATTTACCGTGTGCGTATTTACAGTGTGCGTAATTACTGTGTGCGTATTTACCGTGTGCGTATTTACTGTGTGCGTATTTACTGTGTGCGTATTTACCGTGTGCGTATTTACTGTGTGCGTATTTACTGTGTGCGTATTTACTGTGTGCGTATTTACTGTGTGCGTATTTACTGTGTGCGTATTTACTGTGTGCGTATTTACTGTGTGCGTAAATACTGTGTGCGTGTTTACTGTGTGCGTATTTACTGTGTGCGTATTTACTGTGTGCGTATTTACTGTGTGCGTATTTACTGTGTGCGTATTTACTGTGTGCGTATTTACTGTGTGCGTAATTACTGTGTGCGTATTTACTGTGTGCGAATTTACTGTGTGCGTATTTACTGTGTGCGTATTTACTGTGTGCGTATTTACTGTGTGCGTATTTACTGTGTGCGTATTTACTGTGTGCGTATTTACTGTGTGCGTATTTACTGTGTGCATATTTACTGTGTGCGTCTTTACTGTGTGCGTATTTACTGTGTGCGTATTTACTGTGTGCGTAATTACTGTGTGCGTATTTACTGTGTGCGTATTTACTGTGTGCGTATTTACTGTGTGCGTATTTACTGTGTGCGTATTTACCGTGAGCGTATTTACCGTGAGCGTATTTACCGTGTGCGTATTTACCGTGTGCGTATTTACCGTGTGCGTATTTACCGTGTGCGTATTTACCGTGTGCGTATTTACCGTGTGCGTATTTACCGTGTGCGTATTTACCGTGTGCGTATTTACCGTGTGCGTGTTTACCGTGTGCCTATTTACCATGTGCGTATTTACCGTGTGCGTATTTACCTTGTGCGTATTTACCGTGTGCGTATTTACCTTGTGCGTATTTACCGTGTGCGTATTTACCGTGTGCGTATTTACCTTGTGCGTATTTACCGTGTGCGTATTTACCGTGTGCGTATTTACCGTGTGCGTATTTACCGTGTGCGTATTTACCGTGTGCGTATTTACCGTGTGCGTATTTACCGTGTGCGTATTTACCGTGTGCGTATTTGCCGTGTGCGTATTTACCGTGTGTGTATTTACCGTGTGCGTATTTACCGTGTGCGTATTTACCGTGTGCGTATTTACCGTGTGCGTATTTACCTTGTGCGTATTTACCGTGTGCGTATTTACCGTGTGCGTATTTACCTTGTGCGTATTTACCGTGTGCGTATTTACCGTGTGCGTATTTACCGTGTGCGTATTTACCGTGTGCGTATTTACCGTGTGCGTGTTTACCGTGTGCGTATTTACCGTGTGCATATTTACCGTGTGCGTATTTACCGTGTGCGTATTTACCGTGTGCGTATTTACCGTGTGCGTATTTACCGTGTGCGTATTTACCGTGTGCGTATTTACCGTGTGCGTATTTACCGTGTGCGTATTTACCGTGTGCGTATTTACCGTGTGCGTATTTACCGTGTGCGTATTTACCGTGTGCGTATTTACCGTGTGCGTATTTACCGTGTGCGTATTTACCTTGTGCGTATTTACCGTGTGCGTATTTACCGTGTGCGTATTTACCGTGTGCGTATTTACCGTGTGCGTATTTACCGTGTGCGTATTTACCGTGTGCGTATTTACCGTGTGCGTATTTACCGTGTGCGTATTTACCGTGTGCGTATTTACCGTGTGCGTATTTCCCGCATGCTTATTTACCGCGTGCGTGTCTACCGCGTGCGTGTCTACCGTGTGCGTGATTACCGTGTGTGTATTTACCGTGTGCGTATTTACTGTGTGCGTATTTACTGTGTGCGTCTTTACTGTGTGCGTCTTTACTGTGTGCGTATTTACTGTGTGCGTATTTACTGTGTGCGTACTTACTGTGTGCGTATTTACTGTGTGCGTAATTACTGTGTGCGTATTTACCGTGTGCGTATTTACTGTGTGCGTATTTACTGTGTGCGTATTTACTGTGTGCGTATTTACTGTGTGCGTATTTACTGTGTGCGTATTTACTTTGTGCGTATTTACTGTGTGCGTATTTACTGTGTGCGTATTTACTGTGTGCGTATTTACTGTGTGCGTATTTACTGTGTGCGTATTTACTGTGTGCGTATTTACTGTGTGCGTATTTACTGTGTGCGTATTTACTGTGTGCGTATTTACTGTGTGCGTATTTACTGTGTGCGTATTTACTTTGTGCGTATTTACTGTGTGCGTATTTACTGTGTGCGTGTCTACCTCGTGCGTGTCTACCGTGTGCGTGATTACCGTGTGTGTATTTACCGTGTGTGTATTTACCGTGTGCGTGATTACCGTGTGCGTATTTACTGTGTGCGTATTTACTGTGTGCGTCTTTACTGTGTGCGTCTTTACTGTGTGCGTATTTACTGTGTGCGTATTTACTGTGTGCGTATTTACTGTGTGCGTATTTACTGTGTGCGTATTTACTGTGTGCGTATTTACTGTGTGCGTATTTACTGTGTGCGTATTTACTGTGTGCGTATTTACTGTGTGCGTATTTACTGTGTGCGTATTTACTGTGTGCGTATTTACTGTGTGCGTATTTACTGTGTGCGTATTTACTGTGTGCCTTTTTACTGTGTGCGTATTTACTGTGTGCGTATTTACTGTGTGCGTATTTACTGCGTGCGTATTTACTGCGTGCGTATTTACTGTGTGCGTATTTACTGTGTGCGTATTTACAGTGTGCGTATTTACAGTGTGCGTATTTACCGTGTGCGTATTTACCGTGTGCGTATTTACCGTGTGCGTATTTACCGTGTGCGTATTTACCGTGTGCGTATTTACCGTGTGCGTATTTACCGTGTGCGTATTTACCGTGTGCGTATTTACAGTGTGCGTATTTACCGTGTGCGTATTTACCGTGTGCGTATTTACCGTGTGCGTATTTACCCTGTGCGTATTTACCGTGTGCGTATTTACCGTGTGCGTATTTACCGTGTGCGTATTTACCGTGTGCGTATTTACCGTGTGCGTATTTACCGTGTGCGTATTTACCGTGTGCGTATTTACCGTGTGCGTATTTACCGTGTGCGTATTTATTGTGTGCGTATTTACCGTATGCGTATTTACCGTGTGCGTATTTACCGTGTGCGTATTTTTGTGTGCGTATATACCGTGTGCGTATTTACCGTGTGCGTATTTACCGTGTGCGTATTTACCGTGTGCGTATTTACCGTGTGCGTATTTACCGTGTGCGTATTTACCGTGTGCGTATTTACCGTGTGCGTATTTACCGTGTGCGCATTTACCGTGTGCGTATTTACCTTGTGCGTATTTACCGTGTGCGTATTTACCGTGTGCGTATTTACCGTGTGCGTATTTACCGTGTGCGTATTTACCGTGTGCGTCTTTACCGTGTGCGTATTTACCGTGTGCGTTTTTACCGTGTGCGTATTTACCCTGTGCGTATTTACCGTGTGCGTACTTACCGTGTGCGTACTTACCGTGTGCGTATTTACCGTGTGCGTATTTACCGTGTGCGTATTTACCGTGTGCGTATTTACCGTGTGCGTATTTACCGTGTGCGTATTTACCGTGTGCGTATTTACCGTGTGCGTATTTACCTTGTGCGTATTTACCTTGTGCGTATTTACCGTGTGCGTATTTACCGTGTGCGTATTTACCGTGTGCGTATTTACCGTGTGCGTATTTACCGTGTGCGTATTTACCGTGTGCGTATTTACTGTGTGCTTATTTACTGTGTGCGTATTTACTGTGTGCGTATTTACTGTGTGCGTATTTACTGTGTGCGTATTTACTGTGAGCGTATTTACTGTGTGCGTATTTACCGTGTGCGTATTTACCGTGTGCGTATTTACCGTGTGCGTATTTACCGTGTGCGTATTTACCGTGTGCGTATTTACCGTGTGCGTATTTACCGTGTGCGTATTTACCGTGTGCGTATTTACCGTGTGCGTATTTACCGTGTGCGTATTTACCGTGTGCGTATTTACCGTGTGCGTATTTACCGTGTGCGTATTTACCGTGTGCGTATTCACCGTGTGCGTAATTACCGTGTGCGTAATTACCGTGTGCGTATTTACTGTGTGCGTATTTACTGTGTGCGTATTTACTGTGTGCGTATTTACTGTGTGCGTATTTACTGTGTGCGTATTTACTGTGTGCGTATTTACTGTGTGCGTATTTACTGTGTGCGTATTTACTGTGTGCGTATTTACTGTGTGCGTATTTACTGTGTGCGTATTTACTGTGTGCGTATTTACTGTGTGCGTATTTACTGTGTGCGTATTTACTGTCTGCGTATTTACTGTGTGCGTATTTACTGTGTGCGTAATTACTGTGTGCGTATTTACTGTGTGCGTATTTACTGTGTGCGTATTTACTGTGTGCGTATTTACTGTGTGCGTATTTACTGTGTGCGTATTTACTGTGTGCGTATTTACTGTGTGCGTATTTACTATGTGCGTATTTACTGTGTGCGTATTTACTGTGTGCGTAATTACTGTGTGCGTATTTACTGTGTGCGAATTTACTGTGTGCGAATTTATTGTGTGCGTATTTACTGTGTGCGTATTCACTGTGTGCGTATTTACTGTGTGCGTATTTACTGTGTGCGTATTTACTGTGTGCGTATTTACTGTCTGCGTATTTACTGTGTGCGTATTTTCTGTGTGCGTATTTACTGTGTGCGTATTTACTGTGTGCGTAATTACTGTGTGCGTATTTACTGTGTGCGTATTTACTGTGTGCGTATTTATTGTGTGCGTATTTACTGTGTGCGTATTTACTGTGTGCGTATTTACTGTGTGCGTATTTACTGTGTGCGTATTTACTGTGTGCGTATTTACTGTGTGCGTATTTACTGTGTGCGTATTTACTGTGTGCGTATTTACTGTGTGCGTATTTACCGGGTGCGTATTTACCGTGTGCGTATTTACCGTGTGCGTATTTACCGTGTGCGTATTTACCGTGTGCGTATTTACCGTGTGCGTATTTACCGTGTGCGTATTTACCGTGTGCGTACTTACCGTGTGCGTATTTACCTTGTGCGTATTTACCTTGTGCGTATTTACCGTGTGCTTATTTACCGTGTGCGTATTTACCGTGTGCGTATTTACCGTGTGCGTATTTACCGTGTGCGTATTTACCGTGTGCGTATTTACCGTGGGCGTATTTACTGTGTGCTTATTTACTGAGTGCGTATTTACTGTGTGCGTATTTACTGTGTGCGTATTTACTGTGAGCGTATTTACTGTGTGCGTATTTACTGTGTGCGTATTTACTGTGTGCGTATTTACTGTGTGCGTAATTACTGTCTGCGTATTTACTGTGTGCGTATTTACTGTGTGCGTAATTACTGTGTGCGTATTTACTGTGTGCGTATTTACTGTGTGCGTATTTACTGTGTGCGTATTTACTGTGTGCGTATTTACTGTGTGCGTATTTACTGTGTGCGTATTTACTGTGTGCGTATTTACTATGTGCGTATTTACTGTGTGCGTATTTACTGTGTGCGTAATTACTGTGTGCGTATTTACTGTGTGCGAATTTACTGTGTGCGAATTTATTGTGTGCGTATTTACTGTGTGCGTATTCACTGTGTGCGTATTTACTGTGTGCGTATTTACTGTGTGCGTATTTACTGTGTGCGTATTTACTGTCTGCGTATTTACTGTGTGCGTATTTTCTGTGTGCGTATTTACTGTGTGCGTATTTACTGTGTGCGTAATTACTGTGTGCGTATTTACTGTGTGCGTATTTACTGTGTGCGTATTTATTGTGTGCGTATTTACTGTGTGCGTATTTACTGTGTGCGTATTTACTGTGTGCGTATTTACTGTGTGCGTATTTACTGTGTGCGTATTTACTGTGTGCGTATTTACTGTGTGCGTATTTACTGTGTGCGTATTTACTGTGTGCGTATTTACCGGGTGCGTATTTACCGTGTGCGTATTTACCGTGTGCGTATTTACCGTGTGCGTATTTACCGTGTGCGTATTTACCGTGTGCGTATTTACCGTGTGCGTATTTACCGTGTGCGTACTTACCGTGTGCGTATTTACCTTGTGCGTATTTACCTTGTGCGTATTTACCGTGTGCGTATTTACCGTGTGCGTATTTACCGTGTGCGTATTTACCGTGTGCGTATTTACCGTGTGCGTATTTACCGTGTGCGTATTTACCGTGGGCGTATTTACTGTGTGCTTATTTACTGAGTGCGTATTTACTGTGTGCGTATTTACTGTGTGCGTATTTACTGTGAGCGTATTTACTGTGTGCGTATTTACTGTGTGCGTATTTACTGTGTGCGTATTTACTGTGTGCGTAATTACTGAGTGCGTATTTACTGTGTGCGTATTTACTGTGTGCGTATTTACTGTGTGCGTATTTACTGTGTGCGTATTTACCGTGTGCGTATTTACTGTGTGCGTATTTACCGTGTGCGTATTTACCATGTGCGTATTTACCGTGTGCGTATTTACCGTGTGCGTATTTACCGTGTGCGTATTTACCGTGTGCGTATTTACCGTGTGCGTATTTACCGTGTGCGTATTTACCGTGTGCGTATTTACCGTGTGCGTATTTACCGTGTGCGTATTTACCGTGTGCCTATTTACCGTGTGCGTATTTACCGTGTGCGTATTTACCTTGTGCGTATTTACCGTGTGCTTATTTACCTTGTGCGTATTTACCGTGTGCGTATTTACCGTGTGCGTATTTACCGTGTGCGTATTTACCGTGTGCGTATTTACCGTGTGCGTATTTACCGTGTGCGTATTTACCGTGTGCGTATTTACCGTGTGCGTATTTACCGTGTGCGTATTTACCGTGTGCGTATTTACCGTGTGCGTATTTACCGTGTGCGTATTTACCTTGTGCGTATTTACCGTGTGCGTATTTACCGTGTGCGTATTTACCGTGTGCGTATTTACCGTGTGCGTATTTACCGTGAGCGTATTTACCGTGTGCGTATTTACCGTGTGCGTATTTACCGTGTGCGTATTTACCGCGTGCGTATTTACCGCGTGCGTATTTACCGCGTGCGTATTTACCGTGTGCGTATTTACCGTGTGCGTATTTACCGTGTGCGTATTTACCGTGTGCGTATTTACCGTGTGCGTCTTTACCGTGTGCGTATTTACCGTGTGCGTATTTACCGTGTGCGTGTTTACCGTGTGCGTATTTACCGTGTGCGTATTTACCGTGTGCGTATTTACTGTGTGCGTATTTACTGTGAGCGTATTTACTGTGTGCGTATTTACTGTGTGCGTATTTACTGTGTGCGTATTTACTGTGTGCGTAATTACTGTCTGCGTATTTACTGTGTGCGTATTTACTGTGTGCGTAATTACTGTGTGCGTATTTACTGTGTGCGTATTTACTGTGTGCGTATTTACTGTGTGCGTATTTACTGTGTGCGTATTTACTGTGTGCGTATTTACTGTGTGCGTATTTACTGTGTGCGTATTTACTATGTGCGTATTTACTGTGTGCGTATTTACTGTGTGCGTAATTACTGTGTGCGTATTTACTGTGTGCGAATTTACTGTGTGCGAATTTATTGTGTGCGTATTTACTGTGTGCGTATTCACTGTGTGCGTATTTACTGTGTGCGTATTTACTGTGTGCGTATTTACTGTGTGCGTATTTACTGTCTGCGTATTTACTGTGTGCGTATTTTCTGTGTGCGTATTTACTGTGTGCGTATTTACTGTGTGCGTAATTACTGTGTGCGTATTTACTGTGTGCGTATTTACTGTGTGCGTATTTATTGTGTGCGTATTTACTGTGTGCGTATTTACTGTGTGCGTATTTACTGTGTGCGTATTTACTGTGTGCGTATTTACTGTGTGCGTATTTACTGTGTGCGTATTTACTGTGTGCGTATTTACTGTGTGCGTATTTACTGTGTGCGTATTTACCGGGTGCGTATTTACCGTGTGCGTATTTACCGTGTGCGTATTTACCGTGTGCGTATTTACCGTGTGCGTATTTACCGTGTGCGTATTTACCGTGTGCGTATTTACCGTGTGCGTACTTACCGTGTGCGTATTTACCTTGTGCGTATTTACCTTGTGCGTATTTACCGTGTGCGTATTTACCGTGTGCGTATTTACCGTGTGCGTATTTACCGTGTGCGTATTTACCGTGTGCGTATTTACCGTGTGCGTATTTACCGTGGGCGTATTTACTGTGTGCTTATTTACTGAGTGCGTATTTACTGTGTGCGTATTTACTGTGTGCGTATTTACTGTGAGCGTATTTACTGTGTGCGTATTTACTGTGTGCGTATTTACTGTGTGCGTATTTACTGTGTGCGTAATTACTGAGTGCGTATTTACTGTGTGCGTATTTACTGTGTGCGTATTTACTGTGTGCGTATTTACTGTGTGCGTATTTACCGTGTGCGTATTTACTGTGTGCGTATTTACCGTGTGCGTATTTACCGTGTGCGTATTTACCGTGTGCGTATTTACCGTGTGCGTATTTACCGTGTGCGTATTTACCGTGTGCGTATTTACCGTGTGCGTATTTACCGTGTGCGTATTTACCGTGTGCGTATTTACCGTGTGCGTATTTACCGTGTGCGTATTTACCGTGTGCCTATTTACCGTGTGCGTATTTACCGTGTGCGTATTTACCTTGTGCGTATTTACCGTGTGCGTATTTACCTTGTGCGTATTTACCGTGTGCGTATTTACCGTGTGCGTATTTACCGTGTGCGTATTTACCGTGTGCGTATTTACCGTGTGCGTATTTACCGTGTGCGTATTTACCGTGTGCGTATTTACCGTGTGCGTATTTACCGTGTGCGTATTTACCGTGTGCGTATTTACCGTGTGCGTATTTACCGTGTGCGTATTTACCTTGTGCGTATTTACCGTGTGCGTATTTACCGTGTGCGTATTTACCGTGTGCGTATTTACCGTGTGCGTATTTACCGTGAGCGTATTTACCGTGTGCGTATTTACCGTGTGCGTATTTACCGTGTGCGTATTTACCGCGTGCGTATTTACCGCGTGCGTATTTACCGCGTGCGTATTTACCGTGTGCGTATTTACCGTGTGCGTATTTACCGTGTGCGTATTTACCGTGTGCGTATTTACCGTGTGCGTCTTTACCGTGTGCGTATTTACCGTGTGCGTATTTACCGTGTGCGTGTTTACCGTGTGCGTATTTACCGTGTGCGTATTTACCGTGTGCGTATTTACTGTGTGCGTATTTACTGTGTGCGTATTTACTGTGTGCGTATTTACTTTGTGCGTATTTACTGTGTGCGTATTTACTGTGTGCGTATTTACTGTGTGCGTATTTACTGTGTGCGTATTTACTGTGTGCGTATTTACTGTGTGCGTATTTACTGTGTGCGTATTTACTGTGTGCGTATTTACTGTGTGCGTATTTACTGTGTGCGTATTTACTGTGTGCGTATTTACTTTGTGCGTATTTACTGTGTGCGTATTTACTGTGTGCGTGTCTACCTCGTGCGTGTCTACCGTGTGCGTGATTACCGTGTGTGTATTTACCGTGTGCGTGATTACCGTGTGCGTATTTACTGTGTGCGTATTTACTGTGTGCGTCTTTACTGTGTGCGTCTTTACTGTGTGCGTATTTACTGTGTGCGTATTTACTGTGTGCGTATTTACTGTGTGCGTATTTACTGTGTGCGTATTTACTGTGTGCGTATTTACTGTGTGCGTATTTACTGTGTGCGTATTTACTGTGTGCGTATTTACTGTGTGCGTATTTACTGTGTGCGTATTTACTGTGTGCGTATTTACTGTGTGCGTATTTACTGTGTGCGTATTTACTGTGTGCCTTTTTACTGTGTGCGTATTTACTGTGTGCGTATTTACTGTGTGCGTATTTACTGTGTGCGTATTTACTGTGTGCGTATTTACTGTGTGCGTATTTACTGTGTGCGTATTTACAGTGTGCGTATTTACAGTGTGCGTATTTACCGTGTGCGTATTTACCGTGTGCGTATTTACCGTGTGCGTATTTACCGTGTGCGTATTTACCGTGTGCGTATTTACCGTGTGCGTATTTACCGTGTGCGTATTTACCGTGTGCGTATTTACAGTGTGCGTATTTACCGTGTGCGTATTTACCGTGTGCGTATTTACCGTGTGCGTATTTACCCTGTGCGTATTTACCGTGTGCGTATTTACCGTGTGCGTATTTACCGTGTGCGTATTTACCGTGTGCGTATTTACCGTGTGCGTATTTACCGTGTGCGTATTTACCGTGTGCGTATTTACCGTGTGCGTATTTACCGTGTGCGTATTTATTGTGTGCGTATTTACCGTGTGCGTATTTACCGTGTGCGTATTTACCGTGTGCGTATTTTTGTGTGCGTATATACCGTGTGCGTATTTACCGTGTGTGTATTTACCGTGTGCGTATTTACCGTGTGCGTATTTACCGTGTGCGTATTTACCGTGTGCGTATTTACCGTGTGCGTATTTACCGTGTGCGTATTTACCGTGTGCGTATTTACCGTGTGCGTATTTACCTTGTGCGTATTTACCGTGTGCGTATTTACCGTGTGCGTATTTACCGTGTGCGTATTTACCGTGTGCGTATTTACCGTGTGCGTCTTTACCGTGTGCGTATTTACCGTGTGCGTTTTTACCGCGTGCGTATTTACCCTGTGCGTATTTACCGTGTGCGTACTTACCGTGTGCGTACTTACCGTGTGCGTATTTACCGTGTGCGTATTTACCGTGTGCGTATTTACCGTGTGCGTATTTACCGTGTGCGTATTTACCGTGTGCGTATTTACCGTGTGCGTATTTACCGTGTGCGTATTTACCTTGTGCGTATTTACCTTGTGCGTATTTACCGTGTGCGTATTTACCGTGTGCGTATTTACCGTGTGCGTATTTACCGTGTGCGTATTTACCGTGTGCGTATTTACCGTGTGCGTATTTACTGTGTGCTTATTTACTGTGTGCGTATTTACTGTGTGCGTATTTACTGTGTGCGTATTTACTGTGTGCGTATTTACTGTGAGCGTATTTACTGTGTGCGTATTTACCGTGTGCGTATTTACCGTGTGCGTATTTACCGTGTGCGTATTTACCGTGTGCGTATTTACCGTGTGCGTATTTACCGTGTGCGTATTTACCGTGTGCGTATTTACCGTGTGCGTATTTACCGTGTGCGTATTTACCGTGTGCGTATTTACCGTGTGCGTATTTACCGTGTGCGTATTTACCGTGTGCGTATTTACCGTGTGCGTATTCACCGTGTGCGTAATTACCGTGTGCGTAATTACCGTGTGCGTATTTACCGTGTGCGTATTTACTGTGTGCGTATTTACTGTGTGCGTATTTACTGTGTGCGTATTTACTGTGTGCGTATTTACTGTGTGCGTATTTACTGTGTGCGTATTTACTGTGTGCGTATTTACTGTGTGCGTATTTACTGTGTGCGTATTTACTGTGTGCGTATTTACTGTGTGCGTATTTACTGTGTGCGTATTTACTGTGTGCGTATTTACTGTGTGCGTATTTACTGTCTGCGTATTTACTGTGTGCGTATTTACTGTGTGCGTAATTACTGTGTGCGTATTTACTGTGTGCGTATTTACTGTGTGCGTATTTACTGTGTGCGTATTTACTGTGTGCGTATTTACTGTGTGCGTATTTACTGTGTGCGTATTTACTGTGTGCGTATTTACTGTGTGCGTATTTACTGTGTGCGTATTTACTGTGTGCGTATTTACTGTGTGCGTAATTACTGTGTGCGTATTTACTGTGTGCGAATTTACTGTGTGCGAATTTATTGTGTGCGTATTTACTGTGTGCGTATTCACTGTGTGCGTATTTACTGTGTGCGTATTTACTGTGTGCGTATTTACTGTGTGCGTATTTACTGTCTGCGTATTTACTGTGTGCGTATTTTCTGTGTGCGTATTTACTGTGTGCGTATTTACTGTGTGCGTAATTACTGTGTGCGTATTTACTGTGTGCGTATTTACTGTGTGCGTATTTATTGTGTGCGTATTTACTGTGTGCGTATTTACTGTGTGCGTATTTACTGTGTGCGTATTTACTGTGTGCGTATTTACTGTGTGCGTATTTACCGTGTGCGTATTTACCGTGTGCGTATTTACCGTGTGCGTATTTACCGTGTGCGTTTTTACCGTGTGCGTATTTACCGTGTGCGTATTTACCGTGTGCGTAATTACCGTGTGCGTATTTACCGTGTGCGTATTTACCGTGTGCGTATTTACCGTGTGCGTATTTACCGTGTGCGTATTTACCGTGTGCGTATTTACCGTGTGCGTATTTACCGTGTGCGTATTTACCGTGTGCGTGTCTACCGCGTGCGTGTCTACCGTGTGCGTGATTACCGTGTGTGTCTTTACCGTGTGCGTATTTACTGTGTGCGTCTTTACTGTGTGCGTCTTTACTGTGTGCGTATTAACTGTGTGCGTATTTACTGTGTGCGTACTTACTGTGTGCGTACTTACTGTGTGCGTATTTACCGTGTGCGTATTTACCGTGTGCGTATTTACCGTGTGCGTATTTACCGTGTGCGTATTTACCGTGTGCGTATTTACCGTGTGCGTATTTACCGTGTGCGTATTTACCGTGTGCGTATTTACCGTGTGCGTATTTACCGTGTGCGTATTTACCGTGTGCGTATTTACCGTGTGCGTATTTACCGTGTGCGTATTTACCGTGTGCGTATTTACCGTGTGCGTATTTACCGTGTGCGTATTTACCGTGTGCGTATTTACCGTGTGCGTATTTACCGTGTGCGTATTTACCGTGTGCGTATTTACCGTGTGCGTATTTACCGTGTGCTTATTTACTGAGTGCGTATTTACTGTGTGCGTATTTACTGTGTGCGTATTTACTGTGTGCGTATTTACTGTGTGCGTATTTACTGTGTGCGTATTTACTGTGTGCGTAATTACTGTGTGCGTATTTACTGTGTGCGTATTTACTGTGTGCGTCTTTACTGTGTGCGTATTTACCGTGTGCGTATTTACCGTGTGCGTATTTACTGTGTGCGTATTTACTGTGTGCGTATTTACTGTGTGCGTATTTATTGTGTGAGTATTTACTGTGTGCGTATTTACTGTGTGCGTTTTTACTGTGTGCGTATTTACTGTGTGCGTATTTACTGTGTGCGTATTTACTGTGTGCGTATTTACTGTGTGCGTATTTACTGTGTGCCTATTTACTGTGTGCGTATTTACTGTGTGCGTATTTACTGTGTGCGTATTTACTTTGTGCGTATTTACTGTGTGCGTATTTACCGTGTGCGTATTTACCGTGTGCGTATTTACCGTGTGCGTATTTACCGTGTGCATATTTACCGTGTGCGTATTTACCGTGTGCGTATTTACCGTTTGCGTATTTGCCGTGTTCATATTTACCGTGTGCGTATTTACCGTGTGCATATTTACCGTGTGCGTATTTACCGTGTGCGTATTTACCGTGTGCGTATTTACCGTGTGCGTATTTACCGTGTGCGTATTTACCGTGTGAGAATTTACCGTGTGCGTATTTACCGTGTGCGTATTTACCGTGTGCCTATTTACCGTGTGCGTATTTACCGTGTGCGAATTTACCGTGTGCGTATTTACCGTGTGCGTATTTACCGTGTGCGTATTTGCCGTGTGCGTATTTACCGTGTGCGTATTTACCGTGTGCGTATTTACCGTGTGCGTATTTACCGTCTGCGTATTTACCGTGTGCGTATTTACCGTGTGCGTATTTACCGTGTGCGTAATTACTGTGTGCGTATTTACTGTGTGCGTATTTACTGTGTGCGTATTTACTGTGTGCGTATTTACTGTGTGCGTATTTACCGTCTGCGTATTTACCGTGTGCGTATTTACCGTGTGCGTATTTACCGTGTGCGTATTTACCGTGTGCGTATTTACCGTGTGCGTATTTACCGTGTGCGTATTTACCGTGTGCGTATTTACCGTGTGCGTATTCACCGTGTGCGTATTTACCATGTGCGTATTTACCGTGTGCGTATTTACCGTGTGCGTATTTACCGTGTGCGTATTTACCGTGTGCGTATTTACCGTGTGCGTATTTACCTTGTGCGTATTTACCGTGTGCGTATTTACCGTGTGCGTATTTACCGTCTGCGTATTTACCGTGTGCGTATTTACTGTGTGCGTATTTACTGTGTGCGTATTTACTGTGTGCGTATTTACTGTGTGCGTATTTACTGTGTGCGTATTTACTGTGTGCGTATTTACTGTGTGCGTATTTACTGTGTGCGTATTTACTGTGTGCGTATTTACTGTGTATGTATTTACTGTGTGCGTAATTACTGTGTGCGTATTTACTGTGTGCGTATTTACTGTGTGCGTAATTACTGTGTGCGTATTTACTGTGTGCGTATTTACTGTGTGCATATTTACTGTGTACGTGTTTACTGTGTGCGTATTAACTGTGTGCGTATTTACTGTGTGCGTATTTACTGTGTGCGTATTTACTGTGTGCGTATTTACTGTGTGCGTATTTATTGTGTGCGTATTTACTGTGTGCGTATTTACTGTGTGCGTATTTACTGTGTGCGTATTTACTGTGTGCGTATTTACTGTGTGCGTATTTACTGTGTGCGTATTTACTGTGTGCGTATTTACTGTGTGCGTATTTACTGTGTGCGTATTTACTGTGTGCGTATTTACTGTGTGCGTATTTACTGTGTGCGTATTTACTGTGTGCGTATTTATTGTGTGCATATTTACTGTGTGCGTATTTACTGTGTGCGTATTTACTGTGTGCGTATTTACTGTGTGCGTATTTACTGTTTGCGTATTTACTGTGTGCGTATTTACTGTGTGCGTATTTACTGTGTGCGTATTTACTGTGTGCGTATTTACTGTGTGCGTATTTACTGTGTGCGTATTTACCGTGTGCGTATTTACCGTGCGCGTATTTACCGTGCGCGTATTTACCGTGTGCGTATTTACCGTGTGCGTATTTACCGTGTGCGTATTTACCGTGTGCGTATTTACAGTGTGCGTGTTTACCGTGTGCGTATTTACCGTGTGCGTATTTACCGTGTGCGTATTTACCGTGTGCGTATTTACCGTGTGCGTATTTACCGTGTGCGTATTTACCGTGTGCGTATTTACCGTGTGCGTATTTACCGTGTGCGTATTTACCGTGTGCGTATTAACCGTGTGGGTATTTACCGTGTGCGTATTTACCGTGTGCGTATTTACCGTGTGCGTATTTACCGTGTGCGTAATTACTGTGTGCGTATTTACTGTGTGCGTCTTTACTGTGTGCGTAATTACTGTGTGCGTATTTACTGTGTGCGTAATTACTGTGTGCGTATTTACTGTGTGCGTATTTACTGTGTGCGTATTTACTGTGTGCGTATTTACTGTGTGCGTATGTACTGTGTGCGTATTTACTGTGTGCGTATTTACTGTGTGCGTATTTATTGTGTGCGTATTTACCGTGTGCGTATTTACCGTGTGCGTATTTACCGTGTGCGTCTTTACCGTGTGCGTATTTACCGTGTGCGTACTTACCGTGTGCGTACTTACCGCGTGCGTACTTACCGTGTGCGTACTTAACGTGTGCGTACTTACCGTGTGCGTACTTACCGTGTGCGTATTTACCGTGTGCGTATTTACCGTGTGCGTATTTACCGTGTGCGTATTTACCGTGTGCGTATTTACCGTGTGCGTCTTTACCGTGTGCGTATTTACCGTGTGCGTATTTACCGTGTGCGTATTTACCTTGTGCGTATTTACCTTGTGCGTATTTACCGTGTGCGTAATTACCGTGTGCGTATTTACCGTGTGCGTATTTACCGTGTGCGTATTTACCGTGTGCGTATTTACTGTGTGCGTATTTACTGTGTGCGTATTTACTGTGTGCGTATTTACTGTGTGCGTATTTACCGTGTGCGTATTTACCGTGTGCGTATTTACCTTGTGCGTATTTACCTTGTGCGTATTTACCGTGTGCGTAATTACCGTGTGCGTATTTACCGTGTGCGTATTTACTGTGTGCGTATTTACTGTGTGCGTATTTACTGTGTGCGTATTTACTGTGTGCGTATTTACTGTGTGCGTATTTACTGTGTGCGTATTTACTGTGTGCGTATTTACTGTGTGCGTATTTACTGTGTGCGTATTTACTGTGTGCGTATTTATTGTGTGCGTGTTTACTGTGTGCGTATTTACTGTGTGCGTATTTACTGTGTGCGTATTTACTGTGTGCGTATTTACTGTGTGCGTATTTACTGTGTGCGTATTTACTGTGTGCGTATTTACCGTGTGCGTATTTACCGTGTGCGTATTTACCGTGTGCGTATTTACCGTGTGCGTATTTACCGTGTGCGTATTTACCGTGTGCGTATTTACCGTGTGCGTATTTACAGTGTGCGTGTTTACCGTGTGCGTATTTACCGTGTGCGGATTTACCGTGTGCGTATTTACCGTGTGCGTATTTACCGTGTGCATATTTACCGTGTGCGTATTTACCGTGTGCGTATTTACCGTGTGCGTATTTACCGTGTGCGTATTTACCGTGTGCGTATTAACCGTGTGCGTATTTACCGTGTGCGTATTTACCGTGTGCGTATTTACCGTGTGCGTATTTACTGTGTGCGTAATTACTGTGTGCGTATTTACTGTGTGCGTAATTACTGTGTGCGTAATTACTGTGTGCGTATTTACTGTGTGCGTAATTACTGTGTGCGTATTTACTGTGTGCGTAATTACTGTGTGCGTATTTACTGTGTGCGTATTTACTGTGTGCGTATTTACTGTGTGCGTATTTACTGTGTGCGTATTTACTGTGTGCGTATTTATTGTGTGCGTATTTACCGTGTGCGTATTTACCGTGTGCGTATTTACCGTGTGCGTCTTTACCGTGTGCGTATTTACCGTGTGCGTACTTACCGTGTGCGTACTTACCGTGTGCGTACTTACCGTGTGCGTATTTACCGTGTGCGTATTTACCGTGTGCGTATTTACCGTGTGCGTATTTACCGTGTGCGTATTTACCGTGTGCGTCTTTACCGTGTGCGTATTCACCGTGTGCGTATTTACCGTGTGCGTATTTACCTTGTGCGTAATTACCGTGTGCGTATTTACCGTGTGCGTATTTACCGTGTGCGTATTTACAGTGTGCGTATTTACTGTGTGCGTATTTACTGTGTGCGTATTTACTGTGTGCGTATTCACCGTGTGCGTATTTACCGTGTGCGTATTTACCGTGTGCGTATTTACTGTGTGCGTATTTACTGTGTGCGTATTTACTGTGTGCGTATTTACTGTGTGCGTATTTACTGTGTGCGTAATTACTGTGTGCGTACTTACTGTGTGCGTATTTACTGTGTGCGTATTTACTGTGTGCGTATTTACTGCGTGCGTATTTACTGCGTGCGTATTTACTGCGTGCGTATTTACTGTGTGCGTATTTACTGTGTCCGTATTTACTGTGTGCGTGTTTACTGTGTGCGTATTTACTGTGTGCGTATTTACTGTGTGCGTATTTACTGTGTGCGTATTTACTGTGTGCGTATTTACTGTGTGCGTATTTACTGTGTGCGTATTTATTGTGTGAGTATTTACTGTGTGCGTATTTACTGTGTGCGTTTTTACTGTGTGCGTATTTACTGTGTGCGTATTTACTGTGTGCGTATTTACTGTGTGCGTATTTACTGTGTGCGTATTTATTGTGTGCGTACTTACCGTGTGCGTATTTACCGTGTGCGTATTTACCGTGTGCGTATTTACCGTGTGCGTATTTACCGTGTGCGTATTTACCGTGTGCGTCTTTACCGTGTGCGTATTCACCGTGTGCGTATTTACCGTGTGCGTATTTACCTTGTGCGTAATTACCGTGTGCGTATTTACCGTGTGCGTATTTACCGTGTGCGTATTTACAGTGTGCGTATTTACTGTGTGCGTATTTACTGTGTGCGTATTTACTGTGTGCGTATTCACCGTGTGCGTATTTACCGTGTGCGTATTTACCGTGTGCGTATTTACTGTGTGCGTATTTACTGTGTGCGTATTTACTGTGTGCGTATTTACTGTGTGCGTATTTACTGTGTGCGTAATTACTGTGTGCGTACTTACTGTGTGCGTATTTACTGTGTGCGTATTTACTGTGTGCGTATTTACTGCGTGCGTATTTACTGCGTGCGTATTTACTGCGTGCGTATTTACTGTGTGCGTATTTACTGTGTCCGTATTTACTGTGTGCGTGTTTACTGTGTGCGTATTTACTGTGTGCGTATTTACTGTGTGCGTATTTACTGTGTGCGTATTTACTGTGTGCGTATTTACTGTGTGCGTATTTACTGTGTGCGTATTTATTGTGTGAGTATTTACTGTGTGCGTATTTACTGTGTGCGTTTTTACTGTGTGCGTATTTACTGTGTGCGTATTTACTGTGTGCGTATTTACTGTGTGCGTATTTACTGTGTGCGTATTTACTGTGTGCGTAATTACTGTGTGCGTAATTACTGTGTGCGTATTTACTGTGTGCGTAATTACTGTGTGCGTATTTACTGTGTGCGTATTTACTGTGTGCGTATTTACTGTGTGCGTATTTACTGTGTGCGTATTTACTGTGTGCGTATTTACTGTGTGCGTATTTACTGTGTGCGTATTTATTGTGTGCGTATTTACTGTGTGCGTATTTACCGTGTGCGTATTTACCGTGTGCGTCTTTACCGTGTGCGTATTTACCGTGTGCGTACTTACCGTGTGCGTACTTACCGTGTGCGTACTTACCGTGTGCGTACTTAACGTGTGCGTACTTACCGTGTGCGTACTTACCGTGTGCGTATTTACCGTGTGCGTATTTACCGTGTGCGTATTTACCGTGTGCGTATTTACCGTGTGCGTATTTACCGTGTGCGTCTTTACCGTGTGCGTATTCACCGTGTGCGTATTTACCGTGTGCGTATTTACCTTGTGCGTATTTACCTTGTGCGTATTTACCGTGTGCGTAATTACCGTCTGCGTATTTACCGTGTGCGTATTTACCGTGTGCGTATTTACAGTGTGCGTATTTACTGTGTGCGTATTTACTGTGTGCGTATTTACTGTGTGCGTATTCACCGTGTGCGTATTTACCGTGTGCGTATTTACCGTGTGCGTATTTACCGTGTGCGTATTTACTGTGTGCGTATTTACTGTGTGCGTATTTACTGTGTGCGTATTTACTGTGTGCGTAATTACTGTGTGCGTACTTACTGTGTGCGTATTTACTGTGTGCGTATTTACTGTGTGCGTATTTACTGTGTGCGTATTTACTGTGTGCGAATTTACTGTGTGCGTATTTACTGTGTGCGTATTTACTGTGTGCGTATTTACTGCGTGCGTATTTACTGCGTGCGTATTTACTGCGTGCGTATTTACTGCGTGCGTATTTACTGCGTGCGTATTTACTGCGTGCGTATTTACTGTGTGCGTATTTACTGTGTCCGTATTTACTGTGTGCGTATTTACTGTGTGCGTATTTACTGTGTGCGTATTTACTGTGTGCGTATTTACTGTGTGCGTATTTACTGTGTGCGTATTTACTGTGTGCGTATTTACTGTGTGCGTATTTACTGTGTGAGTATTTACTGTGTGCGTATTTACTGTGTGCGTTTTTACTGTGTGCGTATTTACTGTGTGCGTATTTACTGTGTGCGTATTTACTGTGTGCGTATTTACTGTGTGCGTATTTACTGTGTGCGTATTTACTGTGTGCGTATTTACTGTGTGCGTATTTACTGTGTGCGTATTTACTTTGTGCGTATTTACTGTGTGCGTATTTACCGTGTGCGTATTTACCGTGTGCGTATTTACCGTGTGCGTATTTACCGTGTGCGTATTTACCGTGTGCGTATTTACTGTGTGCGTATTTACCGTGTGCATATTTACCGTGTGCGTATTTACTGTGTGCGTATTTACCGTGTTCATATTTACCGTGTGCGTATTTACCGTGTGCATATTTACCGTGTGCATATTTACCGTGTGCGTATTTACCGTGTGCGTATTTACCGTGTGCGTATTTACCGTGTGCGTATTTACCGTGTGAGAATTTCCCGTGTGCGTATTTACCGTGTGCGTATTTACCGTGTGCCTATTTACCGTGTGCCTATTTACCGTGTGCGTATTTACCGTGTGCGTATTTATCGTGTGCGTATTTACCTTGTGCGTATTTACCTTGTGCGTATTTACCGTGTGCGTATTTACCGTGTGCGTATTTACCGTGTGCGTATTTACCGTGTGCGTATTTACCGTGTGCGTATTTACCGTGTGCGTATTTACCGTGTGCGTATTTACCGTGTGCGTATTTACCGTGTGCGTATTTACCGTGTGCGTATTTACCGTGTGCGTATTTACCGTGTGCGTATTTACCGTGTGCGTATTTACCGTGTGCGTATTTACCGTGTGCGTATTTACCGTGTGCGTATTTACCGTGTGCGTATTTACCGTGTGCGTATTTACCGTGTGCGTATTTACCGTGTGCGTATTTACCGTGTGCGTATTTACCGTGTGCGTATTTACCGTGTGCGTATTTACCGTGTGCGTATTTACCGTGTGCGTATTTACCGTGTGCGTATTTACCGTGTGCGTATTTACCGTGTGCGTAATTACTGTGTGCGTATTTACTGTGTGCGTATTTACTGTGTGCGTAATTACTGTGTGCGTATTTACTGTGTGCGTAATTACTGTGTGCGTATTTACTGTGTGCGTAATTACCGTGTGCGTATTTACCGTGTGCGTATTTACTGTGTGCGTATTTACTGTGTGCGTATTTACTGTGTGCGTTTTTACTGTGTGCGTATTTACTGTGTGCGTCTTTATTGTGTGCGTATTTACTGTGTGCGTATTTATTGTGTGCGTATTTACTGTGTGCGTATTTACCGTGTGCGTATTTACCGTGTGCGTATTTGCCGTGTGCGTATTTACCGTGTGCGTACTTACCGTGTGCGTACTTGCCGTGTGCGTACTTACCGTGTGCGTACTTACCGTGTGCGTACTTACCGTGTACGTACTTACCGTGTGCGTACTTACCGTGTGCGTATTTACCGTGTGCGTATTTACCGTGTGCGTATTTACCGTGTGCGTATCTACCGTGTGCGTATTTACCGTATGCGTATTTACCGTGTGCGTATTTACCGTGTGAGTATTTACCGTGTGCGTACTTACCTTGTGCGTATTTACCTTGTGCGTATTTACCGTGTGCGTAATTACCGTCTGCGTATTTACCGTGTGCGTACTTACCGTGTGCGTTTTTACCGTGTGCGTATTTACCGTGTGCGTATTTACTGTGTGCGTATTTACTGTGTGCGTATTTACTGTGTGCGTATTTACTGTGTGCGTATTTACCGTGTGCGTATTTACCGTGTGCGTATTTACTGTGTGCGTATTTACTGTGTGCGTATTCACCGTGTGCGTATTTACCGTGTGCGTATTTACCTTGTGCGTATTTACCTTGTGCGTATTTACCGTGTGCGTAATTACCGTGTGCGTATTTACCGTGTGCGTATTTACCGTGTGCGTATTTACCGTGTGCGTATTTACCGTGTGCGTATTTACTGTGTGCGTATTTACTGTGTGCGTATTTACTGTGTGCGTATTTACTGTGTGCGTATTTACCTTGTGCGTATTTACCGTGTGCGTATTTACTGTGTGCGTATTTACTGTGTGCGTATTTACTGTGTGCGTATTTGCTGTGTGCGTATTTACTGTGTGCGTAATTACTGTGTGCGTATTTACTGTGTGCGTATTTACTGTGTGCGTATTTACTGTGTGCGTATTTACTGTGTGCGTATTTACTGTGTGCGTATTTACTATGTGCGTATTTACTGTGTGCGTATTTACTGTGTGCGTATTTACTGTGTGCGTATTTACTGTGTGCGTATTTACTGTGTGCGTATTTACTGTGTGCGTATTTACTGCGTGCGTATTTACTGCGTGCGTAATTACTGTGTGCGTATTTACTGTGTGCGTATTTACTGTGTGCGTATTTACTGTGTGCGTATTTACCGTGTGCGTATTTACTGTGTGCGTATTTACCGTGTGCGTATTTACCGTGTGCGTATTTACCGTGTGCGTATTTACCGTGTGCGTATTTACCGTGTGCGTATTTACCGTGTGCGTATTTACAGTGTGCGTGTTTACTGTGTGCGTATTTACCGTGTGCGGATTTACCGTGTGCGTATTTACCGTGTGCGTATTTACCGTGTGCATATTTACCGTGTGCGTATTTACCGTGTGCGTATTTACCGTGTGCGTATTTACCGTGTGCGTATTTACCGTGTGCGTATTAACCGTGTGCGTATTTACCGTGTGCGTATTTACCGTGTGCGTATTTACTGTGTGCGTATTTACTGTGTGCGTAATTACTGTGTGCGTATTTACTGTGTGCGTAATTACTGTGTGCGTAATTACTGTGTGCGTATTTACTGTGTGCGTAATTACTGTGTGCGTATTTACTGTGTGCGTATTTACTGTGTGCGTATTTACTGTGTGCGTATTTACTGTGTGCGTATTTACTGTGTGCGTATTTACTGTGTGCGTATTCACTGTGTGCGTATTTATTGTGTGCGTATTTACCGTGTGCGTATTTACCGTGTGCGTATTTACCGTGTGCGTCTTTACCGTGTGCGTATTTACCGTGTGCGTACTTACCGTGTGCGTACTTACCGTGTGCGTACTTACCGTGTGCGTACTTAACGTGTGCGTACTTACCGTGTGCGTACTTACCGTGTGCGTATTTACCGTGTGCGTATTTACCGTGTGCGTATTTACCGTGTGCGTATTTACCGTGTGCGTATTTACCGTGTGCGTCTTTACCGTGTGCGTATTCACCGTGTGCGTATTTACCGTGTGCGTATTTACCTTGTGCGTATTTACCTTGTGCGTATTTACCGTGTGCGTAATTACCGTGTGCGTATTTACCGTGTGCGTATTTACCGTGTGCGTATTTACAGTGTGCGTATTTACTGTGTGCGTATTTACTGTGTGCGTATTTACTGTGTGCGTATTCACCGTGTGCGTATTTACCGTGTGCGTATTTACCGTGTGCGTATTTACTGTGTGCGTATTTACTGTGTGCGTATTTACTGTGTGCGTATTTACTGTGTGCGTATTTACTGTGTGCGTAATTACTGTGTGCGTACTTACTGTGTGCGTATTTACTGTGTGCGTATTTACTGTGTGCGTATTTACTGTGTGCATATTTACTGCGTGCGTATTTACTGCTTGCGTATTTACTGCGTGCGTATTTACTGTGTGCGTATTTACTGTGTCCGTATTTACTGTGTGCGTATTTACTGTGTGCGTATTTACTGTGTGCGTATTTACTGTGTGCGTATTTACTGTGTGCGTATTTACTGTGTGCGTATTTACTGTGTGCGTATTTATTGTGTGAGTATTTACTGTGTGCGTATTTACTGTGTGCGTTTTTACTGTGTGCGTATTTACTGTGTGCGTATTTACTGTGTGCGTATTTACTGTGTGCGTATTTACTGTGTGCGTATTTACTGTGTGCGTATTTACTGTGTGCGTATTTACTGTGTGCGTATTTACTGTGTGCGTATTTACTTTGTGCGTATTTACTGTGTGCGTATTTACCGTGTGCGTATTTACCGTGTGCGTATTTACCGTGTGCGTATTTACCGTGTGCGTATTTACCGTGTGCGTATTTACTGTGTGCGTATTTACCGTGTGCGTATTTACCGTGTGCGTATTTACCGTGTGCGTATTTACCGTGTTCATATTTACCGTGTGCGTATTTACCGTGTGCATATTTACCGTGTGCATATTTACCGTGTGCGTATTTACCGTGTGCGTATTTACCGTGTGCGTATTTACCGTGTGCGTATTTACCGTGTGAGAATTTACCGTGTGCGTATTTACCGTGTGCGTATTTACCGTGTGCCTATTTACCGTGTGCCTATTTACCGTGTGCGTATTTACCGTGTGCGTATTTATCGTGTGCGTATTTACCTTGTGCGTATTTACCTTGTGCGTATTTACCGTGTGCGTATTTACCGTGTGCGTATTTACCGTGTGCGTATTTACCGTGTGCGTATTTACCGTGTGCGTATTTACCGTGTGCGTATTTACCGTGTGCGTATTTACCGTGTGCGTATTTACCGTGTGCGTATTTACCGTGTGCGTATTTACCGTGTGCGTATTTACCGTGTGCGTATTTACCGTGTGCGTATTTACCGTGTGCGTATTTACCGTGTGCGTATTTACCGTGTGCGTATTTACCGTGTGCGTATTTACCGTGTGCGTATTTACCGTGTGCGTATTTACCGTGTGCGTATTTACCGTGTGCGTATTTACCGTGTGCGTATTTACCGTGTGCGTATTTACCGTGTGCGTATTTACCGTGTGCGTATTTACCGTGTGCGTATTTACCGTGTGCGTATTTACCGTGTGCGTAATTACTGTGTGCGTATTTACTGTGTGCGTATTTACTGTGTGCGTAATTACTGTGTGCGTATTTACTGTGTGCGTAATTACTGTGTGCGTATTTACTGTGTGCGTAATTACCGTGTGCGTATTTACCGTGTGCGTATTTACTGTGTGCGTATTTACTGTGTGCGTATTTACTGTGTGCGTTTTTACTGTGTGCGTATTTACTGTGTGCGTCTTTATTGTGTGCGTATTTACTGTGTGCGTATTTATTGTGTGCGTATTTACTGTGTGCGTATTTACCGTGTGCGTATTTACCGTGTGCGTATTTGCCGTGTGCGTATTTACCGTGTGCGTACTTACCGTGTGCGTACTTGCCGTGTGCGTACTTACCGTGTGCGTACTTACCGTGTGCGTACTTACCGTGTACGTACTTACCGTGTGCGTACTTACCGTGTGCGTATTTACCGTGTGCGTATTTACCGTGTGCGTATTTACCGTGTGCGTATCTACCGTGTGCGTATTTACCGTATGCGTATTTACCGTGTGCGTATTTACCGTGTGAGTATTTACCGTGTGCGTACTTACCTTGTGCGTATTTACCTTGTGCGTATTTACCGTGTGCGTAATTACCGTCTGCGTATTTACCGTGTGCGTACTTACCGTGTGCGTTTTTACCGTGTGCGTATTTACCGTGTGCGTATTTACTGTGTGCGTATTTACTGTGTGCGTATTTACTGTGTGCGTATTTACTGTGTGCGTATTTACCGTGTGCGTATTTACCGTGTGCGTATTTACTGTGTGCGTATTTACTGTGTGCGTATTCACCGTGTGCGTATTTACCGTGTGCGTATTTACCTTGTGCGTATTTACCTTGTGCGTATTTACCGTGTGCGTAATTACCGTGTGCGTATTTACCGTGTGCGTATTTACCGTGTGCGTATTTACCGTGTGCGTATTTACCGTGTGCGTATTTACTGTGTGCGTATTTACTGTGTGCGTATTTACTGTGTGCGTATTTACTGTGTGCGTATTTACCTTGTGCGTATTTACCGTGTGCGTATTTACTGTGTGCGTATTTACTGTGTGCGTATTTACTGTGTGCGTATTTGCTGTGTGCGTATTTACTGTGTGCGTAATTACTGTGTGCGTATTTACTGTGTGCGTATTTACTGTGTGCGTATTTACTGTGTGCGTATTTACTGTGTGCGTATTTACTGTGTGCGTATTTACTATGTGCGTATTTACTGTGTGCGTATTTACTGTGTGCGTATTTACTGTGTGCGTATTTACTGTGTGCGTATTTACTGTGTGCGTATTTACTGTGTGCGTATTTACTGTGTGCGTATTTACTGCGTGCGTATTTACTGCGTGCGTAATTACTGTGTGCGTATTTACTGTGTGCGTATTTACTGTGTGCGTATTTACTGTGTGCGTATTTACCGTGTGCGTATTTACTGTGTGCGTATTTACCGTGTGCGTATTTACCGTGTGCGTATTTACCGTGTGCGTATTTACCGTGTGCGTATTTACCGTGTGCGTATTTACCGTGTGCGTATTTACAGTGTGCGTGTTTACTGTGTGCGTATTTACCGTGTGCGGATTTACCGTGTGCGTATTTACCGTGTGCGTATTTACCGTGTGCATATTTACCGTGTGCGTATTTACCGTGTGCGTATTTACCGTGTGCGTATTTACCGTGTGCGTATTTACCGTGTGCGTATTAACCGTGTGCGTATTTACCGTGTGCGTATTTACCGTGTGCGTATTTACTGTGTGCGTATTTACTGTGTGCGTAATTACTGTGTGCGTATTTACTGTGTGCGTAATTACTGTGTGCGTAATTACTGTGTGCGTATTTACTGTGTGCGTAATTACTGTGTGCGTATTTACTGTGTGCGTATTTACTGTGTGCGTATTTACTGTGTGCGTATTTACTGTGTGCGTATTTACTGTGTGCGTATTTACTGTGTGCGTATTTACTGTGTGCGTATTTATTGTGTGCGTATTTACCGTGTGCGTATTTACCGTGTGCGTATTTACCGTGTGCGTCTTTACCGTGTGCGTATTTACCGTGTGCGTACTTACCGTGTGCGTACTTACCGTGTGCGTACTTACCGTGTGCGTACTTAACGTGTGCGTACTTACCGTGTGCGTACTTACCGTGTGCGTATTTACCGTGTGCGTATTTACCGTGTGCGTATTTACCGTGTGCGTATTTACCGTGTGCGTATTTACCGTGTGCGTCTTTACCGTGTGCGTATTCACCGTGTGCGTATTTACCGTGTGCGTATTTACCTTGTGCGTATTTACCTTGTGCGTATTTACCGTGTGCGTAATTACCGTGTGCGTATTTACCGTGTGCGTATTTACCGTGTGCGTATTTACAGTGTGCGTATTTACTGTGTGCGTATTTACTGTGTGCGTATTTACTGTGTGCGTATTCACCGTGTGCGTATTTACCGTGTGCGTATTTACCGTGTGCGTATTTACTGTGTGCGTATTTACTGTGTGCGTATTTACTGTGTGCGTATTTACTGTGTGCGTATTTACTGTGTGCGTAATTACTGTGTGCGTACTTACTGTGTGCGTATTTACTGTGTGCGTATTTACTGTGTGCGTATTTACTGTGTGCATATTTACTGCGTGCGTATTTACTGCGTGCGTATTTACTGTGTGCGTATTTACTGTGTGCGTATTTACTGTGTCCGTATTTACTGTGTGCGTATTTACTGTGTGCGTATTTATTGTGTGAGTATTTACTGTGTGCGTATTTACTGTGTGCGTTTTTACTGTGTGCGTATTTACTGTGTGCGTATTTACTGTGTGCGTATTTACTGTGTGCGTATTTACTGTGTGCGTATTTACTGTGTGCGTATTTACTGTGTGCGTATTTACTGTGTGCGTATTTACTGTGTGCGTATTTACAGTGTGCGTGTTTACTGTGTGCGTATTTACCGTGTGCGTATTTACCGTGTGCGTATTTACCGCGTGCGTATTTACCGTGTGCATATTTACCGTGTGCGTATTTACCGTGTGCGTATTTACCGTGTGCGTATTTACCGTGTGCGTATTTACCGTGTGCGTATTAACCGTGTGCGTATTTACCGTGTGCGTATTTACCGTGTGCGTATTTACCGTGTGCGTATTTACTGTGTGCGTAATTACTGTGTGCGTATTTACTGTGTGCGTAATTACTGTGTGCGTAATTACTGTGTGCGTATTTACTGTGTGCGTAATTACTGTGTGCGTATTTACTGTGTGCGTATTTACTGTGTGCGTATTTACTGTGTGCGTATTTACTGTGTGCGTATTTACTGTGTGCGTATTTACTGTGTGCGTATTTACTGTGTGCGTATTTATTGTGTGCGTATTTACTGTGTGCGTATTTACCGTGTGCGTATTTACCGTGTGCGTCTTTACCGTGTGCGTATTTACCGTGTGCGTACTTACCGTGTGCGTACTTACCGTGTGCGTACTTACCGTGTGCGTGCTTAACGTGTGCGTACTTACCGTGTGCGTACTTACCGTGTGCGTATTTACCGTGTGCGTATTTACCGTGTGCGTATTTACCGTGTGCGTATTTACCGTGTGCGTATTTACCGTGTGCGTCTTTACCGTGTGCGTATTCACCGTGTGCGTATTTACCGTGTGCGTATTTACCTTGTGCGTATTTACCTTGTGCGTATTTACCGTGTGCGTAATTACCGTCTGCGTATTTACCGTGTGCGTATTTACCGTGTGCGTATTTACAGTGTGCGTATTTACTGTGTGCGTATTTACTGTGTGCGTATTTACTGTGTGCGTATTCACCGTGTGCGTATTTACCGTGTGCGTATTTACCGTGTGCGTATTTACTGTGTGCGTATTTACTGTGTGCGTATTTACTGTGTGCGTATTTACTGTGTGCGTATTTACTGTGTGCGTAATTACTGTGTGCGTACTTACTGTGTGCGTATTTACTGTGTGCGTATTTACTGTGTGCGTATTTACTGTGTGCGTATTTACTGTGTGCGAATTTACTGTGTGCGTATTTACTGTGTGCGTATTTACTGTGTGCGTATTTACTGTGTGCGTATTTACTGCGTGCGTATTTACTGCGTGCGTATTTACTGCGTGCGTATTTACTGCGTGCGTATTTACTGCGTGCGTATTTACTGCGTGCGTATTTACTGTGTCCGTATTTACTGTGTGCGTATTTACTGTGTGCGTATTTACTGTGTGCGTATTTACTGTGTGCGTATTTACTGTGTGCGTATTTACTGTGTGCGTATTTACTGTGTGCGTATTTACTGTGTGCGTATTTATTGTGTGAGTATTTACTGTGTGCGTATTTACTGTGTGCGTTTTTACTGTGTGCGTATTTACTGTGTGCGTATTTACTGTGTGCGTATTTACTGTGTGCGTATTTACTGTGTGCGTATTTACTGTGTGCGTATTTACTGTGTGCGTATTTACTGTGTGCGTATTTACTGTGTGCGTATTTACTTTGTGCGTATTTACTGTGTGCGTATTTACCGTGTGCGTATTTACCGTGTGCGTATTTACCGTGTGCGTATTTACCGTGTGCGTATTTACCGTATGCGTATTTACCGTGTGCGTATTTACCGTGTGCATATTTACCGTGTGCGTATTTACCGTGTGCGTATTTACCGTGTTCATATTTACCGTGTGCGTATTTACCGTGTGCATATTTACCGTGTGCATATTTACCGTGTGCGTATTTACCGTGTGCGTATTTACCGTGTGCGTATTTACCGTGTGCGTATTTACCGTGTGAGAATTTACCGTGTGCGTATTTACCGTGTGCGTATTTACCGTGTGCCTATTTACCGTGTGCCTATTTACCGTGTGCGTATTTACCGTGTGCGTATTTATCGTGTGCGTATTTACCTTGTGCGTATTTACCTTGTGCGTATTTACCGTGTGCGTATTTACCGTGTGCGTATTTACCGTGTGCGTATTTACCGTGTGCGTATTTACCGTGTGCGTATTTACCGTGTGCGTATTTACCGTGTGCGTATTTACCGTGTGCGTATTTACCGTGTACGTATTTACCGTGTGCGTATTTACCGTGTGCGTATTTACCGTGTGCGTATTTACCGTGTGCGTATTTACCGTGTGCGTATTTACCGTGTGCGTATTTACCGTGTGCGTATTTACCGTGTGCGTATTTACCGTGTGCGTATTTACCGTGTGCGTATTTACCGTGTGCGTATTTACCGTGTGCGTATTTACCGTGTGCGTATTTACCGTGTGCGTATTTACCGTGTGCGTATTTACCGTGTGCGTATTTACCGTGTGCGTATTTACTGTGTGCGTAATTACTGTGTGCGTATTTACTGTGTGCGTATTTACTGTGTGCGTAATTACTGTGTGCATATTTACTGTGTGCGTAATTACTGTGTGCGTATTTACTGTGTGCGTAATTACCGTGTGCGTATTTACCGTGTGCGTATTTACTGTGTGCGTATTTACTGTGTGCGTATTTACTGTGTGCGTTTTTACTGTGTGCGTATTTACTGTGTGCGTCTTTATTGTGTGCGTATTTACTGTGTGCGTATTTATTGTGTGCGTATTTACTGTGTGCGTATTTACCGTGTGCGTATTTACCGTGTGCGTATTTGCCGTGTGCGTATTTACCGTGTGCGTACTTACCGTGTGCGTACTTGCCGTGTGCGTACTTACCGTGTGCGTACTTACCGTGTGCGTACTTACCGTGTACGTACTTACCGTGTGCGTACTTACCGTGTGCGTATTTACCGTGTGCGTGTTTACCGTGTGCGTATTTACCGTGTGCGTATCTACCGTGTGCGTATTTACCGTATGCGTATTTACCGTGTGCGTATTTACCGTGTGAGTATTTACCGTGTGCGTACTTACCTTGTGCGTATTTACCTTGTGCGTATTTACCGTGTGCGTAATTACCGTCTGCGTATTTACCGTGTGCGTACTTACCGTGTGCGTTTTTACCGTGTGCGTATTTACCGTGTGCGTATTTACTGTGTGCGTATTTACTGTGTGCGTATTTACTGTGTGCGTATTTACTGTGTGCGTATTTACCGTGTGCGTATTTACCGTGTGCGTATTTACTGTGTGCGTATTTACTGTGTGCGTATTCACCGTGTGCGTATTTACCGTGTGCGTATTTACCTTGTGCGTATTTACCTTGTGCGTATTTACCGTGTGCGTAATTACCGTGTGCGTATTTACCGTGTGCGTATTTACCGTGTGCGTATTTACCGTGTGCGTATTTACCGTGTGCGTATTTACTGTGTGCGTATTTACTGTGTGCGTATTTACTGTGTGCGTATTTACTGTGTGCGTATTTACCTTGTGCGTATTTACCGTGTGCGTATTTACTGTGTGCGTATTTACTGTGTGCGTATTTACTGTGTGCGTATTTGCTGTGTGCGTATTTACTGTGTGCGTAATTACTGTGTGCGTATTTACTGTGTGCGTATTTACTGTGTGCGTATTTACTGTGTGCGTATTTACTGTGTGCGTATTTACTGTGTGCGTATTTACTGTGTGCGTATTTACTGTGTGCGTATTTACTGTGTGCGTATTTACTGTGTGCGTATTTACTGTGTGCGTATTTACTGTGTGCGTATTTACTGCGTGCGTATTTACTGCGTGCGTATTTACTGCGTGCGTAATTACTGTGTGCGTATTTACTGTGTGCGTATTTACTGTGTGCGTATTTACTGTGGGCGTATTTACTGTGTGCGTATTTACTGTGTGCGTATTTACTGTGTGCGTAGTTACTGTGTGCGTATTTACTGTGTGCGTATTTACTGTGTGCGTATTTATTGTGTGCGTATTTACTGTTTGCGTATTTACTGTGTGCGTATTTACTGTGTGCGTATTTACTGTGTGCGTATTTACTGTGTGCGTATTTACTGTGTGCGTATTTACTGTGTGCGTATTTACTGTGTGCGTTTTTACTGTGTGCGTATTTACTGTGTGCGTATTTACCGTGTGCGTATTTACCGTGTGCGTATTTACCGTGTGCGTATTTACCGTGTGCGTATTTACCGTGTGCGTATTTACCGTGTGCGTTTTTACCGTGTGCGTATTTACCGTGTGCGTATTTACCGTGTGCGTATTTACCGTGTGCGTATTTACCGTGTGCGTATTTACCGTGTGCGTATTTACCGTGTGCGTATTTACCGTGTGCGTATTTACCGTGTGCGTATTTACCGTGTGCGTATTTACCGTGTGCGTATTTACCGTGTGCGTATTTACCGTGTGCGTATTTACCGTGTGCGTATTTACCGTGTGCGTATTTACCGTGTGCCTATTTACCGTGTGCCTATTTACCGTGTGCCTATTTACCGTGTGCCTATTTACCGTGTGCGTATTTACCGTGTGCGTGTTTACCTTGTGCGTATTTACCTTGTGCGTATTTACCGTGTGCGTATTTACTGTGTGCGTATTTACTGTGTGCGTATTTACTGTGTGCGTATTTACTGTGTGCGTAGTTACTGTGTGCGTAGTTACTGTGTGCGTATTTACTGTGTGCGTATTTATTGTGTGCGTATATACTGTGTGCGTATTTACTGTTTGCGTATTTACTGTGTGCGTATTTACTGTGTGCGTATTTACTGTGTGCGTATTTACTGTGTGCGTATTTACTGTGTGCGTATTTACTGTGTGCGTCTTTACTGTGTGCGTATTTACCGTGTGCGTATTTACCGTGTGCGTATTTACCGTGTGCGTATTTACCGTGTGCGTATTTACCGTGTGCGTATTTACCGTGTGCGTATTTACCGTGTGCGTATTTACCGTGTGCGTATTTACCGTGTGCGTATTTACCGTGTGCGTATTTACCGTGTGCGTATTTACCGTGTGCGTATTTACCGTGTGCGTATTTACCGTGTGCGTATTTACCGTGTGCGTATTTACCGTGTGCGTATTTACCGTGTGCGTATTTACCGTGTGCGTATTTACCGTGTGCGTATTTACCGTGTGCGTATTTACCGTGTGCGTATTTACCGTGTGCGTATTTACCGTGTGCGTATTTACCGTGTGCCTATTTACCGTGTGCCTATTTACCGTGTGCCTAGTTACCGTGTGCCTATTTACCGTGTGCCTATTTACCGTGTGCGTATTTACCGTGTGCGTATTTACCGTGTGCGTGTTTACCTTGTGCGTATTTACCGTGTGCGTATTTACCGTGTGCGTATTTACCGTGTGCGTATTTACCGTGTGCGTATTTACCGTGTGCGTATTTACCGTGTGCGTATTTACCGTGTGCGTATTTACCGTGTGCGTATTTACCGTGTGCGTATTTACCGTGTGCGTATTTACCGTGTGCGTGTTTACCGTGTGCGTATTTACCCAGTGCGTATTTACCGTGTGCGTATTTACCGTGTGCGTATTTACCGTGTGCGTATTTACCGTGTGCGTATTTACCTTGTGCGTATTTACCTTGTGCGTATTTACCGTGTGCGTATTTACCGTGTGCGTATTTACCGTGTGCGTATTTACCGTGTGCGTATTTACCGTGTGCGTATTTACCGTGTGCGTATTTACCGTGTGCGTATTTACCGTGTGCGTAATTACCGTGTGCGTACTTACCGTGTGCGTACTTACCGTGTGCGTACTTACCGTGTGCGTATTTACCGTGTGCGTATTTACCGTGTGCGTGTTTACCGTGTGCGTGTTTACTGTGTGCGTATTTACCGTGTGCGTATTTACCGTGTGCGTACTTACCGTGTGCGTATTTACCTTGTGCGTATTTACCTTGTGCGTATTTACCGTGTGCGTATTTACCGTGTGCGTATTTACCGTGTGCGTATTTACCGTCTGCGTATTTACCGTGTGCGTATTTACCGTGTGCGTATTTACCGTGTGCGTATTTACCGTGTGCGTATTTACCGTGTGCGTATTTACTGTGTGCGTATTTACTGTGTGCGTATTTACTGTGTGCGTAATTACTGTGTGCGTATTTACTGTGTGCGTATTTACTGTGTGCGTATTTACTGTGTGCGTATTTACTGTGTGCGTATTTACTGTGTGCGTATTTACTGTGTGCGTGTTTACTGTGTGCGTATTTACTGTGTGCGTATTTACTGTGTGCGTATTTACTGTGTGCGTATTTACTGTGTGCGTATTTACTGTGTGCGTATTTACTGTGTGCGTATTTACTGTGTGCGTATTTACGTGTGCGTATTTACCGTGTGCGTATTTACCGTGTGCGTGTTTACCAAGTGCGTATTTACCGTGTGCGTATTTACCGTGTGCGTATTTACCGTGTGCGTATTTACCGTGTGCGTATTTACCGTGTGCGTATTTACCGTGTGCGTATTTACCGTGTGCGTATTTACCGTGTGCGTATTTACCGTGTGCGTATTTACCGTCTGCGTATTTACCGTCTGCGTATTTACCGTGTGCGTATTTACCGTATGCGTATTTACCGTGTGCGTATTTACCGTGTGCGTATTTACCGTGTGCGTATTTACCGTGTGCGTATTTACCGTGTGCGTATTTACCGTGTGCGTATTTACCGTGTGCGTATTTACCGTGTGCGTATTTACCGTGTGCGTATTTACCGTGTGCGTATTTACCGTGTGCGTATTTACCGTGTGCGTATTTACCGTGTGCGTATTTACCGTGTGCGTATTTACCGTGTGCGTATTTACCGTGTGCGTATTTACCGTGTGCGTATTTACCGTGTGCGTATTTACCGTGTGCGTATTTACCGTCTGCGTATTTACCGTGTGCGTATTTACCGTGTGCGTATTTACCGTGAGCGTATTTACCGTGTGCGTATTTACCGTGTGAGTATCTACCGTGTGCCTATTTACCGTGTGCGTATTTACCGTGTGCGTATTTACCGTGTGCGTATTTACCGTGTGCGTATTTACCGTGTGCGTATTCACCGTGTGCGTATTCACCGTGTGCGTATTTACCGTGTGCGTATTTACCGTGTGCGTATTTACCGTGTGCGTATTTACCGTGTGCGTATTTACCGTGTGCGTATTTACCGTGTGCGTATTTACCGTGTGCGTATTTACCATGTGCGTATTTACCGTGTGCGTATTTACCGTGTGCGTATTTACCGTGTGCGTATTTACCGTGTGCGTATTTACCGTGTGCGTATTTACCGTGTGCGTATTTACCGTGTGCGTATTTACAGTGTGCGTAATTACTGTGTGCGTATTTACCGTGTGCGTATTTACTGTGTGCGTATTTACCGTGTGCGTATTTACCGTGTGCGTATTTACTGTGTGCGTATTTACTGTGTGCGTATTTATTGTGTGCGTATTTACCGTGTGCGTATTTACCGTGTGCGTATTTACCGTGTGCGTATTTACCGTGTGCGTATTTACCGTGTGCGTATTTACAGTGTGCGTAATTACTGTGTGCGTATTTACCGTGTGCGTATTTACCGTGTGCGTATTTACTGTGTGCGTATTTACCGTGTGCGTATTTACTGTGTGCGTATTTACTGTGTGCGTATTTACTGTGTGCGTATTTACTGTGTGCGTATTTACTGTGTGCATATTTACTGTGTGCATATTTACTGTGTGCGTAAATACTGTGTGCGTGTTTACTGTGTGCGTATTTACTGTGTGCGTATTTACTGTGTGCGTATTTACTGTGTGCGTATTTACTGTGTGCGTATTTACTGTGTGCGTATTTACTGTGTGCGTATTTACTGTGTGCGTATTTACTGTGTGCGTAATTACTGTGTGCGTATTTACTGTGTGCGAATTTACTGTGTGCGTATTTACTGTGTGCGTATTTACTGTGTGCGTATTTACTGTGTGCGTATTTACTGTGTGCGTATTTACTGTGTGCGTATTTACTGTGTGCGTATTTACTGTGTGCGTATTTACTGTGTGCGTCTTTACTGTGTGCGTATTTACTGTGTGCGTATTTACTGTGTGCGTAATTACTGTGTGCGTATTTACTGTGTGCGTATTTACTGTGTGCGTATTTACTGTGTGCGTATTTACTGTGTGCGTATTTACCGTGAGCGTATTTATCGTGAGCGTATTGACCGTGTGCGTATTTACCGTGTGCGTATTTACCGTGTGCGTATTTACCGTGTGCGTATTTACCGTGTGCGTATTTACCGTGTGCGTATTTACCGTGTGCGTATTTACCGTGTGCGTATTTACCGTGTGCGTGTTTACCGTGTGCCTATTTACCATGTGCGTATTTACCGTGTGCGTATTTACCTTGTGCGTATTTACCGTGTGCGTATTTACCTTGTGCGTATTTACCGTGTGCGTATTTACCGTGTGCGTATTTACCGTGTGCGTATTTACCGTGTGCGTATTTACCGTGTGCGTATTTACCGTGTGCGTATTTACCGTGTGCGTATTTGCCGTGTGCGTATTTACCGTGTGTGTATTTACCGTGTGCGTATTTACCGTGTGCGTATTTACCGTGTGCGTATTTACCGTGTGCGTATTTACCGTGTGCGTATTTACCGTGTGCGTATTTACCGTGTGCGTATTTACCGTGTGCGTATTTACCGTGTGCGTATTTACCGTGTGCGTATTTACCGTGTGCGTGTTTACCGTGTGCGTATTTACCGTGCGCGTATTTACCGTGCGCGTATTTACCGTGCGCGTATTTACCGTGTGCGTATTTACCGTGTGCGTATTTACCGTATGCGTATTTACCGTGTGCGTATTTACCGTGTGCGTATTTACCGTGTGCGTATTTACCGTGTGCGTATTTACCGTGTGCGTATTTACCGTGTGCGTATTTACCGTGTGCGTATTTACCGTGTGCGTATTTACCGTGTGCGTATTTACCTTGTGCGTATTTACCGTGTGCGTATTTACCGTGTGCGTATTTACCGTGTGCGTATTTACCGTGTGCGTATTTACCGTGTGCGTATTTACCGTGTGCGTATTTACCGTGTGCGTATTTACCGTGTGCGTATTTACCGTGTGCGTATTTACCGTGTGCGTATTTACCGTGTGCGTATTTACCGCATGCTTATTTACCGCGTGCGTGTCTACCGCGTGCGTGTCTACCGTGTGCGTGATTACCGTGTGTGTATTTACCGTGTGCGTATTTACTGTGTGCGTATTTACTGTGTGCGTCTTTACTGTGTGCGTCTTTACTGTGTGCGTATTTACTGTGTGCGTATTTACTGTGTGCGTACTTACTGTGTGCGTACTTACTGTGTGCGTAATTACTGTGTGCGTATTTACCGTGTGCGTATTTACTGTGTGCGTATTTACTGTGTGCGTATTTACTGTGTGCGTATTTACTGTGTGCGTATTTACTGTGTGCGTATTTACTTTGTGCGTATTTACTGTGTGCGTATTTACTGTGTGCGTATTTACTGTGTGCGTATTTACTGTGTGCGTATTTACTGTGTGCGTATTTACTGTGTGCGTATTTACTGTGTGCGTATTTACTGTGTGCGTATTTACTGTGTGCGTATTTACTGTGTGCGTATTTACTGTGTGCGTATTTACTTTGTGCGTATTTACTGTGTGCGTATTTACTGTGTGCGTGTCTACCTCGTGCGTGTCTACCGTGTGCGTGATTACCGTGTGTGTATTTACCGTGTGCGTGATTACCGTGTGCGTATTTACTGTGTGCGTATTTACTGTGTGCGTCTTTACTGTGTGCGTCTTTACTGTGTGCGTATTTACTGTGTGCGTATTTACTGTGTGCGTATTTACTGTGTGCGTATTTACTGTGTGCGTATTTACTGTGTGCGTATTTACTGTGTGCGTATTTACTGTGTGCGTATTTACTGTGTGCGTATTTACTGTGTGCGTATTTACTGTGTGCGTATTTACTGTGTGCGTATTTACTGTGTGCGTTTTTACTGTGTGCGTATTTACTGTGTGCGTATTTACTGTGTGCGTATTTACTGTGTGCGTATTTACTGTGTGCGTATTTACTGTGTGCGTATTTACTGTGTGCGTATTTACTGTGTGCGTATTTACTGTGTGCGTATTTACTGTGTGCGTATTTACAGTGTGCGTATTTACAGTGTGCGTATTTACCGTGTGCGTATTTACCGTGTGCGTATTTACCGTGTGCGTATTTACCGTGTGCGTATTTACCGTGTGCGTATTTACCGTGTGCGTATTTACCGTGTGCGTATTTACCGTGTGCGTATTTACAGTGTGCGTATTTACCGTGTGCGTATTTACCGTGTGCGTATTTACCGTGTGCGTATTTACCCTGTGCGTATTTACCGTGTGCGTATTTACCGTGTGCGTATTTGACGTGTGCGTATTTACCGTGTGCGTATTTACCGTGTGCGTATTTACCGTGTGCGTATTTACCGTGTGCGTATTTACCGTGTGCGTATTTACCGTGTGCGTATTTATTGTGTGCGTATTTACCGTGTGCGTATTTACCGTGTGCGTATTTACCGTGTGCGTATTTACCGTGTGCGTAATTACCGTGTGCGTATTTACCGTGTGCGTATTTACCATGTGAGTATTTACCGTGTGCGTATTTACTGTGTGCGTCTTTACTGTGTGCGTCTTTACTGTGTGCGTATTAACTGTGTGCGTATTTACTGTGTGCGTACTTACTGTGTGCGTATTTACTGTGTGCGTATTTACTGTGTGCGTATTTACTGTGTGCGTATTTACTGTGTGCGTATTTACTGTGTGCGTATTTACCGTGTGCGTATTTACCGTCTGCGTATTTACCGTGTGCGTATTTACCGTGTGCGTATTTACCGTGTGCGTATTTACCGTGTGCGTATTTACCGTGTGCGTATTTACCGTGTGCGTATTTACCGTGTGCGTATTGTGGGAGATTTGTGTGACAGGTAGTGCTAACCCCCCCCCCAAACCCCCCCCCTTTTACACCCCTGGTGACCTTAGTCATAAATCATTATCCCCCCCCGAACTCTACCCCCCCACCCTCCGGAGATTCTCCGAATCCCCTGAAAAGTAGGTATTAGTTGTCCCCAAACCTTATTCCCCTATATATAGCAAAATTAGCTACCCCGAACTGACCCCGAACCTACCCCGACCCCGACCCGGGATCCAACTACATTTATTCAGATAGCCTGAGGTCTCCTGAACGCGATGCAGCAATCAGAATCCAAATCGGAGCGTTCCTTCTCCCAGAATCACAGGATAGGAAATGGTCTATCCTTATAAGGACTGGAAGGTTACCAGCTACCAAAAAGAGCGGCAATAAGTGCCCAGGGCAAAACACCATGTGCTTGCCACATGATTGGACTATTTATTGTTATGATTATGTATTATATGTTACCATTGGCAATTGCCTTGTATTCTGTATTATGATTTGTCATGCCTAATAAGGTAACGAAGTTGTACCTTTTTCTCTATAAATAGAGCTGCTGTGCCTTGGGCAGGCAGTTGTTGTAGAGTGATTACTGTATAAGTACCCTTTTGCTTGTGAACATAATAAAGTCTTTATTCTGATAAACACGTTTCTACTACGTTTGAGTCGAGGACTCGTGAGTTGCTAACGTCGTTGGAGATAGAGAGAAAGGAGTGGAAGAGAGAGAGGTAGAGAATCCGTTGTGTAGCTAATAGAAGAGGCAAATCTATTACATTGGTGGCAGCGGTGGGATAGCTAAAGAACAAGGACACAACGGATAGAGAGAAGGTAAGAAGTAAGAAGATATAGATAGAAAAGGTGAGAAGATAAGAGAGAGAAAGAAGAAAGAAAATAAGGCGAGAAAATAAAGCAGAAGAAATAGCTAGGAACTACACCAAGCCTGTTCACCCTGCTTACCGCCATCTTCCCCTCACCCCGAAGTTATACCAAACCCTGTATCACTCCCCTTCCCCCTACCCCGAAGTTATACCAAACCCTGTATCACTCCCCTTCCCCCTACCCCGAAGTTATATCAAACCCTGTATCACTCCCCTTCCCCCTACCCCAAAGTCATACCAGACCCTGTATCGCTCCCCTTCCCCCTACCCCGAAGTTATACCAAACCCTGTATCACTCCCCTTCCCCCTACCCCGAAGTTATACCAAACCCTGTATCACTCCCCTTCCCCCTACCCCGAAGTTATACCAAACCCTGTATCACTCCCCTTCCCCCTACCCCGAAGTTATATCAAACCCTGTATCACTCCCCTTCCCCCTACCCCGAAGTCATACCAAACCCTGTATCACTCCCCTTCCCCCTTACCCCGAAGTTACCTTGACCCTGTATACTGCCATTCCCTCTCTACCCCGAAGCTACCCCGATTCGGGATCCACCCAACCCCGAAGCTACCCCGATTCGGGATCCACGGAATACTGATTTCTGTTACAAGCAATCGTTTTATACCCCCTAACTCGCCAATTAACAATGGCCACTCAGAGAGCAAGAAGCGCTGGCCGAAATCCCGTTGTAGTTCAACCAACGGTAGCCTTGGATGAGTTGACAGATGCCCTGCAAAGATTGGTACAACCCCCCCAAAGACACAACCCAACCCCCTTCAAACCCCCCAAATATGATGGCACGGCCGATGTGGAATATTTCATCACTCGATTTACTGAAGTAGCCGATGCAAATGATTGGGGCCAAGCTACTGCCCTACTACACTTACGAGAGGCACTGAGAGACGACGCCCTTGAGTGTGGCCGCCCTCCCCATGTAGAAGGTATCTTTGCTGCCCTACGTGCACGGTTTGGACTTACCCCCAAAGAGGCCCAAGCCCAGTTGATTACCCTGCGTCGTTCCCCCAAAACATCGTTGCAACAACACGCTAATGAAGTTGAGAAACTGGTCCGTGTTGCTTATGATGACCTGCCCCCCCGAAGAGTTGACCGAATGGTACTGGAAACCTTTGCTAGCACAATAGGCAATGCGTACCTTCAACGACATTTATTAGCCGTGCAACCCCACACTGTTGAGGAAGCAGTCAGAGCAGGCAGTGAATTTCTCCAAATCAAGACAGGATTTGAAGACAAACCTTCCCGAGTCAGAGTAGTGGAGGAGGAAGACGACATGTTAGAACCACCCAGTGACAGAACCCCAGCCAACCCCCTGCTCAGTCAAGTCCACCAGACAGCTACCCCGTCCCCAGACATCCTTGCTGTTCTGATGCAAAACATGCAGTTGCTCACCGACGCCATCAAGCTCCAGTCGGAAGAACTCCAGAGACTGAAGCAGCAACGAACCCAACAACTGGCCGTCCCCCACCCCTCCTACCCCCCCGTCACACCTAACCCCCCTCAGTGTTGGGGGTGTGGCGCCATTGGTCACTTACAGAGGAGTTGTCCTACTAAACCCTGGCCGTCTCCTACCCCCCTTCCTAACCAACCGTCAAAAAACGGGCGCCGCCCGCAGTAGGGAGACCGGTTCCTAACTGCCCCCGGGCCCCTCGGAATTATAGGAAGGCAATAGAAAGGCTAGAGCGACATAACCCTGTGACTCAGGTCCCCCCTCCCCGTCCAGAGAGACGGTATCCTGTGCCAACCCCAGAGCCCTGGCAGCTACCTACTGCCAACCGGTATGCGCCATTACAAGAGCTGGATGATACAGACTACTACCCGTCTGCCCCGCCTGTCTGGGATAACAACCAAGCATATCACCCCCCGGCCCCCCTGTGTGCTGACCTTCCCCGCCCGTCTCGTCAGCAACACCCCGTTAGTCATGGACACAAATTATATTACCCGTCTGAACCAGCTCAATCTCTGAGCCGAGGGATTCACCCCAAAAGCCCCCCTGTTCCCCCAACCCAAATACGCCCCTCCCGCCCTCGGGAGAGACAACCCCCTACCCCCCGACCATCAGCCGTCAGACCCACTGACGTTCTTTACTCCCCGCCAGAACGCCCCTACAGGGCAAGTTATTTCTTGCCCGGTCGAATTGAAGGCAAGCCGGTGTCTATACTCATTGATACCGGATGTACCACCAATTTGCTATCACAGCACCTGTTTAACCGGCTGTCTCCTACCACCCGGGATGCCCTTCAAGAGAGCGACACCCACGGCATTTTGGCGGACGGATCCCTTATTCCCTTCTTTGGTACCCTACATCTGCCCCTTCGACTGCGAGACATAAAGACGGATGCTACATTCGTAGTCGGACAGATTAACGAAGACGCCATCTTAGGCATGCCCTTTCTTACTGCCCACCAGTGTCACATGAAATTTGATCGTTCGGTCATTGAAATAGATGGCCAAGAACTTCCATGCACTGACCAACAGGGACGAATGCTCTCCACCTCTGTCCAAGTCATAAGAGACACTCACATCCCCCCGAATACCGAGGCTACGGTGCTTTGTAAAGTTACCAACCCCTCACACCTCCCCCTCGGTATAGTAGAAGGTACCCCGGACTCCCCGCCCCTTGCCGCCAGTCTCAACTCCCCTGATACCAAACACCACCTGCTCGTTAGATGCCTTAACCCCACTAGTCAGCCGTTACATTTGAAAGCGGGAAAGACTATAGGCCGGTACACAGGTGTACAGGCCAGTGACATAGAGTTGCCATTGACGGAGAAACCCCCTACTTCTATTCCCCCCACTTTCCTTCCCTCTCCCGTCCCCGAGCACTTGCAGGCACTATATACCCAAGCCCTGGACAACTGCCACACTCCCAGTGAAGCTTTCCAACTGGCCCAGCTCTTACACTCCTACGAGGAGGTGTTCAGTAGAGGAGATCACGACATGGGTCGTACCGACCTTGTGGCACATAGCATCCCCCTGAAGCCCGGAGCCCAGCCTATAAGACAACACCCCCACAGATTAGGACCCCACAAGGAGCGAGAAGCCGAGGAGCAGGTGTCCAAACTGCTAGAGAGAGGGTTGATCGAACCCAGCAATGGTGCCAGGAGTTCTCCCGTGGTACTCGTCAAAAAGAAAGACGGATCGTGGAGGTTTTGCATAGACTATAGGCGGTTGAATGCAGTGACCCAACAAGACGCCTACCCTCTGCCCCGTATAGATGAGAGCCTGGACGCTTTGTCGGGTAGCCGCTACTTCAGCACCCTAGACCTAGTGAGCGGATACTGGCAGGTCCCCCTGGACGCGGATGCTAGCGACAAATCCGCTTTCTCCACCCGTTCCGGCCTGTATAAATGGAAAGTCCTCCCCTTCGGATTAACTTCCGCACCCGCCACTTTCCAGAGACTCATGGAGAGGGTGCTACACGGCCTTCACTGGAAGTCACTCCTCCTGTACTTAGATGACATCATCGTCATAGGCCCCGATTTCCCCACCCATCTCCACCGACTGTCCGAAGTGCTCCAGCGTCTCCAAGCGGCTGGTCTAAAACTAAAGCCCAGCAAGTGTGAGTTGCTCCAATCTCAAGTCCGCTACCTAGGCCACGTTGTTAGCGAGCGAGGTGTCTCCACTGATCCAGAAAAGATCGCTGCAGTACGTGATTGGCCCCCCCCTACTTGTCTTAAAGAACTACAAGCGTTCCTAGGAACTGTAGGTTATTACCGCCAGTACCTCCCACGGTTCTCTACCGTAGCCAAGCCCCTGACCAGACTCACTTGTAAAGATACCCCCTGGGAGTGGGCCCAACCTCAGGCAGAAGCGTTTGTGTTGCTCAAAGCAGGACTGGTCTCCGCCCCCATTCTAGGCTACCCCGATGCCAACAGTCCCTATATCCTAGACACCGACGCCAGTGACGACGGTGTCGGCGCCGTCCTGTCCCAGATCCAGAACAATGAAGAACGGGTGATAGCGTACTACAGTAAAACGCTGAGCCCCCCAGAGCGAAACTACTGTGTCACTCGCAAGGAGTTGTTAGCCGTAGTTAAGGCGGTGAAACATTTCAAGCCCTATCTCTACGGACAAACCTTTAGAGTCCGTACCGACCATGCCTCCCTCATGTGGCTCTGCAAGCGAAAGGAACCTTCAAGCCAAGTAGCCAGATGGCTGGAAGCCCTCTCAGAGTTTAAGTTCACCATAGAACACCGCAGTGGACATTTGCACGGGAACGCAGACGGACTGAGTAGGCGTTGCCCCTCTGATTGTAAACAGTGTACTCACATTGAGAATAGAGATGGTGGCCCCACCAAAGACGAGGTGATACAGACCTTCCCAAACCCCTCCCCTACCCCCCTTTCCCAGCCCTTGTCTACTCCCTCCCCTCCCTCAGACCCCCGGGTAGTTGCCATTGCCCGTCCACGTCCACCACCCCCTGATACAGATCTGATGGAAGCTCAAAAGACCGGCCGTCACCCCGTAGCTGTCGTGTATGAAGCTATCCAAAATAATACCCCCGTAGACCCCCAACAGCTTGAGCTCGGCAGCAATGAGTTGCGCCAATTGGAGAAGAGGAGACATTCCATGCAAATCCGCCCGGATGGTGTACTGGAGATACACCATGCCGGCCAAACCCGGTCTCACTGGTGCGCCGTGTGCCCCCCCAGTCTGCGTGGAAAAGTCGTGTGGGAGACCCACGTCATGGCCCACCAAGGTATTCAACGAACACTCAAGAGGTTGAATCTCACCTGGTACTGGCCCGGCATGACAGCCGATGTACGGCGAGCGGTCAATAGCTGTGAGACGTGCCAACGTGCTAAACATGGGGGGACCAAACCCAACCCCGCACGACAACGCATGTATGCCGGCCGGCCTTGGCAAAAACTAGCGGTAGATCTAGTTGGTCCCCTTCCTGAGACCCAGTGTGGTAACAAGTGGATTTTGGTCTTAACGGATCATTTTACCCGCTGGCAGGACGCCCTCCCCCTCCCAGACGCTACAGCCCCAGTAGTGGCCACCGCCCTAGACGAGCATGTGTTTAGCTATTTCGGTTTACCCGAACAAATGCATACCGATCAGGGAGCCCAATTTGAGTCCAGCCTGATGCGGGAACTCTGTACCATTTGGAGGGTGGCCAAAACCCGCACTACCCCCTATCACCCTCAGGCCAATGGAGTTGTGGAGCGGAATAATAGAGTCCTCGGAGACGCCTTACGTTCTCTCCTCCTGAAGAGACGCCCTGAAGAATGGGACCTGGTCCTCCCCCAAATCATGAGAGCTTTTCGCGCTACCCCCCACTCTACTACTGGTGAAACGCCCAACTTCCTTATGATGGGTAGAGAGTTGCGCCTCCCTGACCAACTGACCTACCACCCCCCTTTGCTAGAGTGCGTACCAGTGCACGAATATGCCCGAGCCCTGCAAGAGAGACTAGAGGATGTCCATGAGGCACTGAGAATGGAACAAAAGCAGACTAGGGGAGACGACGGAGAGGAGCCATCGTTATTCCGACCAGGAGATGAAGTCTGGCTAGAGAACAAGAGGCGAAGGAAAGGAGAAAGCCCCAAACTCCAACCCAAGTTCGTTGGACCCTACATCATCGAGGAGGCCTACAGCAACCACACCTACTTAATCGACCGACATGGACAACGTTCGGTACAAAATGGTAGCCGCCTCAAACCCTATAAAGCTTGCCTTGAGCCCTACGGCCAAGCCCCAGCAGCCATGGAGCCAGCTCGCCGCCCCAACATGCGTGGTGCAGCCCCCCGCAGGAGAAGAAGTCCCCCCCCTCCCCTTCAAGACACTCCCCTACCCCTCCTAGAGCTTCCGATCCCACCACGTTTTCTCCCAGCATTGCCATCCCCCCCACTTCCCCTACTAGAAGAACGTACACCCCCTCGCCTACAGCAACCCTTACCAGAGACCCCCCTCAACACCCCCAGCGAGTTTCGTACAAATCGGCCAAGAACTGGCCGAAATAGGAACCAGACCCCGAATGTGGGAGTTGCCCCCCCACCAGTCACCCCACCCCCTGTCATAGCCCCTGCACCTACTGGTCGCCCTAGGCGTAACGTGGGACCACCCCAACGCTATGGAGAGCCCTGGTGCCATCAAGTAGCTAGAGAGCAGGAGCAATTGTTCGAACAACAATATCAGGAGAAGATGAGACTGATAGCCGAATTAACGGCCTTCACCACTAAGACTGAGGACCCCACACCCCCGTGCCTCAACTTAAAAGAATTGCCAAGACCTGCTCTACCTACTCCGAACAGCTTAACACCCACGTTCGAAACCCCGTGGCTACAGAGCCCCCCTGAAACACCCCCTCCTTTCCCCACTGCTATGAGTAACCACTCCCAAGAAGTGGAACGGGATGATGTGGAGTCAGACGGTCAAGAAAGTGCAGCTCCTCTGCAATCTAAATCCACTACCGAGCAACCCGCTTACTTGCTGCAGCTGCTGGTTCACCACCTACAGACAATGACGGCCCGCAACGACAAACTTTCCTTACAACTAGAGCCAGAGGATAAGGATTTACTCCTCGAGGCCGGCTTAGTTGCGTGTCAACCTCGCCCCAGTAACCAAGAAGAGGTGCTGTTGCCTACCAACCCCCCCGTAGAAGTCGCTACTAGCAGCCAAGATAATGAGTTAACTGCTCACCATAACTGGGTTTTGGAACCTTCTACTGCTTGCGATCCCCTGGCCCTAACCCCAAACGAATCGTCACCCCCCTTACTCACCCTAGACGAGTTTCCCCCTCTTCCCCTACCCCCCAACCACTTACTAACAACCAACACTATCCCCAGCTTGACACCCCCTCCCCAGCGCAGCTACAGTCAATGTATCAAAGACCCCCCCAAGCCACTCCAAACCTCAGAGAGTGACTCCGAATCTACCATGGCTCGGAATAGGTGGACCACCCTGAAAAAGGTCATCCCGGGCAACCCATCTTTGTCTCCCCAGTCGCCGCCCAAAAATGAGAGAGAAAACGAGTAAGAGACAACTCTTCCATCCTCCCACACCCCTCAGTTATTCTTGTTTATATATATATTTTAATTAGAGACTTCGTCGCTAATGAAGCGGAGTATGTGGGAGATTTGTGTGACAGGTAGTGCTAACCCCCCCCCAAACCCCCCCCCTTTTACACCCCTGGTGACCTTAGTCATAAATCATTATCCCCCCCCGAACTCTACCCCCCCACCCTCCGGAGATTCTCCGAATCCCCTGAAAAGTAGGTATTAGTTGTCCCCAAACCTTATTCCCCTATATATAGCAAAATTAGCTACCCCGAACTGACCCCGAACCTACCCCGACCCCGACCCGGGATCCAACTACATTTATTCAGATAGCCTGAGGTCTCCTGAACGCGATGCAGCAATCAGAATCCAAATCGGAGCGTTCCTTCTCCCAGAATCACAGGATAGGAAATGGTCTATCCTTATAAGGACTGGAAGGTTACCAGCTACCAAAAAGAGCGGCAATAAGTGCCCAGGGCAAAACACCATGTGCTTGCCACATGATTGGACTATTTATTGTTATGATTATGTATTATATGTTACCATTGGCAATTGCCTTGTATTCTGTATTATGATTTGTCATGCCTAATAAGGTAACGAAGTTGTACCTTTTTCTCTATAAATAGAGCTGCTGTGCCTTGGGCAGGCAGTTGTTGTAGAGTGATTACTGTATAAGTACCCTTTTGCTTGTGAACATAATAAAGTCTTTATTCTGATAAACACGTTTCTACTACGTTTGAGTCGAGGACTCGTGAGTTGCTAACGTCGTTGGAGATAGAGAGAAAGGAGTGGAAGAGAGAGAGGTAGAGAATCCGTTGTGTAGCTAATAGAAGAGGCAAATCTATTACAGTATTTACCGTGTGCGTATTTACCGTGTGCGTATTTACCGTGTGCGTATTTACCGTGTGCTTATTTACCGTGTGCGTATTTACCGTGTGCGTATTTACCGTGTGCAAATTTACCGTGTGCGTATTTACCGTGTGCGTATTTACCGTGTGCGTATTTACCGTGTGCGTATTTACCGTGTGCGTATTTACCGTGTGCGTATTTACCGTGTGCGTATTTACCGTGTGCGTATTTACCGTGTGCGTATTTACCGTGTGCGTATTTACCGTGTGCGTATTTACCGTGTGCGTATTTACCGTGTGCGTATTTACCGTGTGCGTATTTACCGTGTGCGTATTCACCGTGTGCGTAATTACCGTGTGCGTAATTACCGTGTGCGTATTTACTGTGTTCGTATTTACTGTGTGCGTATTTACTGTGTGCGTATTTACTGTGTGCGTATTTACTGTGTGCGTATTTACTGTGTGCGTATTTACTGTGTGCGTATTTACTGTGTGCGTATTTACTGTGTGCGTATTTACTGTGTGCGTATTTACTGTGTGCGTATTTACTGTGTGCGTATTTACTGTGTGCGTATTTACTGTGTGCGTATTTACTGTCTGCGTATGTACTGTGTGCGTATTTACTGTGTGCGTAATTACTGTGTGCGTATTTACTGTGTGCGTATTTACTGTGTGCGTATTTACTGTGTGCGTATTTACTGTGTGCGTATTTACTGTGTGCGTATTTACTGTGTGCGTATTTACTGTGTGCGTATTTACTGTGTGCGTATTTACTGTGTGCGTATTTACTGTGTGCGTCTTTACTGTGTGCGTAATTACTGTGTGCGTATTTACTGTGTGCGAATTTACTGTGTGCGAATTTATTGTGTGCGTATTTACTGTGTGCGTATTCACTGTGTGCGTATTTACTGTGTGCGTATTTACTGTGTGCGTATTTACTGTGTGCGTATTTACTGTGTGCGTATTTACTGTGTGCGTATTTTCTGTGTGCGTATTTACTGTGTGCGTATTTACTGTGTGCGTAATTACTGTGTGCGTATTTACTGTGTGCGTATTTACTGTGTGCGTATTTATTGTGTGCGTATTTACTGTGTGCGTATTTACTGTGTGCGTATTTACTGTGTGCGTATTTACTGTGTGCGTATTTACTGTGTGCGTATTTACTGTGTGCGTATTTACTGTGTGCGTATTTACTGTGTGCGTATTTACTGTGTGCGTATTTACCGGGTGCGTATTTACCGTGTGCGTATTTACCGTGTGCGTATTTACCGTGTGCGTATTTACCGTGTGCGTATTTACCGTGTGCGTATTTACCGTGTGCGTATTTACCGTGTGCGTACTTACCGTGTGCGTATTTACCTTGTGCGTATTTACCTTGTGCGTATTTACCGTGTGCGTATTTACCGTGTGCGTATTTACCGTGTGCGTATTTACCGTGTGCGTATTTACCGTGTGCGTATTTACCGTGGGCGTATTTACCGTGTGCTTATTTACTGAGTGCGTATTTACTGTGTGCGTATTTACTGTGTGCGTATTTACTGTGTGCGTATTTACTGTGTGCGTAATTACTGTGTGCGTATTTACTGTGTGCGTATTTACTGTGTGCGTATTTACTGTGTGCGTATTTACTGTGTGCGTATTTACCGTGCGCGTATTTACCGTGTGCGTATTTACCGTGTGCGTATTTACCGTGTGCGTATTTACCGTGTGCGTATTTACCGTGTGCGTATTTACCGTGTGCGTATTTACCGTGTGCGTATTTACCGTGTGCGTATTTACCGTGTGCGTATTTACCGTGTGCGTATTTACCGTGTGCGTATTTACCGTGTGCGTATTTACCGTGTGCGTATTTACCGTGTGCCTATTTACCGTGTGCGTATTTACCGTGTGCGTATTTACCTTGTGCGTATTTACCGTGTGCGTATTTACCTTGTGCGTATTTACCGTGTGCGTATTTACCGTGTGCGTATTTACCGTGTGCGTATTTACCGTGTGCGTATTTACCGTGTGCGTATTTACCGTGTGCGTATTTACCGTGTGCGTATTTACCGTGTGCGTATTTACCGTGTGCGTATTTACCGTGTGCGTATTTACCGTGTGCGTATTTACCTTGTGCGTATTTACCGTGTGCGTATTTACCGTGTGCGTATTTACCGTGTGCGTATTTACCGTGTGCGTATTTACCGTGAGCGTATTTACCGTGTGCGTATTTACCGTGTGCGTATTTACCGTGTGCGTATTTACCGTGTGCGTATTTACCGTGTGCGTATTTACCGTGTGCGTATTTACCGTGTGCGTATTTGCCGTGTGCGTATTTACCGTGTGCGTATTTACCGTGTGCGTATTTACCGTGTGCGTATTTACCGTGTGCGTATTTACCGTGTGCGTATTTACCGTGTGCGTGTTTACCGTGTGCGTATTTACCGTGTGCGTATTTACCGTGTGCGTATTTACCGTGTGCGTATTTACCGTGTGCGTTTTTACCGTGTGCGTATTTACCGTGTGCGTATTTACCGTGTGCGTAATTACCGTGTGCGTATTTACCGTGTGCGTATTTACCGTGTGCGTATTTACCGTGTGCGTATTTACCGTGTGCGTATTTACCGTGTGCGTATTTACCGTGTGCGTATTTACCGTGTGCGTATTTACCGTGTGCGTGTCTACCGCGTGCGTGTCTACCGTGTGTGTGATTACCGTGTGTGTCTTTACCGTGTGCGTATTTACCGTGTGCGTCTTTACCGTGTGCGTCTTTACCGTGTGCGTATTAACTGTGTGCGTATTTACTGTGTGCGTACTTACTGTGTGCGTATTTACTGTGTGCGTATTTACTGTGTGCGTATTTACTGTGTGCGTATTTACTGTGTGCGTATTTACCGTGTGCGTATTTACCGTGTGCGTATTTACCGTGTGCGTATTTACCGTGTGCGTATTTACCGTGTGCGTATTTACCGTGTGCGTATTTACCGTGTGCGTATTTACCGTGTGCGTATTTACCGTGTGCGTATTTACCGTGTGCGTATTTACCGTGTGCGTATTTACCGTGTGCGTATTTACCGTGTGCGTATTTACCGTGTGCGTATTTACCGTGTGCGTATTTACCGTGTGCGTATTTACCGTGTGCGTATTTACCGTGTGCGTATTTACCGTGTGCGTATTTACCGTGTGCTTATTTACTGAGTGCGTATTTACTGTGTGCGTATTTACTGTGTGCGTATTTACTGTGAGCGTATTTACTGTGTGCGTATTTACTGTGTGCGTATTTACTGTGTGCGTATTTACTGTGTGCGTAATTACTGTGTGCGTATTTACTGTGTGCGTATTTACTGTGTGCGTCTTTACTGTGTGCGTATTTACCGTGTGCGTATTTACCGTGTGCGTATTTACCGTGTGCGTATTTACTGTGTGCGCATTTACTGTGTGCGTATTTACCGTGTGTGTATTTACCGTGTGCGTATTTACCGTGTGCGTATTTACCGTGTGCGTATTTACCGTGTGCGTATTTACCGTGTGCGTATTTACCGTGTGCGTATTTACCGTGTGCGTATTTACCGTGTGCGTATTTACCGTGTGCGTATTTACCGTGTGCGTATTTACCGTGTGCGTATTTACCGTGTGCGTATTTACCGTGTGCCTATTTACCGTGTGCGTATTTACCGTGTGCGTATTTACCTTGTGCGTATTTACCGTGTGCGTATTTACCTTGTGCGTTTTTACCGTGTGCGTATTTACCGTGTGCGTATTTACCGTGTGCGTATTTACCGTGTGCGTATTTACCGTGTGCGTATTTACCGTGTGCGTATTTACCGTGTGCGTATTTACCGTGTGCGTGTTTACCGTGTGCGTATTTACCGTGTGCGTATTTACCGTGTGCGTATTTACCGTGTGCGTTTTTACCGTGTGCGTTTTTACCGTGTGCGTATTTACCGTGTGCGTAATTACCGTGTGCGTATTTACCGTGTGCGTATTTACCATGTGCGTATTTACCGTGTGCGTATTTACCGTGTGCGTCTTTACTGTGTGCGTCTTTACTGTGTGCGTATTAACTGTGTGCGTATTTACTGTGTGCGTACTTACTGTGTGCGTATTTACTGTGTGCGTATTTACTGTGTGCGTATTTACTGTGTGCATATTTACTGTGTGCGTATTTACTGTGTGCGTATTTACTGTGTGCGTATTTACTGTGTGCGTATTTACTGTGTGCGTATTTACTGTGTGCGTATTTACTGTGTGCGTATTTACTGTGTGCGTATTTACCGTGTGCGTATTTACCGTGTGCGTATTTACCGTGTGCGTATTTACCGTGTGCGTATTTACCGTGTGCGTATTTACCGTGTGCGTATTTACCGTGTGCGTATTTACCGTGTGCGTATTTACCGTGTGCGTATTTACCTTGTGCGTATTTACCTTGTGCGTATTTACCGTGTGGGTATTCACCGTGTGCGTATTCAGCGTGTGCGTGTTTACCGTGTGCGTATTTACCGTGTGCGTATTTACCGTGTGCGTATTTACCGTGTGCGTATTTACCGTGTGCGTATTTACCGTGTGCGTGTCTACCGCGTGCGTGTATTCCGTGTGCGTGATTACCGTGTGTGTATTTACCGTGTGCGTCTTTACTGTGTGCGTCTTTACTGTGTGCGTATTAACTGTTTGCGTATTTACTGTGTGCGTACTTACTGTGTGCGTATTTACTGTGTGCGTATTTACTGTGTGCGTATTTACTGTGTGCGTATTTACTGTGTGCGTATTTACTGTGTGCGTATTTACTGTGTGCGTATTTACCGTGTGCGTATTTACCGTGTGCGTATTTACCGTGTGCGTATTTACCGTGTGCGTATTTACCGTGTGCGTATTTACCGTGTGCGTATTTACCGTGTGCGTATTTACCGTGTGCGTATTTACCGTGTGCGTATTTACCGTGTGCGTATTTACCGTGTGCGTATTTACCGTGTGCGTATTTACCGTGTGCGTATTTACCGTGTGCGTATTTACCGTGTGCGTATTTACCGTGTGCGTATTTACCGTGTGCGTATTTACCGTGTGCGTATTTACTGTTTGCTTATTTACTGAGTGCGTATTTACTGTGTGCGTATTTACTGTGTGCGTATTTACTGTGAGCGTATTTACTGTGTGCGTATTTACTGTGTGCGTATTTACTGTGTGCGTATTTACTGTGTGCGTAATTACTGTGTGCGTATTTACTGTGTGCGTGTTTACTGTGTGCGTATTTACTGTGTGCGTATTTACTGTGTGCGTATTTACCGTGTGCGTATTTACTGTGTGCGTATTTACTGTGTGCGTTATTACTGTGTGCGTATTTACTGTGTGCGTATTTACCTTGTGCGTATTTACCGTGTGCGTATTTACCGTGTGCGTATTTACCGTGTGCGTATTTACCGTGTGCGTATTTACCGTGTGCGTATTTACCGTGTGCGTATTTACCGTGTGCGTATTTACCGTGTGCGTATTTACCGTGTGCGTAATTACCGTGTGCGTATTTACCGTGTGCCTATTTACCGTGTGCGTATTTACCGTGTGCGTATTTACCTTGTGCGTATTTACCGTGTGCGTATTTACCTTGTGCGTATTTACCGTGTGCGTATTTACCGTGTGCGTCTTTACCGTGTGCGTATTTACCGTGTGCGTATTTACCGTGTGCGTGTTTACCGTGTGCGTATTTACCGTGTGCGTATTTACCGTGTGCGTATTTACCGTGTGCGTATTTACCGTGTGCGTATTTACCGTGTGCGTATTTACCGTGTGCGTTTTTACCGTGTGCGTATTTACCGTGTGCGTATTTACCGTGTGCGTAATTACCGTGTGCGTATTTACCGTGTGCGTATTTACCATGTGCGTATTTACCGTGTGCGTATTTACCGTGTGCGTATTTACCGTGTGCGTATTTACCGTGTGCGTATTTATTGGTGCGTATTTACCGTGTGTGTGTCTACCGCGTGCGTGTCTACCGCGTGCGTGATTACCGTGTGTGTAATTACCGTGTGCGTATTTACCGTGTGCGTCTTTACTGTGTGCGTCTTTACTGTGTGCGTATTAACTGTGTGCGTACTTACTGTGTGCGTACTTACTGTGTGCGTATTTACTGTGTGCGTATTTACTGTGTGCGTATTTACTGTGTGCGTATTTACTGTGTGCGTATTTACTGTGTGCGTATTTACTGTGTGCGTATTTACTGTGTGCGTGTTTACTGTGTGCGTATTTACTGTGTGCGTATTTACCGTGTGCGTATTTACCGTGTGCGTATTTACCGTGTGCGTATTTACCGTGTGCGTATTTACCGTGTGCGTATTTACCGTGTGCGTATTTACCGTGTGCGTATTTACCGTGTGCGTATTTACCGTGTGCGTACTTACCGTGTGCGTATTTACCTTGTGCGTATTTACCTTGTGCGTATTTACCGTGTGCGTATTTACCGTGTGCGTATTTACCGTGTGCGTATTTACCGTGTGCGTATTTACCGTGTGCGTATTTACCGTGTGCGTATTTACCGTGGGCGTATTTACTGTGTGCTTATTTACTGAGTGCGTATTTACTGTGTGCGTATTTACTGTGTGCGTATTTACTGTGAGCGTATTTACTGTGTGCGTATTTACTGTGTGCGTATTTACTGTGTGCGTATTTACTGTGTGCGTAATTACTGTGTGCGTATTTACTGTGTGCGTATTTACTGTGTGCGTATTTACTGTGTGCGTATTTACTGTGTGCGTATTTACCGTGTGCGTATTTACTGTGTGCGTATTTACTGTGTGCGTATTTACCGTGTGCGTATTTACCGTGTGCGTATTTACCGTGTGCATATTTACCGTGTGCGTATTTACCGTGTGCGTATTTACCGTGTGCGTATTTACCGTGTGCGTATTTACCGTGTGCGTATTTACCGTGTGCGTATTTACCGTGTGCGTATTTACCGTGTGCGTATTTACCGTGTGCGTATTTACCGTGTGCGTATTTACCGTGTGCCTATTTACCGTGTGCGTATTTACCGTGTGCGTATTTACCTTGTGCGTATTTACCGTGTGCGTATTTACCTTGTGCGTATTTACCGTGTGCGTATTTACCGTGTGCGTATTTACCGTGTGCGTATTTACCGTGTGCGTAGTTACCGTGTGCGTATTTACCGTGTGCGTATTTACCGTGTGCGTATTTACCGTGTGCGTATTTACCGTGTGCGTATTTACCGTGTGCGTATTTACTGTGTGCGTATTTACCTTGTGCGTATTTACCGTGTGCGTATTTACCGCGTGCGTATTTACCGTGTGCGTATTTACCGTGAGCGTATTTACCGTGTGCGTATTTACCGTGTGCGTATTTACCGTGTGCGTATTTACCGTGTGCGTATTTACCGTGTGCGTATTTACCGTGTGCGTATTTACCGTGTGCGTATTTACCGTGTGCGTATTTACCGTGTGCGTATTTACCGTGTGCGTATTTACCGTGTGCGTCTTTACCGTGTGCGTATTTACCGTGTGCGTATTTACCGTGTGCGTATTTACCGTGTGCGTATTTACCGTGTGCGTATTTACCGTGTGCGTATTTACCGTGTGCGTATTTACCGTGTGCGTATTTACCGTGTGCGTTTTTACCGTGTGCGTATTTACCGTGTGCGTATTTACTGTGTGCGTAATTACCGTGTGCGTATTTACCGTGTGCGTATTTACCGTGTGCGTATTTACCGTGTGCGTATTTACCGTGTGCGTATTTACCGTGTGCGTATTTACCGTGTGCGTATTTACCGTGTGCGTATTTACCGTGTGCGTGTCTACCGCGTGCGTGTCTACCGTGTGCGTGATTACCGTGTGCGTGATTACCGTGTGTGTATTTACCGTGTGCGTATTTACCGTGTGCGTATTTACCGTGTGCGTATTTACCGTGTGCGTATTTACCGTGTGCGTATTTACTGTGTGCTTATTTACTGAGTGCGTATTTACTGTGTGCGTATTTACTGTGTGCGTATTTACTGTGAGCGTATTTACTGTGTGCGTATTTACTGTGTGCGTATTTACTGTGTGCGTATTTACTGTGTGCGTAATTACTGTGTGCGTATTTACTGTGTGCGTATTTACTGTGTGCGTCTTTACCGTGTGCGTCTTTACCGTGTCATATTTACCGTGTGCGTATTTACTGTGTGCATATTTACTGTGTGCGTATTTACTGTGTGCGTATTTACTGTGTGCGTATTTACCGTGTGCGTATTTACCGTGTGCGTATTTACCGTGTGCGTATTTACCGTGTGCGTATTTACAGTGTGCGTATTTACCGTGTGCGTATTTACCGTGTGCGTATTTACCGTGTGCGTATTTACCGTGTGCGTATTTACCGTGTGCGTATTTACCGTGTGCGTATTTACCGTGTGCGTATTTACCGTGTGCCTATTTACCGTGTGCGTATTTACCTTGTGCGTTTTTACCGTGTGCGTATTTACCGTGTGCGTCTTTACCGTGTGCGTATTTACCGTGTGCGTATTTACCGTGTGCGTATTTACCGTGTGCGTATTTACCGTGTGCGTATTTACCGTGTGCGTATTTACCGTGTGCGTATTTACCGTGTGCGTATTTACCGTGTGCGTATTTACCGTGTGCGTTTTTACCGTGTGCGTATTTACCGTGTGCGTATTTACCGTGTGCGTAATTACCGTGTGCGTATTTACCGTGTGCGTATTTACCATGTGCGTATTTACCGTGTGCGTATTTACTGTGTGCGTCTTTACTGTGTGCGTCTTTACTGTGTGCGTATTAACTGTGTGCGTATTTACTGTGTGCGTACTTACTGTGTGCGTATTTACTGTGTGCGTATTTACTGTGTGCGTATTTACTGTGTGCGTATTTACTGTGTGCGTATTTACTGTGTGCGTATTTACTGTGTGCGTATTTACTGTCTGCGTATTTACTGTGTGCGTATTTACTGTGTGCGTAATTACTGTGCGCGTATTTACTGTGCGCGTATTTACTGTGTGCGTATTTACTGTGTGCGTATTTACTGTGTGCGTATTTACTGTGTGCGTATTTACTGTGTGCGTATTTACTGTGTGCGTATTTACTGTGTGCGTATTTACTGTGTGCGTATTTACTGTGTGCGTATTTACTGTGTGCGTAATTACTGTGTGCGTATTTACTGTGTGCGAATTTACTGTGTGCGAATTTATTGTGTGCGTATTTACTGTGTGCGTATTTACTGTGTGCGTATTTACTGTGTGCGTATTTACTGTGTGCGTATTTACTGTGTGCGTATTTACTGTCTGCGTATTTACTGTGTGCGTATTTTCTGTGTGCGTATTTACTGTGTGCGTATTTACCGTGTGCGTAATTACTGTGTGCGTATTTACTGTGTGCGTATTTACTGTGTGCGTATTTATTGTGTGCGTATTTACTGTGTGCGTATTTACTGTGTGCGTATTTACTGTGTGCGTATTTACTGTGTGCGTATTTACTGTGTGCGTATTTACTGTGTGCGTGTTTACTGTGTGCGTATTTACTGTGTGCGTATTTACCGTGTGCGTATTTACCGTGTGCGTATTTACCGTGTGCGTATTTACCGTGTGCGTATTTACCGTGTGCGTATTTACCGTGTGCGTATTTACCGTGTGCGTATTTACCGTGTGCGTATTTACCGTGTGCGTACTTACCGTGTGCGTATTTACCTTGTGCGTATTTACCTTGTGCGTATTTACCGTGTGCGTATTTACCGTGTGCGTATTTACCGTGTGCGTATTTACCGTGTGCGTATTTACCGTGTGCGTATTTACCGTGTGCGTATTTACCGTGTGCGTATTTACCGTGGGCGTATTTACTGTGTGCTTATTTACTGAGTGCGTATTTACTGTGTGCGTATTTACTGTGTGCGTATTTACTGTGAGCGTATTTACTGTGTGCGTATTTACTGTGTGCGTATTTACTGTGTGCGTATTTACTGTGTGCGTAATTACTGTGTGCGTATTTACTGTGTGCGTATTTACTGTGTGCGTATTTACTGTGTGCGTATTTACTGTGTGCGTATTTACCGTGTGCGTATTTACTGTGTGCGTATTTACTGTGTGCGTATTTACCGTGTGCGTATTTACCGTGTGCGTATTTACCGTGTGCGTATTTACCGTGTGCATATTTACCGTGTGCGTATTTACCGTGTGCGTATTTACCGTGTGCGTATTTACCGTGTGCGTATTTACCGTGTGCGTATTTACCGTGTGCGTATTTACCGTGTGCGTATTTACCGTGTGCGTATTTACCGTGTGCGTATTTACCGTGTGCGTATTTACCGTGTGCCTATTTACCGTGTGCGTATCTACCGTGTGCGTATTTACCTTGTGCGTATTTACCGTGTGCGTATTTACCTTGTGCGTATTTACCGTGTGCGTATTTACCGTGTGCGTATTTACCGTGTGCGTATTTACCGTGTGCGTATTTACCGTGTGCGTATTTACCGTGTGCGTATTTACCGTGTGCGTATTTACCGTGTGCGTATTTACCGTGTGCGTATTTACCGTGTGCGTATTTACCGTGTGCGTATTTACCGTGTGCGTATTTACCGTGTGCGTATTTACCGTGTGCGTATTTACCGTGTGCGTATTTACCGTGTGCGTATTTACCGTGTGCGTATTTACCGTGTGCGTATTTACCGTGTGCGTATTTACCGTGTGCGTATTTACTGTTTGCTTATTTACTGAGTGCGTATTTACTGTGTGCGTATTTACTGTGTGCGTATTTACTGTGAGCGTATTTACTGTGTGCGTATTTACTGTGTGCGTATTTACTGTGTGCGTATTTACTGTGTGCGTAATTACTGTGTGCGTATTTACTGTGTGCGTGTTTACTGTGTGCGTATTTACTGTGTGCGTATTTACTGTGTGCGTATTTACCGTGTGCGTATTTACTGTGTGCGTATTTACTGTGTGCGTTATTACTGTGTGCGTATTTACTGTGTGCGTATTTACCTTGTGCGTATTTACCGTGTGCGTATTTACCGTGTGCGTATTTACCGTGTGCGTATTTACCGTGTGCGTATTTACCGTGTGCGTATTTACCGTGTGCGTATTTACCGTGTGCGTATTTACCGTGTGCGTATTTACCGTGTGCGTAATTACCGTGTGCGTATTTACCGTGTGCCTATTTACCGTGTGCGTATTTACCGTGTGCGTATTTACCTTGTGCGTATTTACCGTGTGCGTATTTACCTTGTGCGTATTTACCGTGTGCGTATTTACCGTGTGCGTCTTTACCGTGTGCGTATTTACCGTGTGCGTATTTACCGTGTGCGTGTTTACCGTGTGCGTATTTACCGTGTGCGTATTTACCGTGTGCGTATTTACCGTGTGCGTATTTACCGTGTGCGTATTTACCGTGTGCGTATTTACCGTGTGCGTTTTTACCGTGTGCGTATTTACCGTGTGCGTATTTACCGTGTGCGTAATTACCGTGTGCGTATTTACCGTGTGCGTATTTACCATGTGCGTATTTACCGTGTGCGTATTTACCGTGTGCGTATTTACCGTGTGCGTATTTACCGTGTGCGTATTTATTGGTGCGTATTTACCGTGTGTGTGTCTACCGCGTGCGTGTCTACCGCGTGCGTGATTACCGTGTGTGTAATTACCGTGTGCGTATTTACCGTGTGCGTCTTTACTGTGTGCGTCTTTACTGTGTGCGTATTAACTGTGTGCGTACTTACTGTGTGCGTACTTACTGTGTGCGTATTTACTGTGTGCGTATTTACTGTGTGCGTATTTACTGTGTGCGTATTTACTGTGTGCGTATTTACTGTGTGCGTATTTACTGTGTGCGTATTTACTGTGTGCGTGTTTACTGTGTGCGTATTTACTGTGTGCGTATTTACCGTGTGCGTATTTACCGTGTGCGTATTTACCGTGTGCGTATTTACCGTGTGCGTATTTACCGTGTGCGTATTTACCGTGTGCGTATTTACCGTGTGCGTATTTACCGTGTGCGTATTTACCGTGTGCGTACTTACCGTGTGCGTATTTACCTTGTGCGTATTTACCTTGTGCGTATTTACCGTGTGCGTATTTACCGTGTGCGTATTTACCGTGTGCGTATTTACCGTGTGCGTATTTACCGTGTGCGTATTTACCGTGTGCGTATTTACCGTGGGCGTATTTACTGTGTGCTTATTTACTGAGTGCGTATTTACTGTGTGCGTATTTACTGTGTGCGTATTTACTGTGAGCGTATTTACTGTGTGCGTATTTACTGTGTGCGTATTTACTGTGTGCGTATTTACTGTGTGCGTAATTACTGTGTGCGTATTTACTGTGTGCGTATTTACTGTGTGCGTATTTACTGTGTGCGTATTTACTGTGTGCGTATTTACCGTGTGCGTATTTACTGTGTGCGTATTTACTGTGTGCGTATTTACCGTGTGCGTATTTACCGTGTGCGTATTTACCGTGTGCATATTTACCGTGTGCGTATTTACCGTGTGCGTATTTACCGTGTGCGTATTTACCGTGTGCGTATTTACCGTGTGCGTATTTACCGTGTGCGTATTTACCGTGTGCGTATTTACCGTGTGCGTATTTACCGTGTGCGTATTTACCGTGTGCGTATTTACCGTGTGCCTATTTACCGTGTGCGTATTTACCGTGTGCGTATTTACCTTGTGCGTATTTACCGTGTGCGTATTTACCTTGTGCGTATTTACCGTGTGCGTATTTACCGTGTGCGTATTTACCGTGTGCGTATTTACCGTGTGCGTAGTTACCGTGTGCGTATTTACCGTGTGCGTATTTACCGTGTGCGTATTTACCGTGTGCGTATTTACCGTGTGCGTATTTACCGTGTGCGTATTTACTGTGTGCGTATTTACCTTGTGCGTATTTACCGTGTGCGTATTTACCGCGTGCGTATTTACCGTGTGCGTATTTACCGTGAGCGTATTTACCGTGTGCGTATTTACCGTGTGCGTATTTACCGTGTGCGTATTTACCGTGTGCGTATTTACCGTGTGCGTATTTACCGTGTGCGTATTTACCGTGTGCGTATTTACCGTGTGCGTATTTACCGTGTGCGTATTTACCGTGTGCGTATTTACCGTGTGCGTCTTTACCGTGTGCGTATTTACCGTGTGCGTATTTACCGTGTGCGTATTTACCGTGTGCGTATTTACCGTGTGCGTATTTACCGTGTGCGTATTTACCGTGTGCGTATTTACCGTGTGCGTATTTACCGTGTGCGTTTTTACCGTGTGCGTATTTACCGTGTGCGTATTTACTGTGTGCGTAATTACCGTGTGCGTATTTACCGTGTGCGTATTTACCGTGTGCGTATTTACCGTGTGCGTATTTACCGTGTGCGTATTTACCGTGTGCGTATTTACCGTGTGCGTATTTACCGTGTGCGTATTTACCGTGTGCGTGTCTACCGCGTGCGTGTCTACCGTGTGCGTGATTACCGTGTGCGTGATTACCGTGTGTGTATTTACCGTGTGCGTATTTACCGTGTGCGTATTTACCGTGTGCGTATTTACCGTGTGCGTATTTACCGTGTGCGTATTTACTGTGTGCTTATTTACTGAGTGCGTATTTACTGTGTGCGTATTTACTGTGTGCGTATTTACTGTGAGCGTATTTACTGTGTGCGTATTTACTGTGTGCGTATTTACTGTGTGCGTATTTACTGTGTGCGTAATTACTGTGTGCGTATTTACTGTGTGCGTATTTACTGTGTGCGTCTTTACCGTGTGCGTCTTTACCGTGTCATATTTACCGTGTGCGTATTTACTGTGTGCATATTTACTGTGTGCGTATTTACTGTGTGCGTATTTACTGTGTGCGTATTTACCGTGTGCGTATTTACCGTGTGCGTATTTACCGTGTGCGTATTTACCGTGTGCGTATTTACAGTGTGCGTATTTACCGTGTGCGTATTTACCGTGTGCGTATTTACCGTGTGCGTATTTACCGTGTGCGTATTTACCGTGTGCGTATTTACCGTGTGCGTATTTACCGTGTGCGTATTTACCGTGTGCCTATTTACCGTGTGCGTATTTACCTTGTGCGTTTTTACCGTGTGCGTATTTACCGTGTGCGTCTTTACCGTGTGCGTATTTACCGTGTGCGTATTTACCGTGTGCGTATTTACCGTGTGCGTATTTACCGTGTGCGTATTTACCGTGTGCGTATTTACCGTGTGCGTATTTACCGTGTGCGTATTTACCGTGTGCGTATTTACCGTGTGCGTTTTTACCGTGTGCGTATTTACCGTGTGCGTATTTACCGTGTGCGTAATTACCGTGTGCGTATTTACCGTGTGCGTATTTACCATGTGCGTATTTACCGTGTGCGTATTTACTGTGTGCGTCTTTACTGTGTGCGTCTTTACTGTGTGCGTATTAACTGTGTGCGTATTTACTGTGTGCGTACTTACTGTGTGCGTATTTACTGTGTGCGTATTTACTGTGTGCGTATTTACTGTGTGCGTATTTACTGTGTGCGTATTTACTGTGTGCGTATTTACTGTGTGCGTATTTACTGTCTGCGTATTTACTGTGTGCGTATTTACTGTGTGCGTAATTACTGTGCGCGTATTTACTGTGCGCGTATTTACTGTGTGCGTATTTACTGTGTGCGTATTTACTGTGTGCGTATTTACTGTGTGCGTATTTACTGTGTGCGTATTTACTGTGTGCGTATTTACTGTGTGCGTATTTACTGTGTGCGTATTTACTGTGTGCGTATTTACTGTGTGCGTAATTACTGTGTGCGTATTTACTGTGTGCGAATTTACTGTGTGCGAATTTATTGTGTGCGTATTTACTGTGTGCGTATTTACTGTGTGCGTATTTACTGTGTGCGTATTTACTGTGTGCGTATTTACTGTGTGCGTATTTACTGTCTGCGTATTTACTGTGTGCGTATTTTCTGTGTGCGTATTTACTGTGTGCGTATTTACCGTGTGCGTAATTACTGTGTGCGTATTTACTGTGTGCGTATTTACTGTGTGCGTATTTATTGTGTGCGTATTTACTGTGTGCGTATTTACTGTGTGCGTATTTACTGTGTGCGTATTTACTGTGTGCGTATTTACTGTGTGCGTATTTACTGTGTGCGTGTTTACTGTGTGCGTATTTACTGTGTGCGTATTTACCGTGTGCGTATTTACCGTGTGCGTATTTACCGTGTGCGTATTTACCGTGTGCGTATTTACCGTGTGCGTATTTACCGTGTGCGTATTTACCGTGTGCGTATTTACCGTGTGCGTATTTACCGTGTGCGTACTTACCGTGTGCGTATTTACCTTGTGCGTATTTACCTTGTGCGTATTTACCGTGTGCGTATTTACCGTGTGCGTATTTACCGTGTGCGTATTTACCGTGTGCGTATTTACCGTGTGCGTATTTACCGTGTGCGTATTTACCGTGTGCGTATTTACCGTGGGCGTATTTACTGTGTGCTTATTTACTGAGTGCGTATTTACTGTGTGCGTATTTACTGTGTGCGTATTTACTGTGAGCGTATTTACTGTGTGCGTATTTACTGTGTGCGTATTTACTGTGTGCGTATTTACTGTGTGCGTAATTACTGTGTGCGTATTTACTGTGTGCGTATTTACTGTGTGCGTATTTACTGTGTGCGTATTTACTGTGTGCGTATTTACCGTGTGCGTATTTACTGTGTGCGTATTTACTGTGTGCGTATTTACCGTGTGCGTATTTACCGTGTGCGTATTTACCGTGTGCGTATTTACCGTGTGCATATTTACCGTGTGCGTATTTACCGTGTGCGTATTTACCGTGTGCGTATTTACCGTGTGCGTATTTACCGTGTGCGTATTTACCGTGTGCGTATTTACCGTGTGCGTATTTACCGTGTGCGTATTTACCGTGTGCGTATTTACCGTGTGCGTATTTACCGTGTGCCTATTTACCGTGTGCGTATCTACCGTGTGCGTATTTACCTTGTGCGTATTTACCGTGTGCGTATTTACCTTGTGCGTATTTACCGTGTGCGTATTTACCGTGTGCGTATTTACCGTGTGCGTATTTACCGTGTGCGTATTTACCGTGTGCGTATTTACCGTGTGCGTATTTACCGTGTGCGTATTTACCGTGTGCGTATTTACCGTGTGCGTACTTACCGTGTGCGTAATTACCGTGTGCGTACTTACCGTGTGCGTATTTACCGTGTGCGTATTTACCGTGTGCATGTCTACCGCGTGCGTGTCTACCGCGTGCGTGATTACCGTGTGTGTATTTACCGTGTGCGTATTTACCGTGTGCGTCTTTACTGTGTGCGTCTTTACTGTGTGCGTATTAACTGTGTGCGTACTTACTGTGTGCGTACTTACTGTGTGCGTATTTACTGTGTGCGTATTTACTGTGTGCGTATTTACCGTGTGCGTATTTACCGTGTGCGTATTTACCGTGTGCGTATTTACCGTGTGCGTATTTACCGTGTGCGTATTTACCGTGTGCGTATTTACCGTGTGCGTATTTACCGTGTGCGTATTTACCGTGTGCGTATTTACCGTGTGCGTATTTACCGTGTGCGTATTTACCGTGTGCGTATTTACCGTGTGCGTATTTACCGTGTGCGTATTTACCGTGTGCGTATTTACCGTGTGCGTATTTACCGTGTGCGTATTTACCGTGTGCGTATTTACCGTGTGCGTATTTACCGTGTGCGTACTTACCGTGTGCGTACTTACCGTGTGCGTACTTACCGTGTGCGTACTTACCGTGTGCGTACTTACCGTGTGCGTACTTACCGTGTGCGTACTTACCGTGTGCGTACTTACCGTGTGCGTACTTACCGTGTGCGTATTTACCGTGTGCGTATTTACCGTGTGCGTATTTACCGTGTGCGTATTTACCTTGTGCGTATTTACCGTGTGCGTATTTACCGTGTGCGTATTTACCGTGTGCGTGTTTACCGTGTGCGTATTTACCGTGTGCGTATTTACCGTGTGCGTATTTACCGTGTGCGTATTTACCGTGTGCATATTTACCGTGTGCGTATTTACCGTGTGCGTATTTACCGTGTGCGTATTTACCGTGTGCGTATTTACCGTGTGCGTATTTACCGTGTGCGTTTTTACCGTGTGCGTATTTACCGTGTGCGTATTTACCGTGTGCGTATTTACCGTGTGCGTATTTACCGTGTGCGTATTTACCGTGTGCGTATATACCGTGTGCGTATTTACCGTGTGCGTGTTTACCGTGTGTGTATTTACCGTGTGCGTATTTACCGTGTGCGTATTTACCGTGTGCGTATTTACCGTGTGCGTATTTACCGTGTGCGTATTTACCGTGTGCGTATTTACCGTGTGCGTATTTACCGTGTGCGTATTTACCGTGTGCGTATTTACCGTGTGCGTATTTACCTTGTGCGTATTTACCGTGTGCGTATTTACCGTGTGCGTATTTACCGTGTGCGTATTTACCGTGAGCGTATTTACCGTGTGCGTCTTTACCGTGTGCGTATTTACCGTGTGCGTATTTACCGTGTGCGTATTTACCGGGTGCGTATTTACCGTGTGCGGACTTACCGTGTGCGTACTTACCGTGTGCGTATTTACCGTGTGCGTATTTACCGTGTGCCTATTTACCGTGTGCGTATTTACCGGGTGCGTATTTACCGTGTGCGGACTTACCGTGTGCGTATTTACCGTGTGCGTATTTACCGTGTGCGTATTTACCGTGTGCGTTTTTACCGTGTGCGTATTTACCGTGTGCGTATTTACCGTGTGCGTAATTACCGTGTGCGTATTTACCGTGTGCGTATTTACCATGTGCGTATTTACCGTGTGCGTATTTACTGTGTGCGTCTTTACTGTGTGCGTCTTTACTGTGTGCGTATTAACTGTGTGCGTATTTACTGTGTGCGTACTTACTGTGTGCGTATTTACTGTGTGCGTATTTACTGTGTGCGTATTTACTGTGTGCGTATTTACTGTGTGCGTATTTACTGTGTGCGTATTTACTGTGTGCGTATTTACTGTCTGCGTATTTACTGTGTGCGTATTTACTGTGTGCGTAATTACTGTGCGCGTATTTACTGTGCGCGTATTTACTGTGTGCGTATTTACTGTGTGCGTATTTACTGTGTGCGTATTTACTGTGTGCGTATTTACTGTGTGCGTATTTACTGTGTGCGTATTTACTGTGTGCGTATTTACTGTGTGCGTATTTACTGTGTGCGTATTTACTGTGTGCGTAATTACTGTGTGCGTATTTACTGTGTGCGAATTTACTGTGTGCGAATTTATTGTGTGCGTATTTACTGTGTGCGTATTTACTGTGTGCGTATTTACTGTGTGCGTATTTACTGTGTGCGTATTTACTGTGTGCGTATTTACTGTCTGCGTATTTACTGTGTGCGTATTTTCTGTGTGCGTATTTACTGTGTGCGTATTTACCGTGTGCGTAATTACTGTGTGCGTATTTACTGTGTGCGTATTTACTGTGTGCGTATTTATTGTGTGCGTATTTACTGTGTGCGTATTTACTGTGTGCGTATTTACTGTGTGCGTATTCACTGTGTGCGTATTTACTGTGTGCGTATTTACTGTGAGCGTGTTTACTGTGTGCGTATTTACTGTGTGCGTATTTACCGTGTGCGTATTTACCGTGTGCGTATTTACCGTGTGCGTATTTACCGTGTGCGTATTTACCGTGTGCGTATTTACCGTGTGCGTATTTACCGTGTGCGTATTTACCGTGTGCGTATTTACCGTGTGCGTCCTTACCGTGTGCGTATTTACCTTGTGCGTATTTACCTTGTGCGTATTTACCGTGTGCGTATTTACCGTGTGCGTATTTACCGTGTGCGTATTTACCGTGTGCGTATTTACCGTGTGCGTATTTACCGTGTGCGTATTTACCGTGTGCGTATTTACCGTGGGCGTATTTACTGTGTGCTTATTTACTGAGTGCGTATTTACTGTGTGCGTATTTACTGTGTGCGTATTTACTGTGAGCGTATTTACTGTGTGCGTATTTACTGTGTGCGTATTTACTGTGTGCGTATTTACTGTGTGCGTAATTACTGTGTGCGTATTTACTGTGTGCGTATTTACTGTGTGCGTATTTACTGTGTGCGTATTTACTGTGTGCGTATTTACCGTGTGCGTATTTACTGTGTGCGTATTTACTGTGTGCGTATTTACCGTGTGCGTATTTACCGTGTGCGTATTTACCGTGTGCGTATTTACCGTGTGCGTATTTACCGTGTGCGTATTTACCGTGTGCGTATTTACCGTGTGCGTATTTACCGTGTGCGTATTTACCGTGTGCGTATTTACCGTGTGCGTATTTACCGTGTGCGTATTTACCGTGTGCGTATTTACCGTGTGCGTATTTACCGTGTGCGTATTTACCGTGTGCCTATTTACCGTGTGCGTATCTACCGTGTGCGTATTTACCTTGTGCGTATTTACCGTGTGCGTATTTACCTTGTGCGTATTTACCGTGTGCGTATTTACCGTGTGCGTATTTACCGTGTGCGTATTTACCGTGTGCGTATTTACCGTGTGCGTATTTACCGTGTGCGTATTTACCGTGTGCGTATTTACCGTGTGCGTATTTACCGTGTGCGTACTTACCGTGTGCGTAATTACCGTGTGCGTACTTACCGTGTGCGTATTTACCGTGTGCGTATTTACCGTGTGCATGTCTACCGCGTGCGTGTCTACCGCGTGCGTGATTACCGTGTGTGTATTTACCGTGTGCGTATTTACCGTGTGCGTCTTTACTGTGTGCGTCTTTACTGTGTGCGTATTAACTGTGTGCGTACTTACTGTGTGCGTACTTACTGTGTGCGTATTTACTGTGTGCGTATTTACTGTGTGCGTATTTACTGTGTGCGTATTTACCGTGTGCGTATTTACCGTGTGCGTATTTACCGTGTGCGTATTTACCGTGTGCGTATTTACCGTGTGCGTATTTACCGTGTGCGTATTTACCGTGTGCGTATTTACCGTGTGCGTATTTACCGTGTGCGTATTTACCGTGTGCGTATTTACCGTGTGCGTATTTACCGTGTGCGTATTTACCGTGTGCGTATTTACCGTGTGCGTATTTACCGTGTGCGTATTTACCGTGTGCGTATTTACCGTGTGCGTATTTACCGTGTGCGTATTTACCGTGTGCGTACTTACCGTGTGCGTACTTACCGTGTGCGTACTTACCGTGTGCGTACTTACCGTGTGCGTACTTACCGTGTGCGTACTTACCGTGTGCGTACTTACCGTGTGCGTACTTACCGTGTGCGTACTTACCGTGTGCGTATTTACCGTGTGCGTATTTACCGTGTGCGTATTTACCGTGTGCGTATTTACCTTGTGCGTATTTACCGTGTGCGTATTTACCGTGCGTGTGCGTATTTACCGTGTGCGTGTTTACCGTGTGCGTATTTACCGTGTGCGTATTTACCGTGTGCGTATTTACCGTGTGCGTATTTACCGTGTGCGTATTTACCGTGTGCGTATTTACCGTGTGCGTATTTACCGTGTGCGTATTTACCGTGTGCGTATTTACCGTGTGCGTATTTACCGTGTGCGTTTTTACCGTGTGCGTATTTACCGTGTGCGTATTTACCGTGTGCGTATTTACCGTGTGCGTATTTACCGTGTGCGTATTTACCGTGTGCGTATATACCGTGTGCGTATTTACCGTGTGCGTGTTTACCGTGTGCGTATTTACCGTGTGCGTATTTACCGTGTGCGTATTTACCGTGTGCGTATTTACCGTGTGCGTATTTACCGTGTGCGTATTTACCGTGTGCGTATTTACCGTGTGCGTATTTACCGTGTGCGTATTTACCGTGTGCGTATTTACCGTGTGCGTATTTACCTTGTGCGTATTTACCGTGTGCGTATTTACCGTGTGCGTATTTACCGTGTGCGTATTTACCGTGAGCGTATTTACCGTGTGCGTCTTTACCGTGTGCGTATTTACCGTGTGCGTATTTACCGTGTGCGTATTTACCGGGTGCGTATTTACCGTGTGCGGACTTACCGTGTGCGTACTTACCGTGTGCGTATTTACCGTGTGCGTATTTACCGTGTGCCTATTTACCGTGTGCGTATTTACCGGGTGCGTATTTACCGTGTGCGGACTTACCGTGTGCGTACTTACCGTGTGCGTATTTACCGTGTGCGTATTTACCGTGTGCGTATTTACCGTGTGCGTATTTACCGTATGCGTATTTACCGTGTGCGTATTTACCGTATGCGTATTTTTCGTGTGCGTATTTACCGTGTGCGTATTTACCTTGTGCGTATTTACCTTGTGCGTATTTACCGTGTGCGTATTTACCTTGTGCGTATTTACCGTGTGCGTATTTACCGTGTGCGTATTTACCGTGTGCGTATTTACCGTGTGCTTATTTACCGTGTGCGTATTTACTGTGTGCTTATTTACCGTGTGCGTATTTACTGTGTGCGTATTTACTGTGTGCGTATTTACCGTGTGCGTATTTACTGTGAGCGTATTTACTGTGTGCGTATTTACTGTGTGCGTATTTACTCTGTGCGTAATTACTGTGTGCGTATTTACTGTGTGCGTATTTACTGTGTGCGTATTTACTGTGTGCGTATTTACTGTGTGCGTATTTACTGTGTGCGTATTTACTGTGTGCGTATTTACCGTGTGCGTATTTACCGTGTGCGTATTTACCGTGTGCGTATTTACCGTGTGCGTATTTACCGTGTGCGTATTTACCGTGTGCGTATTTACCGTGTGCGTATTTACCGTGTGCGTATTTACCGTGTGCGTATTTACCGTGTGCGTATTTACCGTGTGCGTATTTACCGTGTGCGTATTTACCGTGTGCGTATTTACCGTGTGCGTATTTACCGTGTGCGTATTTACCGTGTGCCTATTTACCGTGTGCGTATTTACCGTGTGCGTATTTACCTTGTGCGTATTTACCGTGTGCGTATTTACCTTGTGCATATTTACCGTGTGCGTATTTACCGTGTGCGTATTTACCGTGTGCGTATTTACCGTGTGCGGATTTACCGTGTGCGTATTTACCGTGTGCGGATTTACCGTGTGCGTATTTACCGTGTGCGTGTCTACCGCGTGCGTGTCTACCGTGTGCGTGATTACCGTGTGTGTATTTACCGTGTGCGTATTTACTGTGTGCGTATTTACTGTGTGCGTCTTTACTGTGTGCGTCTTTACTGTGTGCGTATTTACTGTGTGCGTATTTACTGTGTGCGTACTTACTGTGTGCGTATTAAGTGTGTGCGTATTTACTGTGTGCGTATTTACTGTGTGCGTATTTACTGTGTGCGTATTTACTGTGTGCGTATTTACTGTGTGCGTGTTTACTGTGTGCGTATTTACTGTGTGCGTATTTACTGTGTGCGTATTTACTGTGTGCGTATTTACCGTGCGCGTATTTACCGTGTGCGTATTCACCGTGTGCGTATTTACCGTGTGCGTATTTACCGTGTGCGTATTTGCCGTGTGCGTTTTTACCGTGTGCGTATATACCGTGTGCGTATTTATCGTGTGCGTATTTACCGTGTGCGTATTTACCGTGTGCGTATTTACCGTGTGCGTATTTACCGTGTGCGTATATACCGTGTGCGTATTTACCGTGTGCGTAGTTACCGTGTGCGTATATACCGTGTGCATATTTACCGTGTGCGTATTTACCGTGTGCGTATTTACCGTGTGCGTATTTACCGTGTGCGTATTTACCGTGTGCGTATTTACCGTGCGCGTATTTACCGTGCGCGTATTTACCGTGTGCGTATTTACCGTGTGCGTATTTACCGTGTGCGTATTTACCGTGTGCGTATTTACCGTGTGCGTATTTACCGTGTGCGTATTTACCGTGTGCGTATTTACTGTGAGCGTATTTACCGTGTGCGTATTTACTGTGTGCGTATTTACTCTGTGCGTAATTACTGTGTGCGTATTTACTGTGTGCGTATTTACTGTGTGCGTATTTACTGTGTGCGTATTTACTGTGTGCGTATTTACTGTGTGCGTATTTACTGTGTGCGTATTTACCGTGTGCGTATTTACCGTGTGCGTATTTACCGTGTGCGTATTTACCGTGTGCGTATTTACCGTGTGCGTATTTACCGTGTGCGTATTTACCGTGTGCGTATTTACCGTGTGCGTATTTACCGTGTGCGTATTTACCGTGTGCGTATTTACCGTGTGCCTATTTACCGTGTGCGTATTTACCGTGTGCGTATTTACCTTGTGCGTATTTACCGTGTGCGTATTTACCGTGTGCGTATTTACCTTGTGCATATTTACCGTGTGCGTATTTACCGTGTGCGTATTTACCGTGTGCGTATTTACCGTGTGCGTATTTACCGTGTGCGTATTTACCGTGTGCGTATTTACCGTGTGCGGATTTACCGTGTGCTTATTTACCGTGTGCGTATTTACCGTGTGCGTGTCTACCGCGTGCGTGTCTACCGTGTGCGTGATTACCGTGTGTGTATTTACCGTGTGCGTATTTACTGTGTGCGTATTTACTGTGTGCGTCTTTACTGTGTGCGTCTTTACTGTGTGCGTATTTACTGTGTGCGTATTTACTGTGTGCGTACTTACTGTGTGCGTATTTACTGTGTGCGTGTTTACTGTGTGCGTTTTTACTGTGTGCGTAATTACTGTGTGCGTATTTACTGTGTGCGTATTTACTGTGTGCGTATTTACTGTGAGCGTATTTACTGTGTGCGTATTTACTGTGTGCGTATTTACTGTGTGCGTAATTACTGTGTGCGTATTTACTGTGTGCGTATTTACTGTGTGCGTATTCACTGTGTGCCTATTTACTGTGTGCGTATTTACTGTGTGCGTATTTACTGTGTGCGTATTTACTGTGTGCGTATTTACTGTGTGCGTATTTACTGTGTGCGTATTTACTGTGTGCGTATTTACTGTGTGCGTATTTACTTTGTGCGTATTTACTGTGTGCGTATTTACTGTGTGCGTATTTACTGTGTGCGTATTTACTGTGTGCGTATTTACTGTTTGCGTATTTACTGTGTGCGTATTTACTGTGTGCGTATTTACTGTGTGCGTATTTACTGTGTGCGTATTTACTGTGTGCGTATTTACTGTGTGCGTGATTACTGTGTGCGTATTTACTGTGTGCGTATTTACTGTGTGCGTATTTACCGTGTGCGTATTTACCGTGAGCGTATTTACCGTGTGCGTATTTACCGTGTGCGTGTCTACCGCGTGCGTGTCTACCGTGTGCGTGATTACCGTGTGTGTATTTACCGTTTGCGTATTTACTGTGTGCGTATTTACTGTGTGCGTCTTTACTGTGTGCGTCTTTACTGTGTGCGTATTTACTGTGTGCGTACTTACTGTGTGCGTACTTACTGTGTGCGTACTTACTTTGTGCGTATTTACTGTGTGCGTATTTACTGTGTGCGTATTTACTGTGTCCGTATTTACTGTGTGCGTATTTACTGTGTGCGTATTTACTGTGTGCGTATTTACTGTGTGCGTATTTACTGTGTGCGTATTTACCGTGTGCGTGTCTACCGCGTGCGTGTCTACCGTGTGCGTGATTACCGTGTGTGTATTTACCGTATGCGTATTTACCGTGTGCGTATTTACTGTGTGCGTCTTTACTGTGTGCGTATTTACTGTGTGCGTATTTACTGTGTGCGTATTTACTGTGTGCGTATTTACTGTGTGCGTATTTACTGTGTGCGTATTTACTGTGTGCGTATTTACTGTGTGCGTATTTACTGTGTGCGTATTTACTGTGTGCGTATTTACTGTGTGCGTATTTACTGTGTGCGTATTTTCTGTGTGCGTATTTACTGTGTGCGTATTTACTGCGTGCTTATTTACTGTGTGCGTATTTACTGTGTGCGTATTTACTGTGTTGTATTTACTGTGTGCGTATTTACTGTGTGCGTATTTACTGTGTGCGTATTTACCGTGTGCGTATTTACCTTGTGCGTATTTACCGTGTGCGTATTTACCGTGTGCGTATTTACCGTGTGCGTATTTACCGTGTGCGTATTTACCGTGTGCGTATTTACCGTGTGCGTATTTACCGTGTGCGTATTTACCTTGTGCGTATTTACCTTGTGCGTATTTACCGTGTGCGTATTTACCGTGTGCGGATTTACCGTGTGCGTATTTACCGTGTGCGTATTTACCGTGTGCGTATTTACCGTGTGCGTATTTACCGTGTGCGTATTTACCGTGTGCTTATTTACTGTGTGCGTATTTACTGTGTGCGTATTTACTGTGTGCGTATTTACTGTGTGCGTATTTACTGTGAGCGTATTTACTGTGTGCGTATTTACTGTGTGCGTATTTACTGTGTGCGTAATTACTGTGTGCGTATTTACTGTGTGCGTATTTACTGTGTGCGTATTTACTGTGTGCGTATTTACTGTGTGGGTATTTACTGTGTGCGTATTTACTGTGTGCGTATTTACTGTGTGCGTACTTACTGTGTGCGTATTTACTGTGTGCGTATTTACTGTGTGCGTATTTACTGTGTGCGTATTTACTGTGTGCGTATTTACTGTGTGCGTATTTACTGTGTGCGTATTTACTGTGTGCGTATTTACTGTGTGCGTGTTTACTGTTTGCGTATTTACTGTGTGCGTATTTACTGTGTGCGTATTTACTGTGTGCGTATTTACTGTGTGCGTATTTACTGTGTGCGTATTTACTGTGTGCGTATTTACTGTGTGCGAGATTACTGTGTGCGTATTTACTGTGTGCGTATTTACTGTGTGCGTATTTACTGTGTGCGTATTTACTGTGAGCGTATTTACTGTGTGCGTATTTACTGTGTGCGTGTCTACCGCGTGCGTGTCTACCGTGTGCGTGTCTACCGTGTGTGTATTTCCCGTGTGCGTATTTACTGTGTGCGTATTTACTGTGTGCGTCTTTACTGTGTGCGTCTTCACTGTGTGCGTCTTTACTGTGTGCGTATTTACTGTGTGCGTACTTACTGTGTGCGTACTTACTGTGTGCGTATTTACTGTGTGCGTATTTACTGTGTCCGTATTTACTGTGTGCGTATTTACTGAGTGCGTATTTACTGTGTGCGTATTTACTGTGTGCGTATTTACTGTGTGCGTATTTACCGTGTGCGTGTTTACCGCGTGCGTGTCTACCGTGTGCGTGATTACCGTGTGTGTATTTACCGTTTGCGTATTTACCGTGTGCGTATTTACCGTGTGCGTATTTACTGTGTGCGTCTTTACTGTGTGCGTATTTACTGTGTGCGTATTTACTGTGTGCGTATTTACTGTGTGCGTATTTACTGTGTGCGTATTTACTGTGTGCGTATTTACTGTGTGCGTATTTACTGTGTGCGTATTTACTGTGTGCGTATTTACTGTGTGCGTATTTACTGTGTGCGTATTTACTGTGTGCGTATTTACTGTGTGCGTATTTACTGTGTGCGTATTTACTGTGTGCGTATTTACTGTGTGCGTATTTACTGTGTGCGTATTTACTGTGTGCGTATTTACTGTTTGCGTATTTACTGTGTGCGTATTTACTGTGTGCGTATTTACTGTGTGCGTATTTACTGTGTGCGTATTTACTGTGTGCGTGATTACTGTGTGCGTATTTACTGCGTGCGTATTTACTGTGTGCGTATTTACCGTGTGCGTATTTACCGTGAGCGTATTTACCGTGTGCGTATTTACCGTGTGCGTGTCTACCGCGTGCGTGTCTACCGTGTGCGTGATTACCGTGTGTGTATTTACCGTTTGCGTATTTACTGTGTGCGTATTTACTGTGTGCGTCTTTACTGTGTGCGTCTTTACTGTGTGCGTATTTACTGTGTGCGTACTTACTGTGTGCGTACTTACTGTGTGCGTACTTACCTTGTGCGTATTTACTGTGTGCGTATTTACTGTGTGCGTATTTACTGTGTCCGTATTTACTGTGTGCGTATTTACTGTGTGCGTATTTACTGTGTGCGTATTTACTGTGTGCGTATTTACTGTGTGCGTAGTTACCGTGTGCGTGTCTACCGAGTGCGTGTCTACCGTGTGCGTGATTACCGTGTGTGTCTTTACCGTATGCGTATTTACGGTGTGCGTATTTACTGTGTGCGTCTTTACTGTGTGCGTATTTACTGTGTAGTATTTACTGTGTGCGTATTTACTGTGTGCGTATTTACTGTGTGCGTATTTACTGTGTGCGTATTTACTGTGTGCGTATTTACTGTGTGCGTATTTTCTGTGTGCGTATTTACTGTGTGCGTATTTACTGTGTGCGTATTTACTGTGTGCGTATTTACTGTGTGCGTATTTACTGTGTGCGTATTTACTGTGTGCGTATTTACTGTCTGCGTATTTACTGTGTGCGTATTTACTGTGTGCGTATTTACCGTGTGCGTATTTACCGTGTGCGTATTTACCGTGTGCGTATTTACCGTGTGCGTATTTACCGTGTGCGTATTTACCGTGTGCGTATTTACCGTGTGCGTATTTACCGTGTGCGTATTTACCGTCTGCGTATTTACCGTCTGCGTATTTACCGTCTGCGTATTTACCGTCTGCGTATTTACCGTGTGCGTATTTACCCTGATCGTATTTACCGTGTGCGTGTTTACCGTGTGCGTATTTACCGTGTGCGTATTTACCGTGTGCGTATTTACCGTGTGCGTATTTACCGTGTGCGTATTTACCTTGTGCGTATTTACCGTGTGCGTATTTACCGTGTGCGTATTTACCGTGTGCGTATTTACCGTGTGCGTATTTACCGTGTGCGTACTTACCGTGTGCGTACTTACCGTGTGCGTACTTACCGTGTGCGTACTTACCGTGTGCGTATTTACCGTGTGCGTATTTACCGTGTGCGTATTTACCGTGTGCGTATTTACGGTGTACGTATTTACCGTGTGCGTATTTACCGTGTGCGTATTTACCGTGTGCGTATTTACCGTGTGCGTATTTACCTTGTGCGTATTTACCTTGTGCGTATTTACCGTGTGCGTATTTACCGTGTGCGTATTTACCGTGTGCGTATTTACCGTGTGCGTATTTACCGTGTGCGTATTTACCGTGTGCGTATTTACCGTGTGCGTATTTACTGTGTGCTTATTTACTGTGTGCGTATTTACTGTGTGCGTATTTACTGTGTGCGTATTTACTGTGTGCGTATTTACTGTGAGCGTATTTACTGTGTGCGTATTTACTGTGTGCGTGTTTACTGTGTGCGTAATTACTGTGTGCGTAATTACTGTGTGCGTATTTACTGTGTGCGTATTTACTGTGTGCGTATTTACTGTGTGCGTATTTACTGTGTGCGTATTTACTGTGTGCGTATTTACTGCGTGCGTATTTACTGTGTGCGTATTTACTGTGTGCGTATTTACTGTGTGCGTATTTACTGTGTGCGTATTTACTGTGTGCGTATTTACTGTGTGCGTATTTACTGTGTGCGTATTTACTGTGTGCGTATTTACTGTGTGCGTATTTACCGTTTGCGTATTTACCGTGTGCGTATTTACCGTGTGCGTATTTACCGTGTGCGTATTTACCGTGTGCGTATTTACCGTGTGCGTATTTACCGTGTGCGTATTTACCGTGTGCGTATTTACCGTGTGCGTATTTACCGTGTGCGTATTTACCGTGTGCGTACTTACCGTGTGCATACTTACCGTGTGCGTACTTACCGTGTGCGTATTTACCGTGTGCGTATTTACCGTGTGCGTATTTACCGTGTGCGTATATACCGTGTGCGTATTTACCGTGTGCGTATTTACCGTGTGCGTATTTACCGTGTGCGTATTTACCGTGTGCGTATTTACCTTGTGCGTATTTACCTTGTGCGTATTTACCGTGTGCGTATTTACCGTACGCGTATTTACCGTACGCGTATTTACCGTGTGCGTATTTACCGTGTGCGTATTTACCGTGTGCGTATTTACCGTGTGCGTATTTACTGTGTGCTTATTTACTGTGTGCGTATTTACTGTGTGCGTATTTACTGTGTGCGTATTTACTGTGTGCGTATTTACTGTGAGCGTATTTACTGTGTGCGTATTTACTGTGTGCGTATTTACTGTGTGCGTAATTACTGTGTGCGTATTTACTGTGTGCGTATTTACTGTGTGCGTATTTACTGTGTGCGTATTTACTGTGTGCGTATTTACTGTGTGCGTATTTACTGTGTGCGTACTTACTGTGTGCGTATTTACTGTGTGCGTATTTACTGTGTGCGTATTTACTGTGTGCGTATTTACTGTGTGCGTATTTACTGTGTGCGTATTTACTGTGTGCGTATTTACTGTGTGCGTATTTACTGTGTGCGTATTTACTGTGTGCGTGTTTACTGTTTGCGTATTTACTGTGTGCGTATTTACTGTGTGCGTATTGACTGTGTGCGTATTTACTGTGTGCGTATTTACTGTGTGCGTATTTACTGTGTGCGTATTTACTGTGTGCGTGATTACTGTGTGCGTATTTACTGTGTGCGTATTTACCGTGTGCGTATTTACCGTGTGCGTATTTACCGTGTGCGTATTTACCGTGTGCGTGTCTACCGTGTGCGTGTCTACCGTGTGCGTGTCTACCGTGTGTGTATTTCCCGTGTGCGTATTTACTGTGTGCGTATTTACTGTGTGCGTCTTTACTGTGTGCGTCTTCACTGTGTGCGTCTTTACTGTGTGCGTATTTACTGTGTGCGTACTTACTGTGTGCGTATTTACTGTGTGCGTATTTACTGTGTGCGTATTTACTGTGTCCGTATTTACTGTGTGCGTATTTACTGAGTGCGTATTTACTGTGTGCGTATTTACTGTGTGCGTATTTTCTGTGTGCGTATTTACCGTGTGCGTGTTTACCGCGTGCGTGTCTACCGTGTGCGTGATTACCGTGTGTGTATTTACCGTATGCGTATTTACCGTGTGCGTATTTACCGTGTGCGTATTTACTGTGTGCGTCTTTACTGTGTGCGTATTTACTGTGTGCGTATTTACTGTGTGCGTATTTACTGTGTGCGTATTTACTGTGTGCGTATTTACTGTGTGCGTATTTACTGTGTGCGTATTTACTGTGTGCGTATTTACTGTGTGCGTATTTACTGTGTGCGTAGTTTCTGTGTGCGTATTTACTGTGTGCGTATTTACTGTGTGCGTATTTACTGTGTGCGTAATTACTGTGTGCGTATTTACTGTGTGCGTATTTACTGTGTGCGTATTTACTGTGTGCGTATTTACTGTGTGCGTATTCGCTGTGTGCGTATTTACTGTGTGCGTATTTACTGTGTGCGTATTTACTGTGTGCGTATTTACTGTGTGCGTATTTACCGTGTGCGTATTTACCTTGTGCGTATTTACCGTGTGCGTATTTACCGTGTGCGTATTTACCGTGTGCGTATTTACCGTGTGCGTATTTACCGTGTGCGTATTTACCGTGTGCGTATTTACCGTGTGCGTATTTACCTTGTGCGTATTTACCTTGTGCGTATTTACCGTGTGCGTATTTACCGTGTGCGGATTTACCGTGTGCGTATTTACCGTGTGCGTATTTACCGTGTGCGTATTTACCGTGTGCGTATTTACCGTGTGCGTATTTACCGTGTGCTTATTTACTGTGTGCGTATTTACTGTGTGCGTATTTACTGTGTGCGTATTTACTGTGTGCGTATTTACTGTGAGCGTATTTACTGTGTGCGTATTTACTGTGTGCGTATTTACTGTGTGCGTAATTACTGTGTGCGTATTTACTGTATGCGTATTTACTGTGTGCGTATTTACTGTGTGCGTATTTACTGTGTGGGTATTTACTGTGTGCGTATTTACTGTGTGCGTATTTACTGTGTGCGTACTTACTGTGTGCGTATTTACTGTGTGCGTATTTACTGTGTGCGTATTTACTGTGTGCGTATTTACTGTGTGCGTATTTACTGTGTGCGTATTTACTGTGTGCGTATTTACTGTGTGCGTATTTACTGTGTGCGTGTTTACTGTTTGCGTATTTACTGTGTGCGTATTTACTGTGTGCGTATTTACTGTGTGCGTATTTACTGTGTGCGTTTTTACTGTGTGCGTATTTACTGTGTGCGTATTTACTGTGTGCGAGATTACTGTGTGCGTATTTACTGTGTGCGTATTTACTGTGTGCGTATTTACTGTGTGCGTATTTACTGTGAGCGTATTTACTGTGTGCGTATTTACTGTGTGCGTGTCTACCGCGTGCGTGTCTACCGTGTGCGTGTCTACCGTGTGTGTATTTCCCGTGTGCGTATTTACTGTGTGCGTATTTACTGTGTGCGTCTTTACTGTGTGCGTCTTCACTGTGTGCGTCTTTACTGTGTGCGTATTTACTGTGTGCGTACTTACTGTGTGCGTATTTACTGTGTGCGTATTTACTGTGTGCGTATTTACTGTGTCCGTATTTACTGTGTGCGTATTTACTGAGTGCGTATTTACTGTGTGCGTATTTACTGTGTGCGTATTTACTGTGTGCGTATTTACCGTGTGCGTGTTTACCGCGTGCGTGTCTACCGTGTGCGTGATTACCGTGTGTGTATTTACCGTTTGCGTATTTACCGTGTGCGTATTTACCGTGTGCGTATTTACTGTGTGCGTCTTTACTGTGTGCGTATTTACTGTGTGCGTATTTACTGTGTGCGTATTTACTGTGTGCGTATTTACTGTGTGCGTATTTACTGTGTGCGTATTTACTGTGTGCGTATTTACTGTGTGCGTATTTACTGTGTGCGTATTTACTGTGTGCGTATTTACTGTGTGCGTATTTACTGTGTGCGTATTTACTGTGTGCGTATTTACTGTGTGCGTATTTACTGTGTGCGTATTTACTGTGTGCGTATTTACTGTGTGCGTATTTACTGTGTGCGTATTTACTGTTTGCGTATTTACTGTGTGCGTATTTACTGTGTGCGTATTTACTGTGTGCGTATTTACTGTGTGCGTATTTACTGTGTGCGTGATTACTGTGTGCGTATTTACTGTGTGCGTATTTACTGTGTGCGTATTTACCGTGTGCGTATTTACCGTGAGCGTATTTACCGTGTGCGTATTTACCGTGTGCGTGTCTACCGCGTGCGTGTCTACCGTGTGCGTGATTACCGTGTGTGTATTTACCGTTTGCGTATTTACTGTGTGCGTATTTACTGTGTGCGTCTTTACTGTGTGCGTCTTTACTGTGTGCGTATTTACTGTGTGCGTACTTACTGTGTGCGTACTTACTGTGTGCGTACTTACCTTGTGCGTATTTACTGTGTGCGTATTTACTGTGTGCGTATTTACTGTGTCCGTATTTACTGTGTGCGTATTTACTGTGTGCGTATTTACTGTGTGCGTATTTACTGTGTGCGTATTTACTGTGTGCGTAGTTACCGTGTGCGTGTCTACCGAGTGCGTGTCTACCGTGTGCGTGATTACCGTGTGTGTCTTTACCGTATGCGTATTTACGGTGTGCGTATTTACTGTGTGCGTCTTTACTGTGTGCGTATTTACTGTGTAGTATTTACTGTGTGCGTATTTACTGTGTGCGTATTTACTGTGTGCGTATTTACTGTGTGCGTATTTACTGTGTGCGTATTTACTGTGTGCGTATTTTCTGTGTGCGTATTTACTGTGTGCGTATTTACTGTGTGCGTATTTACTGTGTGCGTATTTACTGTGTGCGTATTTACTGTGTGCGTATTTACTGTGTGCGTATTTACTGTCTGCGTATTTACTGTGTGCGTATTTACTGTGTGCGTATTTACCGTGTGCGTATTTACCGTGTGCGTATTTACCGTGTGCGTATTTACCGTGTGCGTATTTACCGTGTGCGTATTTACCGTGTGCGTATTTACCGTGTGCGTATTTACCGTGTGCGTATTTACCGTCTGCGTATTTACCGTCTGCGTATTTACCGTCTGCGTATTTACCGTCTGCGTATTTACCGTGTGCGTATTTACCCTGATCGTATTTACCGTGTGCGTGTTTACCGTGTGCGTATTTACCGTGTGCGTATTTACCGTGTGCGTATTTACCGTGTGCGTATTTACCGTGTGCGTATTTACCTTGTGCGTATTTACCGTGTGCGTATTTACCGTGTGCGTATTTACCGTGTGCGTATTTACCGTGTGCGTATTTACCGTGTGCGTACTTACCGTGTGCGTACTTACCGTGTGCGTACTTACCGTGTGCGTACTTACCGTGTGCGTATTTACCGTGTGCGTATTTACCGTGTGCGTATTTACCGTGTGCGTATTTACGGTGTACGTATTTACCGTGTGCGTATTTACCGTGTGCGTATTTACCGTGTGCGTATTTACCGTGTGCGTATTTACCTTGTGCGTATTTACCTTGTGCGTATTTACCGTGTGCGTATTTACCGTGTGCGTATTTACCGTGTGCGTATTTACCGTGTGCGTATTTACCGTGTGCGTATTTACCGTGTGCGTATTTACCGTGTGCGTATTTACTGTGTGCTTATTTACTGTGTGCGTATTTACTGTGTGCGTATTTACTGTGTGCGTATTTACTGTGTGCGTATTTACTGTGAGCGTATTTACTGTGTGCGTATTTACTGTGTGCGTGTTTACTGTGTGCGTAATTACTGTGTGCGTAATTACTGTGTGCGTATTTACTGTGTGCGTATTTACTGTGTGCGTATTTACTGTGTGCGTATTTACTGTGTGCGTATTTACTGTGTGCGTATTTACTGCGTGCGTATTTACTGTGTGCGTATTTACTGTGTGCGTATTTACTGTGTGCGTATTTACTGTGTGCGTATTTACTGTGTGCGTATTTACTGTGTGCGTATTTACTGTGTGCGTATTTACTGTGTGCGTATTTACTGTGTGCGTATTTACCGTTTGCGTATTTACCGTGTGCGTATTTACCGTGTGCGTATTTACCGTGTGCGTATTTACCGTGTGCGTATTTACCGTGTGCGTATTTACCGTGTGCGTATTTACCGTGTGCGTATTTACCGTGTGCGTATTTACCGTGTGCGTATTTACCGTGTGCGTACTTACCGTGTGCATACTTACCGTGTGCGTACTTACCGTGTGCGTATTTACCGTGTGCGTATTTACCGTGTGCGTATTTACCGTGTGCGTATATACCGTGTGCGTATTTACCGTGTGCGTATTTACCGTGTGCGTATTTACCGTGTGCGTATTTACCGTGTGCGTATTTACCTTGTGCGTATTTACCTTGTGCGTATTTACCGTGTGCGTATTTACCGTACGCGTATTTACCGTACGCGTATTTACCGTGTGCGTATTTACCGTGTGCGTATTTACCGTGTGCGTATTTACCGTGTGCGTATTTACTGTGTGCTTATTTACTGTGTGCGTATTTACTGTGTGCGTATTTACTGTGTGCGTATTTACTGTGTGCGTATTTACTGTGAGCGTATTTACTGTGTGCGTATTTACTGTGTGCGTATTTACTGTGTGCGTAATTACTGTGTGCGTATTTACTGTGTGCGTATTTACTGTGTGCGTATTTACTGTGTGCGTATTTACTGTGTGCGTATTTACTGTGTGCGTATTTACTGTGTGCGTACTTACTGTGTGCGTATTTACTGTGTGCGTATTTACTGTGTGCGTATTTACTGTGTGCGTATTTACTGTGTGCGTATTTACTGTGTGCGTATTTACTGTGTGCGTATTTACTGTGTGCGTATTTACTGTGTGCGTATTTACTGTGTGCGTGTTTACTGTTTGCGTATTTACTGTGTGCGTATTTACTGTGTGCGTATTGACTGTGTGCGTATTTACTGTGTGCGTATTTACTGTGTGCGTATTTACTGTGTGCGTATTTACTGTGTGCGTGATTACTGTGTGCGTATTTACTGTGTGCGTATTTACCGTGTGCGTATTTACCGTGTGCGTATTTACCGTGTGCGTATTTACCGTGTGCGTGTCTACCGTGTGCGTGTCTACCGTGTGCGTGTCTACCGTGTGTGTATTTCCCGTGTGCGTATTTACTGTGTGCGTATTTACTGTGTGCGTCTTTACTGTGTGCGTCTTCACTGTGTGCGTCTTTACTGTGTGCGTATTTACTGTGTGCGTACTTACTGTGTGCGTATTTACTGTGTGCGTATTTACTGTGTGCGTATTTACTGTGTCCGTATTTACTGTGTGCGTATTTACTGAGTGCGTATTTACTGTGTGCGTATTTACTGTGTGCGTATTTTCTGTGTGCGTATTTACCGTGTGCGTGTTTACCGCGTGCGTGTCTACCGTGTGCGTGATTACCGTGTGTGTATTTACCGTATGCGTATTTACCGTGTGCGTATTTACCGTGTGCGTATTTACTGTGTGCGTCTTTACTGTGTGCGTATTTACTGTGTGCGTATTTACTGTGTGCGTATTTACTGTGTGCGTATTTACTGTGTGCGTATTTACTGTGTGCGTATTTACTGTGTGCGTATTTACTGTGTGCGTATTTACTGTGTGCGTATTTACTGTGTGCGTAGTTTCTGTGTGCGTATTTACTGTGTGCGTATTTACTGTGTGCGTATTTACTGTGTGCGTAATTACTGTGTGCGTATTTACTGTGTGCGTATTTACTGTGTGCGTATTTACTGTGTGCGTATTTACTGTGTGCGTATTCGCTGTGTGCGTATTTACTGTGTGCGTATTTACTGTGTGCGTATTTACTGTGTGCGTATTTACTGTGTGCGTATTTACTGTGTGCGTATTTACTGTGTGCGTATTTACCGTGTGCGTATTTACCATGTGCGTATTTACTGTGTGCGTATTTACCGTGTGCGTATTTACCGTGTGCGTATTTACCGTCTGCGTATTTACCGTCTGAGTATTTACCGTGTGCGTATTTACCGTGTGCGTATTTACCGTGTGCGTATTTACCGTGTGCGTATTTACCGTGTGCGTATTTACCGTGTGCGTGTTTACCGTGTGCGTATTTACCGTGTGCGTATTTACCGTGTGCGTATTTACCGTGTGCGTATTTACCGTGTGCGTATTTACCGTGTGCGTATTCACCGGGTGCAAATTTACCGTGTGCGTATTTACCGTGTGCGTATTTACCGTGTGCGTATTTACCGTGTGCGTATTTACCGTGTGCGTATTTACCGTGTGCGTATTTACCGTGTGCGTATTTACCGTGTGCGTATTTACCGTGTGCAAATTTACCGTGTGCGTCTTTACCGTTTGCGTATTTACCGTGTGCGTATTTACCGTGTGCGTATTTACTGTGTGCGTATTTACTGTGTGCGTAATTACTGTGCGCGTATTTACTGTGTGCGTATTTACTGTGTGCGTATTTACTGTGTGCGTATTTACTGTGTGCGTATTTACTGTGTGCGTATTTACTGTGTGCGTATTTACCGTGTGCGTATTCACCATGTTCGTATTTACCGTGTGCGTATTTACCGTGTGCGTATTTACCGTGTGCGTATTTACCGTGTGCGTATTTACCGTGTGGGTATTTACCGTGTGCGTATTTACCGTGTGCGTATTTACCGTGTGCGTATTTACCGTGTGCGTATTTACCGTGTGCGCATTTACCTTGTGCGTATTTACCGTGTGCGTATTTACCGTGTGCGTATTTACCGTGTGCGTATTTACCGTGTGCGTATTTACCGTGTGCGTATTTACCGTGTGCGTATTTACCGTGTGCGTATTTACTGTGTGCGTATTTACTGTGTTCTTATTTACTGTGTGCGTATTTACTGTGTGCGTATTTACTGTGTGCGTATTTACTGTGTGCGTTTTTACTGTGAGCGTATTTACTGTGTGCGTATTTACTGTGTGCGTATTTACTGTGCGCGTAATTACTGTGTGCGTATTTACTGTGTGCGTGTTTACTGTGTGCGTATTTACTGTGTGCGTATTTACTGTGTGCGTATTTACTGTGTGCGTATTTACTGTGTGCGTATTTACCGTGTGCGTATTTACCGTGTGCGTATTTACTGTGTGCGTATTTACTGTGTGCGTTTTTACTGTGAGCGTATTTACTGTGTGCGTATTTACTGTGTGCGTATTTACTGTGCGCGTAATTACTGTGTGCGTATTTACTGTGTGCGTATTTACTGTGTGCGTATTTACTGTGTGCGTATTTACCGTGTGCGTATTCACCGTGTGCGTATTCACCGTGTGCGTATTTACCGTGTGCGTATTTACCGTGTGCGTATTTACCGTGTGCGTATTTACCGTGTGCGTATTTACCGTGTGCGTATTTACCGTGTGCGTATTTACCGTGTGCATATTTACCGTGTGCGTATTTACCGTGTGCGTATTTACCGTGTGCGTATTTACCTTGTGCGTATTTACCGTGTGCGTATTTACCGTGTGCATATTTACCGTGTGCGTATTTACCGTGTGCGTATTTACCGTGTGCGTATTTACCGTGTGCGTCTTTACCGTGTGCGTATTTACCGTGTGCGTATTTACCGTGTGCGTATTTACCGTGTGCGTACTTACCGTGTGCGTACTTACCGTGTGCGTACTTACCGTGTGCGTATTTACCGTGTGCGTATTTACCGTGTGCGTATTTACCGTGTGCGTATTTACCGTGTGCGTATTTACCGTGTGCGTATTTACCGTGTGCGTATTTACCGTGTGCGTATTTACCGTGTGCGTATTTACCGTGTGCGTATTTACCGTGTGCGTATTTACCTTGTGCGTATTTACCTTGTGCGTATTTACCTTGTGCGTTTTTACCGTGTGCGTATTTACCGTGTGCGTATTTACCGTGTGCGTATTTACCGTTTGCGTATTTACCGTGTGCGTATTTACCGTGTGCGTATTTACTGTGTTCTTATTTACTTTGTGCGTATTTACTGTGTGCGCATTTACTGTGTGCGCATTTACTGTGTGCGTATTTACTGTGAGCGTATTTACCGTGTGCGTATTTACTGTGTGCGTAATTACTGTGTGCGTATTTACTGTGTGCGTATTTACTGTGTGCGTATTTACTGTGTGCGTATTTACTGTGTGCGTATTTACTGTGTGCGTATTTACTGTGTGCGTATTTACTGTGTGCGTATTTACTGTGTGCGTATTTACTGTGTGCGTATTTACCATGTGCGTATTTACCGTGTGCGTATTTACCGTGTGCGTATTTACCGTGTGCGTAATTACCGTGTGCGTTTTTACCGTGTGCGTATTTACCGTGTGCGTATTTACCGTGTGCGTATTTACCGTGTGCGTATTTACCGTGTGCGTATTTACCGTGTGCGTATTTACCGTGTGCGTATTTACCGTGTGCGTCTTTACCGTGTGCGTATTTACCGTGTGCGTATTTACCGTGTGCGTATTTACCGTGTGCGTATTTACCGTGTGCCTATTTACCGTGTGCGTATTTACCGTGTGCGTATTTACCTTGTGCGTATTTACCGTGTGCGTATTTACCTTGTGCGTATTTACCGTGTGCGTATTTACCGTGTGCGTATTTACCGTGTGCGTATTTACCGTGTGCGTATTTACCGTGTGCGTATTTACCGTGTGCGTATTTACCGTGTGCGTATTTACCGTGTGCGTATTTACCGTGTGCGTATTTACCGTGTGCGTATTTACCGTGTGCGTATTTACCGTGTGCGTATTTACCTTGTGCGTATTTACCGTGTGCGTATGTACCGTGTGCGTATTTACCTTGTGCGTATTTACCGTGTGCGTATTTACCGTGTGCGTGTTTACCGTGTGCGTTTTTACCTTGTGCGTATTTACCGTGTGCGTTTTTACCGTGTGCGTATTTACCGTGTGCGTATTTACCGTGTGCGTATTTACCGTGTGCGTATTTACCGTGTGCGTATTTACCGTGTGCGTATTTACCGTGTGCGTATTTACCGTGTGCGTATTTACCGTGTGCGTATTTACCGTGTGCGTATTTACCGTGTGCGTATTTACCGTGTGCGTATTTACCGTGTGCGTATTTACCGTGTGCGTATTTACCGTGTGCGTATTTACCGTGTGCGTCTTTACCGTGTGCGTATTTACCGTGTGCGTATTTACCGTGTGCGTATTTACCGTGTGCGTATTTACCGTGTGCGTATTTACCGTGTGCGTATTTACCGTGTGCGTATTTACCGTGTGCGTAATTACCGTGTGCGTATTTACCTTGTGCGTATTTACCGTGTGCGTATTTACCGTGTGCGTATTTACCTTGTGCGTTTTTACCTTGTGCGTATTTACCGTGTGCGTTTTTACCGTGTGCGTATTTACCGTGTGCGTATTTACCGTGTGCGTATTTACCGTGTGCGTATTTACCGTGTGCGTATTTACCGTGTGCGTATTTACCGTGTGCGTATTTACCGTGTGCGTATTTACCGTGTGCGTCTTTACCGTGTGCGTATTTACCGTGTGCGTGTCTACCGCGTGCGTGTCTACCGTGTGCGTGATTACCATGTGTGTATTTACCGTGTGGGTATTTACTGTGTGCGTATTTACTGTGTGCGTCTTTACTGTGTGCGTCTTTACTGTGTGCGTATTTACTGTGTTCGTATTTACTGTGTGCGTACTTACTGTGTGCGTATTTACTGTGTGCGTATTTACTGTGTGCGTATTTACTGTGTGCGTATTTACTGTGTGCGTATTTACTGTGTGCGTATTTACTGTGTGCGTATTTACTGTGTGCGTATTTACTGTGTGCGTATTTACTGTGTGCGTATTTACTGTGTGCGTATTTACCGTGTGCGTATTTACCGTGTGCGTAGTTACCGTGTGCGTATTTACCGTGTGCGTATTTACCGTGTGCGTATTTACCGTGTGCGTATTTACCGTGTGCGTATTTACCGTGTGCGTATTTACCGTGTGCGTATTTACCGTGTGCGTATTTACCGTGTGCGTATTTACCGTGTGCGTATTTACCGTGTGCGTATTTACCGTGTGCGTATTTACCGTGTGCGTATTTACCGTGTGCGTATTCACCGTGTGCGTATTTACCGTGTGCGTATTTACCGTGTGCGTGTTTACCGTGTGCGTGTTTACCGTGTGCGTGTTTACCGTGTGCGTATTTACCGTGTGCGTATTTACCGTGTGCGTATTTACCGTGTGCGTATTTACTGTGTGCGTATTTACTGTGTGCGTATTTACTGTGTGCGTATTTACTGTGTGCGTAATTACTGTGTGCGTATTTACTGTGTGCGTATTTACTGTGTGCGTATTTACTGTGTGCGTATTTACTGTGAGCGTATTTACTGTGTGCGTATTTACTGTGTGCGTATTTACTGTGTGCGTAATTACTGTGTGCGTATTTATTGTGTGCGTATTTACTGTGTGCGTATTTACTGTGTGCGTATTTACTGTGTGCGTATTTACTGTGTGCGTATTTACTGTGTGCGTATTTACTGTGTGCGTATTTACTGTGTGCGTATTTACTGTGTGCGTATTTACTGTGTGCGTATTTACTGTGTGCGTATTTACTGTGTGCGTATTTACTGTTTGCGTATTTACTGTGTGCGTATTTACTGTGTGCGTATTTACTGTGTGCGTATTTACTGTGTGCGTATTTACTGTGTGCGTATTTACTGTGTGCGTATTTACTGTGTGCGTGATTACTGTGTGCGTATTTACTGTGTGCGTATTTACTGTGTGCGTATTTACTGTGTGCGTATTTACCGTGTGCGTATTTACCGTGAGCGTATTTACCGTGTGCGTATTTACCGTGTGCGTGTCTACCGCGTGCGTGTCTACCGTGTGCGTGATTACCGTGTGTGTATTTACCGTTTGCGTATTTACTGTGTGCGTATTTACTGTGTGCGTCTTTACTGTGTGCGTCTTTACTGTGTGCGTCTTTACTGTGTGCGTATTTACTGTGTGCGTACTTACTGTGTGCGTATTTACTGTGTGCGTATTTACTGTGTGCGTATTTACTGTGTCCGTATTTACTGTGTGCGTATTTACTGTGTGCGTATTTACTGTGTGCGTATTTACTGTGTGCGTATTTACTGTGTGCGTATTTAACGTGTGCGTGTCTACCGCGTGCGTGTCTACCGTGTGCGTGATTACCGTGTGTGTATTTACCGTATGCGTATTTACTGTGTGCGTATTTACTGTGTGCGTCTTTACTGTGTGCGTATTTACTGTGTGCGTATTTACTGTGTGCGTATTTACTGTGTGCGTATTTACTGTGTGCGTATTTACTGTGTGCGTATTTACTGTGTGCGTATTTACTGTGTGCGTATTTACTGTGTGCGTATTTACTGTGTGCGTATTTACTGTGTGCGTATTTTCTGTGTGCGTATTTACTGTGTGCGTATTTACTGTGTGCGTATTTACTGTGTGCGTATTTACTGTGTGCGTATTTACTGTGTGCGTATTTACTGTGTGCGTATTTACTGTGTGCGTATTTACTGTGTGCGTATTTACCGTGTGCGTATTTACCGTGTGCGTATTTACCGTGTGCGTATTCACCGTGTGCGTATTTACCGTGTGCGTATTTACCGTGTGCGTATTTACCGTGTGCGTATTTACCGTGTGGGTATTTACCGTGTGCGTATTTACCGTGTGCGTATTTACCGTGTGCGTATTTACCGTGTGCGTATTTACCGTGTGCGTATTTACCTTGTGCGTATTTACCGTGTGCGTATTTACCATGTGCGTATTTACCGTGTGCGTATTAACCGTGTGCGTATTTACCGTGTGCGTATTTACCGTGTGCGTATTTACCGTGTGCGTATTTACCGTGTGCGTATTTACCTTGTGCGTAGTTACCCTGTGCGTATTTACCGTGTGCGTATTTACCGTGTGCGTATTTACCGTGTGCGTATTTACCGTGTGCGTATTTACCGTGTGCGTCATTACCGTGTGCGTCATTACTGTGTGCTTATTTACTGTGTTCTTATTTACTGTGTGCGTATTTACTGTGTATGTATTTACTGTGTGCGTATTTACTGTGTGCGTATTTACTGTGAGCGCATTTACTGTGTGCGTATTTACTGTGTGCGTAATTACTGTGTGCGTATTTACTGTGTGCGTATTTACTGTGTGCGTATTTACTGTAAGCGTATTTACTGTGTGCGTATTTACTGTGTGCGTATTTACTGTGTGCGTATTTACCGTGTGCCTATTTACCGTGTGCGTATTTACCCTGTGCGTATTTACCGTGTGCGTATTTACCGTGTGCGTATTTACCGTGTGCGTATTTACCGTGTGCGTATTTACCGTGTGCGTATTTACCGTGTGCGTATTTACCGTGTGCGTATTTACCGTGTGCGTATTTACCGTGTGCGTATTTACCGTGTGCGTATATACCGTGTGCCTATTTACCGTGTGCCTATTTACCGTGTGCTTATTTACCGTGTGCGTATTTACCTTGTGCGTATTTACCGTGTGCGTATTTACCGTGTGCGTGTCTACCGCGTGCGTGTCTACCGTGTGCGTGATTACCGTGTGTGTATTTACCGTGTGCGTATTTACTGTGTGCGTATTTACTGTGTGCGTATTTACTGTGTGCGTATTTACTGTGAGCGTATTTACTGTGTGCGTATTTACTGTGTGCGTATTTACTGTGTGCGTATTTACTGTGTGCGTAATTACTGTGTGCGTATTTACTGTGTGCGTATTTACTGTGTGCGTATTTACTGTGTGCGTATTTACTGTGTGCGTTTTTACTGTGTGCGTATTTACTGTGTGCGTATTTACTGTGTGCGTATTTACTGTGTGCGTATTTACTGTGTGCGTATTTACTGTGTGCGTATTTACTGTGTGCGTATTTACTGTGTGCGTATTTACTGTGTGCGTATTTACTGTGTGCGTATTTACTGTGTGCGTATTTACTGTGTGCGTATTTACTGTTTGCGTATTTACTGTGTGCGTATTTACCTTGTGCGTATTTACCGTGTGCGTATTTACCTTGTGCGTAGTTACCCTGTGCGTATTTACCGTGTGCGTATTTACCGTGTGCGTATTTACCGTGTGCGTATTTACCGTGTGCGTATTTACCGTGTGCGTCATTACCGTGTGCGTCATTACTGTGTGCTTATTTACTGTGTTCTTATTTACTGTGTGCGTATTTACTGTGTATGTATTTACTGTGTGCGTATTTACTGTGTGCGTATTTACTGTGAGCGCATTTACTGTGTGCGTATTTACTGTGTGCGTAATTACTGTGTGCGTATTTACTGTGTGCGTATTTACTGTGTGCGTATTTACTGTAAGCGTATTTACTGTGTGCGTATTTACTGTGTGCGTATTTACTGTGTGCGTATTTACCGTGTGCGTATTTACCGTGTGCGTATTTACCCTGTGCGTATTTACCGTGTGCGTATTTACCGTGTGCGTATTTACCGTGTGCGTATTTACCGTGTGCGTATTTACCGTGTGCGTATTTACCGTGTGCGTATTTACCGTGTGCGTATTTACCGTGTGCGTATTTACCGTGTGCGTATTTACCGTGTGCGTATATACCGTGTGCCTATTTACCGTGTGCCTATTTACCGTGTGCTTATTTACCGTGTGCGTATTTACCTTGTGCGTATTTACCGTGTGCGTATTTACCGTGTGCGTGTCTACCGCGTGCGTGTCTACCGTGTGCGTGATTACCGTGTGTGTATTTACCGTGTGCGTATTTACTGTGTGCGTATTTACTGTGTGCGTATTTACTGTGTGCGTATTTACTGTGAGCGTATTTACTGTGTGCGTATTTACTGTGTGCGTATTTACTGTGTGCGTATTTACTGTGTGCGTAATTACTGTGTGCGTATTTACTGTGTGCGTATTTACTGTGTGCGTAATTACTGTGTGCGTATTTACTGTGTGCGTTTTTACTGTGTGCGTATTTACTGTGTGCGTATTTACTGTGTGCGTATTTACTGTGTGCGTATTTACTGTGTGCGTATTTACTGTGTGCGTATTTACTGTGTGCGTATTTACTGTGTGCGTATTTACTGTGTGCGTATTTACTGTGTGCGTATTTACTGTGTGCGTATTTACTGTGTGCGTATTTACTGTTTGCGTATTTACTGTGTGCGTATTTACTGTGTGCGTATTTACTGTGTGCGTGTTTACTGTTTGCGTTTTTACTGTGTGCGTATTTACTGTGTGCGTATTTACTGTGTGCGTATTTACTGTGTGCGTATTTACTGTGTGCGTATTTACTGTGTGCGTATTTACCGTGTGCGTGATTACTGTGTGCGTATTTACTGTGTGCGTATTTACCGTGTGCGTATTTACCGTGTGCGTATTTACCGTGTGCGTATTTACCGTGTGCGTATTTACCGTGTGCGTGTCTACCGCGTGCGTGTCTACCGTGTGCGTGTCTACCGTGTGTGTATTTCCCGTGTGCGTATTTACTGTGTGCGTATTTACTGTGTGCGTCTTTACTGTGTGCGTCTTCACTGTGTGCGTCTTTACTGTGTGCGTATTTACTGTGTGCGTACTTACTGTGTGCGTATTTACTGTGTGCGTATTTACTGTGTGCGTATTTACTGTGTCCGTATTTACTGTGTGCGTATTTACTGAGTGCGTATTTACTGTGTGCGTATTTACTGTGTGCGTATTTACTGTGTGCGTATTTACCGTGTGCGTGTTTACCGCGTGCGTGTCTACCGTGTGCGTGATTACCGTGTGTGTATTTACCGTATGCATATTTACCGTGTGCGTATTTACCGTGTGCGTATTTACCGTGTGCGTATTTACCGTGTGCGTATTTACCGTGTGCGTATTTACCGTGTGCGTATTTACCGTGTGCGTATTTACCGTGTGCGTATTTACCGTGTGCGGTGCGTATTTACCGTGTGCGTATTTACCGTGTGCGTATTTACCGTGTGCGTATTTACCGTGTGCGTATTTACCGTGTGCGTATTTACCGTGTGCGTATTTACCGTGTGCGTATTTACCGTGTGCGTATTTACTGTGTGCGTATTTACTGTGTGCGTAATTACTGTGTGCCTATTTACTGTGTGCGTATTTACTGTGTGCGTATTTACTGTGTGCGTATTTACTGTGTGCGTATTTACTGTGTGCGTATTAACCGTGTGCGTATTCACCGTGTGCGTATTCACCGTGTGCGTATTTACCGTGTGCGTATTTACCGTGTGCGTATTTACCGTGTGCGTGTTTACCGTGTGCGTATTTACCGTGTGCGTATTTACCGTGTGCGTATTTACCGTGTGCATATTTACCGTGTGCGTATTAACCGTGTGCGTATTTACCGTGTGCGTATTTACCGTGTGCGTATTTACCGTGTGCGTATTTACCGTGTGCGTATTTACCTTGTGCGTAGTTACCCTGTGCGTATTTACCGTGTGCGTATTTACCGTGTGCGTATTTACCGTGTGCGTATTTACCGTGTGCGTATTTACCGTGTGCGTCATTACCGTGTGCGTCATTACTGTGTGCTTATTTACTGTGTTCTTATTTACTGTGTGCGTATTTACTGTGTATGTATTTACTGTGTGCGTATTTACTGTGTGCGTATTTACTGTGAGCGCATTTACTGTGTGCGTATTTACTGTGTGCGTAATTACTGTGTGCGTATTTACTGTGTGCGTATTTACTGTGTGCGTATCTACTGTAAGCGTATTTACTGTGTGCGTATTTACTGTGTGCGTATTTACTGTGTGCGTATTTACCGTGTGCCTATTTACCGTGTGCGTATTTACCCTGTGCGTATTTACCGTGTGCGTATTTACCGTGTGCGTATTTACCGTGTGCGTATTTACCGTGTGCGTATTTACCGTGTGCGTATTTACCGTGTGCGTATTTACCGTGTGCGTATTTACCGTGTGCGTATTTACCGTGTGCGTATTTACCGTGTGCGTATATACCGTGTGCCTATTTACCGTGTGCCTATTTACCGTGTGCTTATTTACCGTGTGCGTATTTACCTTGTGCGTATTTACCGTGTGCGTATTTACCGTGTGCGTGTCTACCGCGTGCGTGTCTACCGTGTGCGTGATTACCGTGTGTGTATTTACCGTGTGCGTATTTACTGTGTGCGTATTTACTGTGTGCGTATTTACTGTGTGCGTATTTACTGTGAGCGTATTTACTGTGTGCGTATTTACTGTGTGCGTATTTACTGTGTGCGTATTTACTGTGTGCGTAATTACTGTGTGCGTATTTACTGTGTGCGTATTTACTGTGTGCGTATTTACTGTGTGCGTATTTACTGTGTGCGTTTTTACTGTGTGCGTATTTACTGTGTGCGTATTTACTGTGTGCGTATTTACTGTGTGCGTATTTACTGTGTGCGTATTTACTGTGTGCGTATTTACTGTGTGCGTATTTACTGTGTGCGTATTTACTGTGTGCGTATTTACTGTGTGCGTATTTACTGTGTGCGTATTTACTGTGTGCGTATTTACTGTTTGCGTATTTACTGTGTGCGTATTTACCTTGTGCGTATTTACCGTGTGCGTATTTACCTTGTGCGTAGTTACCCTGTGCGTATTTACCGTGTGCGTATTTACCGTGTGCGTATTTACCGTGTGCGTATTTACCGTGTGCGTATTTACCGTGTGCGTCATTACCGTGTGCGTCATTACTGTGTGCTTATTTACTGTGTTCTTATTTACTGTGTGCGTATTTACTGTGTATGTATTTACTGTGTGCGTATTTACTGTGTGCGTATTTACTGTGAGCGCATTTACTGTGTGCGTATTTACTGTGTGCGTAATTACTGTGTGCGTATTTACTGTGTGCGTATTTACTGTGTGCGTATTTACTGTAAGCGTATTTACTGTGTGCGTATTTACTGTGTGCGTATTTACTGTGTGCGTATTTACCGTGTGCGTATTTACCGTGTGCGTATTTACCCTGTGCGTATTTACCGTGTGCGTATTTACCGTGTGCGTATTTACCGTGTGCGTATTTACCGTGTGCGTATTTACCGTGTGCGTATTTACCGTGTGCGTATTTACCGTGTGCGTATTTACCGTGTGCGTATTTACCGTGTGCGTATTTACCGTGTGCGTATATACCGTGTGCCTATTTACCGTGTGCCTATTTACCGTGTGCTTATTTACCGTGTGCGTATTTACCTTGTGCGTATTTACCGTGTGCGTATTTACCGTGTGCGTGTCTACCGCGTGCGTGTCTACCGTGTGCGTGATTACCGTGTGTGTATTTACCGTGTGCGTATTTACTGTGTGCGTATTTACTGTGTGCGTATTTACTGTGTGCGTATTTACTGTGAGCGTATTTACTGTGTGCGTATTTACTGTGTGCGTATTTACTGTGTGCGTATTTACTGTGTGCGTAATTACTGTGTGCGTATTTACTGTGTGCGTATTTACTGTGTGCGTAATTACTGTGTGCGTATTTACTGTGTGCGTTTTTACTGTGTGCGTATTTACTGTGTGCGTATTTACTGTGTGCGTATTTACTGTGTGCGTATTTACTGTGTGCGTATTTACTGTGTGCGTATTTACTGTGTGCGTATTTACTGTGTGCGTATTTACTGTGTGCGTATTTACTGTGTGCGTATTTACTGTGTGCGTATTTACTGTGTGCGTATTTACTGTTTGCGTATTTACTGTGTGCGTATTTACTGTGTGCGTATTTACTGTGTGCGTGTTTACTGTTTGCGTTTTTACTGTGTGCGTATTTACTGTGTGCGTATTTACTGTGTGCGTATTTACTGTGTGCGTATTTACTGTGTGCGTATTTACTGTGTGCGTATTTACCGTGTGCGTGATTACTGTGTGCGTATTTACTGTGTGCGTATTTACCGTGTGCGTATTTACCGTGCGCGTATTTACCGTGTGCGTATTTACCGTGTGCGTATTTACCGTGTGCGTGTCTACCGCGTGCGTGTCTACCGTGTGCGTGTCTACCGTGTGTGTATTTCCCGTGTGCGTATTTACTGTGTGCGTATTTACTCTGTGCGTCTTTACTGTGTGCGTCTTCACTGTGTGCGTCTTTACTGTGTGCGTATTTACTGTGTGCGTACTTACTGTGTGCGTATTTACTGTGTGCGTATTTACTGTGTGCGTATTTACTGTGTCCGTATTTACTGTGTGCGTATTTACTGAGTGCGTATTTACTGTGTGCGTATTTACTGTGTGCGTATTTACTGTGTGCGTATTTACCGTGTGCGTGTTTACCGCGTGCGTGTCTACCGTGTGCGTGATTACCGTGTGTGTATTTACCGTATGCATATTTACCGTGTGCGTATTTACCGTGTGCGTATTTACCGTGTGCGTATTTACCGTGTGCGTATTTACCGTGTGCGTATTTACCGTGTGCGTATTTACCGTGTGCGTATTTACCGTGTGCGTATTTACCGTGTGCGGTGCGTATTTACCGTGTGCGTATTTACCGTGTGCGTATTTACCGTGTGCGTATTTACCGTGTGCGTATTTACCGTGTGCGTATTTACCGTGTGCGTATTTACCGTGTGCGTATTTACCGTGTGCGTATTTACTGTGTGCGTATTTACTGTGTGCGTAATTACTGTGTGCCTATTTACTGTGTGCGTATTTACTGTGTGCGTATTTACTGTGTGCGTATTTACTGTGTGCGTATTTACTGTGTGCGTATTAACCGTGTGCGTATTCACCGTGTGCGTATTCACCGTGTGCGTATTTACCGTGTGCGTATTTACCGTGTGCGTATTTACCGTGTGCGTGTTTACCGTGTGCGTATTTACCGTGTGCGTATTTACCGTGTGCGTATTTACCGTGTGCATATTTACCGTGTGCGTATTTACCGTGTGCGTATTTACCGTGTGCGTATTTACCTTGTGCGTATTTACCGTGTGCGTATTTACCGTGTGCGTATTTACCGTGTGCGTATTTACCGTGTGCGTATTTACCGTGTGCGTATTTACCGTGTGCGTCTTTACCGTGTGCGTATTTACCGTGTGCGTATTTACCGTGTGCATATTTACCGTGTGCGTACTTACCGTGTGCGTACTTACCGTGTGCGTACTTACCGTGTGCGTATTTACCGTGTGCGTATTTACCGTGTGCGTATTTACCGTGTGCGTATTTACCGTGTGCGTATTTACCGTGTGCGTATTTACCGTGTGCGTATTTACCGTGTGCGTATTTACCGTGTGCGTATTTACCGTGTGCGTATTTACCGTGTGCGTAATTACCTTGTGCGTATTTACCTTGTGCGTATTTACCTTGTGCGTTTTTACCGTGTGCGTATTTACCGTGTGCGTATTTACCGTGTGCGTATTTACCGTTTGCGTATTTACCGTGTGCGTATTTACCGTGTGCGTATTTACTGTGTTCTTATTTACTCTGTGCGTATTTACTGTGTGCGCATTTACTGTGTGCGCATTTACTGTGTGCGTATTTACTGTGAGCGTATTTACTGTGTGCGTATTTACTGTGTGCGTAATTACTGTGTGCGTATTTACTGTGTGCGTATTTACTGTGTGCGTATTTACTGTGTGCGTATTTACTGTGTGCGTATTTACTGTGTGCGTATTTACTGTGTGCGTATTTACTGTGTGCGTATTTACTGTGTGCGTATTTACCGTGTGCGTATTTACCGTGTGCGTATTTACCGTGTGCGTATTTACCGTGTGCGTAATTACCGTGTGCGTTTTTACCGTGTGCGTTTTTACCGTGTGCGTATTTACCGTGTGCGTATTTACCGTGTGCGTATTTACCGTGTGCGTATTTACCGTGTGCGTATTTACCGTGTGCGTATTTACCGTGTGCGTCTTTACCGTGTGCGTCTTTACCGTGTGCGTATTTACCGTGTGCGTATTTACCATGTGCGTATTTACCGTGTGCCTATTTACCGTGTGCGTATTTACCGTGTGCGTATTTACCTTGTGCGTATTTACCGTGTGCGTATTTACCTTGTGCGTATTTACCGTGTGCGTATTTACCGTGTGCGTATTTACCGTGTGCGTATTTACCGTGTGCGTATTTACCGTGTGCGTATTTACCGTGTGCGTGTTTACCGTGTGCGTATTTACCGTGTGCGTATTTACCGTGTGCGTATTTACCGTGTGCATATTTACCGTGTGCGTATTTACCGTGTGCGTATTTACCGTGTGCGTATTTACCTTGTGCGTATTTACCGTGTGCGTATTTACCGTGTGCATATTTACCGTGTGCGTATTTACCGTGTGCGTATTTACCGTGTGCGTATTTACCGTGTGCGTCTTTACCGTGTGCGTATTTACCGTGTGCGTATTTACCGTGTGCATATTTACCGTGTGCGTACTTACCGTGTGCGTACTTACCGTGTGCGTACTTACCGTGTGCGTATTTACCGTGTGCGTATTTACCGTGTGCGTATTTACCGTGTGCGTATTTACCGTGTGCGTATTTACCGTGTGCGTATTTACCGTGTGCGTATTTACCGTGTGCGTATTTACCGTGTGCGTATTTACCGTGTGCGTATTTACCGTGTGCGTATTTACCGTGTGCGTAATTACCTTGTGCGTATTTACCTTGTGCGTATTTACCTTGTGCGTTTTTACCGTGTGCGTATTTACCGTGTGCGTATTTACCGTGTGCGTATTTACCGTTTGCGTATTTACCGTGTGCGTATTTACCGTGTGCGTATTTACCGTGTTCTTATTTACTCTGTGCGTATTTACTGTGTGCGCATTTACTGTGTGCGCATTTACTGTGTGCGTATTTACTGTGAGCGTATTTACTGTGAGCGTATTTACTGTGTGCGTATTTACTGTGTGCGTAATTACTGTGTGCGTATTTACTGTGTGCGTATTTACTGTGTGCGTATTTACTGTGTGCGTATTTACTGTGTGCGTATTTACTGTGTGCGTATTTACTGTGTGCGTATTTACTGTGTGCGTATTTACTGTGTGCGTATTTACCGTGTGCGTATTTACCGTGTGCGTATTTACCGTGTGCGTATTTACCGTGTGCGTAATTACCGTGTGCGTTTTTACCGTGTGCGTATTTACCGTGTGCGTATTTACCGTGTGCGTGATTACCGTGTGTGTATTTACCGTATGCGTATTTACCGTGTGCGTATTTACCGTGTGCGTATTTACCGTGTGCGTATTTACCGTGTGCGTATTTACCGTGTGCGTATTTACCGTGTGCGTATTTACCGTGTGCGTATTTACCGTGTGCGTATTTACCGTGTGCGTATTTACCGTGTGCGTATTTACCGTGTGCGTATTTACCGTGTGCGTATTTACCGTGTGCGTATTTACCGTGTGCGTATTTACCGTGTGCGCATTTACCGTGTGCGTATTTACCGTGTGCGTATTTACTGTGTGCGTATTAACTGTGTGCGTAATTACTGTGTGCCTATTTACTGTGTGCGTATTTACTGTGTGCGTATTTACTGTGTGCGTATTTACTGTGTGCGTATTTACTGTGTGCGTATTAACCGTGTGCGTATTCACCGTGTGCGTATTCACCGTGTGCGTATTTACCGTGTGCGTATTTACCGTGTGCGTATTTACCGTGTGCGTGTTTACCGTGTGCGTATTTACCGTGTGCGTATTTACCGTGTGCGTATTTACCGTGTGCATATTTACCGTGTGCGTATTTACCGTGTGCGTATTTACCGTGTGCGTATTTACCTTGTGCGTATTTACCGTGTGCGTATTTACCGTGTGCATATTTACCGTGTGCGTATTTACCGTGTGCGTATTTACCGTGTGCGTATTTACCGTGTGCGTCTTTACCGTGTGCGTATTTACCGTGTGCGTATTTACCGTGTGCATATTTACCGTGTGCGTACTTACCGTGTGCGTACTTACCGTGTGCGTACTTACCGTGTGCGTATTTACCGTGTGCGTATTTACCGTGTGCGTATTTACCGTGTGCGTATTTACCGTGTGCGTATTTACCGTGTGCGTATTTACCGTGTGCGTATTTACCGTGTGCGTATTTACCGTGTGCGTATTTACCGTGTGCGTATTTACCGTGTGCGTAATTACCTTGTGCGTATTTACCTTGTGCGTATTTACCTTGTGCGTTTTTACCGTGTGCGTATTTACCGTGTGCGTATTTACCGTGTGCGTATTTACCGTTTGCGTATTTACCGTGTGCGTATTTACCGTGTGCGTATTTACTGTGTTCTTATTTACTCTGTGCGTATTTACTGTGTGCGCATTTACTGTGTGCGCATTTACTGTGTGCGTATTTACTGTGAGCGTATTTACTGTGTGCGTATTTACTGTGTGCGTAATTACTGTGTGCGTATTTACTGTGTGCGTATTTACTGTGTGCGTATTTACTGTGTGCGTATTTACTGTGTGCGTATTTACTGTGTGCGTATTTACTGTGTGCGTATTTACTGTGTGCGTATTTACCGTGTGCGTATTTACCGTGTGCGTATTTACCGTGTGCGTATTTACCGTGTGCGTATTTACCGTGTGCGTAATTACCGTGTGCGTTTTTACCGTGTGCGTTTTTACCGTGTGCGTATTTACCGTGTGCGTATTTACCGTGTGCGTATTTACCGTGTGCGTATTTACCGTGTGCGTATTTACCGTGTGCGTATTTACCGTGTGCGTCTTTACCGTGTGCGTCTTTACCGTGTGCGTATTTACCGTGTGCGTATTTACCGTGTGCGTATTTACCGTGTGCCTATTTACCGTGTGCGTATTTACCGTGTGCGTATTTACCTTGTGCGTATTTACCGTGTGCGTATTTACCTTGTGCGTATTTACAGTGTGCGTATTTACCGTGTGCGTATTTACCGTGTGCGTATTTACCGTGTGCGTATTTACCGTGTGCGTATTTACCGTGTGCGTGTTTACCGTGTGCGTATTTACCGTGTGCGTATTTACCGTGTGCGTATTTACCCTGTGCGTATTTACCGTGTGCGTATTTACCGTGTGCGTATTTACCGTGTGCGTATTTACCTTGTGCGTATTTACCGTGTGCGTATTTACCGTGTGCGTATTTACCGTGTGCGTATTTACCGTGTGCGTATTTACCGTGTGCGTATTTACCGTGTGCGTCTTTACCGTGTGCGTATTTACCGTGTGCGTATTTACCGTGTGCATATTTACCGTGTGCGTACTTACCGTGTGCGTACTTACCGTGTGCGTACTTACCGTGTGCGTATTTACCGTGTGCGTATTTACCGTGTGCGTATTTACCGTGTGCGTATTTACCGTGTGCGTATTTACCGTGTGCGTATTTACCGTGTGCGTATTTACCGTGTGCGTATTTACCGTGTGCGTATTTACCGTGTGCGTATTTACCGTGTGCGTAATTACCTTGTGCGTATTTACCTTGTGCGTATTTACCTTGTGCGTTTTTACCGTGTGCGTATTTACCGTGTGCGTATTTACCGTGTGCGTATTTACCGTTTGCGTATTTACCGTGTGCGTATTTACCGTGTGCGTATTTACTGTGTTCTTATTTACTCTGTGCGTATTTACTGTGTGCGCATTTACTGTGTGCGCATTTACTGTGTGCGTATTTACTGTGAGCGTATTTACTGTGTGCGTATTTACTGTGTGCGTAATTACTGTGTGCGTATTTACTGTGTGCGTATTTACTCTGTGCGTATTTACTGTGTGCGTATTTACTGTGTGCGTATTTACTGTGTGCGTATTTACTGTGTGCGTATTTACTGTGTGCGTATTTACTGTGTGCGTATTTACCGTGTGCGTATTTACCGTGTGCGTATTTACCGTGTGCGTATTTACCGTGTGCGTAATTACCGTGTGCGTTTTTACCGTGTGCGTATTTACCGTGTGCGTATTTACCGTGTGCGTATTTACCGTGTGCGTATTTACCGTGTGCGTATTTACCGTGTGCGTATTTACCGTGTGCGTATTTACCGTGTGCGTCTTTACCGTGTGCGTATTTACCGTGTGCGTATTTACCGTGTGCGTATTTACCATGCGCGTATTTACCGTGTGCCTATTTACCGTGTGCGTATTTACCGTGTGCGTATTTACCTTGTGCGTATTTACCGTGTGCGTATTTACCTTGTGCGTATTTACCGTGTGCGTATTTACCGTGTGCGTATTTACCGTGTGCGTATTTACCGTGTGCGTATTTACCGTGTGCGTATTTACCGTGTGCGTATTTACCGTGTGCGTATTTACCGTGTGCGTATTTACCGTGTGCGTATTTACCGTGTGCGTATTTACCGTGTGCGTATTTACCGTGTGCGTATTTACCTTGTGCGTATTTACCGTGTGCGTATGTACCGTGTGCGTATTTACCTTGTGCGTATTTACCGTGTGCGTATTTACCGTGTGCGTATTTACCTTGTGCGTTTTTACCTTGTGCGTATTTACCGTGTGCGTTTTTACCGTGTGCGTATTTACCGTGTGCGTATTTACCGTGTGCGTATTTACCGTGTGCGTATTTACCGTGTGCGTATTTACCGTGTGCGTATTTACCGTGTGCGTATTTACCGTGTGCGTATTTACCGTGTGCGTATTTACCGTGTGCGTATTTACCGTGTGCGTATTTACCGTGTGCGTATTTACCGTGTGCGTATTTACCGTGTGCGTATTTACCGTGTGCGTATTTACCGTGTGCGTATTTACCGTGTGCGTATTTACCGTGTGCGTATTTACCGTGTGCGTATTTACCGTGTGCGTATTTACCGTGTGCGTATTTACCGTGTGCGTATTTACCGTGTGCGTATTTACCTTGTGCGTATTTACCGTGTGCGTATTTACCGTGTGCGTATTTACCTTGTGCGTTTTTACCTTGTGCGTATTTACCGTGTGCGTTTTTACCGTGTGTGTATTTACCGTGTGCGTATTTACCGTGTGCGTATTTACCGTGTGCGTATTTACCGTGTGCGTATTTACCGTGTGCGTATTTACCGTGTGCTTATTTACCGTGTGCGTATTTACCGTGTGCGTATTTACCGTGTGCGTCTTTACCGTGTGCGTATTTACCGTGTGCGTATTTACCGTGTGCGTATTTACCGTGTGCGTATTTACCGTGTGCGTATTTACCGTGTGCGTATTTACCGTGTGCGTATTTACCGTGTGCGTATTCACCGTGTGCGTATTTACCGTGTGCGTATTTACCGTGTGCGTATTTACCGTGTGCGTAATTACCGTGTGCGTATTTACCGTGTGCGTATTTACCGTGTGCGTATTTACCGTGTGCGTATTTACCGTGTGCGTATTTACCGTGTGCGTATTTACCGTGTGCGTATTTACCGTGTGCGTATTTACCGTGTGCGTGTCTACCGCGTGCGTGTCTACCGTGTGCGTGATTACCATGTGTGTATTTACCGTGTGGGTATTTACTGTGTGCGTATTTACTGTGTGCGTCTTTACCGTGTGCGTCTTTACTGTGTGCGTATTTACTGTGTGCGTATTTACTGTGTGCGTACTTACTGTGTGCGTATTTACTGTGTGCGTATTTACTGTGTGCGTATTTACTGTGTGCGTATTTACTGTGTGCGTATTTACTGTGTGCGTATTTACTGTGTGCGTATTTACTGTGTGCGTATTTACTGTGTGCGTATTTACTGTGTGCGTATTTACTGTGTGCGTATTTACTGTGTGCGTATTTACCGTGTGCGTATTTACCGTGTGCGTATTTACCGTGTGCGTATTTACCGTGTGCGTATTTACCGTGTGCGTATTTACCGTGTGCGTATTTACCGTGTGCGTATTTACCGTGTGCGTATTTACCGTGTGCGTATTTACCGTGTGCGTATTTACCGTGTGCGTATTTACCGTGTGCGTATTTACCGTGTGCGTATTTACCGTGTGCGTATTTACCGTGTGCGTATTTACCGTGTGCGTAATTACCGTGTGCGTATTCACCGTGTGCGTATTTACCGTGTGCGTATTTACCGTGTGCGTGTTTACCGTGTGCGTGTTTACCGTGTGCGTATTTACCGTGTGCGTATTTACCGTGTGCGTATTTACCGTGTGCGTATTTACCGTGTGCGTATTTACTGTGTGCGTATTTACTGTGAGCGTATTTACTGTGTGCGTATTTACTGTGTGCGTAATTACTGTGTGCGTATTTATTGTGTGCGTATTTACTGTGTGCGTATTTACTGTGTGCGTATTTACTGTGTGCGTATTTACTGTGTGCGTATTTACTGTGTGCGTATTTACTGTGTGCGTATTTACTGTGTGCGTATTTACTGTGTGCGTATTTACTGTGTGCGTATTTACTGTTTGCGTATTTACTGTGTGCGTATTTACTGTGTGCGTATTTACTGTGTGCGTATTTACCGTGTGCGTATTTACCGTGAGCGTATTTACCGTGTGCGTATTTACCGTGTGCGTGTCTACCGCGTGCGTGTCTACCGTGTGCGTGATTACCGTGTGTGTATTTACCGTTTGCGTATTTACTGTGTGCGTATTTACTGTGTGCGTCTTTACTGTGTGCGTCTTTACTGTGTGCGTCTTTAATGTGTGCGTATTTACTGTGTGCGTACTTACTGTGTGCGTATTTACTGTGTGCGTATTTACTGTGTGCGTATTTACTGTGTCCGTATTTACTGTGTGCGTATTTACTGTGTGCGTATTTACTGTGTGCGTATTTACTGTGTGCGTATTTACTGTGTGCGTATTTACCGTGTGCGTGTCTACCGCGTGCGTGTCTACCGTGTGCGTGATTACCGTGTGTGTATTTACCGTATGCGTATTTACTGTGTGCGTATTTACTGTGTGCGTCTTTACTGTGTGCGTATTTACTGTGTGCGTATTTACTGTGTGCGTATTTACTGTGTGCGTATTTACTGTGTGCGTATTTACTGTGTGCGTATTTACTGTGTGCGTATTTACTGTGTGCGTATTTACTGTGTGCGTATTTACTGTGTGCGTATTTTCTGTGTGCGTATTTACTGTGTGCGTATTTACTGTGTGCGTATTTACTGTGTGCGTATTTACTGTGTGCGTATTTACTGTGTGCGTATTTACTGTGTGCGTATTTACTGTGTGCGTATTTACTGTGTGCGTATTTACTGTGTGCGTATTTACTGTGTGCGTATTTACCGTGTGCGTATTCACCGTGTGCGTATTTACCGTGTGCGTATTTACCGTGTGCGTATTTACCGTGTGCGTATTTACCGTGTGCGTATTTACCGTGTGGGTATTTACCGTGTGCGTATTTACCGTGTGCGTATTTACCGTGTGCGTATTTACCGTGTGCGTATTTACCGTGTGCGTATTTACCTTGTGCGTATTTACCGTGTGCGTATTTACCGTGTGCGTATTTACCGTGTGCGTATTAACCGTGTGCGTATTTACCGTGTGCGTATTTACCGTGTGCGTATTTACCGTGTGCGTATTTACCTTGTGCGTAGTTACCCTGTGCGTATTTACCGTGTGCGTATTTACCGTGTGCGTATTTACCGTGTGCGTATTTACCGTGTGCGTATTTACCGTGTGCGTATTTACCGTGTGCGTCATTACTGTGTGCGTATTTACTGTGTTCTTATTTACTGTGTGCGTATTTACTGTGTGCGTATTTACTGTGTGCGTATTTACTGTGTGCGTATTTACTGTGAGCGCATTTACTGTGTGCGTATTTACTGTGTGCGTATTTACTGTGTGCCCAATTACTGTGTGCGTATTTACTGTGTGCGTATTTACTGTGTGCGTATTTACTGTAAGCGTATTTACTGTGTGCGTATTTACTGTGTGCGTATTTACTGTGTGCGTATTTACCGTGTGCGTATTTACCCTGTGCGTATTTACCGTGTGCGTATTTACCGTGTGCGTATTTACCGTGTGCGTATTTACTGTGTGCGTATTTACCGTGTGCGTATTTACCGTGTGCGTATTTACCGTGTGCGTATTTACCGTGTGCGTATTTACCGTGTGCGTATTTACCGTGTGCGTATATACCGTGTGCGTATTTACCGTGTGCCTATTTACCGTGTGCGTATTTACCTTGTGCTTCTTTACCGTGTGCGTATTTACCTTGTGCGTATTTACCGTGTGCGTATTTACCGTGTGCGTGTCTACCGCGTGCGTGTCTACCGCGTGCGTGATTACCGTGTGTGTATTTACCGTGTGCGTATTTACTGTGTGCGTATTTACTGTGTGCGTATTTACTGTGTGCGTATTTACTGTGAGCGTATTTACTGTGTGCGTATTTACTGTGTGCGTATTTACTGTGTGCGTATTTACTGTGTGCGTAATTACTGTGTGCGTATTTACTGTGTGCGTATTTACTGTGTGCGTATTTACTGTGTGCGTATTTACTGTGTGCGTTTTTACTGTGTGCGTATTTACTGTGTGCGTATTTACTGTGTGCGTATTTACTGTGTGCGTATTTACTGTGTGCGTATTTACTGTGTGCGTATTTACTGTGTGCGTATTTACTGTGTGCGTATTTACTGTGTGCGTATTTACTGTGTGCGTATTTACTGTGTGCGTATTTACTGTGTGCGTATTTACTGTTTGCGTATTTACTGTGTGCGTATTTACTGTGTGCGTATTTACTGTGTGCGTGTTTACTGTTTGCGTTTTTGCTGTGTGCGTATTTACTGTGTGCGTATTTACTGTGTGCGTATTTACTGTGTGCGTATTTACTGTGTGCGTCTTTACTGTGTGCGTATTTACTGTGTGCGTATTTACTGTGTGCGTATTTACTGTGTGCGTAGTTACCGTGTGCGTGTCTACCGCGTGCGTGTCTACCGTGTGCGTGATTACCGTGTGTGTATTTACCGTATGCGTATTTACTGTGTGCGTGTTTACTGTGTGCGTCTTTACTGTGTGCGTATTTACTTTGTGCGTATTTACTGTGTGCGTATTTACTGTGTGCGTGTTTACTGTGTGCGTATTTACTGTGTGCGTATTTACTGTGTGCGTATTTACTGTGTGCGTATTTACTGTGTGCGTATTTACTGTGTGCGTATTTTCTGTGTGCGTATTTACTGTGTGCGTATTTACTGTGTGCGTATTTACTGTGTGCGTATTTACTGTGTGCGTATTTACTGTGTGCGTATTTACTGTGTGCGTATTTACTGTGTGCGTATTTACTGTGTGCGTATTTACCGTGTGCGTATTTACCGTGTGCGTATTTACCGTGTGCGTATTTACCGTGTGCGTATTTACCGTGTGCGTATTTACCGTGTGCGTATTTACCGTGTGCGTATTTACCGTGTGCGTATTTACCGTCTGCGTATTTACCGTCTGCGTATTTACCGTCTGCGTATTTACCGTCTGCGTATTTACCGTCTGCGTATTTACCGTGTGCGTATTTACCGTGATCGTATTTACCGTGTGCGTGTTTACCGTGTGCGTATTTACCGTGTGCGTATTTACCATGTGCGTATTTACCGTGTGCGTATTTACCGTGTGCGTATTTACCTTGTGCGTATTTACCGTGTGCGTATTTACCGTGTGCGTATTTACCGTGTGCGTAATTACCGTGTGCGTATTTACCGTGTGCGTATTTACCGTGTGCGTATTTACCGTGTGCGTACTTACCGTGTGCGTACTTACCGTGTGCGTACTTACCGTGTGCGTATTTACCGTGTGCGTATTTACCGTGTGCGTATTTACCGTGTGCGTATTTACCGTGTGCGTATTTACCGTGTGCGTATTTACCGTGTGCGTATTTACCGTGTGCGTATTTACCGTGTGCGTATTTACCGTGTGCGTATTTACCTTGTGCGTATTTACCTTGTGCGTATTTACCGTGTGCGTATTTACCGTGTGCGTATTTACCGTGTGCGTATTTACCGTGTGCGTATTTACCGTGTGCGTATTTACCGTGTGCGTATTTACCGTGTGCGTATTTACTGTGTGCTTATTTACTGTGTGCGTATTTACTGTGTGCGTATTTACTGTGTGCGTATTTACTGTGTGCGTATTTACTGTGAGCGTATTTACTGTGTGCGTATTTACTGTGTGCGTAATTACTGTGTGCGTAATTACTGTGTGCGTATTTACTGTGTGCGTATTTACTGTGTGCGTATTTACTGTGTGCGTATTTACTGTGTGCGTATTTACTGTGTGCGTATTTACTGTTGCGTATTTAATGTGTGCGTATTTACTGTGTGCGTATTTACTGTGTGCGTATTTACTGTGTGCGTATTTACTGTGTGCGTATTTACTGTGTGCGTATTTACTGTGTGCGTATTTACTGTGTGCGTATTTACTGTGTGCGTATTTACTGTTTGCGTATTTACCGTGTGCGTATTTACCGTGTGCGTATTTACCGTGTGCGTATTTACCGTGTGCGTATTTACCGTGTGCGTATTTACCGTGTGCGTACTTACCGTGTGCGTACTTACCGTGTGCGTATTTACCGTGTGCGTATTTACCGTGTGCGTATTTACCGTGTGCGTATTTACCGTGTGCGTATTTACCGTGTGCGTATTTACCGTGTGCGTATTTACCGTGTGCGTATTTACCTTGTGCGTATTTACCTTGTGCGTATTTACCGTGTGCGTATTTACCGTGTGCGTATTTACCGTGTGCGTATTTACCGTGTGCCTATTTACTGTGTGCGTATTTACCGTGTGCGTATTTACCGTGTGCGTATTTACTGTGTGCTTATTTACTGTGTGCGTATTTACTGTGTGCGTATTTACTGTGTGCGTATTTACTGTGTGCGTATTTACTGTGAGCGTATTTACTGTGTGCGTATTTACTGTGTGCGTATTTACTGTGTGCGTAATTACTGTGTGCGTATTTACTGTGTGCGTATTTACTGTGTGCGTATTTACTGTGTGCGTATTTACTGTGTGGGTATTTACTGTGTGCGTATTTACTTTGTGCGTATTTACTGTGTGCGTACTTACTGTGTGCGTATTTACTGTGTGCGTATTTACTGTGTGCGTATTTACTGTGTGCGTATTTACTGTGTGCGTATTAACTGTGTGCGTATTTACTGTGTGCGTATTTACTGTGTGCGTATTTACTGTGTGCGTGTTTACTGTTTGCGTATTTACTGTGTGCGTATTTACTGTGTGCGTATTTACTGTGTGCGTATTTACTGTGTGCGTATTTACTGTGTGCGTATTTACTGTGTGCGTATTTACTGTGTGCGTATTTACTGTGTGCGTGATTACTGTGTGCGTATTTACTGTGTGCGTATTTACTGTGTGCGTATTTACCGTGTGCGTATTTACCGTGTGCGTATTTACCGTGTGCGTATTTACCGTGTGCGTGTCTACCGCGTGCGTGTCTACCGTGTGCGTGTCTACCGTGTGTGTATTTCCCGTGTGCGTATTTACTGTGTGCGTATTTACTGTGTGCGTCTTTACTGTGTGCGTCTTCACTGTGTGCGTCTTTACTGTGTGCGTATTTACTGTGTGCATACTTACTGTGTGCGTATTTACTGTGTGCGTATTTACTGTGTGCGTATTTACTGTGTCCGTATTTGCTGTGTGCGTATTTACTGAGTGCGTATTTACTGTGTGCGTATTTACTGTGTGCGTATTTACTGTGTGCGTATTTACCGTGTGCGTGTTTACCGCGTGCGTGTCTACCGTGTGCGTGATTACCGTGTGTGTATTTACCGTATGCGTATTTACCGTGTGCGTATTTACCGTGTGCGTATTTACTGTGTGCATCTTTACTGTGTGCGTATTTACTGTGTGCGTATTTACTGTGTGCGTATTTACTGTGTGCGTATTGACTGTGTGCGTATTTACTGTGTGCGTATTTACTGTGTGAGTATTTACTGTGTGAGTATTTACTGTGTGCGTATTTACTGTGTGCGTAGTTTCTGTGTGCGTATTTACTGTGTGCGTCTTTACTGTGTGCGTATTTACTGTGTGCGTAATTACTGTGTGCGTATTTACTGTGTGCGTATTTACTGTGTGCGTATTTACTGTGTGCGTATTTACTGTGTGCGTATTTACTGTGTGCGTATTTACTGTGTGCGTATTTACTGTGTGCGTATTTACTGTGTGCGTATTTACTGTGTGCGTATTTACTGTGTGCGTATTTACTGTGTGCGTATTTACTGTGTGCGTATTTACCGTGTGCGTATTTACCATGTGCGTATTTACTGTGTGCGTATTTACCGTGTGCGTATTTACCGTGTGCGTATTAACCGTCTGCGTATTTACCGTCTGAGTATTTACCGTGTGCGTATTTACCGTGTGCGTATTTACCGTGTGCGTATTTACCGTGTGCGTATTTACCGTGTGCGTATTTACCGTGTGCGTGTTTACCGTGTGCGTATTTACCGTGTGCGTATTTACCGTGTGCGTATTTACCGTGTGCGTATTTACCGTGTGCGTATTTACCGTGTGCGTATTTACCGTGTGCGTATTCACCGGGTGCAAATTTACCGTGTGCGTATTTACCGTGTGCGTATTTACCGTGTGCGTATTTACCGTGTGCGTATTTACCGTGTGCGTATTTACCGTGTGCGTATTTACCGTGTGCGTATTTACCGTGTGCGTATTTACCGTGTGCGTATTTACCGTTTGCAAATTTACCGTGTGCGTATTTACCGTTTGCGTATTTACCGTGTGCGTATTTACCGTGTGCGTATTTACTGTGTGCGTATTTACTGTGTGCGTAATTACTGTGTGCGTATTTACTGTGTGCGTATTTACTGTGTGCGTATTTACTGTGTGCGTATTTACTGTGTGCGTATTTACTGTGTGCGTATTTACCGTGTGCGTATTTACCGTGTGCGTAATTACCGTGTGCGTATTTACCGTGTGCGTATATACCGTGTGCGTATTTACCGTGTGCCTATTTACCGTGTGCGTATTTACCTTGTGCTTCTTTACCGTGTGCGTATTTACCTTGTGCGTATTTACCGTGTGCCTATTTACCGTGTGCGTATTTACCTTGTGCTTCTTTACCGTGTGCGTATTTACCTTGTGCGTATTTACCGTGTGCGTATTTACCGTGTGCGTGTCTACCGCATGCGTGTCTACCGTGTGCGTGATTACCGTGTGTGTATTTACCGTGTGCGTATTTACTGTGTGCGTATTTACTGTGTGCGTATTTACTGTGTGCGTATTTACTGTGAGCGTATTTACTGTGTGCGTATTTACTGTGTGCGTATTTACTGTGTGCGTATTTACTGTGTGCGTAATTACTGTGTGCGTATTTACTGTGTGCGTATTTACTGTGTGCGTATTTACTGTGTGCGTATTTACTGTGTGCGTTTTTACTGTGTGCGTATTTACTGTGTGCGTATTTACTGTGTGCGTATTTACTGTGTGCGTATTTACTGTGTGCGTATTTACTGTGTGCGTATTTACTGTGTGTGTATTTACTGTGTGCGTATTTACTGTGTGCGTATTTACTGTGTGCGTATTTACTGTGTGCGTATTTACTGTGTGCGTATTTACTGTTTGCGTATTTACTGTGTGCGTATTTACTGTGTGCGTATTTACTGTGTGCGTGTTTACTGTTTGCGTTTTTGCTGTGTGCGTATTTACTGTGTGCGTATTTACTGTGTGCGTATTTACTGTGTGCGTATTTACTGTGTGCGTATTTACTGTGTGCGTATTTACTGTGTGCGTGATTACTGTGTGCGTATTTACTGTGTGCGTATTTACTGTGTGCGTATTTACCGTGTGCGTATTTACCGTGTGCGTATTTACCGTGTGCGTATTTACCGTGTGCGTGTCTACCGCGTGCGTGTCTACCGTGTGCGTGTCTACCGTGTGTGTATTTCCCGTGTGCGTATTTACTGTGTGCGTATTTACTGTGTGCGTCTTTACTGTGTGCGTCTTCACTGTTTGCGTCTTTACTGTGTGCGTATTTACTGTGTGCGTACTTACTGTGTGCGTATTTACTGTGTGCGTATTTACTGTGTGCGTATTTACTGTGTCCGTATTTACTGTGTGCGTATTTACTGAGTGCGTATTTACTGTGTGCGTATTTACTGTGTGCGTATTTACTGTGTGCGTATTTACCGTGTGCGTGTTTACCGCGTGCGTGTCTACCGTGTGCGTGATTACCGTGTGTGTATTTACCGTATGCGTATTTACCGTGTGCGTATTTACCGTGTGCGTATTTACTGTGTGCGTCTTTACTGTGTGCGTATTTACTGTGTGCGTATTTACTGTGTGCGTATTTACTGTGTGCGTATTTACTGTGTGCGTATTTACTGTGTGCGTATTTACTGTGTGCGTATTTACTGTGTGCGTATTTACTGTGTGCGTGTTTACTGTGTGCGTATTTACTGTGTGCGTATTTACTGTGTGCGTATTTACTGTGTGCGTATTTACTGTGTGCGTATTTACTGTGTGCGTATTTACTGTGTGCGTATTTACTGTGTGCGTATTTACTGTGTGCGTATTTACTGTGTGCGTATTTACCGTTTGCGTATTTACTGTATGCGTATTTACTGTGTGCGTCTTTACTGTGTGTGTCTTTACTGTGTGCGTATTTACTGTGTGCGTACTTACTGTGTGCGTACTTACTGTGTGCGTACTTACTTTGTGCGTATTTACTGTGTGCGTATTTACTGTGTGCGTATTTACTGTGTCCGTATTTACTGTGTGCGTCTTTACTGTGTGCGTATTTACTGTGTGCGTATTTACTGTGTGCGTATTTACTGTGTGCGTAGTTACCGTGTGCGTGTCTACCGCGTGCGTGTCTACCGTGTGCGTGATTACCGTGTGTGTATTTACCGTATGCGTATTTACTGTGTGCGTGTTTACTGTGTGCGTCTTTACTGTGTGCGTATTTACTTTGTGCGTATTTACTGTGTGCGTATTTACTGTGTGCGTGTTTACTGTGTGCGTATTTACTGTGTGCGTATTTACTGTGTGCGTATTTACTGTGTGCGTATTTACTGTGTGCGTATTTACTGTGTGCGTATTTTCTGTGTGCGTATTTACTGTGTGCGTATTTACTGTGTGCGTATTTACTGTGTGCGTATTTACTGTGTGCGTATTTACTGTGTGCGTATTTACTGTGTGCGTATTTACTGTGTGCGTATTTACCGTGTGCGTATTTACCGTGTGCGTATTTACCGTGTGCGTATTTACCGTGTGCGTATTTACCGTGTGCGTATTTACCGTGTGCGTATTTACCGTGTGCGTATTTACCGTGTGCGTATTTACCGTGTGCGTATTTACCGTGTGCGTATTTACCGTCTGCGTATTTACCGTCTGCGTATTTACCGTCTGCGTATTTACCGTCTGCGTATTTACCGTGTGCGTATTTACCGTGTGCGTATTTACCGTGTGCGTGTTTACCGTGTGCGTATTTACCGTGTGCGTATTTACCGTGTGCGTATTTACCGTGTGCGTATTTACCGTGTGCGTATTTACCTTGTGCGTATTTACCGTGTGCGTATTTACCGTGTGCGTATTTACCGTGTGCGTAATTACCGTGTGCGTATTTACCGTGTGCGTATTTACCGTGTGCGTATTTACCGTGTGCGTACTTACCGTGTGCGTACTTACCGTGTGCGTACTTACCGTGTGCGTATTTACCGTGTGCGTACTTACCGTGTGCGTATTTACCGTGTGCGTATTTACCGTGTGCGTATTTACCGTGTGCGTATTTACCGTGTGCGTATTTACCGTGTGCGTATTTACCGTGTGCGTATTTACCTTGTGCGTATTTACCTTGTGCGTATTTACCGTGTGCGTATTTACCGTGTGCGTATTTACCGTGTGCGTATTTACCGTGTGCGTATTTACCGTGTGCGTATTTACCGTGTGCGTATTTACCGTGTGCGTATTTACTGTGTGCTTATTTACTGTGTGCGTATTTACTGTGTGCGTATTTACTGTGTGCGTATTTACTGTGTGCGTATTTACTGTGAGCGTATTTACTGTGTGCGTATTTACTGTGTGCGTAATTACTGTGTGCGTAATTACTGTGTGCGTATTTACTGTGTGCGTATTTACTGTGTGCGTATTTACTGTGTGCGTATTTACTGTGTGCGTATTTACTGTTGCGTATTTACTGTTGCGTATTTACTGTGTGCGTATTTACTGTGTGCGTATTTACTGTGTGCGTATTTACTGTTTGCGTATTTACCGTGTGCGTATTTACCGTGTGCGTATTTACCGTGTGCGTATTTACCGTGTGCGTATTTACCGTGTGCGTATTTACCGTGTGCGTATTTACCGTGTGCGTATTTACCGTGTGCGTACTTACCGTGTGCGTACTTACCGTGTGCGTATTTACCGTGTGCGTATTTACCGTGTGCGTATTTACCGTGTGCGTATTTACCGTGTGCGTATTTACCGTGTGCGTATTTACCGTGTGCGTATTTACCTTGTGCGTATTTACCTTGTGCGTATTTACCGTGTGCGTATTTACCGTGTGCGTATTTACCGTGTGCGTATTTACCGTGTGCGTATTTACTGTGTGCGTATTTACCGTGTGCGTATTTACCGTGTGCGTATTTACTGTGTGCTTATTTACTGTGTGCGTATTTACTGTGTGCGTATTTACTGTGTGCGTATTTACTGTGTGCGTATTTACTGTGAGCGTATTTACTGTGTGCGTATTTACTGTGTGCGTATTTACTGTGTGCGTAATTACTGTGTGCGTATTTACTGTGTGCGTATTTACTGTGTGCGTATTTACTGTGTGCGTATTTACTGTGTGGCTATTTACTGTGTGCGTATTTACTGTGTGCGTATTTACTGTGTGCGTACTTACTGTGTGCGTATTTACTGTGTGCGTATTTACTGTGTGCGTATTTACTGTGTGCGTATTTACTGTGTGCGTATTTACTGTGTGCGTATTTACTGTGTGCGTATTTACTGTGTGCGTATTTACTGTGTGCGTGTTTACTGTTTGCGTATTTACTGTGTGCGTATTTACTGTGTGCGTATTTACTGTGTGCGTATTTACTGTGTGCGTATTTACTGTGTGCGTATTTACTGTGTGCGTATTTACTGTGTGCGTATTTACTGTGTGCGTGATTACTGTGTGCGTATTTACTGTGTGCGTATTTACTGTGTGCGTATTTACCGTGTGCGTATTTACCGTGTGCGTATTTACCGTGTGCGTATTTACCGTGTGCGTGTCTACCGCGTGCGTGTCTACCGTGTGCGTGTCTACCGTGTGTGTATTTCCCGTGTGCGTATTTACTGTGTGCGTATTTACTGTGTGCGTCTTTACTGTGTGCGTCTTCACTGTGTGCGTCTTTACTGTGTGCGTATTTACTGTGTGCATACTTACTGTGTGCGTATTTACTGTGTGCGTATTTACTGTGTGCGTATTTACTGTGTCCGTATTTGCTGTGTGCGTATTTACTGAGTGCGTATTTACTGTGTGCGTATTTACTGTGTGCGTATTTACTGTGTGCGTATTTACCGTGTGCGTGTTTACCGCGTGCGTGTCTACCGTGTGCGTGATTACCGTGTGTGTATTTACCGTATGCGTATTTACCGTGTGCGTATTTACCGTGTGCGTATTTACTGTGTGCATCTTTACTGTGTGCGTATTTACTGTGTGCGTATTTACTGTGTGCGTATTTACTGTGTGCGTATTGACTGTGTGCGTATTTACTGTGTGCGTATTTACTGTGTGCGTATTTACTGTGTGAGTATTTACTGTGTGCGTATTTACTGTGTGCGTAGTTTCTGTGTGCGTATTTACTGTGTGCGTCTTTACTGTGTGCGTATTTACTGTGTGCGTAATTACTGTGTGCGTATTTACTGTGTGCGTATTTACTGTGTGCGTATTTACTGTGTGCGTATTTACTGTGTGCGTATTTACTGTGTGCGTATTTACTGTGTGCGTATTTACTGTGTGCGTATTTACTGTGTGCGTATTTACTGTGTGCGTATTTACTGTGTGCGTATTTACTGTGTGCGTATTTACCGTGTGCGTATTTACCATGTGCGTATTTACTGTGTGCGTATTTACCGTGTGCGTATTTACCGTGTGCGTATTTACCGTCTGCGTATTTACCGTCTGAGTATTTACCGTGTGCGTATTTACCGTGTGCGTATTTACCGTGTGCGTATTTACCGTGTGCGTATTTACCGTGTGCGTATTTACCGTGTGCGTGTTTACCGTGTGCGTATTTACCGTGTGCGTATTTACCGTGTGCGTATTTACCGTGTGCGTATTTACCGTGTGCGTATTTACTGTGTGCGTATTTACCGTGTGCGTATTCACCGGGTGCAAATTTACCGTGTGCGTATTTACCGTGTGCGTATTTACCGTGTGCGTATTTACCGTGTGCGTATTTCCCGTGTGCGTATTTACCGTGTGCGTATTTACCGTGTGCGTATTTACCGTGTGCGTATTTACCGTGTGCGTATTTACCGTTTGCAAATTTACCGTGTGCGTATTTACCGTTTGCGTATTTACCGTGTGCGTATTTACCGTGTGCGTATTTACTGTGTGCGTATTTACTGTGTGCGTAATTACTGTGTGCGTATTTACTGTGTGCGTATTTACTGTGTGCGTATTTACTGTGTGCGTATTTACTGTGTGCGTATTTACTGTGTGCGTATTTACTGTGTGCGTATTTACCGTGTGCGTATTCACCGTGATCGTATTTACCGTGTGCGTATTTACCGTGTGCGTATTTACCGTGTGCGTATTTACTGTGTGCGTATTTACCGTGTGGGTATTTACCGTGTGCGTATTTACCGTGTGCGTATTTACCGTGTGCGTATTTACCGTGTGCGTATTTACCGTGTGCGTATTTACCTTGTGCGTATTTACCGTGTGCGTATTTACCGTGTGCGTATTTACCGTGTGCGTTTTTACCGTGTGCGTATTTACCGTGTGCGTCTTTACCGTGTGCGTATTTACCGTGTGCGTATTTACCGTGTGCGTATTTACCGTGTGCGTATTTGCCGTGTACGTACTTACCGTGTGCGTACTTACCGTGTGCGTATTTACGGTGTGCGTATTTACCGTTTGCGTATTTACCGTGTGCGTATTTACCGTGTGCGTATTTACCGTGTGCGTATTTACCTTGTGCGTATTTACCCTGTGCGTATTTACCGTGTGCGTATTTACCGTGTGCGTATTTACCGTGTGCGTATTTACCGTGTGCGTATTTACCGTGTGCGTATTTACCGTGTGCGTATTTACCGTGTGCGTACTTACTGTGTGCGTATTTACTGTGTTCTTATTTACTGTGTGCGTATTTACTGTGTGCGTATTTACTGTGTGCGTATTTACTATGTGCGTTTTTACTGTGAGCGTATTTACTGTGTGCGTATTTACTGTGTGCGTATTTACTGTGTGCGTAATTACTGTGTGCGTATTTACTGTGTGCGTGTTTACTGTGTGCGTATTTACTGTGTGCGTATTTACTGTGTGCGTATTTACTGTGTGCGTATTTACTGTGTGCGTATTTACCGTGTGCGTATTTACCGTGTGCGTATTTACAGTGTGCGTATTCACCGTGTGCGTATTTACAGTGTGCGTATTCACCGTGTGCGTATTTACCGTGTGCGTATTTACCGTGTGCGTACTTACCGTGTGCGTACTTACCGTGTGCGTATTTACCGTTTGCGTATTTACCGTGTGCGTATTTACCGTGTGCGTATTTACCGTGTGCGTATTTACCGTGTGCGTATTTACCGTGTGCGTATTTACCGTGTGCGTATTTACCGTGTGCCTATTTACCGTGTGCGTATTTACCGTGTGCGTATTTACCTTGTGCGTATTTACCGCGTGCGTATTTACCTTGTGCATATTTACCGTGTGCGTATTTACCGTGTGCGTATTTACCGTGTGCGTATTTACCGTGTGCGTATTTACCGTGTGCGTATTTACCGTGTGCGGATTTACCGTGTGCGTATTTACCGTGTGCGTGTCTACCGCGTGCGTGTCTACCGTGTGCGTGATTACCGTGTGTGTATTTACCGTGTGCGTATTTACTGTGTGCGTATTTACTGTGTGCGTCTTTACTGTGTGCGTCTTTACTGTGTGCGTATTTACTGTGTGCGTATTTACTGTGTGCGTACTTACTGTGTGCGTATTTAGTGTGTGCGTATTTACTGTGTGCGTATTTACTGTGTGCGTATTTACTGTGTGCGTAATTACTGTGTGCGTATTTACTGTGTGCGTATTTACTGTGTGCGTATTTACTGTGTGCGTATTTACTGTGTGCGTATTTACTGTGTGCGTATTTACTGTGTGCGTATTTACTGTGTGCGTATTTACTGTGTGCGTATTTACCGTGTGCGTATTTACCGTGTGCGTGTTTACCGTGTGCGTTTTTACCGTGTGCGTATTTACCGTGTGCGTATTTACCGTGTGCGTATTTACCGTGTGCGTATTTACCGTGTTCGTATTTACCGTGCGCGTATTTACCGTGTGCGTATTCACCGTGTGCGTATTTACCGTGTGCGTATTTACCGTGTGCGTGTTTACCGTGTGGGTGTTTACCGTGTGCGTATTTACCGTGTGCGTATTTACCGTGTGCGTATTTACCGTGTGCGTATTTACCGTGTGCGTATTTACCGTGTGCGTATTTACCGTGTGCGTATTTACCGTGTGCGTTTTTACCGTGTGCGTATTTACCGTGTGCGTATTTATCGTGTGCGTTTTTACCGTGTGCGTATTTACTGTGTGCGTATTTACCGTGTGCGTATATACCGTGTGCGTATTTACCGTGCGCGTATTTACCGTGTGCGTATATACCGTGTGTGTATTTACCGTGTGCGTATTTACCGTGTGCGTATTTACCGTGTGCGTATTTACCGTGTGCGTATTTACCGTGTGCGTATTTACCTTGTGCGTATTTACCGTGTGCGTATTTACCGTGTGCGTATTTACCGTGTGCGTATTTACCGTGTGCGTATTTACCTTGTGCGTCTTTACCGTGTGCGTATTTACCGTGTGCGTATTTACCGTGTGCGTATTTACCGTGTGCGTACTTACCGTGTGCGTACTTACCGTGTGCGTACTTAGCGTGTGCGTATTTACCGTGTGCGTATTTACCGTGTGCGTATTTACCTTGTGCGTATTTACCGTGTGCGTATTTACCGTGTGCGTATTTACCGTGTGCGTATTTACCGTGTGCGTATTTACCGTGTGCGTATTTACCTTGTGCGTATTTACCTTGTGCGTATTTACCGTGTGCGTATTTACCGTGTGCGTATTTACCGTGTGCGTATTTACCGTGTGCGTATTTACCGTGTGCGTATTTACCGTGTGCGTATTTACCGTGTGCGTATTTACTGTGTGCGTATTTACTGTGTGCTTATTTACTGTGTGCGTATTTACTGTGTGCGTATTTACTGTGTGCGTATTTACTGTGTGCGTATTTACTGTGAGCGTATTTACTGTGTGCGTAATTACTGTGTGCGTATTTACTGTGTGCGTAATTACTGTGTGCGTATTTACTGTGTGCGTATTTACTGTGTGCGTATTTACTATGTGCGTATTTACTGTGTGCGTATTTACTGTGTGCGTATTTACTGTGTGCGTATTTACTGTGTGCGTATTTACTGTGTGCGTATTTACTGTGTGCGTATTTACTGTGTGCGTATTTACTGTGTGCGTATTTACTGTGTGCGTATTTACTGTGTGCGTATTTACTGTGTGCGTATTTACTGTTTGCGTATTTACTGTGTGCGTATTTACTGTGTGCGTATTTACTGTGTGCGTATTTACTGTGTGCGTTTTTACTGTGTGCGTATTTACTGTGTGCGTGATTACTGTGTGCGTATTTACTGCGTGCGTCTTTACTGTGTGCGTATTTACCGTGTGCGTATTTACCGTGTGCGTATTTACCGTGTGCGTATTTACCGTATGCGTGTCTACCGCGTGCGTGTCTACCGTGTGCGTGATTACCGTGTGTGTATTTACCGTATGCGTATTTACTGTGTGCGTATTTACTGTGTGCGTCTTTACTGTGTGCGTATTTACTGTGTGCGTATTTACTGTGTGCGTATTTACTGTGTGCGTATTTACTGTGTGCGTATCTACTGTGTGCGTATTTACTGTGTGCGTATTTACTGTGTGCGTATTTACTGTGTGCGTATTTACTGTGTGCGTATTTACTGTGTGCGTATTTACTGTGTGCGTATTTTCTGTGTGCGTATTTACTGTGTGCGTATTTACTGTGTGCGTATTTACTGTGTGCGTATTTACTGTGTGCGTATTTACTGTGTGCGTATTTACTGTGTGCGTATTTACTGTGTGCGTATTTACTGTGTGCGTATTTACTGTGTGCGTATTTACTGTGTGCGTATTTACTGCGTGCGTATTTACTGCGTGCGTATTTACTGTGTGCGTATTTACCGCGTGCGTATTTACCGCGTGCGTATTTACCGCGTGCGTATTTACCGTGTGCGTATTTACCGTGTGCGTATTTACCGTGTGCGTATTTACCGTGTGCGTATTTACCGTCTGCGTATTTACCGTGTGCGTATTTACCGTGTGCGTATTTACCGTGTGCGTATTTACCGTGTGCGTATTTACCGTGTGCGTATTTACCGTGTGCGTATTTACCGTGTGCGTATTTACCGTGTGCGTATTTACCGTGTGCGTATTTACCGTGTGCGTATTTACCGTGTGCGTATTTACCGTGTGCGTATTTACCGTGTGCGTATTTACCGTGTGCGTATTTACTGTGTGCGTATTTACCGTGTGCGTATTCACCGGGTGCAAATTTACCGTGTGCGTATTTACCGTGTGCGTATTTACCGTGTGCGTATTTACCGTGTGCGTATTTACCGTGTGCGTATTTACCGTGTGCGTATTTACCGTGTGCGTATTTACCGTGTGCGTATTTACCGTGTGCGTATTTACCGTTTGCAAATTTACCGTGTGCGTATTTACCGTTTGCGTATTTACCGTGTGCGTATTTACCGTGTGCGTATTTACTGTGTGCGTATTTACTGTGTGCGTAATTACTGTGTGCGTATTTACTGTGTGCGTATTTACTGTGTGCGTATTTACTGTGTGCGTATTTACTGTGTGCGTATTTACTGTGTGCGTATTTACTGTGTGCGTATTTACCGTGTGCGTATTCACCGTGATCGTATTTACCGTGTGCGTATTTACCGTGTGCGTATTTACCGTGTGCGTATTTACTGTGTGCGTATTTACCGTGTGGGTATTTACCGTGTGCGTATTTACCGTGTGCGTATTTACCGTGTGCGTATTTACCGTGTGCGTATTTACCGTGTGCGTATTTACCTTGTGCGTATTTACCGTGTGCGTATTTACCGTGTGCGTATTTACCGTGTGCGTTTTTACCGTGTGCGTATTTACCGTGTGCGTCTTTACCGTGTGCGTATTTACCGTGTGCGTATTTACCGTGTGCGTATTTACCGTGTGCGTATTTGCCGTGTACGTACTTACCGTGTGCGTACTTACCGTGTGCGTATTTACGGTGTGCGTATTTACCGTTTGCGTATTTACCGTGTGCGTATTTACCGTGTGCGTATTTACCGTGTGCGTATTTACCTTGTGCGTATTTACCCTGTGCGTATTTACCGTGTGCGTATTTACCGTGTGCGTATTTACCGTGTGCGTATTTACCGTGTGCGTATTTACCGTGTGCGTATTTACCGTGTGCGTATTTACCGTGTGCGTACTTACTGTGTGCGTATTTACTGTGTTCTTATTTACTGTGTGCGTATTTACTGTGTGCGTATTTACTGTGTGCGTATTTACTATGTGCGTTTTTACTGTGAGCGTATTTACTGTGTGCGTATTTACTGTGTGCGTATTTACTGTGTGCGTAATTACTGTGTGCGTATTTACTGTGTGCGTGTTTACTGTGTGCGTATTTACTGTGTGCGTATTTACTGTGTGCGTATTTACTGTGTGCGTATTTACTGTGTGCGTATTTACCGTGTGCGTATTTACCGTGTGCGTATTTACAGTGTGCGTATTCACCGTGTGCGTATTTACAGTGTGCGTATTCACCGTGTGCGTATTTACCGTGTGCGTATTTACCGTGTGCGTACTTACCGTGTGCGTACTTACCGTGTGCGTATTTACCGTTTGCGTATTTACCGTGTGCGTATTTACCGTGTGCGTATTTACCGTGTGCGTATTTACCGTGTGCGTATTTACCGTGTGCGTATTTACCGTGTGCGTATTTACCGTGTGCGTATTTACCGTGTGCGTATTTACCGTGTGCGTATTTACCTTGTGCGTATTTACCGTGTGCGTATTTACCGTGTGCGTATTTACCGTGTGCGTATTTACCGTGTGCGTATTTACCGTGTGCGTATTTACCTTGTGCGTATTTACCTTGTGCGTATTTACCGTGTGCGTATTTACCGTGTGCGTATTTACCGTGTGCGTATTTACCGTGTGCGTATTTACCGTGTGCGTATTTACCGTGTGCGTATTTACCGTGTGCGTATTTACTGTGTGCGTATTTACTGTGTGCTTATTTACTGTGTGCGTATTTACTGTGTGCGTATTTACTGTGTGCGTATTTACTGTGTGCGTATTTACTGTGAGCGTATTTACTGTGTGCGTAATTACTGTGTGCGTATTTACTGTGTGCGTAATTACTGTGTGCGTATTTACTGTGTGCGTATTTACTGTGTGCGTATTTACTATGTGCGTATTTACTGTGTGCGTATTTACTGTGTGCGTATTTACTGTGTGCGTATTTACTGTGTGCGTATTTACTGTGTGCGTATTTACTGTGTGCGTATTTACTGTGTGCGTATTTACTGTGTGCGTATTTACTGTGTGCGTATTTACTGTGTGCGTATTTACTGTGTGCGTATTTACTGTTTGCGTATTTACTGTGTGCGTATTTACTGTGTGCGTATTTACTGTGTGCGTATTTACTGTGTGCGTTTTTACTGTGTGCGTATTTACTGTGTGCGTGATTACTGTGTGCGTATTTACTGCGTGCGTCTTTACTGTGTGCGTATTTACCGTGTGCGTATTTACCGTGTGCGTATTTACCGTGTGCGTATTTACCGTATGCGTGTCTACCGCGTGCGTGTCTACCGTGTGCGTGATTACCGTGTGTGTATTTACCGTATGCGTATTTACTGTGTGCGTATTTACTGTGTGCGTCTTTACTGTGTGCGTATTTACTGTGTGCGTATTTACTGTGTGCGTATTTACTGTGTGCGTATTTACTGTGTGCGTATCTACTGTGTGCGTATTTACTGTGTGCGTATTTACTGTGTGCGTATTTACTGTGTGCGTATTTACTGTGTGCGTATTTACTGTGTGCGTATTTACTGTGTGCGTATTTTCTGTGTGCGTATTTACTGTGTGCGTATTTACTGTGTGCGTATTTACTGTGTGCGTATTTACTGTGTGCGTATTTACTGTGTGCGTATTTACTGTGTGCGTATTTACTGTGTGCGTATTTACTGTGTGCGTATTTACTGTGTGCGTATTTACTGTGTGCGTATTTACTGCGTGCGTATTTACTGCGTGCGTATTTACTGTGTGCGTATTTACCGCGTGCGTATTTACCGCGTGCGTATTTACCGCGTGCGTATTTACCGTGTGCGTATTTACCGTGTGCGTATTTACCGTGTGCGTATTTACCGTGTGCGTATTTACCGTCTGCGTATTTACCGTGTGCGTATTTACCGTGTGCGTATTTACCGTGTGCGTATTTACCGTGTGCGTATTTACCGTGTGCGTATTTACCGTGTGCGTATTTACCGTGTGCGTATTTACCGTGTGCGTATTTACCGTGTGCGTATTTACCGTGTGCGTATTTACCGTGTGCGTATTTACCGTGTGCGTATTTACCGTGTGCGTATTTACCGTGTGCGTATTTACCGTGTGCGTATTTACCGTGTGCGTATTTACCGTGTGCGTATTTACCGTGTGCGTATTTACCGTGTGCGTATTTACCGTGTGCGTATTTACCGTGTGCGTATTTACCGTGTGCGTATTTACCGTGTGCGTATTTACTGTGTGCGTATTTACTGTGTGCGTATTTGCCGTGTGCGTATTTACCGTGTGCGTATTTACCGTGTGCGTATTTACCGTGTGCGTATTTACCGTGTGCGTATTTACCGTGTGCGTATTTACCGTGTGCGTATTTACCGTGTGCGTATTTACCGTGTGCGTATTTACCGTGTGCGTATTTACCGTGTGCGTATTTACCGTGTGCGTATTTACCGTGTGCGTATTTACCGTGTGCGTATTTACCGTGTGCGTATTTACCGTGTGCGTATTTACCGTGTGCGTATTTACCGTGTGCGTATTTACCGTGTGCGTATTTACCGTGTGCGTATTTACCGTGTGCGTATTTACCGTGTGCGTATTTACCGTGTGCGTCTTTACCGTGTGCGTCTTTACCGTGTGCGTCTTTACCGTGTGCGTATTTACCGTGTGCGTATTTACCGTGTGCGTACTTACCGTGTGCGTACTTACCGTGTGCGTATTTACCGTGTGCGTATTTACCGTGTGCGTATTTACCGTGTGCGTATTTACCGTGTGCGTATTTACCGTGTGCGTATTTACCGTGTGCGTATTTACCGTGTGCGTATTTACCGTGTGCGTATTTACCGTGTGCGTATTTACCGTGTGCGTATTTACCGTGTGCGTATTTACCGTGTGCGTATTTACCTTGTGCGTATTTACCTTGTGCGTATTTACCTTGTGCGTTTTTACCGTGTGCGTATTTACCGTGTGCGTATTTACCGTGTGCGTATTTACCGTGTGCGTATTTACCGTGTGCGTATTTACCGTGTGCGTATTTACCGTGTGCGTGTCTACCGCGTGCGTGTCTACCGTGTGCGTGATTACCATGTGTGTATTTACCGTGTGCGTATTTACTGTGTGCGTATTTACTGTGTGCGTCTTTACTGTGTGCGTCTTTACTGTGTGCGTATTTACTGTGTGCGTATTTACTGTGTGCGTACTTACTGTGTGCGTATTTACTGTGTGCGTATTTACTGTGTGCGTATTTACTGTGTGCGTATTTACTGTGTGCGTATTTACTGTGTGCGTATTTACTGTGTGCGTATTTACTGTGTGCGTATTTACTGTGTGCGTATTTACTGTGTGTGTATTTACTGTGTGCGTATTTACTGTGTGCGTGTTTACTGTGTGCGTATTTACCGGGTGCGTATTTACCGTGTGCGTATTTACCGTGTGCGTATTTACCGTGTGCGTATTTACCGTGTGCGTATTTACCGTGTGCGTATTTACCGTGTGCGTATTTACCGTGTGCGTATTTACCGTGTGCGTATTTACCGTGTGCGTATTTACCGTGTGCGTATTTACCGTGTGCGTATTTACCGTGTGCGTATTTACCGTGTGCGTATTCACCGTGTGCGTATTTACCGTGTGCGTATTTACCGTGTGCGTGTTTACCGTGTGCGTATTTACCGTGTGCGTATTTACCGTGTGCGTATTTACCGTGTGCGTATTTACCGTGTGCGTATTTACCGTGTGCGTATTTACTGTGTGCGTATTTACTGTGTGCGTATTTACTGTGTGCGTATTTACCGTGTGCGTATTTACCGTGTGCGTATATACCGTGTGCGTATTTACCGTGTGCCTATTTACCGTGTGCGTATTTACCTTGTGCTTATTTACCGTGTGCGTATTTACCTTGTGCGTATTTACCGTGTGCGTATTTACCGTGTGCGTATTTACCGTGTGCGTATTTACCGTGTGCGTATTTACTGTGTGCGTATTTACTGTGTGCGTATTTACTGTGTGCGTATTTACCGTGTGCGTATTTACCGTGTGCGTATATACCGTGTGCGTATTTACCGTGTGCCTATTTACCGTGTGCGTATTTACCTTGTGCTTATTTACCGTGTGCGTATTTACCTTGTGCGTATTTACCGTGTGCGTATTTACCGTGTGCGTATTTACCGTGTGCGTATTTACCGTGTGCGTATTTACCGCGTGCGTATTTACCGTGTGCGTATTTACCGTGTGCGTATTTACCGTGTGCGTGTCTACCGCGTGCGTGTCTACCGTGTGCGTGATTACCGTGTGTGTATTTACCGTGTGCGTATTTACTGTGTGCGTATTTACTGTGCGCGTATTTACTGTGTGCGTATTTACTGTGAGCGTATTTACTGTGTGCGTATTTACTGTGTGCGTATTTACTGTGTGCGTAATTACTGTGTGCGTAATTACTGTGTGCGTATTTACTGTGTGCGTATTTACTGTGTGCGTATTTACTGTGTGCGTATTTACTGTGTGCGTTTTTACTGTGTGCGTATTTACTGTGTGCGTATTTACTGTGTGCGTATTTACTGTGTGCGTATTTACTGTGTGCGTATTTACTGTGTGCGTATTTACTGTGTGCGTATTTACTGTGTGCGTATTTACTGTCTGCGTATTTACTGTGTGCGTATTTACTGTGTGCGTATTTACTGTGTGCGTATTTACTGTTTGTGTATTTACTGTGTGCGTATTTACTTTGGGCGTATTTACTGTGTGCGTATTTACTGTGTGCGTATTTACCGTGTGCATATTTACCGTGTGCGTATTTACCGTGTGCGTATTTACCGTGTGCGTATTTACCGTGTGCGTATTTACCGTGTGCGTATTTACCGTGTGCGTTTTTACCGTGTGCGTATTTACCGTGTGCGTATTTACCGTGTGCATATTTACCTTGTGCGTACTTACCGTGTGCGTGATTACCGTGTGCGTCTTTACCGTGTGCGTATTTACCGTGTGCGTATTTACCGTGTGCGTATTTACCGTGTGCGTATTTACCGTGTGCGTATTTACCGTGTGCGTATTTACCGTGTGTGTATTTACCGTGTGCGTCTTTACCGTGTGCGTATTTACCGTGTGCGTACTTACCGTGTGCGTATTTACCGTGTGCGTATTTACCGTGTGCGTATTTACCGTGTGCGTATTTACCGTGTGCGTATTTACCGTGTGCGTATTTACCGTGTGCGTATTTACCGTGTGCGTATTTACCGTGTGCGTATTTACCTTGTGCGTATTTACCTTGTGCGTATTTACCGTGTGCGTATTTACCGTGTGCGTATTTACCGTGTGCGTATTTACCGTGTGCGTATTTACCGTGTGCGTATTTACCGTGTTCTTATTTACTCTGTGCGTATTTACTGTGTGCGTATTTACTGTGTGCGTATTTACTGTGTGCGTATTTACTGTGAGCGTATTTACTGTGTGCGTATTTACTGTGTGCGTATTTACTGTGTGCGTATTTACTGTGTGCGTATTTACTGTGTGCGTATTTACTGTGTGCGTATTTACTGTGTGCGTATTTTCTGTGTGCGTATTTACTGTGTGCGTATTTACTGTGTGCGTATTTACTGTGTGCGTATTTACTGTGTGCGTATTTACTGTGTGCGTATTTACTGTGTGCGTATTTACCGTGTGCGTATTTACCGTGTGCGTATTTACCGTGTGCGTATTTACCGTGTGCGTATTTATCGTGTGCGTATTTACCGTGTGCGTATTTACCGTGTGCGTATTTACCGTTTGCGTATTTACCGTGTGCGTATTTACCGTGTGCGTATTTACCGTCTGCGTATTTACCGTCTGCGTATTTACCGTGTGCGTATTTACCGTGTGCGTATTTACCGTGTGCGTATTTACCGTGTGCGTATTTACCGTGTGCGTATTTACCGTGTGCGTATTTACTGTGTGCGTATTTACCGTGTGCGTATTCACCGGGTGCAAATTTACCGTGTGCGTATTTACCGTGTGCGTAGTTACAGTGTGCGTATTTACCGTGTGCGTAATTACCGTGTGCGTATTTACCGTGTGCGTATTTACCGTGTGCGTATTTACCGTGTGCGTATTTACCGTGTGCGTATTTACCGTGTGCAAATTTACCGTGTGCGTATTTACCGTGTGCGTATTTACCGTGTGCGTATTTACCGTGTGCGTATTTACCGTGTGCGTATTTACTGTGTGCGTATTTACTGTGTGCGTAATTACTGTGTGCGTATTTACTGTGTGCGTATTTACTGTGTGCGTATTTACTGTGTGCGTATTTACTGTGTGCGTATTTACTGTGTGCGTATTTACCGTGTGCGTATTCACCGTGTGCGTATTTACTGTGTGCGTATTTACCGTGTGCGTATTTACCATGTGCGTATTTACCGTGTGCGTATTTACCGTGTGGGTATTTACCGTGTGCGTATTTACCGTGTGCGTATTTACCGTGTGCGTATTTACCGTGTGCGTATTTACCGTGTGCGTATTTACCGTGTGCGTATTTACCGTGTGCGTATTTACCGTGTGCGTATTTACCGTGTGCGTATTTATCGTGTGCGTATTTACCGTGTGCGTATTTACCGTGTGCGTATTTACCGTGTGCGTATTTACCGTGTGCGTATTTACCGTTTGCGTATTTACCGTGTGCGTATTTACCGTGTGCGTATTTACCGTCTGCGTATTTACCGTCTGCGTATTTACCGTGTGCGTATTTACCGTGTGCGTATTTACCGTGTGCGTATTTACCGTGTGCGTGTTTACCGTGTGCGTATTTACCGTGTGCGTATTTACCGTGTGCGTATTTACCGTGTGCGTATTTACCGTGTGCGTATTTACCGTGTGCGTATTTACCGTGTGCGTATTTACCGTGTGCGTATTTACTGTGTGCGTATTTACCGTGTGCGTATTCACCGGGTGCAAATTTACCGTGTGCGTATTTACCGTGTGCGTAGTTACAGTGTGCGTATTTACCGTGTGCTTAATTACCGTGTGCGTATTTACCGTGTGCGTATTTCCCGTGTGCGTATTTACCGTGTGCGTATTTACCGTGTGCGTATTTACCGTGTGCAAATTTACCGTGTGCGTATTTACCGTGTGCGTATTTACCGTGTGCGTATTTACCGTGTGCGTATTTACCGTGTGCGTATTTACTGTGTGCGTATTTACTGTGTGCGTAATTACTGTGTGCGTATTTACTGTGTGCGTATTTACTGTGTGCGTATTTACTGTGTGCGTATTTACTGTGTGCGTATTTACTGTGTGCGTATTTACCGTGTGCGTATTCACCGTGTGCGTATTTACTGTGTGCGTATTTACCGTGTGCGTATTTACCATGTGCGTATTTACCGTGTGCGTATTTACCGTGTGGGTATTTACCGTGTGCGTATTTACCGTGTGCGTATTTACCGTGTGCGTATTTACCGTGTGCGTATTTACCGTGTGCGTATTTACCTTGTGCATATTTACCGTGTGCGTATTTACCGTGTGCGTATTTACCGTGTGCGTATTTACCGTGTGCGTATTTACCGTGTGCGTATTTACCGTGTGCGTATTTACCGTGTGCGTATTTACCTTGTGCGTATTTACCCGGTGCGTATTTACCGTGTGCGTATTTACCGTGTGCGTATTTACCGTGTGCGTATTTACCGTGTGCGTATTTACCGTGTGCGTATTTACCGTGTGCGTATTTACTGTGTGCGTATTTACTGTGTTCTTATTTACTGTGTGCGTATTTACTGTGTGCGTATTTACTGTGTGCGTATTTACTGTGTGCGTCTTTACTGTGAGCGTATTTACTGTGTGCGTATTTACTGTGTGCGTATTTACTGTGTGCGTAATTACTGTGTGCGTATTTACTGTGTGCGTATTTACTGTGTGCGTATTTACTGTGTGCGTATTTACTGTGTGCGTATTTACTGTGTGCGTATTTACCGTGTGCGTATTTACCGTGTGCGTATTTACCGTGTGCGTATTTACCGTGTGCGTATTTACCGTGTGCGTATTTACCGTGTGCGTATTTACCGTGTGCGTATTTACCGTGTGCGTATTTACCGTGTGCGTATTTACCGCGTGCAAATTTACCGCGTGCGTATTTACCGTGTGCGTATTTACCGTGTGCGTATTTACCGTGTGCGTATTTACCGTGTGCGTATTTACCGTGTGCGTATTTACCGTGTGCCTATTTACCGTGTGCGTACTTACCATGTGCGTATTTACCTTGTGCTTATTTACCGTGTGCGTATTTACCTTGTGCATATTTACCGTGTGCGTATTTACCGTGTGCGTATTTACCGTGTGCGTATTTACCGTGTGCGTATTTACCGTGTGCGTATTTACCGTGTGCGTATTTACCGTGTGCGTATTTACCGTGTGCGTGTCTACCGCGTGCGTGTCTACCGTGTGCGTGAGTACCGTGTGTGTATTTACCGTGTGCGTATTTACTGTGTGCGTATTTACTGTGTGCGTATTTACTGTGTGCGTATTTACTGTGAGCGTATTTACTGTGTGCGTATTTACTGTGTGCGTATTTACTGTGTGCGTAATTACTGTGTGCGTATTTACTGTGTGCGTATTTACTGTGTGCGTATTTACTGTGTGTGTATTTACTGTGTGCGTTTTTACTGTGTGCGTATTTACTGTGTGCGTATTTACTGTGTGCGTATTTACTGTGTGCGTATTTACTGTGTGCGTATTTACTGTGTGCGTATTTACTGTGTGCGTATTTACTGTGTGCGTATTTACTGTGTGCGTATTTACTGTGTGCGTATTTACTGTGTGCGTATTTACTGTGTGCGTATTTACTGTTTGCGTACTTACTGTGTGCGTATTTACTGTGTGCGTATTTACTGTGTGCGTGTTTACTGTGTGCGTATTTACTGTGTGCATATTTACTGCGTGCGTGATTACTGTGTGCGTATTTACTGTGTGCGTATTTACTGTGTGCGTATTTACCGTGTGCGTATTTGCCGTGTGCGTATTTACCGTGTGCGTATTTACCGTGTGCGTGTCTACCGCGTGCGTGTCTACCGTGTGCATGATTACCGTGTGTGTATTTACCGTGTGCGTATTTACTGTGTGCGTGTTTACTGTGTGCGTCTTTACTGTGTGCGTCTTTACTGTGTGCGTCTTTACTGTGTGCGTATTTACTGTGTGCGTCTTTACTGTGTGCGTCTTTACTGTGTGCGTCTTTACTGTGTGCGTATTTACTGTGTGCGTACTTACTGTGTGCGTATTTACTGTGTGCGTATTTACTGTGTGCGTATTTACTGTGTCCGTATTTACTGTGTGCGTATTTACTGTGTGCGTATTTACTGTGTGCGTAATTACTGTGTGCGTATTTACCGTGTGCGTGTCTATCGCGTGCGTGTCTACCGTGTGCGTGATTACCGTGTGTGTATTTACCGTATGCGTATTTACTGTGTGCGTATTTACTGTGTGCGTCTTTACTGTGTGCGTATTTACTGTGTGCGTATTTACTGTGTGCGTATTTACTGTGTGCGTATTTACTGTGTGCGTATTTACTGTGTGCGTATTTACTGTGTGCGTATTTACTGTGTGCGTATTTACTGTGTGCGTATTTACTGTGTGCGTATTTTCTGTGTGCGTATTTACTGTGTGCGTATTTACTGTGTGCGTATTTACTGTGTGCGTATTTACTGTGTGCGTATTTACTGTGTGCGTATTTACCGTGTGCGTATTTACCGTGTGCGTATTTACCGTGTGCGTATTTACCGTGTGCGTATTTACCGTGTGCGTATTTACCGTGTGCGTATTTACCGTGTGCGTATTTACCGTGTGCGTATTTACCGTGTGCGTATTTACCGTGTGCGTATTTACCGTGTGCGTATTTACCGTGTGCGTATTTACCGTGTGCGTATTTACCGTGTGCGTATTTACCGTGTGCGTATTTACCGTGTGCATACTTACCTTGTGCGTATTTACCGTGTGCGTATTTGCCGTGTGCGTATTTACCGTGTGCGTATTTACCGTGTGCGTATTTACCGTGTGCGTATTTACCGTGTGCGTATTTACCGTGTGCGTATTTACCGTGTGCGTATTTACCGTGTGCGTATTTACCGTGTGCGTCTTTACCGTGCGCGTATTTACCGTGTGCGTATTTACCGTGTGCGTATTTACGGTGTGCGTATTTACCGTGTGCGTACTTACCGTGTGCGTACTTACCGTGTGCGTATTTACCGTGTGCGTATTTACCGTGTGCGTATTTACCGTGTGCGTATTTACCGTGTGCGTATTTACCGTGTGCGTATTTACCGTGTGCGTATTTACCGTGTGCGTATTTACCGTGTGCGTATTTACCTTGTGCGTATTTACCTTGTGCGTATTTACCGTGTGCGTATTTACCGTGTGCGTATTTACCGTGTGCGTATTTACCGTGTGCGTATTTACCGTGTGCGTATTTACCGTGTTCTTATTTACTCTGTGCGTATTTACCGTGTGCGTGTCTACCGCGTGCGTGTCTACCGTGTGCGTGATTACCGTGTGTGTATTTACCGTGTGGGTATTTACTGTGTGCGTATTTACTGTGTGCGTCTTTACTGTGTGCGTACTTACCGTGTGCGTATTTACCGTGTTCGTATTTACGGTGTGCGTATTTACCGTGTGCGTACTTACCGTGTGCGTACTTACCGTGTGCGTATTTACCGTGTGCGTATTTACCGTGTGCGTATTTACCGTGTGCGTATTTACCGTGTGCGTATTTACCGTGTGCGTATTTACCATGTGCGTATTTACCGTGTGCGTATTTACCGTGTGCGTATTTACCTTGTGCGTATTTACCTTGTGCGTATTTACCGTGTGCGTATTTACCGTGTGCGTATTTAGCGTGTGCGTATTTACCGTGTGCGTATTTACCGTGTGCGTATTTACCATGTGCGTATTTACCGTGTTCTTATTTACTCTGTGCGTATTTACCGTGTGCGTGTCTACCGCGTGCGTGTCTACCGTGTGCGTGATTACCGTGTGTGTATTTACCGTGTGGGTATTTACTGTGTGCGTATTTACTGTGTGCGTCTTTACTGTGTGCGTCTTTACTGTGTGCGTATTTACTGTGTGCGTATTTACTGTGTGCGTACTTACTGTGTGCGTATTTACTGTGTGCGTATTTACGGGGTGCGTATTTACTGTGTGCGTATTTACTGTGTGCGTATTTACTGTGTGCGTATTTACTGTGTGAGTCTTTACTGTGTGCGTATTTACTGTGTGCGTATTTACCGTGTGCGTATTTACCGTGTGCGTATTTACCGTGTGCGTATTTACCGTGTGCGTATTTACCGTGTGCGTATTTACCGTGTGCGTATTTACCGTGTGCGTATTTACCGTGTGCGTATTTACCGTGTGCGTATTTACCGTGTGCGTATTTACCGTGTGCGTATTTACCGTGTGCGTATTTACCGTGTGCGTATTTACCGTGTGCGTATTTACCGTGTGCGTATTTACCGTGTGCGTATTTACCGTGTGCGTGTTTACCGTGTGCGTATTTACCGTGTGCGTATTTACCGTGTGCGTATTTACCATGTGCGTATTTACCTTGTGCGTATTTACCGTGTGTGTATTTACCGTGTGCGTATTTACCGTGTGCGTATTTACTGTGTGCGTATTTTTTGTGTGCGTATTTACTGTGTGCGTAATTACTGTGTGCGTATTTACTGTGTGCGTATTTACTGTGTGCGTATTTACTCTGTGCGTGTTTACTGTGTGCGTATTTACTGTGTGCGTATTTACTGTGTGCGTTTTTACTGTGTGCGTCTTTACTGTGTGCGTATTTACTGTGTGCGTATTTACTGTGTGCGTATTCACTGTGAGCGTATTTACTGTGTGCGTATTTACTGTGTGCGTATTTACTGTGTGCGTAATTACTGTGTGCGTATTTACTGTGTGCGTATTTACTGTGTGCGTATTTACTGTGTGCGTATTTACTGTGAGCGTATTTACTGTGTGCGTATTTACTGTGTGCGTATTTACTGTGTGCGTATTTACTGTGTGCGTATTTACCGTGTGCGTATTTGCCGTGTGCGTATTTACCGTGTGCGTATTTACCGTGTGCGTGTCTACCGCGTGCGTGTCTACCGTGTGCATGATTACCGTGTGTGTATTTACCGTGTGCGTATTTACTGTGTGCGTGTTTACTGTGTGCGTCTTTACTGTGTGCGTCTTTACTGTGTGCGTCTTTACTGTGTGCGTATTTACTGTGTGCGTCTTTACTGTGTGCGTCTTTACTGTGTGCGTCTTTACTGTGTGCGTATTTACTGTGTGCGTACTTACTGTGTGCGTATTTACTGTGTGCGTATTTACTGTGTGCGTATTTACTGTGTCCGTATTTACTGTGTGCGTATTTACTGTGTGCGTATTTACTGTGTGCGTAATTACTGTGTGCGTATTTACCGTGTGCGTGTCTATCGCGTGCGTGTCTACCGTGTGCGTGATTACCGTGTGTGTATTTACCGTATGCGTATTTACTGTGTGCGTATTTACTGTGTGCGTCTTTACTGTGTGCGTATTTACTGTGTGCGTATTTACTGTGTGCGTATTTACTGTGTGCGTATTTACTGTGTGCGTATTTACTGTGTGCGTATTTACTGTGTGCGTATTTACTGTGTGCGTATTTACTGTGTGCGTATTTACTGTGTGCGTATTTTCTGTGTGCGTATTTACTGTGTGCGTATTTACTGTGTGCGTATTTACTGTGTGCGTATTTACTGTGTGCGTATTTACTGTGTGCGTATTTACTGTGTGCGTATTTACCGTGTGCGTATTTACCGTGTGCGTATTTACCGTGTGCGTATTTACCGTGTGCGTATTTACCGTGTGCGTATTTACCGTGTGCGTATTTACCGTGTGCGTATTTACCGTGCGCGTATTTACCGTGTGCGTATTTACCGTGTGCGTATTTACCGTGTGCGTATTTACCGTGTGCGTATTTACCGTGTGCGTATTTACCGTGTGCGTATTTACCGTGTGCATACTTACCTTGTGCGTATTTACCGTGTGCGTATTTGCCGTGTGCGTATTTACCGTGTGCGTATTTACCGTGTGCGTATTTACCGTGTGCGTATTTACCGTGTGCGTATTTACCGTGTGCGTATTTACCGTGTGCGTATTTACCGTGTGCGTATTTACCGTGTGCGTCTTTACCGTGCGCGTATTTACCGTGTGCGTATTTACCGTGTGCGTATTTACGGTGTGCGTATTTACCGTGTGCGTACTTACCGTGTGCGTACTTACCGTGTGCGTATTTACCGTGTGCGTATTTACCGTGTGCGTATTTACCGTGTGCGTATTTACCGTGTGCGTATTTACCGTGTGCGTATTTACCGTGTGCGTATTTACCGTGTGCGTATTTACCGTGTGCGTATTTACCTTGTGCGTATTTACCTTGTGCGTATTTACCGTGTGCGTATTTACCGTGTGCGTATTTACCGTGTGCGTATTTACCGTGTGCGTATTTACCGTGTGCGTATTTACCGTGTTCTTATTTACTCTGTGCGTATTTACCGTGTGCGTGTCTACCGCGTGCGTGTCTACCGTGTGCGTGATTACCGTGTGTGTATTTACCGTGTGGGTATTTACTGTGTGCGTATTTACTGTGTGCGTCTTTACTGTGTGCGTACTTACCGTGTGCGTATTTACCGTGTTCGTATTTACGGTGTGCGTATTTACCGTGTGCGTACTTACCGTGTGCGTACTTACCGTGTGCGTATTTACCGTGTGCGTATTTACCGTGTGCGTATTTACCGTGTGCGTATTTACCGTGTGCGTATTTACCGTGTGCGTATTTACCGTGTGCGTATTTACCGTGTGCGTATTTACCGTGTGCGTATTTACCTTGTGCGTATTTACCTTGTGCGTATTTACCGTGTGCGTATTTACCGTGTGCGTATTTAGCGTGTGCGTATTTACCGTGTGCGTATTTACCGTGTGCGTATTTACCATGTGCGTATTTACCGTGTTCTTATTTACTCTGTGCGTATTTACCGTGTGCGTGTCTACCGCGTGCGTGTCTACCGTGTGCGTGATTACCGTGTGTGTATTTACCGTGTGGGTATTTACTGTGTGCGTATTTACTGTGTGCGTCTTTACTGTGTGCGTCTTTACTGTGTGCGTATTTACTGTGTGCGTATTTACTGTGTGCGTACTTACTGTGTGCGTATTTACTGTGTGCGTATTTACTGTGTGAGTCTTTACTGTGTGCGTATTTACTGTGTGCGTATTTACTGTGTGCGTATTTACCGTGTGCGTATTTACCGTGTGCGTATTTACCGTGTGCGTATTTACCGTGTGCGTATTTACCGTGTGCGTATTTACCGTGTGCGTATTTACCGTGTGCGTATTTACCGTGTGCGTATTTACCGTGTGCGTATTTACCGTGTGCGTATTTACCGTGTGCGTATTTACCGTGTGCGTATTTACCGTGTGCGTATTTACCGTGTGCGTATTTACCGTGTGCGTATTTACCGTGTGCGTGTTTACCGTGTGCGTATTTACCGTGTGCGTATTTACCGTGTGCGTATTTACCATGTGCGTATTTACCTTGTGCGTATTTACCGTGTGTGTATTTACCGTGTGCGTATTTACCGTGTGCGTATTTACTGTGTGCGTATTTTTTGTGTGCGTATTTACTGTGTGCGTAATTACTGTGTGCGTATTTACTGTGTGCGTATTTACTGTGTGCGTATTTACTCTGTGCGTGTTTACTGTGTGCGTATTTACTGTGTGCGTATTTACTGTGTGCGTTTTTACTGTGTGCGTCTTTACTGTGTGCGTATTTACTGTGTGCGTATTTACTGTGTGCGTATTCACTGTGAGCGTATTTACTGTGTGCGTATTTACTGTGTGCGTATTTACTGTGTGCGTAATTACTGTGTGCGTATTTACTGTGTGCGTATTTACTGTGTGCGTATTTACTGTGTGCGTATTTACTGTGAGCGTATTTACTGTGTGCGTATTTACTGTGTGCGTATTTACTGTGTGCGTATTTACTGTGTGCGTATTTACTGTGTGCGTATTTACTGTGTGCGTATTTACTGTGTGCGTATTTACTGTGTGCGTATTTACTGTGTGCGTATTTACTGTGTGCGTATTTACTGTGTGCGTATTTACTGTGTGCGTATTTTCTGTTTGCGTATTTACTGTGTGCGTATTTACTGTGTGCGTATTTACTGTGTGCGTATTTACTGTGTGCGTATTTACTGTGTGCGTATTTACTGTGTGCGTATTTACTGTGTGCGTGATTACTGTGTGCGTATTTACTGTGTGCGTATTTACTGTGTGCGTATTTACCGTGTGCGTATTTACCGTGAGCGTATTTACCGTGTGCGTATTTACCGTGTGCGTGTCTACCGCGTGCGTGTCTACCGTGTGCGTGATTACCATGTGTGTATTTACCGTGTGCGTATTTACTGTGTGAGTATTTACTGTGTGCGTCTTTACTGTGTGCGTCTTTACTGTGTGCGTCTTTACTGTGTGCGTATTTACTGTGTGCGTACTTACTGTGTGCGTATTTACTGTGTGCGTATTTACTGTGTGCGTATCTACTGTGTCCGTATTTACTGTGTGCGTATTTACTGTGTGCGTATTTACTGTGTGCGTATTTACTGTGTGCGTATTTACTGTGTGCGTATTTACCGTGTGCGTGTCTACCGCGTGCGTGTCTACCGTGTGCGTGATTACCGTGTGTGTATTTACCGTATGCGTATTTACTGTGTGCGTATTTACTGTGTGCGTCTTTACTGTGTGCGTATTTACTGTGTGCGTATTTACTGTGTGCGTATTTACTGTGTGCGTATTTACTGTGTGCGTATTTACTGTGTGCGTATTTACTGTGTGCGTATTTACTGTGAGCGTATTTACTGTGTGCGTATTTACTGTGTGCGTATTTACTGTGTGCGTAATTACTGTGTGCGTATTTACTGTGTGCGTATTTACTGTGTGCGTATTTACTGTGTGCGTATTTACTGTGTGCGTATTTACCGTGTGCGTATTTACCGTGTGCGTATTTACCGTGTGCGTATTTACCGTGTGCGTATTTACCGTGTGCGTATTTACCGTGTGCGTATTTACCGTGTGCGTATTTACCGTGTGCGTATTTACCGTGTGCGTATTTACCGTGTGCGTATTTACCGTGTGCGTATTTACCGTGTGCGTATTTACCGTGTGCGTATTTACCTTGTGCGTATTTACCGTGTGCGTATTTACCGTGTGCGTATTTACCGTGTGCCTATTTACCGTGTGCGTATTTACCGTGTGCGTATTTACCTTGTGCTTATTTACCGTGTGCGTATTTACCTTGTGCATATTTACCGTGTGCGTATTTACCGTGTGCGTATTTACCGTGTGCGTATTTACCGTGTGCGTATTTACCGTGTGCGTATTTACCGTGTGCGTATTTACCGTGTGCGCATTTACCGTGTGCGTGTCTACCGCGTGCGTGTCTACCGTGTGCGTGATTACCGTGTGTGTATTTACCGTGTGCGTATTTACTGTGTGCGTATTTACTGTGTGCGTATTTACTGTGTGCGTATTTACTGTGAGCGTATTTACTGTGTGCGTATTTACTGTGTGCGTATTTACTGTGTGCGTAATTACTGTGTGCGTATTTACTGTGTGCGTATTTACTGTGTGCGTATTTACTGTGTGCGTATTTACTGTGTGCGTTTTTACTGTGTGCGTATTTTCTGTGTGCGTATTTACTGTGTGCGTATTTACTGTGTGCGTATTTACTGTGTGCGTATTTACTGTGTGCGTATTTACTGTGTGCGTATTTACTGTGTGCGTATTTACCGTGTGCGTATTTACTGTGTGCGTATTTACTGTGTGCGTATTTACTCTGTGCGTATTTACTGTTTGCGTATTTACTGTGTGCGTATTTACTGTGTGCGTATTTACTGTGTGCGTGTTTACTGTGTGCGTATTTACTGTGTGCGTATTTACTGTGTGCGTGATTACTGTGTGCGTATTTACTGTGTGCGTATTTACTGTGTGCTTGATTACCGTGTGCGTATTTGCCGTGTGCGTATTTACCGTGTGCGTATTTACCGTGTGCGTGTCTACCGCGTGCGTGTCTACCGTGTGCATGATTACCGTGTGTGTATTTACCGTGTGCGTATTTACTGTGTGCGTGTTTACTGTGTGCGTCTTTACTGTGTGCGTCTTTACTGTGTGCGTCTTTACTGTGTGCGTATTTACTGTGTGCGTACTTACTGTGTGCGTATTTACTGTGTGCGTATTTACTGTGTGCGTATTTACTGTGTCCGTATTTACTGTGTGCGTATTTACTGTGTGCGTATTTACTGTGTTCGTATTTACTGTGTGCGTAATTACTGTGTGCGTATTTACCGTGTGCGTGTCTACCGCGTGCGTGTCTACCGTGTGCGTGATTACCGTGTGTGTATTTACCGTATGCGTATTTACTGTGTGCGTATTTACTGTGTGCGTCTTTACTGTGTGCGTAATTACTGTGTGCGTATTTACTGTGTGCGTATTTACCGTGTGCGTATTTACTGTGTGCGTATTTACTGTGTGCGTATTTACTGTGTGCGTATTTACTGTGAGCGTATTTACTGTGTGCGTATTTACTGTGTGCGTATTTACTGTGTGCGTAATTACTGTGTGCGTATTTACTGTGTGCGTATTTACTGTGTGCGTATTTACTGTGTGCGTATTTACTGTGTGCGTTTTTACTGTGTGCGTATTTTCTGTGTGCGTATTTACTGTGTGCGTATTTACTGTGTGCGTATTTACTGTGTGCGTATTTACTGTGTGCGTATTTACTGTGTGCGTATTTACTGTGTGCGTATTTACCGTGTGCGTATTTACTGTGTGCGTATTTACTGTGTGCGTATTTACTCTGTGCGTATTTACTGTTTGCGTATTTACTGTGTGCGTATTTACTGTGTGCGTATTTACTGTGTGCGTGTTTACTGTGTGCGTATTTACTGTGTGCGTATTTACTGTGTGCGTGATTACTGTGTGCGTATTTACTGTGTGCGTATTTACAGTGTGCTTGATTACCGTGTGCGTATTTGCCGTGTGCGTATTTACCGTGTGCGTATTTACCGTGTGCGTGTCTACCGCGTGCGTGTCTACCGTGTGCATGATTACCGTGTGTGTATTTACCGTGTGCGTATTTACTGTGTGCGTGTTTACTGTGTGCGTCTTTACTGTGTGCGTCTTTACTGTGTGCGTCTTTACTGTGTGCGTATTTACTGTGTGCGTACTTACTGTGTGCGTATTTACTGTGTGCGTATTTACTGTGTGCGTCTTTACTGTGTGCGTATTTACTGTGTGCGTACTTACTGTGTGCGTATTTACTGTGTGCGTATTTACTGTGTGCGTATTTACTGTGTCCGTATTTACTGTGTGCGTATTTACTGTGTGCGTATTTACTGTGTTCGTATTTACTGTGTGCGTAATTACTGTGTGCGTATTTACCGTGTGCGTGTCTACCGCGTGCGTGTCTACCGTGTGCGTGATTACCGTGTGTGTATTTACCGTATGCGTATTTACTGTGTGCGTATTTACTGTGTGCGTCTTTACTGTGTGCGTAATTACTGTGTGCGTATTTACTGTGTGCGTATTTACTGTGTGCGTATTTACTGTGTGCGTATTTACTGTGTGCGTATTTACTGTGTGCGTATTTACTGTGTGCGTATTTACTGTGTGCGTATTTTCTGAGTGCGTATTTACTGTGTGCGTATTTACTGTGTGCGTATTTACTGTGTGCGTATTTACTGTGTGCGTATTTACTGTGTGCGTATTTACTGTGTGCGTATTTACTGTGTGCGTATTTACTGTGTGCGTATTTACTGTGTGCGTATTTACTGTGTGCGTATTTACTGTGTGCGTATTTACCGTGTGCATATTTACCGTGTGCGTATTTACCGTGTGCGTATTTACCGTGTGCGTATTTACCGTGTGCGTATTTACCGTGTGCGTATTTACCGTGTGCGTATTTACCGTGTGCGTATTTACCGTGTGCGTATTTACCGTGTGCGTATTTACCGTGTGCGTATTTACCTTGTGCGTATGTACCATGTGCGTATTTGCCGTGTGCGTATTTACCGTGTGCGTATTTACCGTGTGCGTATTTACCGTGTGCGTATTTACCGTGTGCGTATTTACCGTGTGCGTATTTACCGTGCGCGTATTTACCGTGTGCGTCGTTACCGTGCGCGTATTTACCATGTGCGTATTTACCGTGTGCGTATTTACGGTGTGCGTATTTACCGTGTGCGTACTTACCGTGTGCGTACTTACCGTGTGCGTATTTACCGTGTGCGTATTTACCGTGTGCGTATTTACCGTGTGCGTATTTACCGTGTGCGTATTTACCGTGTGCGTATTTACCGTGTGCGTATTTACCGTGTGCGTATTTACCGTGTGCGTATTTACCTTGTGCGTATTTACCTTGTGCGTATTTACCGTGTGCGTATTTACCGTGTGCGTATTTACCGTGTGCGTATTTACCGTGTGCGTATTTACCGTGTGCGTATTTACCATGTGCGTATTTACCGTGTGCGTATTTACCGTGTTCTTATTTACTCTGTGCGTATTTACCGTGTGCGTGTCTACCGCGTGCGTGTCTACCGTGTGCGTGATTACCGTGTGTGTATTTACCGTGTGGGTATTTACTGTGTGCGTATTTACTGTGTGCGTCTTTACTGTGTGCGTCTTTACTGTGTGCGTATTTACTGTGTGCGTATTTACTGTGTGCGTATTTACTGTGTGCGTATTTACTGTGTGCGTATTTACTGTGTGCGTATTTACTGTGTGCGTATTTACTGTGTGCGTATTTACTGTGTGCGTATTTACTGTGTGCGTATTTACTGTGTGCGTATTTACTGTGTGCGTATTTACTGTGTGCGTATTTACTGTGTGCGTATTTACTGTTTGCGTATTTACTGTGTGCGTATTTACTGTGTGCGTATTTACTGTGTGCGTATTTACTGTGTGCGTATTTACTGTGTGCGTATTTACTGTGTGCGTATTTACTGTGTGCGTGATTACTGTGTGCGTATTTACTGTGTGCGTATTTACTGTGTGCGTATTTACCGTGTGCGTATTTACCGTGAGCGTATTTACCGTGTGCGTATTTACCGTGTGCGTGTCTACCGCGTGCGTGTCTACCGTGTGCGTGATTACCGTGTGTGTATTTACCGTGTGCGTATTTACTGTGTGAGTATTTACTGCGTGCGTCTTTACTGTGTGCGTCTTTACTGTGTGCGTCTTTACTGTGTGCGTATTTACTGTGTGCGTACTTACTGTGTGCGTATTTACTGTGTGCGTATTTACTGTGTGCGTATCTACTGTGTCCGTATTTACTGTGTGCGTATTTACTGTGTGCGTATTTACTGTGTGCGTATTTACTGTGTGCGTATTTACTGTGTGCGTATTTACCGTGTGCGTGTCTACCGCGTTCGTGTCTACCGTGTGCGTGATTACCGTGTGTGTATTTACCGTATGCGTATTTACTGTGTGGGTATTTACTGTGTGCGTCTTTACTGTGTGCGTATTTACTGTGTGCGTATTTACTGTGTGCGTATTTACTGTGTGCGTATTTACTGTGTGCGTATTTACTGTGTGCGTATTTACTGTGTGCGTATTTACTGTGAGCGTATTTACTGTGTGCGTATTTACTGTGTGCGTCTTTACTGTGTGCGTAATTACTGTGTGCGTATTTACTGTGTGCGTATTTACTGTGTGCGTATTTACCGTGTGCGTATTTACGGTGTGCGTATTTACCGTGTGCGTATTTACCGTGTGCGTATTTACCGTGTGCGTATTTACCGTGTGCGTATTTACCGTGTGCGTATTTACCGTGTGCGTATTTACCGTGTGCGTATTTACCGTGTGCGTATTTACCGTGTGCGTATTTACCGTGTGCGTATTTACCGTGTGCGTATTTACCGTGTGCATATTTACCGTGTGCGTATTTACCGTATGCGTATTTACCGTGTGCGTATTTACCGTGTGCGTATTTACCGTGTGCGTATTTACCGTGTGCCTATTTACCGTGTGCGTATTTACCGTGTGCGTATTTACCTTGTGCTTATTTACCGTGTGCGTATTTACCTTGTGCATATTTACCGTGTGCGTATTTACCGTGTGCGTATTTACCGTGTGCGTATTTACCGTGTGCGTATTTACCGTGTGCGTATTTACCGTGTGCGTATTTACCGTGTGCGTATTTACCGTGTGCGTGTCTACCGCGTGCGTGTCTACCGTGTGCGTGATTACCGTGTGTGTATTTACCGTGTGCGTATTTACTGTGTGCGTATTTACTGTGTGCGTATTTACTGTGTGCGTATTTACTGTGAGCGTATTTACTGTGTGCGTATTTACTGTGTGCGTATTTACTGTGTGCGTAATTACTGTGTGCGTATTTACTGTGTGCGTATTTACTGTGTGCGTATTTACTGTGTGCGTATTTACTGTGTGCGTTTTTACTGTGTGCGTATTTACTGTGTGCGTATTTACTGTGTGCGTATTTACTGTGTGCGTATTTACTGTGTGCGTATTTACTGTGTGCGTATTTACTGTGTGCGTATTTACTGTGTGCGTATTTACTGTGTGCGTATTTATTGTGTGCGTATTTACTGTGTGCGTATTTACTGTGTGCGTATTTACTGTTTGCGTATTTACTGTGTGCGTATTTACTGTGTGCGTATTTACTGTGTGCGTGTTTACTGTGTGCGTATTTACTGTGTGCGTAATTACTGTGTGCGTGATTACTGTGTGCGTATTTACTGTCTGCGTATTTACTGTGTGCGTATTTACCGTGTGCGTATTTGCCGTGTGCGTATTTACCGTGTGCGTATTTACCGTGTGCGTGTCTACCGCGTGCGTGTCTACCGTGTGCATGATTACCGTGTGTGTATTTACCGTGTGCGTATTTACTGTGTGCGTGTTTACTGTGTGCGTCTTTACTGTGTGCGTCTTTACTGTGTGCGTCTTTACTGTGTGCGTATTTACTGTGTGCGTATTTACTGTGTGCGTATTTACTGTGTGCGTATTTACTGTGTCCGTATTTACTGTGTGCGTATTTACTGTGTGCGTATTTACTGTGTGCGTATTTACTGTGTGCGTAATTACTGTGTGCGTATTTACCGTGTGCGTGTCTACCGCGTGCGTGTCTACCGTGTGCGTGATTACCGTGTGTGTATTTACCGTATGCGTATTTACTGTGTGCGTATTTACTGTGTGCGTATTTACTGTGTGCGTATTTACTGTGTGCGTATTTACTGTGTGCGTATTTACTGTGTGCGTATTTACTGTGTGCGTATTTACTGTGTGCGTATTTACTGTGTGCGTATTTACTGTGTGCGTATTTACTGTGTGCGTATTTTCTGTGTGCGTATTTACTGTGTGCGTATTTACTGTGTGCGTATTTACTGTGTGCGTATTTACTGTGTGCGTATTTACCGTGTGCGTATTTACCGTGTGCGTATTTACCGTGTGCGTATTTACCGTGTGCGTATTTACCGTGTGCGTATTTACCGTGTGCGTATTTACCGTGTGCGTATTTACCGTGTGCGTATTTACCGTGTGCGTATTTACCGTGTGCGTATTTACCGTGTGCGTATTTACCGTGTGCGTATTTACCGTGTGCGTATTTACCGTGTGCGTATTTACCGTGTGCGTATTTACCGTGTGCATATTTACCTTGTGCGTATTTACCGTGTGCGTATTTGCCGTGTGCGTATTTACCGTGTGCGTATTTACCGTGTGCGTATTTACCGTGTGCGTATTTACCGTGTGCGTATTTACCGTGTGCGTATTTACCGTGTGCGTATTTACCGTGTGCGTATTTACCGTGTGCGTATTTACCGTGTGCGTATTTACTGTGTGCGTATTTACTGTGTGCGTATTTACTGTGTGCGTAATTACTGTGTGCGTATTTACTGTGTGCGTATTTACTGTGTGCGTATTTACTGTGTGCGTGTTTACTGTGTGCGTATTTACTGTGTGCGTATTTACTGTGTGCGTTTTTACTGTGTGCGTATTTACTGTGTGCGTATTTACTGTGTGCGTATTTACTGTGTGCGTATTTACTGTGAGCGTATTTACTGTGTGCGTATTTACTGTGTGCGTATTTACTGTGTGCGTAATTACTGTGTGCGTATTTACTGTGTGCGTATTTACTGTGTGCGTATTTACTGTGTGCGTATTTAATGTGTGCGTATTTACTGTGTGCGTATTTACTGTGTGCGTATTTACTGTGTGCGTATTTACTGTGTGCGTATTTACTGTGTGCGTATTTACTGTGTGCGTATTTACTGTGTGCGTATTTACTGTGTGCGTATTTACTGTGTGCGTATTTACTGTGTGCGTATTTACTGTGTGCGTATTTACTGTGTGCGTATTTACTGTTTGCGTATTTACTGTGTGCGTATTTACTGTGTGCGCATTTACTGTGTGTGTATTTACTGTGTGCGTATTTACTGTGTGCGTATTTACCGTGTGCGTATTTACTGTGTGCGTGATTACTGTGTGCGTATTTACTGTGTGCGTATTTACTGTGTGCGTATTTACCGTGTGCGTATTTACCGTGAGCGTATTTACCGTGTGCGTATTTACCGTGTGCGTATTTACCGTGTGCGTGTCTACCGCGTGCGTGTCTACCGTGTGCGTGATTACCGTGTGTGTATTTACCGTGTGCGTATTTACTGTGTGAGTATTTACTGTGTGCGTCTTTACTGTGTGCGTCTTTACTGTGTGCGTCTTTACTGTGTGCGTATTTACTGTGTGCGTACTTACTGTGTGCGTATTTACTGTGTGCGTATTTACTGTGTGCGTATTTACTGTGTCCGTATTTACTGTGTGCGTATTTACTGTGTGCGTATTTACCGTGTGCGTATTTACTGTGTGCGTATTTACTGTGTGCGTATTTACCGTGTGCGTGTCTACCGCGTGCGTGTCTACCGTGTGCGTGATTACCGTGTGTGTATTTACCGTATGCGTATTTACTGTGTGCGTATTTACTGTGTGCGTCTTTACTGTGTGCGTATTTACTGTGTGCGTATTTACTGTGTGCGTATTTACTGTGTGCGTATTTACTGTGTGCGTATTTACTGTGTGCGTATTTACTGTGTGCGTGTTTACTGTGTGCGTATTTACTGTGTGCATATTTACTGTGTGCGTTTTTACTGTGTGCGTATTTACTGTGTGCGTATTTACTGTGTGCGTATTTACTGTGTGCGTATTTACTGTGAGCGTATTTACTGTGTGCGTATTTACTGTGTGCGTATTTACTGTGTGCGTAATTACTGTGTGCGTATTTACTGTGTGCGTATTTACTGTGTGCGTATTTACTGTGTGCGTATTTACTGTGTGCGTATTTACTGTGTGCGTATTTACTGTGTGCGTATTTACTGTGTGCGTATTTACTGTGTGCGTATTTACTGTGTGCGTATTTACTGTGTGCGTATTTACTGTGTGCGTATTTACTGTGTGCGTATTTACTGTGTGCGTATTTACTGTGTGCGTATTTACTGTGTGCGTATTTACTGTGTGGGTATTTACTGTGTGCGTATTTACTGTGTGCGTATTTACTGTGTGCGTGATTACTGTGTGCGTATTTACTGTGTGCGTATTTACTGTGTGCGTATTTACCGTGAGCGTATTTACCGTGAGCGTATTTACCGTGTGCGTATTTACCGTGTGCGTGTCTACCGCGTGCGTGTCTACCGTGTGCGTGATTACCGTGTGTGTATTTACCGTGTGCGTATTTACTGTGTGAGTATTTACTGTGTGCGTCTTTACTGTGTGCGTCTTTACTGTGTGCGTCTTTACTGTGTGCGTATTTACTGTGTGCGTACTTACTGTGTGCGTATTTACTGTGTGCGTATTTACTGTGTGCGTATTTACTGTGTCCGTATTTACTGTGTGCGTATTTACTGTGTGCGTATTTACTGTGTGCGTATTTACTGTGTGCGTATTTACTGTGTGCGTATTTACCGTGTGCGTGTCTACCGCGTGCGTGTCTACCGTGTGCGTGATTACCGTGTGTGTATTTACCGTATGCGTATTTACTGTGTGCGTATTTACTGTGTGCGTCTTTACTGTGTGCGTATTTACTGTGTGCGTATTTACTGTGTGCGTATTTACTGTGTGCGTATTTACTGTGTGCGTATTTACTGTGTGCGTATTTACTGTGTGCGTATTTACTGTGAGCGTATTTACTGTGTGCGTATTTACTGTGTGCGTATTTACTGTGTGCGTAATTACTGTGTGCGTATTTACTGTGTGCGTATTTACTGTGTGCGTATTTACTGTGTGCGTATTTACCGTGTGCGTATTTACCGTGTGCGTATTTACCGTGTGCGTATTTACCGTGTGCGTATTTACCGTGTGCGTATTTACCGTGTGCGTATTTACCGTGTGCGTATTTACCGTGTGCGTATTTACCGTGTGCGTATTTACCGTGTGCGTATTTACCGTGTGCGTATTTACCGTGTGCGTATTTACCGTGTGCGTATTTACCGTGTGCGTATTTACCGTATGCGTATTTACCGTGTGCGTATTTACCGTGTGCGTATTTACCGTGTGCGTATTTACCGTGTGCCTATTTACCGTGTGCGTATTTACCGTGTGCGTATTTACCTTGTGCTTATTTACCGTGTGCGTATTTACCTTGTGCTTATTTACCGTGTCCGTATTTACCGTGTGCGTATTTACCGTGTGCGTGTTTACCGTGTGCGTATTTACCGTGTGCGTATTTACCGTGTGCGTATTTACCGTGTGCGTATTTACCGTGTGCGTATTTACCGTGTGCGTGTCTACCGCGTGCGTGTCTACCGTGTGCGTGATTACCGTGTGTGTATTTACCGTGTGCGTATTTACTATGTGCGTATTTACTGTGTGCGTATTTACTGTGTGCGTATTTACTGTGAGCGTATTTACTGTGTGCGTATTTACTGTGTGCGTATTTACTGTGTGCGTAATTACTGTGTGCGTATTTACTGTGTGCGTATTTACTGTGTGCGTATTTACTGTGTGCGTATTTACTGTGTGCGTTTTTACTGTGTGCGTATTTACTGTGTGCGTATTTACTGTGTGCGTTTTTACTGTGTGCGTATTTACTGTGTGCGTATTTACTCTGTGCGTATTTACTGTGTGCGTATTTACTGTGTGCCTATTTACTGTGTGCGTATTTACTGTGTGCGTATTTACTGTGTGCGTATTTACTGTGTGCGTATTTACTGTTTGCGTATTTACTGTGTGCGTATTTACTGTGTGCGTATTTACTGTGTGCGTGTTTACTGTGTGCGTATTTACTGTGTGCGTATTTACTGTGTGCGTGATTACTGTGTGCGTATTTACTGTGTGCGTATTTACTGTGTGCGTATTTACCGTGTGCGTATTTGCCGTGTGCGTATTTACCGTGTGCGTATTTACCGTGTGCGTGTCTACCGCGTGCGTGTCTACCGTGTGCATGATTACCGTGTGTGTATTTACCGTGTGCGTATTTACTGTGTGCGTGTTTACTGTGTGCGTCTTTACTGTGTGCGTCTTTACTGTGTGCGTCTTTACTGTGTGCGTATTTACTGTGTGCGTACTTACTGTGTGCGTATTTACTGTGTGCGTATTTACTGTGTGCGTGTTTACTGTGTCCGTATTTACTGTGTGCGTATTTACTGTGTGCGTATTTACTGTGTGCGTATTTACTGTGTGCGTAATTACTGTGTGCGTATTTACCGTGTGCGTGTCTACTGCGTGCGTGTCTACCGTGTGCGTGATTACCGTGTGTGTATTTACCGTATGCGTATTTACTGTGTGCGTGTTTACTGTGTGCGTCTTTACTGTGTGCGTATTTACTGTGTGCGTATTTACTGTGTGCGTATTTACTGTGTGCGTATTTACTATGTGCGTATTTACTGTGTGCGTATTTACTGTGTACGTATTTACTGTGTGCGTATTTACTGTGTGCGTATTTACTGTGTGCGTATTTTCTGTGTGCGTATTTACTGTGTGCGTATTTACTGTGTGCGTATTTACTGTGTGCGTATTTACTGTGTGCGTATTTACTGTGTGCGTATTTACTGTGTGCGTATTTACTGTGTGCGTATTTACTGTGTGCGTATTTACTGTGTGCGTATTTACCGTGTGCGTATTTACCGTGTGCGTATTTACCGTGTGCGTATTTACCGTGTGCGTATTTACCGTGTGCGTATTTACCGTGTGCGTATTTACCGTGTGCGTATTTACCGTGTGCGTATTTACCGTGTGCGTATTTACCGTGTGCATATTTACCTTGTGCGTATTTACCGTGTGCGTATTTGCCGTGTGCGTATTTACCGTGTGCGTATTTACCGTGTGCGTATTTACCGTGTGCGTATTTACCGTGTGCGTATTTACCGTGTGCGTATTTACCGTGTGCGTATTTACCGTGTGCGTCTGTACCGTGCGCGTATTTACCATGTGCGTATTTACCGTGTGCGTATTTACGGTGTGCGTATTTACCGTGTGCGTACTTACCGTGTGCGTACTTACCGTGTGCGTATTTACCGAGTGCGTATTTACCGTGTGCGTATTTACCGTGTGCGTATTTACCGTGTGCGTATTTACCGTGTGCGTATTTACCGTGTGCGTATTTACCGTGTGCGTATTTACCGTGTGCGTATTTACCTTGTGCGTATTTACCTTGTGCGTATTTACCGTGTGCGTATTTACCGTGTGCGTATTTACCGTGTGCGTATTTACCGTGTGCGTATTTACCGTGTGCGTATTTACCGTGTGCGTATTTACCGTGTTCTTATTTACTCTGTGCGTATTTACCGTGTGCGTGTCTACCGCGTGCGTGTCTACCGTGTGCGTGATTACCGTCTGTGTATTTACCGTGTGGGTATTTACTGTGTGCGTATTTACTGTGTGCGTCTTTACTGTGTGCGTCTTTACTGTGTGCGTATTTACTGTGTGCGTATTTACTGTGTGCGTATTTACGGGGTGCGTATTTGCTGTGTGCGTATTTACTGTGTGCGTATTTACTGTGTGCGTATTTACTGTGTGAGTCTTTACTGTGTGCGTATTTACTGTGTGCGTATTTACTGTGTGCGTATTTACTGTGTGCGTATTTACTGTGTGCGTATTTACTGTGTGCGTATTTACTGTGTGCGTATTTACCGTGTGCGTATTTACCGTGTGCGTATTTACCGTGTGCGTATTTACCGTGTGCGTATTTACCGTGTGCGTATTTACCGTGTGCGTATTTACCGTGTGCGTATTTACCGTGTGCGTATTTACCGTGTGCGTATTTACCGTGTGCGTATTCACCGTGTGCGTATTTACCGTGTGCGTATTTACCGTGTGCGTGTTTACCGTGTGCGTATTTACCGTGTGCGTATTTACCGTGTGCGTATTTACCGTGTGCGTATTTACCGTGTGCGTATTTACCGTGTGCGTATTTACCGTGTGCGTATTTACTGTGTGCGTATTTACTGTGTGCGTATTTACTGTGTGCGTATTTACTGTGTGCGTATTTACTGTGTGCGTAATTACTGTGTGCGTATTTACTGTGTGCGTATTTACTGTGTGCGTATTTACTGTGTGCGTGTTTACTGTGTGCGTATTTACTGTGTGCGTATTTACTGTGTGCGTTTTTACTGTGTGCGTATTTACTGTGTGCGTATTTACTGTGTGCGTATTTACTGTGTGCGTATTTACTGTGAGCGTATTTACTGTGTGCGTATTTACTGTGTGCGTATTTACTGTGTGCGTAATTACTGTGTGCGTATTTACTGTGTGCGTATTTACTGTGTGCGTATTTACTGTGTGCGTATTTACTGTGTGCGTATTTACTGTGTGCGTATTTACTGTGTGCGTATTTACTGTGTGCATATTTACTGTGTGCGTATTTACTGTGTGCGTATTTACTGTGTGCGTATTTACTGTGTGCGTATTTACTGTGTGCGTATTTACTGTGTGCGTATTTACTGTGTGCGTATTTACTGTGTGCGTATTTACTGTTTGCGTATTTACTGTGTGCGTATTTACTGTGTGCGTATTTACTGTGTGCGTATTTAATGTGTGCGTATTTACTGTGTGCGTATTTACTGTGTGCGTATTTACTGTGTGCGTGATTACTGTGTGCGTATTTACTGTGTGCGTATTTACTGTGTGCGTATTTACCGTGTGCGTATTTACCGTGAGCGTATTTACCGTGTGCGTATTTACCGTGTGCGTGTCTACCGCGTGCGTGTCTACCGTGTGCGTGATTACCGTGTGTGTATTTACCGTGTGCGTATTTACTGTGTGAGTATTTACTGTGTGCGTCTTTACTGTGTGCGTCTTTACTGTGTGCGTATTTACTGTGTGCGTACTTACTGTGTGCGTATTTACTGTGTGCGTATTTACTGTGTGCGTATTTACTGTTTCCGTATTTACTGTGTGCGTATTTACTGTGTGCGTATTTACTGTGTGCGTATTTACTGTGTGCATATTTACTGTGTGCGTATTTACCGTGTGCGTGTCTACCGCGTGCGTGTCTACCGTGTGCGTGATTACCGTGTGTGTATTTACCGTATGCGTATTTACTGTGTGCGTATTTACTGTGTGCGTCTTTACTGTGTGCGTATTTACTGTGTGCGTATTTACTGTGTGCGTATTTACTGTGTGCGTATTTACTGTGTGCGTATTTACTGTGTGCGTATTTACTGTGTGCGTATTTACTGTGTGCGTATTTACTGTGTGCGTATTTACTGTGTGCGTATTTACTGTGTGCGTATTTACTGTGTGCGTATTTACTGTGTGCGTATTTTCTGTGTGCGTATTTACTGTGTGCGTATTTACTGTGTGCGTATTTACTGTGTGCGTATTTACTGTGTGCGTATTTACTGTGTGCGTATTTACTCTGTGCGTATTTACTGTGTGCGTATTTACTGTGTGCGTATTTACTGTGTGCGTATTTACTGTGTGCGTATTTACCGTGTGCGTATTTACCGTGTGCGTATTTACCGTGTGCGTATTTACCGTGTGCGTATTTACCGTGTGCGTATTTACCGTGTGCGTATTTACCGTGTGCGTATTTACCGTGTGCGTATTTACCGTGTGCGTATTTACCGTGTGCGTATTTACCGTCTGCGTATTTACCGTCTGCGTATTTACCGTGTGCGTATTTACCGTGTGCGTATTTACCGTGTGCGTATTTACCGTGTGCGTGTTTACCGTGTGCGTATTTACCGTGTGCGTATTTACCGTGTGCGTATTTATCGTGTGCGTATTTACCGTGTGCGTATTTACCGTGTGCGTATTTACCGTGTGCGTATTTACTGTGTGCGTATTTACCGTGTGCGTATTCACCGGGTGCAAATTTACCGTGTGCGTATTTACCGTGTGCGTATTTACCGTGTGCGTATTTACCGTGTGCGTATTTACCGTGTGCGTATTTACCGTGTGCGTATTTACCGTGTGCGTATTTACCGTGTGCGTATTTACCGTGTGCGTATTTACCGTGTGCGTATTTACCGTGTGCGTATTTACCGTGTGCGTATTTACCTTGTGCGTATTTACCTTGTGCGTATTTACCGTGTGCCTATTTACCGTGTGCGTATTTACCGTGTGCGTATTTACCGTGTGCGTATTTACCGTGTGGGTATTTACCGTGTGCGTATTTACCGTGTGCGTATTTACCGTGTTCTTATTTACTCTGTGCGTATTTACCGTGTGCGTGTCTACCGCGTGCGTGTCTACCGTGTGCGTGATTACCGTGTGTGTATTTACCGTGTGGGTATTTACTGTGTGCGTATTTACTGTGTGCGTCTTTACTGTGTGCGTCTTTACTGTGTGCGTATTTACTGTGTGCGTATTTACTGTGTGCGTATTTACTGTGTGCGTATTTACTGTGTGCGTATTTACTGTGTGCGTATTTACTGTGTGCGTATTTACTGTGTGCGTATTTACTGTGTGCGTATTTACTGTGTGCGTATTTACTGTGTGCGTATTTACTGTGTGCGTATTTACTGTGTGCGTATTTACTGTGTGCGTATTTACTGTGTGCGTATTTACTGTGTGCGTATTTACTGTGTGCGTATTTACTGTGTGCGTATTTACTGTGTGCGTATTTACTGTGTGCGTATTTACTGTGTGCGTGATTACTGTGTGCGTATTTACTGTGTGCGTAGTTACTGTGTGCGTATTTACCGTGTGCGTATTTACCGTGAGCGTATTTACCGTGTGCGTATTTACCGTGTGCGTGTCTACCGCGTGCGTGTCTACCGTGTGCGTGATTACCGTGTGTGTATTTACCGTGTGCGTATTTACTGTGTGAGTATTTACTGTGTGCGTCTTTACTGTGTGCGTCTTTACTGTGTGCGTCTTTACTGTGTGCGTATTTACTGTGTGCGTACTTACTGTGTGCGTATTTACTGTGTGCGTATTTACTGTGTGCGTGTCTACTGTGTCCGTATTTACTGTGTGCGTATTTACTGTGTGCGTATTTACTGTGTGCGTATTTACTGTGTGCGTATTTACTGTGTGCGTATTTACCGTGTGCGTGTCTACCGCGTTCGTGTCTACCGTGTGCATGATTACCGTGTGTGTATTTACCGTATGCGTATTTACTGTGTGGGTATTTACTGTGTGCGTCTTTACTGTGTGCGTATTTACTGTGTGCGTATTTACTGTGTGCGTATTTACTGTGTGCGTATTTACTGTGTGCGTATTTACTGTGTGCGTATTTACTGTGTGCGTATTTACTGTGAGCGTATTTACTGTGTGCGTATTTACTGTGTGCGTATTTACTGTGTGCGTAATTACTGTGTGCGTATTTACTGTGTGCGTATTTACTGTGTGCGTATTTACTGTGTGCGTATTTACCGTGTGCGTATTTACCGTGTGCGTATTTACCGTGTGCGTATTTACCGTGTGCGTATTTACCGTGTGCGTATTTACCGTGTGCGTATTTACCGTGTGCCTATTTACCGTGTGCGTATTTACCGTGTGCGTATTTACCTTGTGCTTATTTACCGTGTGCGTATTTACCTTGTCCATATTTACCGTGTGCGTATTTACCGTGTGCGTATTTACCGTGTGCGTATTTACCGTGTGCGTATTTACCGTGTGCGTATTTACCGTGTGCGTATTTACCGTGTGCGTATTTACCGTGTGCGTGTCTACCGCGTGCGTGTCTACCGTGTGCGTGATTACCGTGTGTGTAATTACCGTGTGCGTATTTACTGTGTGCGTATTTACTGTGTGCGTATTTACTGTGTGCGTATTTACTGTGAGCGTATTTACTGTGTGCGTATTTACTGTGTGCGTATTTACTGTGTGCGTAATTACTGTGTGCGTATTTACTGTGTGCGTATTTACTGTGTGCGTATTTACTGTGTGCGTATTTACTGTGTGCGTTTTTACTGTGTGCGTATTTACTGTGTGCGTATTTACTGTGTGCGTATTTACTGTGTGCGTATTTACTGTGTGCGTATTTACTGTGTGCGTATTTACTGTGTGCGTATTTACTGTGTGCGTATTTACTGTGTGCGTATTTACTGTGTGCGTATTTACTGTGTGCGTATTTACTGTGTGCGTATTTACTGTTTGCGTATTTACTGTGTGCGTATTTACTGTGTGCGTATTTACTGTGTGCGTGTTTACTGTGTGCGTATTTACTGTGTGCGTATTTACTGTGTGCGTGATTACTGTGTGCGTATTTACTGTCTGCGTATTTACTGTGTGCGTATTTACCGTGTGCGTATTTGCCATGTGCGTATTTACCGTGTGCGTATTTACCGTGTGCGTGTCTACCGCGTGCGTGTCTACCGTGTGCATGATTACCGTGTGTGTATTTACCGTGTGCGTATTTACTGTGTGCGTGCTTACTGTGTGCGTCTTTACTGTGTGCGTCTTTACTGTGTGCGTCTTTACTGTGTGCGTATTTACTGTGTGCGTACTTACTGTGTGCGTATTTACTGTGTGCGTATTTACTGTGTGCGTATTTACTGTGTCCGTATTTACTGTGTCCGTATTTACTGTGTGCGTATTTACTGTGTGCGTATTTACTGTGTGCGTATTTACTGTGTGCATATTTACTGTGTGCGTATTTACCGTGTGCGTGTCTACCGCGTGCGTGTCTACCGTGTGCGTGATTACCGTGTGTGTATTTACCGTATGCGTATTTACTGTGTGCGTATTTACTGTGTGCGTCTTTACTGTGTGCGTATTTACTGTGTGCGTATTTACTGTGTGCGTATTTACTGTGTGCGTATTTACTGTGTGCGTATTTACTGTGTGCGTATTTACTGTGTGCGTATTTACTGTGTGCGTATTTACTGTGTGCGTATTTACTGTGTGCGTATTTACTGTGTGCGTATTTACTGTGTGCGTATTTACTGTGTGCGTATTTTCTGTGTGCGTATTTACTGTGTGCGTATTTACTGTGTGCGTATTTACTGTGTGCGTATTTACTGTGTGCGTATTTACTGTGTGCGTATTTACTCTGTGCGTATTTACTGTGTGCGTATTTACTGTGTGCGTATTTACTGTGTGCGTATTTACTGTGTGCGTATTTACCGTGTGCGTATTTACCGTGTGCGTATTTACCGTGTGCGTATTTACCGTGTGCGTATTTACCGTGTGCGTATTTACCGTGTGCGTATTTACCGTGTGCGTATTTACCGTGTGCGTATTTACCGTGTGCGTATTTACCGTGTGCGTATTTACCGTCTGCGTATTTACCGTCTGCGTATTTACCGTGTGCGTATTTACCGTGTGCGTATTTACCGTGTGCGTATTTACCGTGTGCGTGTTTACCGTGTGCGTATTTACCGTGTGCGTATTTACCGTGTGCGTATTTATCGTGTGCGTATTTACCGTGTGCGTATTTACCGTGTGCGTATTTACCGTGTGCGTATTTACTGTGTGCGTATTTACCGTGTGCGTATTCACCGGGTGCAAATTTACCGTGTGCGTATTTACCGTGTGCGTATTTACCGTGTGCGTATTTACCGTGTGCGTATTTACCGTGTGCGTATTTACCGTGTGCGTATTTACCGTGTGCGTATTTACCGTGTGCGTATTTACCGTGTGCGTATTTACCGTGTGCGTATTTACCGTGTGCGTATTTACCGTGTGCGTATTTACCTTGTGCGTATTTACCTTGTGCGTATTTACCGTGTGCCTATTTACCGTGTGCGTATTTACCGTGTGCGTATTTACCGTGTGCGTATTTACCGTGTGGGTATTTACCGTGTGCGTATTTACCGTGTGCGTATTTACCGTGTTCTTATTTACTCTGTGCGTATTTACCGTGTGCGTGTCTACCGCGTGCGTGTCTACCGTGTGCGTGATTACCGTGTGTGTATTTACCGTGTGGGTATTTACTGTGTGCGTATTTACTGTGTGCGTCTTTACTGTGTGCGTCTTTACTGTGTGCGTATTTACTGTGTGCGTATTTACTGTGTGCGTATTTACTGTGTGCGTATTTACTGTGTGCGTATTTACTGTGTGCGTATTTACTGTGTGCGTATTTACTGTGTGCGTATTTACTGTGTGCGTATTTACTGTGTGCGTATTTACTGTGTGCGTATTTACTGTGTGCGTATTTACTGTGTGCGTATTTACTGTGTGCGTATTTACTGTGTGCGTATTTACTGTGTGCGTATTTACTGTGTGCGTATTTACTGTGTGCGTATTTACTGTGTGCGTATTTACTGTGTGCGTATTTACTGTGTGCGTGATTACTGTGTGCGTATTTACTGTGTGCGTATTTACTGTGTGCGTATTTACCGTGTGCGTATTTACCGTGAGCGTATTTACCGTGTGCGTATTTACCGTGTGCGTGTCTACCGCGTGCGTGTCTACCGTGTGCGTGATTACCGTGTGTGTATTTACCGTGTGCGTATTTACTGTGTGAGTATTTACTGTGTGCGTCTTTACTGTGTGCGTCTTTACTGTGTGCGTCTTTACTGTGTGCGTATTTACTGTGTGCGTACTTACTGTGTGCGTATTTACTGTGTGCGTATTTACTGTGTGCGTGTCTACTGTGTCCGTATTTACTGTGTGCGTATTTACTGTGTGCGTATTTACTGTGTGCGTATTTACTGTGTGCGTATTTACTGTGTGCGTATTTACCGTGTGCGTGTCTACCGCGTTCGTGTCTACCGTGTGCATGATTACCGTGTGTGTATTTACCGTATGCGTATTTACTGTGTGGGTATTTACTGTGTGCGTCTTTACTGTGTGCGTATTTACTGTGTGCGTATTTACTGTGTGCGTATTTACTGTGTGCGTATTTACTGTGTGCGTATTTACTGTGTGCGTATTTACTGTGTGCGTATTTACTGTGAGCGTATTTACTGTGTGCGTATTTACTGTGTGCGTATTTACTGTGTGCGTAATTACTGTGTGCGTATTTACTGTGTGCGTATTTACTGTGTGCGTATTTACTGTGTGCGTATTTACCGTGTGCGTATTTACCGTGTGCGTATTTACCGTGTGCGTATTTACCGTGTGCGTATTTACCGTGTGCGTATTTACCGTGTGCGTATTTACCGTGTGCCTATTTACCGTGTGCGTATTTACCGTGTGCGTATTTACCTTGTGCTTATTTACCGTGTGCGTATTTACCTTGTCCATATTTACCGTGTGCGTATTTACCGTGTGCGTATTTACCGTGTGCGTATTTACCGTGTGCGTATTTACCGTGTGCGTATTTACCGTGTGCGTATTTACCGTGTGCGTATTTACCGTGTGCGTGTCTACCGCGTGCGTGTCTACCGTGTGCGTGATTACCGTGTGTGTAATTACCGTGTGCGTATTTACTGTGTGCGTATTTACTGTGTGCGTATTTACTGTGTGCGTATTTACTGTGAGCGTATTTACTGTGTGCGTATTTACTGTGTGCGTATTTACTGTGTGCGTAATTACTGTGTGCGTATTTACTGTGTGCGTATTTACTGTGTGCGTATTTACTGTGTGCGTATTTACTGTGTGCGTTTTTACTGTGTGCGTATTTACTGTGTGCGTATTTACTGTGTGCGTATTTACTGTGTGCGTATTTACTGTGTGCGTATTTACTGTGTGCGTATTTACTGTGTGCGTATTTACTGTGTGCGTATTTACTGTGTGCGTATTTACTGTGTGCGTATTTACTGTGTGCGTATTTACTGTGTGCGTATTTACTGTTTGCGTATTTACTGTGTGCGTATTTACTGTGTGCGTATTTACTGTGTGCGTGTTTACTGTGTGCGTATTTACTGTGTGCGTATTTACTGTGTGCGTGATTACTGTGTGCGTATTTACTGTCTGCGTATTTACTGTGTGCGTATTTACCGTGTGCGTATTTGCCGTGTGCGTATTTACCGTGTGCGTATTTACCGTGTGCGTGTCTACCGCGTGCGTGTCTACCGTGTGCATGATTACCGTGTGTGTATTTACCGTGTGCGTATTTACTGTGTGCGTGCTTACTGTGTGCGTCTTTACTGTGTGCGTCTTTACTGTGTGCGTCTTTACTGTGTGCGTATTTACTGTGTGCGTACTTACTGTGTGCGTATTTACTGTGTGCGTATTTACTGTGTGCGTATTTACTGTGTCCGTATTTACTGTGTGCGTATTTACTGTGTGCGTATTTACTGTGTGCGTATTTACTGTGTGCGTAATTACTGTGTGCGTATTTACCGTGTGCGTGTCTACCGCGTGCGTGTCTACCGTGTGCGTGATTACCGTGTGTGTATTTACCGTATGCGTATTTACTGTGTGCGTATTTACTGTGTGCGTCTTTACTGTGTGCGTATTTACTGTGTGCGTATTTACTGTGTGCGTATTTACTGTGTGCGTATTTACTGTGTGCGTATTTACTGTGTGCGTATTTACTGTGTGCGTATTTACTGTGTGCGTATTTACCGTGTGCATATTTACCGTGTGCGTATTTACCGTGTGCGTATTTACCGTGTGCGTATTTACCGTGTGCGTATTTACCGTGTGCGTATTTACCGTGTGCGTATTTACCGTGTGCGTATTTACCGTGTGCGTATTTACCTTGTGCGTATTTACCGTGTGCATATTTACCTTGTGCGTATTTACCGTGTGCGTATTTGCCGTGTGCGTATTTACCGTGTGCGTATTTACCGTGTGCGTATTTACCGTGTGCGTATTTACCGTGTGCGTATTTACCGTGTGCGTATTTACCGTGTGCGTATTTACCGTGTGCGTCTTTACCGTGCGCGTATTTACCATGCGCGTATTTACCGTGTGCGTATTTACGGTGTGCGTATTTACCGTGTGCGTACTTACCGTGTGCGTACTTACCGTGTGCGTATTTACCGTGTGCGTATTTACCGTGTGCGTATTTACCGTGTGCGTATTTACCGTGTGCGTATTTACCGTGTGCGTATTTACCGTGTGCGTATTTACCGTGTGCGTATTTACCGTGTGCGTATTTACCTTGTGCGTATTTACCTTGGGCGTATTTACCGTGTGCGTATTTACCGTGTGCGTATTTACCGTGTGCGTATTTACCGTGTGCGTATTTACCGTGTGCGTATTTACCGTGTGCGTATTTACTATGTGCGTATTTACCGTGTGCGTATTTACCTTGTTCTTATTTACTCTGTGCGTATTTACCGTGTGCGTGTCTACCGCGTGCGTGTCTACCGTGTGCGTGATTACCGTGTGTGTATTTACCGTGTGGGTATTTACTGTGTGCGTATTTACTGTGTGCGTCTTTACTGTGTGCGTCTTTACTGTGTGCGTATTTACTGTGTGCGTATTTACTGTGTGCGTACTTACTGTGTGCGTATTTACTGTGTGCGTATTTACGGGGTGCGTATTTACTGTGTGCGTATTTACTGTGTGCGTATTTACTGTGTGCGTATTTACTGTGTGAGTCTTTACTGTGTGCGTATTTACTGTGGGCGTATTTACTGTGTGCGTATTTACTGTGTGCGTATTTACTGTGTGCGTATTTACCGTGTGCGTATTTACCGTGTGCGTATTTACCGTGTGCGTATTTACCGTGTGCGTATTTACCGTGTGCGTATTTACCGTGTGCGTATTTACCGTGTGCGTATTTACCGTGTGCGTATTTACCGTGTGCGTATTTACCGTGTGCGTATTTACCGTGTGCGTATTTACCGTGTGCGTATTCACCGTGTGCGTATTCACCGTGTGCGTATTTACCGTGTGCGTGTTTACCGTGTGCGTATTTACCGTGTGCGTATTTACCGTGTGCGTATTTACCGTGTGCGTATTTACCGTGTGCGTATTTACCGTGTGCGTATTTACAATGTGCGTCTTTACTGTGTGCGTATTTACTGTGTGCGTATTTACTGTGTGCGTATTTACTGTGTGCGTATTTACTGTGTGCGTAATTACTGTGTGCGTATTTACTGTGTGCGTATTTACTGTGTGAGTATTTACTGTGTGCGTCTTTACTGTGTGCGTCTTTACTGTGTGCGTCTTTACTGTGTGCGTATTTACTGTGTGCGTACTTACTGTGTGCGTATTTACTGTGTGCGTATTTACTGTGTGCGTGTCTACTGTGTCCGTATTTACTGTGTGCGTATTTACTGTGTGCGTATTTACTGTGTGCGTAATTACTGTGTGCGTATTTACTGTGTGCGTATTTACCGTGTGCGTGTCTACCGCGTTCGTGTCTACCGTGTGCATGATTACCGTGTGTGTATTTACCGTATGCGTATTTACTGTGTGGGTATTTACTGTGTGCGTCTTTACTGTGTGCGTATTTACTGTGTGCGTATTTACTGTGTGCGTATTTACTGTGTGCGTATTTACTGTGTGCGTATTTACTGTGTGCGTATTTACTGTGTGCGTATTTACTGTGAGCGTATTTACTGTGTGCGTATTTACTGTGTGCGTATTTACTGTGTGCGTAATTACTGTGTGCGTATTTACTGTGTGCGTATTTACTGTGTGCGTATTTACTGTGTGCGTATTTACTGTGTGCGTATTTACCGTGTGCGTATTTACCGTGTGCGTATTTACCGTGTGCGTATTTACCGTGTGCGTATTTACCGTGTGCGTATTTACCGTGTGCCTATTTACCGTGTGCCTATTTACCGTGTGCGTATTTACCGTGTGCGTATTTACCTTGTGCTTATTTACCGTGTGCGTATTTACCTTGTGCATATTTACCGTGTGCGTATTTACCGTGTGCGTATTTACCGTGTGCGTATTTACCGTGTGCGTATTTACCGTGTGCGTATTTACCGTGTGCGTATTTACCGTGTGCGTATTTACCGTGTGCGTGTCTACCGCGTGCGTGTCTACCGTGTGCGTGATTACCGTGTGTGTATTTACCGTGTGCGTATTTACTGTGTGCGTATTTACTGTGTGCGTATTTACTGTGTGCGTATTTACTGTGAGCGTATTTACTGTGTGCGTATTTACTGTGTGCGTATTTACTGCGTGCGTAATTACTGTGTGCGTATTTACTGTGTGCGTATTTACTGTGTGCGTATTTACTGTGTGCGTATTTACTGTGTGCGTTTTTACTGTGTGCGTATTTACTGTGTGCGTATTTACTGTGTGCGTATTTACTGTGTGCGTATTTACTGTGTGCGTATTTACTGTGTGCGTATTTACTGTGTGCGTATTTACTGTGTGCGTATTTACTGTGTGCGTATTTACTGTGTGCGTATTTACTGTGTGCGTATTTACTGTGTGCGTATTTACTGTTTGCGTATTTACTGTGTGCGTATTTACTGTGTGCGTATTTACTGTGTGCGTGTTTACTGTGTGCGTATTTACTGTGTGCGTATTTACTGTGTGCGTGATTACTGTGTGCGTATTTACTGTCTGCGTATTTACTGTGTGCGTATTTACCGTGTGCGTATTTGCCGTGTGCGTATTTACCGTGTGCGTATTTACCGTGTGCGTGTCTACCGCGTGCGTGTCTACCGTGTGCATGATTACCGTGTGTGTATTTACCGTGTGCGTATTTACTGTGTGCGTGTTTACTGTGTGCGTCTTTACTGTGTGCGTCTTTACTGTGTGCGTCTTTACTGTGTGCGTATTTACTGTGTGCGTACTTACTGTGTGCGTATTTACTGTGTGCGTATTTACTGTGTGCGTATTTACTGTGTCCGTATTTACTGTGTGCGTATTTACTGTGTGCGTATTTACTGTGTGCGTATTTACTGTGTGCGTAATTACTGTGTGCGTATTTACCGTGTGCGTGTCTACCGCGTGCGTGTCTACCGTGTGCGTGATTACCGTGTGTGTATTTACCGTATGCGTATTTACTGTGTGCGTATTTACTGTGTGCGTCTTTACTGTGTGCGTATTTACTGTGTGCGTATTTACTGTGTGCGTATTTACTGTGTGCGTATTTACTGTGTGCGTATTTACTGTGTGCGTATTTACTGTGTGCGTATTTACTGTGTGCGTATTTACTGTGTGCGTATTTACTGTGTGCGTATTTTCTGTGTGCGTATTTACTGTGTGCGTATTTACTGTGTGCGTATTTACTGTGTGCGTATTTACTGTGTGCGTATTTACTGTGTGCGTATTTACTGTGTGCGTATTTACTGTGTGCGTATTTACTGTGTGCGTATTTACTGTGTGCGTATTTACTGTGTGCGTATTTACCGTGTGCGTATTTACCGTGTGCATATTTACCGTGTGCGTATTTACCGTGTGCGTATTTACCGTGTGCGTATTTACCGTGTGCGTATTTACCGTGTGCGTATTTACCGTGTGCGTATTTACCGTGTGCGTATTTACCGTGTGCGTATTTACCTTGTGCGTATTTACCGTGTGCATATTTACCTTGTGCGTATTTACCGTGTGCGTATTTGCCGTGTGCGTATTTACCGTGTGCGTATTTACCGTGTGCGTATTTACCGTGTGCGTATTTACCGTGTGCGTATTTACCGTGTGCGTATTTACCGTGTGCGTATTTACCGTGTGCGTCTTTACCGTGCGCGTATTTACCGTGTGCGTATTTACCGTGTGCGTATTTACGGTGTGCGTATTTACCGTGTGCGTACTTACCGTGTGCGTACTTACCGTGTGCGTATTTACCGTGTGCGTATTTACCGTGTGCGTATTTACCGTGTGCGTATTTACCGTGTGCGTATTTACCGTGTGCGTATTTACCTTGTGCGTATTTACCTTGTGCGTATTTACCGTGTGCGTATTTACCGTGTGCGTATTTACCGTGTGCGTATTTACCGTGTGCGTATTTACCGTGTGCGTATTTACTATGTGCGTATTTACCGTGTGCGTATTTACCGTGTTCTTATTTACTCTGTGCGTATTTACCGTGTGCGTGTCTACCGCGTGCGTGTCTACCGTGTGCGTGTATACCGTGTGTGTATTTACCGTGTGGGTATTTACTGTGTGCGTATTTACTGTGTGCGTCTTTACTGTGTGCGTCTTTACTGTGTGCGTATTTACTGTGTGCGTATTTACTGTGTGCGTACTTACTGTGTGCGTATTTACTGTGTGCGTATTTACGGGGTGCGTATTTACTGTGTGCGTATTTACTGTGTGCGTATTTACTGTGTGCGTATTTACTGTGTGAGTCTTTACTGTGTGCGTATTTACTGTGGGCGTATTTACTGTGTGCGTATTTACTGTGTGCGTATTTACCGTGTGCGTATTTACCGTGTGCGTATTTACCGTGTGCGTATTTACCGTGTGCGTATTTACCGTGTGCGTATTTACCGTGTGCGTATTTACCGTGTGCGTATTTACCGTGTGCGTATTTACCGTGTGCGTATTTACCGTGTGCGTATTTACCGTGTGCGTATTTACCGTGTGCGTATTTACCGTGTGCGTATTCACCGTGTGCGTATTTACCGTGTGCGTATTTACCGTGTGCGTGTTTACCGTGTGCGTATTTACCGTGTGCGTATTTACCGTGTGCGTATTTACCGTGTGCGTATTTACCGTGTGCGTATTTACAATGTGCGTATTTACTGTGTGCGTATTTACTGTGTGCGTGTTTACTGTGTGCGTATTTACTGTGTGCGTATTTACTGTGTGCGTAATTACTGTGTGCGTATTTACTGTGTGCGTATTTACTGTGTGCGTATTTACTGTGTGCGTGTTTACTGTGTGCGTATTTACTGTGTGCGTATTTACTGTGTGCGTTTTTACTGTGTGCGTATTTACTGTGTGCGTATTTACTGTGTGCGTATTTACTGTGTGCGTATTTACTGTGAGCGTATTTACTGTGTGCGTATTTACTGTGTGCGTATTTACTGTGTGCGTAATTACTGTGTGTGTATTTAGTGTGTGCGTATTTACTGTGTGCGTATTTACTGTGTGCGTATTTACTGTGTGCGTATTTACTGTGTGCGTATTTACTGTGTGCGTATTTACTGTGTGCGTATTTACTGTGTGCGTATTTACTGTGTGCGTATTTACTGTGTGCGTATTTACTGTGTGCGTATTTACCGTGTGCGTATTTACCGTGTGCGTATTTACCGTGTGCGTATTTACCGTGTGCGTATTTACCGTGTGCGTATTTACCGTGTGCGTATTTACCGTGTGCGTGTCTACCGTGTGCGTGATTACCATGTGTGTATTTACCGTGTGCGTATTTACTGTGTGAGTATTTACTGTGTGCGTCTTTACTGTGTGCGTCTTTACTGTGTGCGTCTTTACTGTGTGCGTATTTACTGTGTGCGTATTTACTGTGTGCGTATTTACCGTGTGCGTATTTACCGTGTGCGTATTTACCGTGTGCGTATTTACCGTGTGCGTATTTACCGTGTGCGTATTTACCGTGTGCGTATTTACCGTGTGCGTATTTACCGTGTGCGTATTTACCGTGTGCGTATTTACCTTGTGCGTATTTACCGTGTGCATATTTACCTTGTGCGTATTTACCGTGTGCGTATTTGCCGTGTGCGTATTTACCGTGTGCGTATTTACCGTGTGCGTATTTACCGTGTGCGTATTTACCGTGTGCGTATTTACCGTGTGCGTATTTACCGTGTGCGTATTTACCGTGTGCGTCTTTACCGTGCGCGTATTTACCGTGTGCGTATTTACCGTGTGCGTATTTACGGTGTGCGTATTTACCGTGTGCGTACTTACCGTGTGCGTACTTACCGTGTGCGTATTTACCGTGTGCGTATTTACCGTGTGCGTATTTACCGTGTGCGTATTTACCGTGTGCGTATTTACCGTGTGCGTATTTACCTTGTGCGTATTTACCTTGTGCGTATTTACCGTGTGCGTATTTACCGTGTGCGTATTTACCGTGTGCGTATTTACCGTGTGCGTATTTACCGTGTGCGTATTTACTATGTGCGTATTTACCGTGTGCGTATTTACCGTGTTCTTATTTACTCTGTGCGTATTTACCGTGTGCGTGTCTACCGCGTGCGTGTCTACCGTGTGCGTGTATACCGTGTGTGTATTTACCGTGTGGGTATTTACTGTGTGCGTATTTACTGTGTGCGTCTTTACTGTGTGCGTCTTTACTGTGTGCGTATTTACTGTGTGCGTATTTACTGTGTGCGTACTTACTGTGTGCGTATTTACTGTGTGCGTATTTACGGGGTGCGTATTTACTGTGTGCGTATTTACTGTGTGCGTATTTACTGTGTGCGTATTTACTGTGTGAGTCTTTACTGTGTGCGTATTTACTGTGGGCGTATTTACTGTGTGCGTATTTACTGTGTGCGTATTTACCGTGTGCGTATTTACCGTGTGCGTATTTACCGTGTGCGTATTTACCGTGTGCGTATTTACCGTGTGCGTATTTACCGTGTGCGTATTTACCGTGTGCGTATTTACCGTGTGCGTATTTACCGTGTGCGTATTTACCGTGTGCGTATTTACCGTGTGCGTATTTACCGTGTGCGTATTTACCGTGTGCGTATTCACCGTGTGCGTATTTACCGTGTGCGTATTTACCGTGTGCGTGTTTACCGTGTGCGTATTTACCGTGTGCGTATTTACCGTGTGCGTATTTACCGTGTGCGTATTTACCGTGTGCGTATTTACAATGTGCGTATTTACTGTGTGCGTATTTACTGTGTGCGTGTTTACTGTGTGCGTATTTACTGTGTGCGTATTTACTGTGTGCGTAATTACTGTGTGCGTATTTACTGTGTGCGTATTTACTGTGTGCGTATTTACTGTGTGCGTGTTTACTGTGTGCGTATTTACTGTGTGCGTATTTACTGTGTGCGTTTTTACTGTGTGCGTATTTACTGTGTGCGTATTTACTGTGTGCGTATTTACTGTGTGCGTATTTACTGTGAGCGTATTTACTGTGTGCGTATTTACTGTGTGCGTATTTACTGTGTGCGTAATTACTGTGTGTGTATTTAGTGTGTGCGTATTTACTGTGTGCGTATTTACTGTGTGCGTATTTACTGTGTGCGTATTTACTGTGTGCGTATTTACTGTGTGCGTATTTACTGTGTGCGTATTTACTGTGTGCGTATTTACTGTGTGCGTATTTACTGTGTGCGTATTTACTGTGTGCGTATTTACCGTGTGCGTATTTACCGTGTGCGTATTTACCGTGTGCGTATTTACCGTGTGCGTATTTACCGTGTGCGTATTTACCGTGTGCGTATTTACCGTGTGCGTGTCTACCGTGTGCGTGATTACCATGTGTGTATTTACCGTGTGCGTATTTACTGTGTGAGTATTTACTGTGTGCGTCTTTACTGTGTGCGTCTTTACTGTGTGCGTCTTTACTGTGTGCGTATTTACTGTGTGCGTACTTACTGTGTGCGTATTTACTGTGTGCGTATTTACTGTGTGCGTATTTACTATGTGCGTATTTACCGTGTGCGTATTTACCGTGTTCTTATTTACTCTGTGCGTATTTACCGTGTGCGTGTCTACCGCGTGCGTGTCTACCGTGTGCGTGTATACCGTGTGTGTATTTACCGTGTGGGTATTTACTGTGTGCGTATTTACTGTGTGCGTCTTTACTGTGTGCGTCTTTACTGTGTGCGTATTTACTGTGTGCGTATTTACTGTGTGCGTACTTACTGTGTGCGTATTTACTGTGTGCGTATTTACGGGGTGCGTATTTACTGTGTGCGTATTTACTGTGTGCGTATTTACTGTGTGCGTATTTACTGTGTGAGTCTTTACTGTGTGCGTATTTACTGTGGGCGTATTTACTGTGTGCGTATTTACTGTGTGCGTATTTACCGTGTGCGTATTTACCGTGTGCGTATTTACCGTGTGCGTATTTACCGTGTGCGTATTTACCGTGTGCGTATTTACCGTGTGCGTATTTACCGTGTGCGTATTTACCGTGTGCGTATTTACCGTGTGCGTATTTACCGTGTGCGTATTTACCGTGTGCGTATTTACCGTGTGCGTATTTACCGTGTGCGTATTCACCGTGTGCGTATTTACCGTGTGCGTATTTACCGTGTGCGTGTTTACCGTGTGCGTATTTACCGTGTGCGTATTTACCGTGTGCGTATTTACCGTGTGCGTATTTACCGTGTGCGTATTTACAATGTGCGTATTTACTGTGTGCGTATTTACTGTGTGCGTGTTTACTGTGTGCGTATTTACTGTGTGCGTATTTACTGTGTGCGTAATTACTGTGTGCGTATTTACTGTGTGCGTATTTACTGTGTGCGTATTTACTGTGTGCGTGTTTACTGTGTGCGTATTTACTGTGTGCGTATTTACTGTGTGCGTTTTTACTGTGTGCGTATTTACTGTGTGCGTATTTACTGTGTGCGTATTTACTGTGTGCGTATTTACTGTGAGCGTATTTACTGTGTGCGTATTTACTGTGTGCGTATTTACTGTGTGCGTAATTACTGTGTGTGTATTTAGTGTGTGCGTATTTACTGTGTGCGTATTTACTGTGTGCGTATTTACTGTGTGCGTATTTACTGTGTGCGTATTTACTGTGTGCGTATTTACTGTGTGCGTATTTACTGTGTGCGTATTTACTGTGTGCGTATTTACTGTGTGCGTATTTACTGTGTGCGTATTTACCGTGTGCGTATTTACCGTGTGCGTATTTACCGTGTGCGTATTTACCGTGTGCGTATTTACCGTGTGCGTATTTACCGTGTGCGTATTTACCGTGTGCGTGTCTACCGTGTGCGTGATTACCATGTGTGTATTTACCGTGTGCGTATTTACTGTGTGAGTATTTACTGTGTGCGTCTTTACTGTGTGCGTCTTTACTGTGTGCGTCTTTACTGTGTGCGTATTTACTGTGTGCGTACTTACTGTGTGCGTATTTACTGTGTGCGTATTTACTGTGTGCGTATTTACTGTGTCCGTATTTACTGTGTGCGTATTTACTGTGTGCGTATTTACTGTGTGCGTATTTACTGTGTGCGTATTTACTGTGTGCGTATTTACCGTGTGCGTGTCTACCGCGTGCGTGTCTACCGTGTGCGTGATTACCGTGTGTGTATTTACCGTATGCGTATTTACTGTGTGCGTATTTACTGTGTGCGTCTTTACTGTGTGCGTATTTACTGTGTGCGTATTTACTGTGTGCGTATTTACTGTGTGCGTATTTACTGTTCGCGTATTTACTGTGTGCGTATTTACTGTGTGCGTATTTACTGTGTGCGTATTTACTGTGTGCGTATTTACTGTGTGCGTATTTACTGTGTGCGTATTTACCGTGTGCGTATTTACCGTGAGCGTATTTACCGTGTGCGTATTTACCGTGTGCGTGTCTACCGCGTGCGTGTCTACCGTGTGCGTGATTACCGTGTGTGTATTTACCGTGTGCGTATTTACTGTGTGAGTATTTACTGTGTGCGTCTTTACTGTGTGCGTCTTTACTGTGTGCGTATTTACCGTGTGCGTATTTACCGTGTGCGTATTTACCGTGTGCGTATTTACCGTGTGCGTATTTACCGTGTGCGTATTTACCGTGTGCGTATTTACCGTGTGCGTATTTACCGTGTGCGTATTTACCGTGTGCGTATTTACCGTGTGCGTATTTACCTTGTGCGTATTTACCTTGTGCGTATTTACCGTGTGCGTATTTACCGTGTGCGTATTTACCGTGTGCGTATTTACCGTGTGCGTATTTACCGTGTGGGTATTTACCGTGTGCGTATTTACCGTGTGCGTATTTACCGTGTTCTTATTTACTCTGTGCGTATTTACCGTGTGCGTGTCTACCGTGTGCGTGATTACCGTGTGTGTATTTACCGTGTGCGTATTTACTGTGTGCGTATTTACTGTGTGCGTATTTACTGTGAGCGTATTTACTGTGTGCGTATTTACTGTGTGCGTATTTACTGTGTGCGTAATTACTGTGTGCGTATTTACTGTGTGCGTATTTACTGTGTGCGTATTTACTGTGTGCGTATTTACTGTGTGCGTTTTTACTGTGTGCGTATTTACTGTGTGCGTCTTTACTGTGTGCGTATTTACTGTGTGCGTATTTACTGTGTGCGTATTTACTGTGTGCGTATTTACTGTGTGCGTATTTACTGTGTGCGTATTTACTGTGTGCGTATTTACTGTGTGCGTGTTTACTGTGTGCGTATTTACTGTGTGCGTATTTACTGTTTGCGTATTTACTGTGTGCGTATTTACTGTGTGCGTATTTACTGTGTGCGTGTTTACTGTGTGCGTATTTACTGTGTGCGTATTTACTGTGTGCGTGATTACTGTGTGCGTATTTACTGTTTGCGTATTTACTGTGTGCGTATTTACTGTGTGCGTATTTACCGTGTGCGTGTCTACCGCGTGCGTGTCTACCGTGTGCGTGATTACCGTGTGTGTATTTACCGTATGCGTATTTACTGTGTGCGTATTTACTGTGTGCGTCTTTACTGTGTGCGTATTTACTGTGTGCGTATTTACTGTGTGCGTATTTACTGTGTGCGTATTTACTGTTTGCGTATTTACTGTGTGCGTATTTACTGTGTGCGTATTTACTGTGTGCGTATTTACTGTGTGCGTATTTACTGTGTGCGTATTTACTGTGTGCGTATTTACCGTGTGCGTATTTACCGTGAGCGTATTTACCGTGTGCGTATTTACCGTGTGCGTGTCTACCGCGTGCGTGTCTACCGTGTGCGTGATTACCGTGTGTGTATTTACCGTGTGCGTATTTACTGTGTGAGTATTTACTGTGTGCGTCTTTACTGTGTGCGTCTTTACTGTGTGCGTATTTACTGTGTGCGTACTTACTGTGTGCGTATTTACTGTGTGCGTATTTACTGTGTGCGTATTTACTGTGTCCGTTTTTACTGTGTGCGTATTTACTGTGTGCGTATTTACTGTGTGCGTATTTACTGTGTGCGTATTTACTGTGTGCGTATTTACCGTGTGCGTGTCTACCGCGTGCGTGTCTACCGTGTGCGTGATTACCGTGTGTGTATTTACCGTATGCGTATTTACTGTGTGCGTATTTACTGTGTGCGTCTTTACTGTGTGCGTATTTACTGTGTGCGTATTTACTGTGTGCGTATTTACTGTGTGCGTATTTACTGTGTGCGTATTTACTGTGTGCGTATTTACTGTGTGCGTATTTACTGTGTGCGTATTTACTGTGTGCGTATTTACTGTGTGCGTATTTACTGTGTGCGTATTTTCTGTGTGCGTATTTACTGTGTGCGTATTTACTGTGTGCGTATTTACTGTGTGCGTATTTACTGTGTGCGTATTTACTGTGTGCGTATTTACTCTGTGCGTATTTACTGTGTGCGTATTTACTGTGTGCGTATTTACTGTGTGCGTATTTACTGTGTGCGTATTTACTGTGTGCGTATTTACCGTGTGCGTATTTACCGTGTGCGTATTTACCGTGTGCGTATTTACCGTGTGCGTATTTACCGTGTGCGTATTTACCGTGTGCGTATTTACCGTGTGCGTATTTACCGTGTGCGTATTTACCGTGTGCGTATTTACCGTCTGCGTATTTACCGTCTGCGTATTTACCGTGTGCGTATTTACCGTGTGCGTATTTACCGTGTGCGTATTTACCGTGTGCGTATTTACCGTGTTCGTGTTTACCGTGTGCGTATTTACCGTGTGCGTATTTACCGTGTGCGTATTTACCGTGTGCGTATTTACCGTGTGCGTATTTACCGTGTGCGTATTTACCGTGTGCGTATTCACCGGGTGCAAATTTACCGTGTGCGTATTTACCGTGTGCGTATTTACCGTGTGCGTATTTACCGTGTGCGTATTTACCGTGTGCGTATTTACCGTGTGCGTATTTACCGTGTGCGTATTTACCGTGTGCGTATTTACCGTGTGCGTATTTACCGTGTGCGTATTTACCGTGTGCGTATTTACCGTGTGCGTATTTACCTTGTGCGTATTTACCTTGTGCGTATTTACCGTGTGCGTATTTACCGTGTGCGTATTTACCGTGTGCGTATTTACCGTGTGCGTATTTACCGTGTGGGTATTTACCGTGTGCGTATTTACCGTGTGCGTATTTACCGTGTTCTTATTTACTCTGCGCGTATTTACCGTGTGCGTGTCTACCGCGTGCGTGTCTACCGTGTGCGTGATTACCGTGTGTGTATTTACCGTGTGGGTATTTACTGTGTGCGTATTTACTGTGTGCGTCTTTACTGTGTGCGTCTTTACTGTGTGCGTATTTACTGTGTGCGTATTTACTGTGTGCGTATTTACTGTGTGCGTATTTACTGTGTGCGTATTTACTGTGTGCGTATTTACTGTGTGCGTATTTAATGTGTGCGTATTTACTGTGTGCGTATTTACTGTGTGCGTATTTACTGTGTGCGTATTTACTGTGTGCGTATTTACTGTGTGCGTATTTACTGTGTGCGTATTTACTGTTTGCGTATTTACTGTGTGCGTATTTACTGTGTGCGTATTTACTGTGTGCGTATTTACTGTGTGCGTATTTACTGTGTGCGTGTTTACTGTGTGCGTATTTACTGTGTGCGTGATTACTGTGTGCGTATTTACTGTGTGCGTATTTACCGTGTGCGTATTTACCGTGTGCGTATTTACCGTGAGCGTATTTACCGTGTGCGTATTTACCGTGTGCGTGTCTACCGCGTGCGTGTCTACCGTGTGCGTGATTACCGTGTGTGTATTTACCGTGTGCGTATTTACTGTGTGAGTATTTACTGTGTGCGTCTTTACTGTGTGCGTCTTTACTGTGTGCGTCTTTACTGTGTGCGTATTTACTGTGTGCGTACTTACTGTGTGCGTATTTACTGTGTGCGTATTTACTGTGTGCGTGTCTACTGTGTCCGTATTTACTGTGTGCGTATTTACTGTGTGCGTATTTACTGTGTGCGTATTTACTGTGTGCGTATTTACTGTGTGCGTATTTACCGTGTGCGTGTCTACCGCGTTCGTGTCTACCGTGTGCATGATTACCGTGTGTGTATTTACCGTATGCGTATTTACTGTGTGGGTATTTACTGTGTGCGTCTTTACTGTGTGCGTATTTACTGTGTGCGTATTTACTGTGTGCGTATTTACTGTGTGCGTATTTACTGTGTGCGTATTTACTGTGTGCGTATTTACTGTGTGCGTATTTACTGTGAGCGTATTTACTGTGTGCGTATTTACTGTGTGCGTATTTACTGTGTGCGTAATTACTGTGTGCGTATTTACTGTGTGCGTATTTACTGTGTGCATATTTACCGTGTGCGTATTTACTGTGTGCGTATTTACCGTGTGCGTATTTACCGTGTGCGTATTTACCGTGTGCGTATTTACCGTGTGCGTATTTACCGTGTGCGTATTTACCGTGTGCGTATTTACCGTGTGCGTATTTACCGTGTGCGTATTTACCGTGTGCGTATTTACCGTGTGCGTATTTACCGTGTGCGTATTTACCGTGTGCGTATTTACCGTGTGCGTATTTACCGTGTGCGTATTTACCGTGTGCGTATTTACCGTGTGCGTATTTACCGTGTGCGTATTTACCGTGTGCCTATTTACCGTGTGCGTATTTACCGTGTGCGTATTTACCTTGTGCTTATTTACCGCGTGCGTATTTACCTTGTGCATATTTACCGTGTGCGTATTTACCGTGTGCGTATTTACCGTGTGCGTATTTACCGTGTGCGTATTTACCGTGTGCGTATTTACCGTGTGCGTATTTACCGTGTGCGTATTTACCGTGTGCGTGTCTACCGCGTGCGTGTCTACCGTGTGCGTGATTACCGTGTGTGTATTTACCGTGTGCGTATTTACTGTGTGCGTATTTACTGTGTGCGTATTTACTGTGAGCGTATTTACTGTGTGCGTATTTACTGTGTGCGTATTTACTGTGTGCGTAATTACTGTGTGCGTATTTACTGTGTGCGTATTTACTGTGTGCGTATTTACTGTGTGCGTATTTACTGTGTGCGTTTTTACTGTGTGCGTATTTACTGTGTGCGTATTTACTGTGTGCGTATTTACTGTGTGCGTATTTACTGTGTGCGTATTTACTGTGTGCGTATTTACTGTGCGCGTATTTACTGTGCGCGTATTTACTGTGTGCGTATTTACTGTGTGCGTATTTACTGTGTGCGTATTTACTGTGTGCGTATTTACTGTTTGCGTATTTACTGTGTGCGTATTTACTGTGTGCGTATTTACTGTGTGCGTGTTTACTGTGTGCGTATTTACTGTGTGCGTATTTACTGTGTGCGTGATTACTGTGTGCGTATTTACTGTCTGCGTATTTACTGTGTGCGTATTTACCGTGTGCGTATTTGCCGTGTGCGTATTTACCGTGTGCGTATTTACCGTGTGCGTGTCTACCGCGTGCGTGTCTACCGTGTGCATGATTACCGTGTGTGTATTTACCGTGTGCGTATTTACTGTGTGCGTGTTTACTGTGTGCGTCTTTACTGTGTGCGTCTTTACTGTGTGCGTCTTTACTGTGTGCGTATTTGCTGTGTGCGTATTTACCGTGTGCGTATTTACCGTGTGCGTATTTACCGTGTGCGTATTTACCGTGTGCGTATTTACCGTGTGCGTATTTACCGTGTGCGTATTTACCGTGTGCGTATTTACCGTGTGCGTATTTACCGTGTGCGTATTTACCGTGTGCGTATTTACCGTGTGCGTATTTACCGTGTGCGTATTTACCGTGTGCGTATTTACCGTGTGCGTATTTACCGTGTGTGTATTTACCGTGTGCGTATTTACCGTGTGCGTATTTACTGTGTGCGTATTTTTTGTGTGCGTATTTACTGTGTGCGTAATTACTGTGTGCGTATTTACTGTGTGCGTATTTACTGTGTGCGTATTTACTCTGTGCGTGTTTACTGTGTGCGTATTTACTGTGTGCGTATTTACTGTGTGCGTTTTTACTGTGTGCGTCTTTACTGTGTGCGTATTTACTGTGTGCGTATTTACTGTGTGCGTATTCACTGTGAGCGTATTTACTGTGTGCGTATTTACTGTGTGCGTATTTACTGTGTGCGTAATTACTGTGTGCGTATTTACTGTGTGCGTATTTACTGTGTGCGTATTTACTGTGTGCGTATTTACTGTGAGCGTATTTACTGTGTGCGTAGTTACTGTGTGCGTATTTACTGTGTGCGTATTTACTGTGTGCGTATTTACTGTGTGCGTATTTACTGTGTGCGTATTTACTGTGTGCGTATTTACTGTGTGCGTATTTACTGTGTGCGTATTTACTGTGTGCGTATTTACTGTGTGCGTATTTACTGTGTGCGTATTTACTGTGTGCGTATTTACTGTTTGCGTATTTACTGTGTGCGTATTTACTGTGTGCGTATTTACTGTGTGCGTATTTACTGTGTGCGTATTTACTGTGTGCGTATTTACTGTGTGCGTATTTACTGTGTGCGTGATTACTGTGTGCGTATTTACTGTGTGCGTATTTACTGTGTGCGTATTTACCGTGTGCGTATTTACCGTGAGCGTATTTACCGTGTGCGTATTTACCGTGTGCGTGTCTACCGCGTGCGTGTCTACCGTGTGCGTGATTACCGTGTGTGTATTTACCGTGTGCGTATTTACTGTGTGAGTATTTACTGTGTGCGTCTTTACTGTGTGCGTCTTTACTGTGTGCGTCTTTACTGTGTGCGTATTTACTGTGTGCGTACTTACTGTGTGCGTGTTTACTGTGTGCGTATTTACCGTGTGCGTATCTACTGTGTCCGTATTTACTGTGTGCGTATTTACTGTGTGCGTATTTACTGTGTGCGTATTTACTGTGTGCGTATTTACTGTGTGCGTATTTACCGTGTGCGTGTCTACCGCGTGCGTGTCTACCGTGTGCGTGATTACCGTGTGTGTATTTACCGTATGCGTATTTACTGTGTGCGTATTTACTGTGTGCGTCTTTACTGTGTGCGTATTTACTGTGTGCGTATTTACTGTGTGCGTATTTACTGTGTGCGTATTTACTGTGTGCGTATTTACTGTGTGCGTATTTACTGTGTGCGTATTTACTGTGAGCGTATTTACTGTGTGCGTATTTACTGTGTGCGTATTTACTGTGTGCGTAATTACTGTGTGCGTATTTACTGTGTGCGTATTTACTGTGTGCGTATTTACTGTGTGCGTATTTACTGTGTGCGTATTTACCGTGTGCGTATTTACCGTGTGCGTATTTACCGTGTGCGTATTTACCGTGTGCGTATTTACCGTGTGCGTATTTACCGTGTGCGTATTTACCGTGTGCGTATTTACCGTGTGCGTATTTACCGTGTGCGTATTTACCGTGTGCGTATTTACCGTGTGCGTATTTACCGTGTGCGTATTTACCGTGTGCGTATTTACCGTGTGCGTATTTACCGTGTGCGTATTTACCTTGTGCGTATTTACCGTGTGCGTATTTACCGTGTGCGTATTTACCGTGTGCCTATTTACCGTGTGCGTATTTACCGTGTGCGTATTTACCTTGTGCTTATTTACCGTGTGCGTATTTACCTTCTGCATATTTACCGTGTGCGTATTTACCGTGTGCGTATTTACCGTGTGCGTATTTACCGTGTGCGTATTTACCGTGTGCGTGTCTACCGCGTGCGTGTCTACCGTGTGCGTGATTACCGTGTGTGTATTTACCGTGTGCGTATTTATTGTGTGCGTGTCTACCGCGTGCGTGTCTACCGTGTGCGTGATTACCGTGTGTGTATTTACCGTGTGCGTATTTACTGTGTGAGTATTTACTGTGTGCGTCTTTACTGTGTGCGTCTTTACTGTGTGCGTCTTTACTGTGTGCGTATTTACTGTGTGCGTACTTACTGTGTGCGTATTTACTGTGTGCGTATTTACTGTGTGCGTGTCTACTGTGTCCGTATTTACTGTGTGCGTATTTACTGTGTGCGTATTTACTGTGTGCGTATTTACTGTGTGCGTATTTACTGTGTGCGTATTTACCGTGTGCGTGTCTACCGCGTTCGTGTCTACCGTGTGCATGATTACCGTGTGTGTATTTACCGTATGCGTATTTACTGTGTGGGTATTTACTGTGTGCGTCTTTACTGTGTGCGTATTTACTGTGTGCGTATTTACTGTGTGCGTATTTACTGTGTGCGTATTTACTGTGTGCGTATTTACTGTGTGCGTATTTACTGTGTGCGTATTTACTGTGAGCGTATTTACTGTGTGCGTATTTACTGTGTGCGTATTTACTGTGTGCGTAATTACTGTGTGCGTATTTACCGTGTGCGTATTTACCGTGTGCGTATTTACCGTGTGCGTATTTACCGTGTGCGTATTTACCGTGTGCGTATTTACCGTGTGCGTATTTGCCGTGTGCGTATTTACCGTGTGCGTATTTACCGTGTGCGTATTTACCGTGTGCGTATTTACCGTGTGCGTATTTACCGTGTGCGTATTTACCGTGTGCGTATTTACCGTGTGCGTATTTACCGTGTGCGTATTTACCGTGTGCGTATTTACCGTGTGCGTATTTACCGTGTGCGTATTTACCGTGTGCGTATTTACCGTGTGCGTATTTACCGTGTGCGTATTTACCGTGTGCGTATTTACCGTGTGCCTATTTACCGTGTGCGTATTTACCGTGTGCGTATTTACCTTGTGCTTATTTACCGTGTGCGTATTTACCTTGTGCATATTTACCGTGTGCGTATTTACCGTGTGCGTATTTACCGTGTGCGTATTTACCGTGTGCGTATTTACCGTGTGCGTATTTACCGTGTGCGTATTTACCGTGTGCGTATTTACCGTGTGCGTGTCTACCGCGTGCGTGTCTACCGTGTGCGTGATTACCGTGTGTGTATTTACCGTGTGCGTATTTACTGTGTGCGTATTTACTGTGTGCGTATTTACTGTGAGCGTATTTACTGTGTGCGTATTTACTGTGTGCGTATTTACTGTGTGCGTAATTACTGTGTGCGTATTTACCGTGTGCGTATTTACTGTGTGCGTATTTACTGTGTGCGTATTTACTGTGTGCGTAATTACTGTGTGCGTATTTACTGTGTGCGTATTTACTGTGTGCGTATTTACTGTGTGCGTGTTTACTGTGTGCGTATTTACTGTGTGCGTATTTACTGTGTGCGTTTTTACTGTGTGCGTATTTACTGTGTGCGTATTTACTGTGTGCGTATTTACTGTGTGCGTATTTACTGTGAGCGTATTTACTGTGTGCGTATTTACTGTGTGCGTAATTACTGTGTGCGTATTTACTGTGTGCGTATTTACTGTGTGCGTATTTACTGTGTGCGTATTTACTGTGTGCGTATTTACTGTGTGCGTATTTACTGTGTGCCTATTTACTGTGCGCGTATTTACTGTGTGCGTATTTACTGTGTGCGTATTTACTGTGTGCGTATTTACTGTGTGCGTATTTACTGTGTGCGTATTTACTGTGTGCGTATTTACTGTGTGCGTATTTACTGTGTGCGTATTTACTGTGTGCGTATTTACTGTGTGCGTATTTACTGTGTGCGTATTTACTGTGAGCGTATTTACTGTGTGCGTATTTACTGTGTGCGTATTTACTGTGTGCGTAATTACTGTGTGCGTATTTACTGTGTGCGTATTTACTGTGTGCGTATTTACTGTGTGCGTATTTACTGTGTGCGTATTTACTGTGTGCGTATTAACTGTGTGCATATTTACTGTGTGCGTATTTACTGTGTGAGTATTTACTGTGTGCGTATTTACTGTGTGCGTATTTACTGTGTGCGTATTTAGTGTGTGCGTATTTACTGTGTGCGTATTTACTGTGTGCGTATTTACTGTTTGCGTATTTACTGTGTGCGTATTTACTGTGTGCGTATTTACTGTGTGCGTATTTACTGTGTGCGTATTTACTGTGTGCGTATTTACTGTGTGCGTATTTACTGTGTGCGTGATTACTGTGTGCGTATTTACTGTGTGCGTATTTACTGTGTGCGTATTTACCGTGTGCGTATTTACCGTGAGCGTATTTACCGTGTGCGTATTTACCGTGTGCGTGTCTACCGCGTGCGTGTCTACCGTGTGCGTGATTACCGTGTGTGTATTTACCGTGTGCGTATTTACTGTGTGAGTATTTACTGTGTGCGTCTTTACTGTGTGCGTCTTTACTGTGTGCGTATTTACTGTGTGCGTACTTACTGTGCGCGTATTTACTGTGTGCGTATTTACTGTGTGCGTATTTACTGTGTCCGTATTTACTGTGTGCGTATTTACTGTGTGCGTATTTACTGTGTGCGTATTTACTGTGTGCGTATTTACTGTGTGCGTATTTACCGTGTGCGTGTCTACCGCGTGCGTGTCTACCGTGTGCGTGATTACCGTGTGTGTATTTACCGTATGCGTATTTACTGTGTGCGTATTTACTGTGTGCGTCTTTACTGTGTGCGTATTTACTGTGTGCGTATTTACTGTGTGCGTATTTACTGTGTGCGTATTTACTGTGTGCGTATTTACTGTGTGCGCATTTACTGTGTGCGTATTTACTGTGTGCGTATTTACTGTGTGCGTATTTACTGTGTGCGTATTTACTGTGTGCGTATTTACTGTGTGCGTATTTACTGTGTGCGTATTTTCTGTGTGCGTATTTACTGTGTGCGTATTTACTGTGTGCGTATTTACTGTGTGCGTATTTACTGTGTGCGTATTTACTGTGTGCGTATTTACTGTGTGCGTATTTACTGTGTGCGTATTTACCGTGTGCGTATTTACCGTGTGCGTATTTACCGTGTGCGTATTTACCGTGTGCGTATTTACCGTGTGCGTATTTACCGTGTGCGTATTTACCGTGTGCGTATTTACCGTGTGCGTATTTACCGTGTGCGTATTTACTGTGTGCGTATTTACCGTGTGCGTATTTACCGTGTGCGTATTTACCGTGTGCGTATTTACCGTGTGCGTATTTACCGTCTGCGTATTTACCGTCTGCGTATTTACCGTGTGCGTATATACCGTGTGCGTATTTACCGTGTGCGTGTTTACCGTGTGCGTGTTTACCGTGTGCGTATTTACCGTGTGCGTATTTACCGTGTGCGTATTTACCGTGTGCGTATTTACCGTGTGCGTATTTACCGTGTGCGTATTTACCGTGTGCGTATTTACCGTGTGCGTATTTACCGTGTGCGTATTCACCGGGTGCAAATTTACCGTGTGCGTATTTACCGTGTGCGTATTTACCGTGTGCGTATTTACCGTGTGCGTATTTACCGTGTGCGTATTTACCGTGTGCGTATTTACCGTGTGCGTATTTACCGTGTGCGTATTTACCGTGTGCAAATTTACCGTGTGCAAATTTACCGTGTGCGTTTTTACCGTGTGCGTATTTACCGTGTGCGTATTTACCGTGTGCGTATTTACCGTGTGCGTATTTACTGTGTGCGTATTTACTGTGTGCGTATTTACTGTGTGCGTATTTACTGTGTGCGTATTTACTGTGTGCGTATTTACCGTGTGCGTATTTACTGTGTGCGTATTTACCGTGTGCGTATTTACCGTGTGCGTATTCACCGTGTGCGTATTTACCGTGTGCGTATTTACCGTGTGCGTATTTACCGTGTGCGTATTTACCGTGTGCGTATTTACCGTGTGCGTATTTACCGTGTGCGTATTGTGGTAGATTTCAGTGCACTCTAGTGGTAAACGGGTAGTTTACACTAGGAACCTTGCGAAGCAATGCGCTAGGCTTCTGCCCACAGCATTTGGTTAATAGCTGTTGGGTAGGAAGTCATACTGTGCCGGTAGCATGGTAAGCAGGGCCGGTATTGACCCCTGCAGGGTCGGTAGTGACCTCTACCGACCCGGTACAGCTGTACTGGGCCGGCACAAGATGGCCGCCTTAGACGAGGATCTGTAAAGATGTTCAGGAACTTAGTCAAGGTCGTAAACAGGAAGTGACTACCCCTAAAGTACCAACTTAGTGGACCTGATTCTATATACAGCCTGTGGACCCTGTAGGAGATGTCATTGGACAGTTGGGAGAAAAGACTCCGCCTTTAGCCACTTGGCACCTCCTTGTATTATCTTGCATTGCATTATGATTGGTCAAGTATTTATATAATTGATGTCATTGGTTGCATTACTTCCTGTGCCTTGTATCTTATATGTTTTGTGTTCCTTAGCTCTCCTATAAAAGGAGAGCTCCTACTGATAATCAGTGCATTCATTACAATGAGCCATAGCATGTATTCTTATATTGCTAACCACCTAGAGGAATAATTACCCTCAGGACTGCTTTGTAATAAAGCCACTATAGCAAACACTACTCGGTACTGTTTGTCTGAGCCATGGGCTCTTGCCTTACCGGGTAATTCGGTTGCCCTATACAGTTGTCACTGTCGGTCAGTACAGTGTCCCCTCTGGAGAGAGGTAGAATACTCGAGACTAGTGGATGTCCGTGGTAACAGACCGGAATCCATTACATTGGTGGCAGCAGTGGGATAAACGGTACCTTCCCACGCTGTGCTCTTTCACGCTACCCTCTGGCCCTGCGAATGCACTGCAGGCCAGCTACCACTGTGGAAGGAGAAGTGATCTACCGGGTGTAGATCTGGAGAGAGGAGGAGAAATTGATCTACCGAAGTAGTAGATCGGAAGAGCAATTGACGCAAGATACTACCGGATTTCTCTGCAGGTTCGTTTGAGTGCGCTCCGAACTGCAGCAGCTATACCGACACAGTATCCACTACTAAAGGCTGTCTGCATCAACCGTAGAGCTTGCTCCGTTTGCAGCAGTCCAGTACAGACGCTACCGTATCTTCTACAGGCTCGTAGAGTTCGCTCCGACCTGGACATAGAGATACCGGCACTGTGCGAAAGGAAGAGAGAGTCGTGTATCAGCTATACAGACTCAGCTACCAGAGGTTACTCAGCTTGGAGTGTTACTCAGCTGGTAACAGTGACCCCGGCACTGTATCCATTTACAGTGTCACTACACTACTGCCTGTAGGCCCGTAGAGCTTCGCTCCGCCCTGCAGCAGTACAAGAAGTTTCGTAGCGGTTGTTACAAGCGACGGAGTGCCAGATACTGCCACAGTATCCATTGGACCAACCCCTAGATCTGCTAGAGCCACTGGACACACAGCTACCGACCCGGATCTCACCTATACCGGCCCGGGATCCAGTTGTACTGACCATTTCTTAGATTTGAGTTGAGATCACTCCTCTATCTGCAAAGAATGGCCACCCAGAGAGCACGCAGCGCTGGTCAAGCACCCGCTGGCAACCCAGAAGCTACAGCCATTGATAGATTGACCGAAGCATTGACGGCTATGATGAGGCCCAACCAAGACAATGCACCAGCTAGGCTAAAGGCTCCGAAGTTCGACGGCGAAGGAGACGTCGAGTACTTCATCAGCCGATTCGTTGAGGTAGCCGAAATGAATGAGTGGCCAGAGAACACGGCCAGGTTGTACCTGAGAGATGCATTACGAGGTAAAGCATTGGACTGTGGAAAGCCTCCACATCTGCAGGGTATCTTTGCTGCACTACGAGCACGTTTTGGGCTAACACCCAGGGAAGCTATGTCCCGGCTGACCAGCCTACGCCGCCAACACAAGACGTCGCTCCAAGAGCATGCAAGTGAAGTAGAGCGCCTAGTGCGCGTTGCGTATGCAGATCTACCTCACCAACCCATGCAAAGGATGATGCTGGACATCTTCAGCACCACGGTTGGAAATGCTTACCTGCAAAGACACTTGTTGGCCATGCAGCCCATTGACATTGCTGAAGCAGTCTGGGCCGGCAACGAGTATATGCAGATAAAGACACCGTTTGAGGAGCGCCAGGCTCATGTACGGATGTTGGAAGAGGATGCCGACGAGGAGGAAGAGGAATGGATGAGGATGGTTGCCAAGGGCCCGTCTCAACGTGTCTCCACCGCTACTGCCGTACAGCAGACACACCACACCCCTACACCTGCCATACCGGATCCTATGACAACAGTCATGGACAGCCTAAAGCTACTAACAGAAGAGCTACGGTCACTGAGAGCGGCCAGACAAGCGGCTCCCGCTCCACAGTTGGAGGCAGAGCCTGCAACACGCTGCTGGGGCTGCGGACAACCAGGTCACATGATGAGTACCTGCCCCCGAACTCAGCGTGCAGCTCACTTCGCAAACAACCCCAGACAGACGGGAAACGGCCAGCGCCCGCAGTAGCGCCACCGGCAGCTGACTGCAGCTGGGCAAGCCGGACCACACCCACAACCCCTTATAGTCCTGGAACTCTGAAGAAGAGTGGACAACCTCCCAAGGTACAACCGACAGCAACCAACCACAGCTGGACAAGCCAAACAACTCCTGATGCCCCGTACAGTCCTGGAACTCTGAAGAAGAGTGGACAACCCCCCAAGAGAGCGTCAATACCCGCTGACTGCAGCTGGACAACTCCTGACACCCCGTACAGTCCTGGAACTCTGAAGAAGAGTGGACAACCCCCCAAGAGAGCACAGACGCCCGCTGAGGACAGCCGGACAGCTCGACAAGCCCCCATTAGTCCTGTAACTCTGAAGAAGAGTGGACAACCCCCCAGGAGAACACAGACTGACAGTAGCCGGATTGCTCGTCAACCCCCTTACAGTCCTGTAACTCTGAAGAAGAGTGGACCACCCCCCAGGAGAACACAAATGGCAGCGCCACCGCTGGAGCGACCTTACCAGGCCAGCTACTTCCTGGCTGGAAGGTTAGCCGGTAGACCAGCCTCCCTGTTGATTGACACAGGCTGCACAACCAACTTGCTGTCGAAACATCTGTACCAGCAATTGCCACAGTCAGTGAAAGACACGCTGCAACGCAGCGAGGCACATGGACTCATGGCTGACGGGTCTAGGATTCCCTTTTACGGTACCCTGCAAGTAAACTTGCAGCTTCGTAAACTGAGAACGAGCGTTAACTTCGTCATTAGTGACATCAATGAAGATGCCATAATTGGCATGCCGTTTCTCACCTTACACGAGTGTGCCCTAAGGTTTCCAGACTCCCATGTCATCATTGACGGACATGTGTTACCTTGCACAGACAAGCACGGGCGGCCACTTAGTGATAGTGTCCATCTAGCGCAAGCAGAGCTGACGGAGAACCCCCCTTACACCCCTGAAGAAGAGGATGTCCCCACACAACCACCCGCTGTAGAGAGAACTACAGGTGGAATGTACCAGGCTGAGAAGAGCCCCCCGCCACAGGTAGATGGCAGAAGATTTGAGCCGGATCGGACAACAGCTGTAGGAGCTATAGGCAAAACAGTGTTTTCCCCCCCAATGGCTACACCCATGCGATGGAGAGAGGAGACCCCCACGGCTGGAAAGAGGCAGCCACCCTTCAGCCAACCAACCCCTACAAAGAAAAGTAGACTACCCCGAGGAGCTCCCCGACAACCTCCAGTGAACAGAATCACTGTAGCTGACCGTCTAAAGATGTTGGAGAAGTGGCCAAAACCTCCCAGTACTCGAACCCTTCCTGTTAAGCCGGGCAGAGTGAGACAAAGTTGTAAGCAACTCTGCAGCACAGACCAGCCACTCGTACCTAGCAGTGACAGTGACAGGACCATCCCCCAACTAGCCATGGCGGCTGATCAATGCATAGAGCTTGAGGACCAAAAGGCAGATTTGCTGCAGGATGCAGGCCTTGATAATTGTCCGTCAACCAACTGTGCAGACACAGAAGTACTGGAAGCGATGCCAACGGCAGAGCTGTATACCAAGGTAGAGAAGGTCAAGCTAGCAGAGAAAGAGAAAGAGGGTGAGCAATTAAATGCAGCATTTTCAAAATGGTTATTTGAGAACTGCACACCACGAGATCCGTTAGCACTACGGAGTGGCAGCCCACCTGGCTATGCTAAACCTGTACCTCTAGACTCACCATGCGCTGGTGACAGTAGAGTATGCGCTCTCCCACAAGTTGGGACTGCTGACACCCTCATAAGGGCCGTAGATAAGAAAGAGCGGGAGATCAAGTGCTCACCACTTGATGCTGCCTGCCTGCCGGCCCGGGATGACTCCCTACCGGCCCGGGGTCCTCCAGAGATTCAGTCAGGGAAGACTGAGAAGCTACAAGGCAGTAGTTACCCTTGTAGAGCTTACCGAAAGAGAAAGCCTGTGGTGGCAGCTAAGGGTGAACGTCCCACGACGTCTTCACCACCAACCTTAGTGCCACACAGCACAGTGCACCACACCCCGGCACGGGATGTTGCTTGCACCCCCACGGTACAGTGGGAAGAGGAGAGAAGGCGCTGGCTTTCCTTAGAAAAGGAACGGCGGTCTCCTAAAGTTGAGATAAGGAAGGTTCTGCCAGCACTAGAACTTCCAGGGCCACTGCTCGCACCCATACATGACGCTATGGTACAGCAAGCCTCGCTGCACTATAGGCAGCCCATTGACATGTTGCATAAAACTGGTAATGCACATGTTGCTGTAGACGCGCGCTCACAAATGAACGTGACGCCCATGCTTACCATACGATTGGTACAAGCATCAAGCCCTCCCGTGGAGGAAGAAAAGGAGCTGATTACTAGCTTCCCCTATGATCCAGGAGGAGTTGAGTTATGGGAGGTCACCTGCAAGGGCGACCTTCTCTGGAGAGAGGTGCTATGTCATCTCATGGCATAGTACCTGACTTTATATATAATCAAATATATAATCTGGGTACGGGTGTTACCCCCACACATATCTGCTCTTGATATTTTGTTATTAAAGCCAGGCTATGACTTTAATGGAGAGAGGTATGTGGTAGATTTCAGTGCACTCTAGTGGTAAACGGGTAGTTTACACTAGGAACCTTGCGAAGCAATGCGCTAGGCTTCTGCCCACAGCATTTGGTTAATAGCTGTTGGGTAGGAAGTCATACTGTGCCGGTAGCATGGTAAGCAGGGCCGGTATTGACCCCTGCAGGGTCGGTAGTGACCTCTACCGACCCGGTACAGCTGTACTGGGCCGGCACAAGATGGCCGCCTTAGACGAGGATCTGTAAAGATGTTCAGGAACTTAGTCAAGGTCGTAAACAGGAAGTGACTACCCCTAAAGTACCAACTTAGTGGACCTGATTCTATATACAGCCTGTGGACCCTGTAGGAGATGTCATTGGACAGTTGGGAGAAAAGACTCCGCCTTTAGCCACTTGGCACCTCCTTGTATTATCTTGCATTGCATTATGATTGGTCAAGTATTTATATAATTGATGTCATTGGTTGCATTACTTCCTGTGCCTTGTATCTTATATGTTTTGTGTTCCTTAGCTCTCCTATAAAAGGAGAGCTCCTACTGATAATCAGTGCATTCATTACAATGAGCCATAGCATGTATTCTTATATTGCTAACCACCTAGAGGAATAATTACCCTCAGGACTGCTTTGTAATAAAGCCACTATAGCAAACACTACTCGGTACTGTTTGTCTGAGCCATGGGCTCTTGCCTTACCGGGTAATTCGGTTGCCCTATACAGTTGTCACTGTCGGTCAGTACAGTGTCCCCTCTGGAGAGAGGTAGAATACTCGAGACTAGTGGATGTCCGTGGTAACAGACCGGAATCCATTACAGTATTTACCGTGTGCGTATTTACCGTGTGCGTATTTACCGTTTGCGTATTTACCGTGTGCGTATTTACCGTGTGCGTATTTACCGTGTGCGTATTTACCGTGTGCGTATTTACCGTGTGCGTATTTACCGTGTGCGTATTTACCGTGTGCGTATTTACCGTGTGCGTATTTACCTTGTGCGTATTTACCGTGTGCGTATTTACCGTGTGCGTATTTACCGTGTGCGTATTTACCGTGTGCGTATTTACCGTGTGCGTATTTACCGTGCGCGTATTTACCGTGTGCGTATTTACTGTGTGCGTATTTACTGTGTTCTTATTTACTGTGTGCGTATTTACTGTGTGCGTATTTACTGTGTGCGTATTTACTGTGTGCGTATTTACTGTGAGCGTATTTACTGTGTGCGTATTTACTGTGTGCGTATTTACTGTGTGCGTAATTACTGTGTGCGTATTTACTGTGTGCGTATTTACTGTGTGCGTATTTACCGTGTGCGTATTTACCGTGTGCGTATTTACCGTGCGCGTATTTACCGTGTGCGTATTTACCGTGTGCGTATTTACCGTGTGCGTATTTACCGTGTGCGTATTTACCGTGCGCGTATTTACCGTGTGCGTATTTACCGTGTGCGTATTTACCGTGTGCGTATTTACCGTGTGCGTATTTACCGTGTGCGTATTTACCGTGTGCGTATTTACCGTGTGCGTATTTACCGTGTGCGTATTTACCGTGTGCGTATTTACCGTGTGCGTATTTACCGTGTGCGTATTTACCGTGTGCGTATTTACCGTGTGCCTATTTACCGTGTGCGTATTTACCGTGTGCGTATTTACCTTGTGCTTATTTAACGTGTGCGTATTTACCTTGTGCGTATTTACCGTGTGCGTATTTACTGTGTGCGTATTTACCGTTTGCGTATTTACCGTGTGCGTATTTACCGTGTGCGTATTTACCGTGTGCGTATTTACCGTGTGCGTATTTACCGTGTGCGTGTCTACCGCGTGCGTGTCTACCGCGTGCGTGATTACCGTGTGTGTATTTACCGTGTGCGTATTTACTGTGTGCATCTTTACTGTGTGCGTATTTACTGTGTGCGTATTTACTGTGTGCGTATTTACTGTGTGCGTATTTACTGTTTGCGTACTTACTGTGTGCGTATTTACTGTGTGCGTATTTACTGTGTGCGTATTTACTGTGTGCGTATTTACTGTGTGCGTATTTACTGTGTGCGTATTTACTGTGTGCGTATTTACTGTGTGCGTATTTACTGTGTGCGTATTTACTGTGTGCGTATTTGCCGTGTGCGTATTTACCGTGTGCGTATTCACCGTGTGCGTATTTACCGTGTGCGTATTTACCGTGTGCGTGTTTACCGTGTGCGTGTTCACCGTGTGCGTATTTACCGTGTGCGTGATTACCGTGTGTGTATTTACCGTGTGCGTATTTACTGTGTGCGTGTTTACTGTGTGCGTCTTTACTGTGTGCGTCTTTACTGTGTGCGTATTTACTGTGTGCGTATTTACTGTGTGCGTACTTACTGTGTGCGTATTTACTGTGTGCGTATTTACTGTGTGCGTATTTACTGTGTGCGTATTTACTGTGTCCGTATTTACTGTGTGCGTATTTACTGTGTGCGTATTTACTGTGTGCGTATTTACTGTGTGCGTATTTACTGTGTGCGTATTTACCGCGTGCGTGTCTACCGCGTGCGTGTCTACCGTGTGCGTGATTACCGTGTGTGTATTTACCGTATGCGTATTTACTGTGTGCGTCTTTACTGTGTGCGTCTTTACTGTGTGCGTATTTACTGTGTGCGTATTTACTGTGTGCGTATTTACTGTGTGCGTTTTTACTGTGTGCGTATTTACTGTGTGCGTATTTACTGTGTGCGTATTTACTGTGTGCGTATTTACTGTGTGCGTATTTACTGTGTGCGTATTTACTGTGTGCGTATTTACTGTGTGCGTATTTTCTGTGTGCGTATTTACTGTGTGCGTATTTACTGTGTGCGTATTTACTGTGTGCGTATTTACTGTGTGCGTATTTACTGTGTGCGTATTTACTGTGTGCGTATTTACTGTGTGCGTATTTACTGTGTGCGTATTTACTGTGTGCGTATTTACTGTGTGCGTATTTACTGTGTGCGTATTTACCGTGTGCGTATTTACCGTGTGCGTATATACCGTGTGCGTAATTACCGTGTGCGTATTTACCGTGTGCGTATTTACCGTGTGCGTATTTACCGTGTGCGTATTTACCGTGTGCGTATTTACCGTGTGCGTATTTACCGTTTGCGTATTTACCGTTTGCGTATTTACCGTGTGCGTATATACCGTGTGCGTATTTACCGTGTGCGTATTTACCGTGTGCGTGTTTACCGTGTGCGTATTTACCGTGTGCGTATTTACCGTGTGCGTATTTACCGTGTGCGTATTTACCGTGTGCGTATTTACCGTGTGCGTATTTACCGTGTGCGTATTTACTGTGTGCGTATTTACCGTGTGCGTATTCACCGGGTGCAAATTTACCGTGTGCGTATTTACCGTGTGCGTATTTACCGTGTGCGTATTTACCGTGTGCGTATTTACCGTGTGCGTATTTACCGTGTGCGTATTTACCGTGTGCGTATTTACCGTGTGCGTATTTACCGTGTGCGTATTTACCGTGTGCAAATTTACCGTGTGCGTATTTACCGTGTGCGTTTTTACCGTGTGCGTATTTACCGTGTGCGTATTTACTGTGTGCGTATTTACTGTGTGCGTAATTACTGTGTGCGTATTTACTGTGTGCGTATTTACTGTGTGCGTATTTACTGTGTGCGTATTTACTGTGTGCGTATTTACTGTGTGCGTATTTACTGTGTGCGTATTTACCGTGTGCGTATTCACCGTGTGCGTATTTACCGTGTGCGTATTTACCGTGTGCGTATTTACCGTGTGCGTATTTACCGTGTGCGTATTTACCGTGTGGGTATTTACCGTGTGCGTATTTACCGTGTGCGTATTTACCGTGTGCGTATTTACCGTGTGCGTATTTACCGTTTGCGTATTTACCTTGTGCATATTTACCGTGTGCGTATTTACCGTGTGCGTATTTACCGTGTGCGTATTTACCGTGTGCGTATTTACCGTGTGCGTATTTACCGTGTGCGTATTTACCGTGTGCGTATTTACCTTGTGCGTATTTACCCTGTGCGTATTTACCGTGTGCGTATTTACCGTGTGCGTATTTACCGTGTGCGTATTTACCGTGTGCGTATTTACCGTGCGCGTATTTACCGTGCGCGTATTTACCGTGTGCGTATTTACTGTGTTCTTATTTACTGTGTGCGTATTTACTGTGTGCGTATTTACTGTGTGCTTATTTACCGGGTGCGTATTTACCGTGTGCGTATTTACCGTGTGCGTATTTACCGTGTGCGTATTTACCGTGTGCGTATTTACCGTGTGCGTATTTACCGTGTGCGTATTTACCGTGTGCGTACTTACCGTGTGCGTATTTACCTTGTGCGTATTTACCTTGTGCGTATTTACCGTGTGCGTATTTACCGTGTGCGTATTTACCGTGTGCGTATTTACCGTGTGCGTATTTACCGTGTGCGTATTTACCGTGTGCGTAGTTACCGTGGGCGTATTTACTGTGTGCTTATTTACTGAGTGCGTATTTACTGTGTGCGTATTTACTGTGTGCGTATTTACTGTGAGCGTATTTACTGTGTGCGTATTTACTGTGTGCGTATTTACTGTGTGCGTATTTACTGTGTGCGTAATTACTGAGTGCGTATTTACTGTGTGCGTATTTACTGTGTGCGTATTTACTGTGTGCGTATTTACCGTGTGCGTATTTACCGTGTGCGTATTTACTGTGTGCGTATTTACCGTGTGCGTATTTACCGTGTGCGTATTTACCGTGTGCGTATTTACCGTGTGCGTATTTACCGTGTGCGTATTTACCGTGTGCGTATTTACCGTGTGCGTATTTACCGTGTGCGTATTTACCGTGTGCGTATTTACCGTGTGCGTATTTACCGTGTGCGTATTTACCGTGTGCGTATTTACCGTGTGCGTATTTACCGTGTGCGTATTTACCGTGTGCGTATTTACCTTGTGCGTATTTACCGTGTGCGTATTTACCTTGTGCGTATTTACCGTGTGCGTATTTACCGTGTGCGTATTTACCGTGTGCGTATTTACCGTGTGCGTATTTACCGTGTGCGTATTTACCGTGTGCGTATTTACCGTGTGCGTATTTACCGTGTGCGTATTTACCGTGTGCGTATTTACCGTGTGCGTATTTACCGTGTGCGTATTTACCGTGTGCGTATTTACCGTGTGCGTATTTACCGTGTGCAAATTTACCGTGTGCGTATTTACCGTGTGCGTATTTACCGTGTGCGTATTTACTGTGTGCGTATTTACTGTGTGCGTAATTACTGTGTGCGTATTTACTGTGTGCGTATTTACTGTGTGCGTATTTACTGTGTGCGTATTTACTGTGTGCGTATTTACTGTGTGCGTATTTACCGTGTGCGTATTTACCGTGTGCGTATTCACCGTGTGCGTATTTACCGTGTGCGTATTTACCGTGTGCGTATTTACCGTGTGCGTATTTACCGTGTGCGTATTTACCGTGTGCGTATTTACCGTGTGCGTATTTACCGTGTGCGTATTTACCGTTTGCGTATTTACCGTTTGCGTATTTACCGTGTGCGTATTTACCGTGTGCGTATTTACCGTGTGCGTATTTACCGTGTGCGTATTTACCGTGTGCGTATTTACCGTGTGCGTATTTACCGTGTGCGTATTTACCTTGTGCGTATTTACCCTGTGCGTATTTACCGTGTGCGTATTTACCGTGTGCGTATTTACCGTGTGCGTATTTACCGTGTGCGTATTTACCGTGCGCGTATTTACCGTGTGCGTATTTACCGTGTGCGTATTTACTGTGTTCTTATTTACTGTGTGCGTATTTACTGTGTGCGTATTTACTGTGTGCGTATTTACTGTGTGCGTATTTACTGTGAGCGTATTTACTGTGTGCGTATTTACTGTGTGCGTATTTACTGTGTGCGTAATTACTGTGTGCGTATTTACTGTGTGCGTATTTACTGTGTGCGTATTTACCGTGTGCGTATTTACCGTGTGCGTATTTACCGTGTGCGTATTTACCGTGTGCGTATTTACCGTGTGCGTATTTACCGTGTGCGTATTTACCGTGTGCGGATTTACCGTGCGCGTATTTACCGTGTGCGTATTTACCGTGTGCGTATTTACCGTGTGCGTATTTACCGTGTGCGTATTTACCGTGTGCGTATTTACCGTGTGCGTATTTACCGTGTGCGTATTTACCGTGTGCGTATTTACCGTGTGCGTATTTACCGTGTGCGTATTTACCGTGTGCGTATTTACCGTGTGCGTATTTACCGTGTGCCTATTTACCGTGTGCGTATTTACCATGTGCGTATTTACCTTGTGCTTATTTAACGTGTGCGTATTTACCTTGTGCGTATTTACCGTGTGCGTATTTACTGTGTGTGTATTTACCGTTTGCGTATTTACCGTTTGCGTATTTACCGTGTGCGTATTTACCGTGTGCGTATTTACCGTGTGCGTATTTACCGTGTGCGTGTCTACCGTGTGCGTGTCTACCGCGTGCGTGTCTACCGCGTGCGTGATTACCGTGTGTGTATTTACCGTGTGCGTATTTACTGTGTGCGTATTTACTGTGTGCGTCTTTACTGTGTGCGTATTTACTGTGTGCGTATTTACTGTGTGCGTATTTACTGTTTGCGTACTTACTGTGTGCGTATTTACTGTGTGCGTATTTACTGTGTGCGTATTTACTGTGTGCGTATTTACTGTGTGCGTATTTACTGTGTGCGTATTTACTGTGTGCGTATTTACTGTGTGCGTATTTACTGTGTGCGTATTTACTGTGTGCGTATTTGCCGTGTGCGTATTTACCGTGTGCGTATTCACCGTGTGCGTATTTACCGTGTGCGTATTTACCGTGTGCGTGTTTACCGTGTGCGTGTTTACCGTGTGCGTATTTACCGTGTGCGTGATTACCGTGTGTGTATTTACCGTGTGCGTATTTACTGTGTGCGTGTTTACTGTGTGCGTCTTTACTGTGTGCGTCTTTACTGTGTGCGTCTTTACTGTGTGCGTATTTACTGTGTGCGTACTTACTGTGTGCGTATTTACTGTGTGCGTATTTACTGTGTGCGTATTTACTGTGTGCGTATTTACTGTGTCCGTATTTACTGTGTGCGTATTTACTGTGTGCGTATTTACTGTGTGCGTATTTACTGTGTGCGTATTTACTGTGTGCGTATTTACCGCGTGCGTGTCTACCGCGTGCGTGTCTACCGTGTGCGTGATTACCGTGTGTGTATTTACCGTATGCGTATTTACTGTGTGCGTGTTTACTGTGTGCGTCTTTACTGTGTGCGTATTTACTGTGTGCGTATTTACTGTGTGCGTATTTACTGTGTGCGTTTTTACTGTGTGCGTATTTACTGTGTGCGTATTTACTGTGTGCGTATTTACTGTGTGCGTATTTACTGTGTGCGTATTTACTGTGTGCGTATTTACTGTGTGCGTATTTTCTGTGTGCGTATTTACTGTGTGCGTATTTACTGTGTGCGTATTTACTGTGTGCGTATTTACTGTGTGCGTATTTACTGTGTGCGTATTTACTGTGTGCGTATTTACTGTGTGCGTATTTACTGTGTGCGTATTTACTGTGTGCGTATTTACTGTGTGCGTATTTACTGTGTGCGTATTTACTGTGTGCGTATTTACCGTGTGCGTATATACCGTGTGCGTAATTACCGTGTGCGTATTTACCGTGTGCGTATTTACCGTGTGCGTATTTACCGTGTGCGTATTTACCGTGTGCGTATTTACCGTGTGCGTATTTACCGTGTGCGTATTTACCGTTTGCGTATTTACCGTGTGCGTATTTACCGTGTGCGTATATACCGTGTGCGTATTTACCGTGTGCGTATTTACCGTGTGCGTGTTTACCGTGTGCGTATTTACCGTGTGCGTATTTACCGTGTGCGTATTTACCGTGTGCGTATTTACCGTGTGCGTATTTACCGTGTGCGTATTTACCGTGTGCGTATTTACTGTGTGCGTATTTACCGTGTGCGTATTCACCGGGTGCAAATTTACCGTGTGCGTATTTACCGTGTGCGTATTTACCGTGTGCGTATTTACCGTGTGCGTATTTACCGTGTGCGTATTTACCGTGTGCGTATTTACCGTGTGCGTATTTACCGTGTGCGTATTTACCGTGTGCGTATTTACCGTGTGCAAATTTACCGTGTGCGTATTTACCGTGTGCGTATTTACTGTGTGCGTATTTACTGTGTGCGTAATTACTGTGTGCGTATTTACTGTGTGCGTATTTACTGTGTGCGTATTTACTGTGTGCGTATTTACTGTGTGCGTATTTACTGTGTGCGTATTTACTGTGTGCGTATTTACCGTGTGCGTATTCACCGTGTGCGTATTTACCGTGTGCGTATTTACCGTGTACGTATTTACCGTGTGCGTATTTACCGTGTGCGTATTTACCGTGTGGGTATTTACCGTGTGCGTATTTACCGTGTGCGTATTTACCGTGTGCGTATTTACCGTGTGCGTATTTACCGTTTGCGTATTTACCTTGTGCATATTTACCGTGTGCGTATTTACCGTGTGCGTATTTACCGTGTGCGTATTTACCGTGTGCGTATTTACCGTGTGCGTATTTACCGTGTGCGTATTTACCCTGTGCGTATTTACCGTGTGCGTATTTACCGTGTGCGTATTTACCGTGTGCGTATTTACCGTGTGCGTATTTACCGTGCGCGTATTTACCGTGTGCGTATTTACTGTGTGCGTATTTACTGTGTTCTTATTTACTGTGTGCGTATTTACTGTGTGCGTATTTACTGTGTGCGTATTTACCGGGTGCGTATTTACCGTGTGCGTATTTACCGTGTGCGTATTTACCGTGTGCGTATTTACCGTGTGCGTATTTACCGTGTGCGTATTTACCGTGTGCGTATTTACCGTGTGCGTACTTACCGTGTGCGTATTTACCTTGTGCGTATTTACCTTGTGCGTATTTACCGTGTGCGTATTTACCGTGTGCGTATTTACCGTGTGCGTATTTACCGTGGGCGTATTTACTGTGTGCTTATTTACTGAGTGCGTATTTACTGTGTGCGTATTTACTGTGTGCGTATTTACTGTGAGCGTATTTACTGTGTGCGTATTTACTGTGTGCGTATTTACTGTGTGCGTATTTACTGTGTGCGTAATTACTGAGTGCGTATTTACTGTGTGCGTATTTACTGTGTGCGTATTTACTGTGTGCGTATTTACTGTGTGCGTATTTACCGTGTGCGTATTTACTGTGTGCGTATTTACCGTGTGCGTATTTACCGTGTGCATATTTACCGTGTGCGTATTTACCGTGTGCGTATTTACCGTGTGCGTATTTACCGTGTGCGTATTTACCGTGTGCGTATTTACCGTGTGCGTATTTACCGTGTGCGTATTTACCGTGTGCCTATTTACCGTGTGCGTATTTACCGTGTGCGTATTTACCTTGTGCGTATTTACCGTGTGCGTATTTACCTTGTGCGTATTTACCGTGTGCGTATTTACCGTGTGCGTATTTACCGTGTGCGTATTTACCGTGTGCGTATTTACCGTGTGCGTATTTACCGTGTGCGTATTTACCGTGTGCGTATTTACCGTGTGCGTATTTACCGTGTGCGTATTTACCGTGTGCGTATTTACCGTGTGCGTATTTACCGTGTGCGTATTTACCGTGTGCGTACTTACCGTGTGCGTATTTACCTTGTGCGTATTTACCTTGTGCGTATTTACCGTGTGCGTATTTACCGTGTGCGTATTTACCGTGTGCGTATTTACCGTGTGCGTATTTACCGTGTGCGTATTTACCGTGTGCGTATTTACCGTGTGCGTATTTACCGTGGGCGTATTTACTGTGTGCTTATTTACTGAGTGCGTATTTACTGTGTGCGTATTTACTGTGTGCGTATTTACTGTGAGCGTATTTACTGTGTGCGTATTTACTGTGTGCGTATTTACTGTGTGCGTATTTACTGTGTGCGTAATTACTGAGTGCGTATTTACTGTGTGCGTATTTACTGTGTGCGTATTTACTGTGTGCGTATTTACTGTGTGCGTATTTACCGTGTGCGTATTTACTGTGTGCGTATTTACCGTGTGCGTATTTACCGTGTGCGTATTTACCGTGTGCGTATTTACCGTGTGCGTATTTACCGTGTGCATATTTACCGTGTGCGTATTTACCGTGTGCGTATTTACCGTGTGCGTATTTACCGTGTGCGTATTTACCGTGTGCGTATTTACCGTGTGCGTATTTACCGTGTGCGTATTTACCGTGTGCCTATTTACCGTGTGCGTATTTACCGTGTGCGTATTTACCTTGTGCGTATTTACCGTGTGCGTATTTACCTTGTGCGTATTTACCGTGTGCGTATTTACCGTGTGCGTATTTACCGTGTGCGTATTTACCGTGTGCGTATTTACCGTGTGCGTATTTACCGTGTGCGTATTTACCGTGTGCGTATTTACCGTGTGCGTATTTACCGTGTGCGTATTTACCGTGTGCGTATTTACCGTGTGCGTATTTACCGTGTGCGTATTTACCTTGTGCGTATTTACCGTGTGCGTATTTACCGTGTGCGTATTTACCGTGTGCGTATTTACCGTGTGCGTATTTACCGTGAGCGTATTTACCGTGTGCGTATTTACCGTGTGCGTATTTACCGTGTGCGTATTTACCGTGTGCGTATTTACCGCGTGCGTATTTACCGCGTGCGTATTTACCGCGTGCGTATTTACCGTGTGCGTATTTACCGTGTGCGTCTTTACCGTGTGCGTCTTTACCGTGTGCGTATTTACCGTGTGCGTATTTACCGTGTGCGTGTTTACCGTGTGCGTATTTACCGTGTGCGTATTTACCGTGTGCGTATTTACCGTGTGCGTATTTACCGTGTGCGTATTTACCGTGTGCGTATTTACCGTGTGCGTTTTTACCGTGTGCGTATTTACCGTGTGCGTATTTACCGTGTGCGTAATTACCGTGTGCGTATTTACCGTGTGCGTATTTACCGTGTGCGTATTTACCGTGTGCGTATTTACCGTGTGCGTATTTACCGTGTGCGTATTTACCGTGTGCGTATTTACCGTGTGCGTGTCTACCGCGTGCGTGTCTACCGTGTGCGTGATTACCGTGTGTGTCTTTACCGTGTGCGTATTTACTGTGTGCGTCTTTACTGTGTGCGTCTTTACTGTGTGCGTATTAACTGTGTGCGTATTTACTGTGTGCGTACTTACTGTGTGCGTATTTACTGTGTGCGTATTTACTGTGTGCGTATTTACTGTGTGCGTATTTACTGTGTGCGTATTTACCGTGTGCGTATTTACTGTGTGCGTATTTACCGTGTGCGTATTTACCGTGTGCGTATTTACCGTGTGCGTATTTACCGTGTGCGTATTTACCGTGTGCGTATTTACCGTGTGCGTATTTACCGTGTGCGTATTTACCGTGTGCGTATTTACCGTGTGCGTATTTACCGTGTGCGTATTTACCGTGTGCGTATTTACCGTGTGCGTATTTACCGTGTGCGTATTTACCGTGTGCGTATTTACCGTGTGCGTATTTACCGTGTGCGTATTTACCGTGTGCTTATTTACTGAGTGCGTATTTACTGTGTGCGTATTTACTGTGTGCGTATTTACTGTGAGCGTATTTACTGTGTGCGTATTTACTGTGTGCGTATTTACTGTGTGCGTATTTACTGTGTGCGTAATTACTGTGTGCGTATTTACTGTGTGCGTATTTACTGTGTGCGTCTTTACTGTGTGCGTATTTACCGTGTGCGTATTTACCGTGTGCGTATTTACTGTGTGCGTATTTACTGTGTGCGTATTTACTGTGTGCGTATTTATTGTGTGAGTATTTACTGTGTGCGTATTTACTGTGTGCGTTTTTACTGTGTGCGTATTTACTGTGTGCGTATTTACTGTGTGCGTATTTACTGTGTGCGTATTTACTGTGTGCGTATTTACTGTGTGCCTATTTACTGTGTGCGTATTTACTGTGTGCGTATTTACTGTGTGCGTATTTACTTTGTGCGTATTTACTGTGTGCGTATTTACCGTGTGCGTATTTACCGTGTGCGTATTTACCGTGTGCGTATTTACCGTGTGCGTATTTACCGTGTGCGTATTTACCGTGTGCGTATTTACCGTGTGCATATTTACCGTGTGCGTATTTACCGTGTGCGTATTTGCCGTGTGCGTATTTACCGTGTGCCTATTTACCGTGTGCGTATTTACCGTGTGCGTATTTACCTTGTGCGTATTTACCGTGTGCGTATTTACCTTGTGCGTATTTACCGTGTGCGTATTTACCGTGTGCGTATTTACCGTGTGCGTATTTACCGTGTGCGTATTTACCGTGTGCGTATTTACCGTGTGCGTATTTACCGTGTGCGTATTTACCGTGTGCGTATTTACCGTGTGCGTATTTACCGTGTGCGTATTTACCGTGTGCGTATTTACCGTGTGCGTATTTACCTTGTGCGTATTTACCGTGTGCGTATTTACCGTGTGCGTATTTACCGTGTGCGTATTTACCGTGTGCGTATTTACCGTGAGCGTATTTACCGTGTGCGTATTTACCGTGTGCGTATTTACCGTGTGCGTATTTACCGTGTGCGTATTTACCGCGTGCGTATTTACCGCGTGCGTATTTACCGCGTGCGTATTTACCGTGTGCGTATTTACCGTGTGCGTATTTACCGTGTGCGTATTTACCGTGTGCGTCTTTACCGTGTGCGTATTTACCGTGTGCGTATTTACCGTGTGCGTGTTTACCGTGTGCGTATTTACCGTGTGCGTATTTACCGTGTGCGTATTTACCGTGTGCGTATTTACCGTGTGCGTATTTACCGTGTGCGTATTTACCGTGTGCGTTTTTACCGTGTGCGTATTTACCGTGTGCGTATTTACCGTGTGCGTAATTACCGTGTGCGTATTTACCGTGTGCGTATTTACCGTGTGCGTATTTACCGTGTGCGTATTGTAATGGATTCCGGTCTGTTACCACGGACATCCACTAGTCTCGAGTATTCTACCTCTCTCCAGAGGGGACACTGTACTGACCGACAGTGACAACTGTATAGGGCAACCGAATTACCCGGTAAGGCAAGAGCCCATGGCTCAAACAAACAGTACCGAGTAGTGTTTGCTATAGTGGCTTTATTACAAAGCAGTCCTGAGGGTAATTATTCCTCTAGGTGGTTAGCAATATAAGAATACATGCTATGGCTCATTGTAATGAATGCACTGATTATCAGTAGGAGCTCTCCTTTTATAGGAGAGCTAAGGAACACAAAACATATAAGATACAATGCACAGGAAGTAATGCAACCAATGATATCAATTATATAAATACTTAACCAATCACAATGCAATGCAAGATAATACAAGGAGGTGCCAAGTGGCTAAAGGCGGAGTCTTTTCTCCCAACTGTCCAATGACATCTCCTACAGGGTCCACAGGCTGTATATAGAATCCGGTCCACTAAGTTGGTACTTTAGGGGTAGTCACTTCCTGTTTACGACCTTGACTCAGTTCCTAGACATCTTTACAGATCCTCGTCTAAGGCGGCCATCTTGTGCCGGCCCAGTACAGCTGTACCGGGTCGGTAGAGGTCACTACCGACCCTGCAGGGGTCAATACCGGCCCTGCTTACCATGCTACCGGCACAGTATGACTTCCTACCCAACAGCCATTAACCAAATGCTGTGAGCAGAAGCCTAGCGCATTGCTTCATAAGGTTCCTAGTGTAAACTACCCGTTTACCACTAGAGTGCACTGAAATCTACCACATACCTCTCTCCATTAAAGTCACAGCCTGGCTTTAATAACAAAATATCAAGAGCAGATATGTGTGGGGGTAACACCCGTACCCAGATTATATATTTGATTATATATAAAGTCAGGTACTATGCCATGAGATGACATAGCACCTCTCTCCAGAGAAGGTCGCCCTTGCAGGTGACCTCCCATAACTCAACTCCTCCTGGATCATAGGGGAAGCTAGTAATCAGCTCCTTTTCTTTCTCCACGGGAGGGCTTGATGCTTGTACCAATCGAATGGTAAGCATGGGCGTCACGTTCATTTGTGAGCGCGCGTCTACAGCAACATGTGCATTACCAGTTTTATGCAACATGTCAATGGGCTGCCTATAGTGCAGCGGGGCTTGCTGTACCATAGCGTCATGTATGGGTGCGAGCAGTGGCCCTGGAAGTTCTAGTGCTGGCAGAACCTTCCTTATCTCAACTTTAGGAGACCGCCGTTCCTTTTCTAAGGAAAGCCAGCGCCTTCTCTCCTCTTCCCACTGTACCGTGGGGGTGCAAGCAACATCCCGTGCCGGGGTGTGGTGCACTGTGCTGTGTGGCACTAAGGTTGGTGGTGAAGACGTCGTGGGACGTTCACCCTTAGCTGCCACCACAGGCTTTCTCTTTCGGTAAGCTTTACAAGGGTAACTACCGCCTTGTAACTTCTCAGTTTTCCCTGACTGAATCTCTGGAGGGCCCCGGGCCGGTAGGGAGTCATCCCGGGCCGGCAGGCAGGCAGCATCAAGTGGTGAGCACTTGATCTCCCGCTCTTTCTTATCTACTGCCCTTATGAGGGTGTCAGCAGTCCCAACTTGTGGGAGAGCGCATACTCTACTGTCACCAGCGCATGGTGAGTCTAGAGGTACAGGTTTAGCATAGCTAGGTGGGCTGCCACTCCGTAGTGCTAACGGATCTCGTGGTGTGCAGTTCTCAAATAACCATTTTGAAAACGCTGCATTTAATTGCTCACCCTCCTTCTCTTTCTCTGCTAGCTTGACCTTCTCTACCTTGGTATACAGCTCTGCCGTTGGCATCGCTTCCAGTACTTCTGTGTCTGCACAGTTGGCTGATGGACAATTATCAAGGCCTGCATCCTGCAGCAAATCTGCCTTTTGGTCCTCGAGCTCTATGCATTGATCAGCCGCCATGGCTAGTTGGGGGATGGTCCTGTCACTGTCACTGCTAGGTACGAGTGGCTGGTCTGTGCTGCAGAGTTGTTTACAACTTTGTCTCACTCTGCCCGGCTTAACAGGAAGGGTTCGAGTACTGGGAGGTTTTGGCCGCTTCTCCAACATCTTTAGACGGTCTGCTACAGTGACTCTGTTCACTGGAGGTTGTCGGGGAAGTCTACTTTTCTTTCTAGGGGTTGGATGGCTGAAGGGTGGCTGCCTCTTTTCAGCGGTGGGGGTCTCCTCTCTCCATCGCATGGGTGTAGCCAACGGGGGGGAAGACACTGTTTTGCTTATAGCTCCTACAGTTGTTGTCCGATCCGGCTCAAGTCTTCTGCCATCTACCTGTGGCGGGGGGCTCTTCTCAGCCTGGTACATTCCACCTGTAGTTCTCTCTACAGCGGGTGGTTGTGTGGGGACATCCTCTTCTTCAGGGGTGTAAGGGGGTTTCTCCGTCAGCTCTGCTTGCTCTAGATGGACACTATCACTAAGTGGCCGCCCGTGCTTGTCTGCGCAAGGTAACACATGTCCGTCAATGATGACATGGGAGTCCGAAAACCTTAGGGCACACTCGTGTAAGGTGAGAAACGGCATGCCAATTATGGCATCTTCATTGATGTCACTAATGACGAAGTTAACGCTCGTTCTCAGTTTACGAAGCTGCAAGTTTACTTGCAGGGTACCGTAACAGGGAATCCTAGACCCGTCAGCCGTGAGTCCATGTGCCTTGCTGCGTTGCAGCGTGTCCTTCACTGACTGTGGCAATTGCTCGTACAGATGCTTCGACAGCAAGTTGGTGGTGCAGCCTGTGTCAATCAACAGGGAGGCTGGTCTACCGGCTAACCTTCCAGCCAGGAAGTAGCTGGCCTGGTAAGGTCGCTCCAGCGGTGGCGCTGCCATTTGTGTTCTCCTGGGGGGTTGTCCACTCTTCTTCAGAGTTCCAGGACTGTAAGGGGGTTGACGAGCAATCCGGCTACTGTCAGTCTGTGTTCTCCTGGGGGGTTGTCCACTCTTCTGCAGAGTTACAGGACTAATGGGGGCTTGTCGAGCTGTCCGGCTGTCCTCAGCGGGCGTCTGCGCTCTCTTGGGGGGTTGTCCACTCTTCTTCAGAGTTCCAGGACTGTATGGGGTGTCAGGAGTTGTCCAGCTGCAGTCAGCGGGTATTGATGCTCTCTTGGGGGGTTGTCCACTCTTCTTCAGAGTTCCAGGACTGTACGGGGCATCAGGAGTTGTTTGGCTTGTCCAGCTGTGGTTGGTTGCTGTCGGTTGTATCTTGGGAGGTTGTCCACTCTTCTTCAGAGTTCCAGGACTATAAGGGGTTGTGGGTGTGGTCCGGCTTGCCCAGCTGCAGTCAGCTGCCGGTGGCGCTACTGCGGGCGCCGGCCGTTTCCCGTCTGTCTGGGGTTGTTTGCGAAGTGAGCTGCGCGCTGAGTTCGGGGGCAGGTACCCATCATGTGACCTGGTTGTCCGCAGCCCCAGCAGCGTGTTGCAGGCTCTGCCTCCAACTGTGGAGCGGGAGCCGCCTGTCTTGCCGCTCTCAGCGACCGTAGCTCTTCTGTTAGTAGCTTTAGGCTGTCCATGACTGTTGTCAGAGGATCCGGTATGGCAGGTGTAGGGGTGTGGTGTGTCTGCTGTACGGCAGTAGCGGTGGAGACACGTTGAGACGGGCCCTTGGCAACCATCCTCATCCATTCCTCTTCCTCCTCGTCGGCATCCTCTTCCAACATCCGTACATGAGCCTGGCGCTGTTCAAACGGTGTCTTTATCTGCATATACTCGTTGCCGGCCCTGACTGCTTCAGCAATGTCAACGGGCTGCATGGCCAACAAGTGTCTTTGCAGGTAAGCGTTTCCGACTGTGGTGCTGAAGATATCCAGCATCATCCTCTGCATGGGTTGGTTAGGTAGATAAGCATGCGCAATGCCCACTAGGCGCTCTACTTCACTTGCATGCTCTTGGAGCGACGTCTTGTGTTGGCGGCGTAGGCTGGTCAGCCGGGACATAGCTTCCCTTTGTGTTAGCCCAAAACGTGCTCGTAGTGCAGCAAAGATACCCTGCAGTTGTGGAGGCTTTCCACAGTCCAATGCTTTACCTCGTAATGCATCCCTTAGGTATAACATGGCCGTGTTCTCTGGCCACTCATTCATTTCGGCTACCTCAACGAATCTGCTGATGAAGTACTCGACGTCTCCTTCGCCGTCGAACTTCGGAGCCTTTAGCCTAGCTGGTGCATTGTCTTGGTTGGGCCTCATCATAGCCGTCAATGCTTCGGTCAATCTATCAATGGCTGTAGCTTCTGGGTTGCCAGCGGGTGCTCGACCAGCGCTGCGTGCTCTCTGGGTGGCCATTCTTTGCAGATAGAGGAGTGATCTCAACTCAAATCTAAGAAATGGTCAGTACAACTGGATCCCGGGCCGGTATAGGTTAGATCCGGGTCGGTAGCTGTGTTTCCAGTGGCTCTAGCAGATCTAGGGGTTGGTCCAATGGATACTGTGACAGTATCTGGCACTCCGTCGCTTGTAACAACCGTTACGAAACTTCTTGTACTGCTGCAGGGCGGAGCGAAGCTCTACGGGCCTACAGGCAGTAGTGTAGTGACACTGTAAATGGATGCAGTGCCGGGGTCACTGTTACCAGCTGAGTAGCACTCCAAGCTGAATAACCTCTAGTAGCTGAGTCTGTATAGCGGATACACGACTCTCTCATTCTTCTGTACAGTGCCGGTATCTCTATGTCCAGGGCGGAGCGAACTCTACGAGCCTGTAGAAGATACGGTAGCGTCTGTACTGGACTGCTGCAAACGGAGCAAGCTCTACGGTTGATGCAGACAGCCTTTAGTAGTGGATACTGTGCCGGGATAGCTGCTGCAGTTCGGAGCGCACTCAAACGAACCTGCAGAGAAATCCGGTAGTATCTTGTGTCAATTGCTTCTTCAGATCTACTACTTCGGTAGATCAATTTCTCCTCCTCTCTCCAGATCTACACCCGGTAGATCACTTCTCCTTCCTCAGTGGTAGCTGGCCTGCAGTGCATTCGCAGGGCCAGAGGGTAGCGTGAAAGAGCACAGCGTGGGAAGGTACCGTTTATCCCACCGCTGCCACCAATGTAATGGATTCCGGTCTGTTACCACGGACATCCACTAGTCTCGAGTATTCTACCTCTCTCCAGAGGGGACACTGTACTGACCGACAGTGACAACTGTATAGGGCAACCGAATTACCCGGTAAGGCAAGAGCCCATGGCTCAAACAAACAGTACCGAGTAGTGTTTGCTATAGTGGCTTTATTACAAAGCAGTCCTGAGGGTAATTATTCCTCTAGGTGGTTAGCAATATAAGAATACATGCTATGGCTCATTGTAATGAATGCACTGATTATCAGTAGGAGCTCTCCTTTTATAGGAGAGCTAAGGAACACAAAACATATAAGATACAATGCACAGGAAGTAATGCAACCAATGATATCAATTATATAAATACTTAACCAATCACAATGCAATGCAAGATAATACAAGGAGGTGCCAAGTGGCTAAAGGCGGAGTCTTTTCTCCCAACTGTCCAATGACATCTCCTACAGGGTCCACAGGCTGTATATAGAATCCGGTCCACTAAGTTGGTACTTTAGGGGTAGTCACTTCCTGTTTACGACCTTGACTCAGTTCCTAGACATCTTTACAGATCCTCGTCTAAGGCGGCCATCTTGTGCCGGCCCAGTACAGCTGTACCGGGTCGGTAGAGGTCACTACCGACCCTGCAGGGGTCAATACCGGCCCTGCTTACCATGCTACCGGCACAGTATGACTTCCTACCCAACAGCCATTAACCAAATGCTGTGAGCAGAAGCCTAGCGCATTGCTTCATAAGGTTCCTAGTGTAAACTACCCGTTTACCACTAGAGTGCACTGAAATCTACCACAGTATTTACCGTGTGCGTATTTACCGTGTGCGTATTTACCGTGTGCGTATTTACCGTGTGCGTGTCTACCGCGTGCGTGTCTACCGTGTGCGTGATTACCGTGTGTGTCTTTACCGTGTGCGTATTTACTGTGTGCGTCTTTACTGTGTGCGTCTTTACTGTGTGCGTATTAACTGTGTGCGTATTTACTGTGTGCGTACTTACTGTGTGCGTATTTACTGTGTGCGTATTTACTGTGTGCGTATTTACTGTGTGCGTATTTACCGTGTGCGTATTTACCGTGTGCGTATTTACTGTGTGCGTATTTACCGTGTGCGTATTTACCGTGTGCGTATTTACCGTGTGCGTATTTACCGTGTGCGTATTTACCGTGTGCGTATTTACCGTGTGCGTATTTACCGTGTGCGTATTTACCGTGTGCGTATTTACCGTGTGCGTATTTACCGTGTGCGTATTTACCGTGTGCGTATTTACCGTGTGCGTTTTTACCGTGTGCGTATTTACCGTGTGCGTATTTACCGTGTGCGTAATTACCGTGTGCGTATTTACCGTGTGCGTATTTACCGTGTGCGTATTTACCGTGTGCGTATTTACCGTGTGCGTATTTACCGTGTGCGTATTTACCGTGTGCGTATTTACCGTGTGCGTGTCTACCGCGTGCGTGTCTACCGTGTGCGTGATTACCGTGTGTGTCTTTACCGTGTGCGTATTTACTGTGTGCGTCTTTACTGTGTGCGTCTTTACTGTGTGCGTATTAACTGTGTGCGTATTTACTGTGTGCGTACTTACTGTGTGCGTATTTACTGTGTGCGTATTTACTGTGTGCGTATTTACTGTGTGCGTATTTACTGTGTGCGTATTTACCGTGTGCGTATTTACTGTGTGCGTATTTACCGTGTGCGTATTTACCGTGTGCGTATTTACCGTGTGCGTATTTACCGTGTGCGTATTTACCGTGTGCGTATTTACCGTGTGCGTATTTACCGTGTGCGTATTTACCGTGTGCGTATTTACCGTGTGCGTATTTACCGTGTGCGTATTTACCGTGTGCGTATTTACCGTGTGCGTATTTACCGTGTGCGTATTTACCGTGTGCGTATTTACCGTGTGCGTATTTACCGTGTGCTTATTTACTGAGTGCGTATTTACTGTGTGCGTATTTACTGTGTGCGTATTTACTGTGAGCGTATTTACTGTGTGCGTATTTACTGTGTGCGTATTTACTGTGTGCGTATTTACTGTGTGCGTAATTACTGTGTGCGTATTTACTGTGTGCGTATTTACTGTGTGCGTCTTTACTGTGTGCGTATTTACCGTGTGCGTATTTACCGTGTGCGTATTTACTGTGTGCGTATTTACTGTGTGCGTATTTACTGTGTGCGTATTTATTGTGTGAGTATTTACTGTGTGCGTATTTACTGTGTGCGTTTTTACTGTGTGCGTATTTACTGTGTGCGTATTTACTGTGTGCGTATTTACTGTGTGCGTATTTACTGTGTGCGTATTTACTGTGTGCCTATTTACTGTGTGCGTATTTACTGTGTGCGTATTTACTGTGTGCGTATTTACTTTGTGCGTATTTACTGTGTGCGTATTTACCGTGTGCGTATTTACCGTGTGCGTATTTACCGTGTGCGTATTTACCGTGTGCGTATTTACCGTGTGCGTATTTACCGTGTGCGTATTTACCGTGTGCATATTTACCGTGTGCGTATTTACCGTGTGCGTATTTGCCGTGTGCGTATTTACCGTGTGCCTATTTACCGTGTGCGTATTTACCGTGTGCGTATTTACCTTGTGCGTATTTACCGTGTGCGTATTTACCTTGTGCGTATTTACCGTGTGCGTATTTACCGTGTGCGTATTTACCGTGTGCGTATTTACCGTGTGCGTATTTACCGTGTGCGTATTTACCGTGTGCGTATTTACCGTGTGCGTATTTACCGTGTGCGTATTTACCGTGTGCGTATTTACCGTGTGCGTATTTACCGTGTGCGTATTTACCGTGTGCGTATTTACCTTGTGCGTATTTACCGTGTGCGTATTTACCGTGTGCGTATTTACCGTGTGCGTATTTACCGTGTGCGTATTTACCGTGAGCGTATTTACCGTGTGCGTATTTACCGTGTGCGTATTTACCGTGTGCGTATTTACCGTGTGCGTATTTACCGCGTGCGTATTTACCGCGTGCGTATTTACCGCGTGCGTATTTACCGTGTGCGTAATTAACGTGTGCGTATTTACCGTGTGCGTATTTACCGTGTGCGTCTTTACCGTGTGCGTATTTACCGTGTGCGTATTTACCGTGTGCGTGTTTACCGTGTGCGTATTTACCGTGTGCGTATTTACCGTGTGCGTATTTACCGTGTGCGTATTTACCGTGTGCGTATTTACCGTGTGCGTATTTACCGTGTGCGTTTTTACCGTGTGCGTATTTACCGTGTGCGTATTTACCGTGTGCGTAATTACCGTGTGCGTATTTACCGTGTGCGTATTTACCGTGTGCGTATTTACCGTGTGCGTATTTACCGTGTGCGTATTTACCGTGTGCGTATTTACCGTGTGCGTATTTACCGTGTGCGTGTCTACCGCGTGCGTGTCTACCGTGTGCGTGATTACCGTGTGTGTCTTTACCGTGTGCGTATTTACTGTGTGCGTCTTTACTGTGTGCGTCTTTACTGTGTGCGTATTAACTGTGTGCGTATTTACTGTGTGCGTACTTACTGTGTGCGTATTTACTGTGTGCGTATTTACTGTGTGCGTATTTACCGTGTGCGTATTTACCGTGTGCGTATTTACCGTGTGCGTATTTACCGTGTGCGTATTTACCGTGTGCGTATTTACCGTGTGCGTATTTACCGTGTGCGTATTTACCGTGTGCGTATTTACCGTGTGCGTATTTACCGTGTGCGTATTTACCGTGTGCGTATTTACCGTGTGCGTATTTACCGTGTGCGTATTTACCGTGTGCGTATTTACCGTGTGCGTATTTACCGTGTGCGTATTTACCGTGTGCGTATTTACCGTGTGCTTATTTACTGAGTGCGTATTTACTGTGTGCGTATTTACTGTGTGCGTATTTACTGTGAGCGTATTTACTGTGTGCGTATTTACTGTGTGCGTATTTACTGTGTGCGTATTTACTGTGTGCGTAATTACTGTGTGCGTATTTACTGTGTGCGTATTTACTGTGTGCGTCTTTACTGTGTGCGTATTTACCGTGTGCGTATTTACCGTGTGCGTATTTACTGTGTGCGTATTTACTGTGTGCGTATTTACTGTGTGCGTATTTATTGTGTGAGTATTTACTGTGTGCGTATTTACTGTGTGCGTTTTTACTGTGTGCGTATTTACTGTGTGCGTATTTACTGTGTGCGTATTTACTGTGTGCGTATTTACTGTGTGCGTATTTACTGTGTGCCTATTTACTGTGTGCGTATTTACTGTGTGCGTATTTACTGTGTGCGTATTTACTTTGTGCGTATTTACTGTGTGCGTATTTACCGTGTGCGTATTTACCGTGTGCGTATTTACCGTGTGCGTATTTACCGTGTGCGTATTTACCGTGTGCGTATTTACCGTGTGCGTATTTACCGTGTGCATATTTACCGTGTGCGTATTTACCGTGTGCGTATTTGCCGTGTTCATATTTACCGTGTGCGTATTTACCGTGTGCATATTTACCGTGTGCGTATTTACCGTGTGCGTATTTACCGTGTGCGTATTTACCGTGTGCGTATTTACCGTGTGCGTATTTACCGTGTGAGAATTTACCGTGTGCGTATTTACCGTGTGCGTATTTACCGTGTGCCTATTTACCGTGTGCGTATTTACCGTGTGCGAATTTACCGTGTGCGTATTTACCGTGTGCGTATTTACCGTGTGCGTATTTGCCGTGTGCGTATTTACCGTGTGCGTATTTACCGTGTGCGTATTTACCGTGTGCGTATTTACCGTCTGCGTATTTACCGTGTGCGTATTTACCGTGTGCGTATTTACCGTGTGCGTATTTACTGTGTGCGTATTTACTGTGTGCGTATTTACTGTGTGCGTATTTACTGTGTGCGTATTTACTGTGTGCGTATTTACCGTCTGCGTATTTACCGTGTGCGTATTTACCGTCTGCGTATTTACCGTGTGCGTATTTACCGTGTGCGTATTTACCGTGTGCGTATTTACCGTGTGCGTGTTTACCGTGTGCGTATTTACCGTGTGCGTATTCACCGTGTGCGTATTTACCGTGTGCGTATTTACCGTGTGCGTATTTACCGTGTGCGTATTTACCGTGTGCGTATTTACCGTGTGCGTATTTACCGTGTGCGTATTTACCTTGTGCGTATTTACCGTGTGCGTATTTACCGTGTGCGTATTTACCGTCTGCGTATTTACCGTGTGCGTATTTACTGTGTGCGTATTTACTGTGTGCGTATTTACTGTGTGCGTATTTACTGTGTGCGTATTTACTGTGTGCGTATTTACTGTGTGCGTATTTACTGTGTGCGTATTTACTGTGTGCGTATTTACTGTGTGCGTATTTACTGTGTATGTATTTACTGTGTGCGTAATTACTGTGTGCGTATTTACTGTGTGCGTATTTACTGTGTGCGTAATTACTGTGTGCGTATTTACTGTGTGCGTATTTACTGTGTGCATATTTACTGTGTACGTGTTTACTGTGTGCGTATTAACTGTGTGCGTATTTACTGTGTGCGTATTTACTGTGTGCGTATTTACTGTGTGCGTATTTACTGTGTGCGTATTTATTGTGTGCGTATTTACTGTGTGCGTATTTACTGTGTGCGTATTTACTGTGTGCGTATTTACTGTGTGCGTATTTACTGTGTGCGTATTTACTGTGTGCGTATTTACTGTGTGCGTATTTACTGTGTGCGTATTTACTGTGTGTGTATTTACCGTTTGCGTATTTACCGTTTGCGTATTTACCGTGTGCGTATTTACCGTGTGCGTATTTACCGTGTGCGTATTTACCGTGTGCGTATTTACCTTGTGCGTATTTACCGTGTGCGTATTTACCGTGTGCGTATTTACCGTCTGCGTATTTACCGTGTGCGTATTTACTGTGTGCGTATTTACTGTGTGCGTATTTACTGTGTGCGTATTTACTGTGTGCGTATTTACTGTGTGCGTATTTACTGTGTGCGTATTTACTGTGTGCGTATTTACTGTGTGCGTATTTACTGTGTGCGTATTTACTGTGTATGTATTTACTGTGTGCGTAATTACTGTGTGCGTATTTACTGTGTGCGTATTTACTGTGTGCGTAATTACTGTGTGCGTATTTACTGTGTGCGTATTTACTGTGTGCATATTTACTGTGTACGTGTTTACTGTGTGCGTATTAACTGTGTGCGTATTTACTGTGTGCGTATTTACTGTGTGCGTATTTACTGTGTGCGTATTTACTGTGTGCGTATTTATTGTGTGCGTATTTACTGTGTGCGTATTTACTGTGTGCGTATTTACTGTGTGCGTATTTACTGTGTGCGTATTTACTGTGTGCGTATTTACTGTGTGCGTATTTACTGTGTGCGTATTTACTGTGTGCGTATTTACTGTGTGTGTATTTACCGTTTGCGTATTTACCGTTTGCGTATTTACCGTGTGCGTATTTACCGTGTGCGTATTTACCGTGTGCGTATTTACCGTGTGCGTGTCTACCGTGTGCGTGTCTACCGCGTGCGTGTCTACCGCGTGCGTGATTACCGTGTGTGTATTTACCGTGTGCGTATTTACTGTGTGCGTATTTACTGTGTGCGTCTTTACTGTGTGCGTATTTACTGTGTGCGTATTTACTGTGTGCGTATTTACTGTTTGCGTACTTACTGTGTGCGTATTTACCGTGTGCGTATTTACTGTGTGCGTATTTACTGTGTGCGTATTTACTGTGTGCGTATTTACTGTGTGCGTATTTACTGTGTGCGTATTTACTGTGTGCGTATTTACTGTGTGCGTATTTACTGTGTGCGTATTTGCCGTGTGCGTATTTACCGTGTGCGTATTCACCGTGGGCGTATTTACCGTGTGCGTATTTACCGTGTGCGTGTTTACCGTGTGCGTGTTTACCGTGTGCGTATTTACCGTGTGCGTGATTACCGTGTGTGTATTTACCGTGTGCGTATTTACTGTGTGCGTGTTTACTGTGTGCGTCTTTACTGTGTGCGTCTTTACTGTGTGCGTCTTTACTGTGTGCGTATTTACTGTGTGCGTACTTACTGTGTGCGTATTTACTGTGTGCGTATTTACTGTGTGCGTATTTACTGTGTGCGTATTTACTGTGTCCGTATTTACTGTGTGCGTATTTACTGTGTGCGTATTTACTGTGTGCGTATTTACTGTGTGCGTATTTACTGTGTGCGTATTTACCGCGTGCGTGTCTACCGCGTGCGTGTCTACCGTGTGCGTGATTACCGTGTGTGTATTTACCGTATGCGTATTTACTGTGTGCGTGTTTACTGTGTGCGTCTTTACTGTGTGCGTATTTACTGTGTGCGTATTTACTGTGTGCGTATTTACTGTGTGCGTTTTTACTGTGTGCGTATTTACTGTGTGCGTATTTACTGTGTGCGTATTTACTGTGTGCGTATTTACTGTGTGCGTATTTACTGTGTGCGTATTTACTGTGTGCGTATTTACTGTGTGCGTATTTTCTGTGTGCGTATTTACTGTGTGCGTATTTACTGTGTGCGTATTTACTGTGTGCGTATTTACTGTGTGCGTATTTACTGTGTGCGTATTTACTGTGTGCGTATTTACTGTGTGCGTATTTACTGTGTGCGTATTTACTGTGTGCGTATTTACTGTGTGCGTATTTACTGTGTGCGTATTTACTGTGTGCGTATTTACCGTGTGCGTATATACCGTGTGCGTAATTACCGTGTGCGTATTTACCGTGTGCGTATTTACCGTGTGCGTATTTACCGTGTGCGTATTTACCGTGTGCGTATTTACCGTGTGCGTATTTACCGTGTGCGTATTTACCGTTTGCGTATTTACCGTGTGCGTATTTACCGTGTGCGTATATACCGTGTGCGTATTTACCGTGTGCGTATTTACCGTGTGCGTGTTTACCGTGTGCGTATTTACCGTGTGCGTATTTACCGTGTGCGTATTTACCGTGTGCGTATTTACCGTGTGCGTATTTACCGTGTGCGTATTTACCGTGTGCGTATTTACTGTGTGCGTATTTACCGTGTGCGTATTCACCGGGTGCAAATTTACCGTGTGCGTATTTACCGTGTGCGTATTTACCGTGTGCGTATTTACCGTGTGCGTATTTACCGTGTGCGTGTTTACCGTGTGCGTATTTACCGTGTGCGTATTTACCGTGTGCGTATTTACCGTGTGCGTATTTACCGTGTGCAAATTTACCGTGTGCGTATTTACCGTGTGCGTATTTACTGTGTGCGTATTTACTGTGTGCGTAATTACTGTGTGCGTATTTACTGTGTGCGTATTTACTGTGTGCGTATTTACTGTGTGCGTATTTACTGTGTGCGTATTTACTGTGTGCGTATTTACTGTGTGCGTATTTACCGTGTGCGTATTCACCGTGTGCGTATTTACCGTGTGCGTATTTACCGTGTACGTATTTACCGTGTGCGTATTTACCGTGTGCGTATTTACCGTGTGGGTATTTACCGTGTGCGTATTTACCGTGTGCGTATTTACCGTGTGCGTATTTACCGTGTGCGTATTTACCGTTTGCGTATTTACCTTGTGCATATTTACCGTGTGCGTATTTACCGTGTGCGTATTTACCGTGTGCATATTTACCGTGTGCGTATTTACCGTGTGCGTATTTACCGTGTGCGTATTTACCGTGTGCGTATTTACCCTGTGCGTATTTACCGTGTGCGTATTTACCGTGTGCGTATTTACCGTGTGCGTATTTACCGTGTGCGTATTTACCGTGCGCGTATTTACCGTGTGCGTATTTACTGTGTGCGTATTTACTGTGTTCTTATTTACTGTGTGCGTATTTACTGTGTGCGTATTTACTGTGTGCGTATTTACCGGGTGCGTATTTACCGTGTGCGTATTTACCGTGTGCGTATTTACCGTGTGCGTATTTACCGTGTGCGTATTTACCGTGTGCGTATTTACCGTGTGCGTATTTACCGTGTGCGTACTTACCGTGTGCGTATTTACCTTGTGCGTATTTACCTTGTGCGTATTTACCGTGTGCGTATTTACCGTGTGCGTATTTACCGTGTGCGTATTTACCGTGTGCGTATTTACCGTGTGCGTATTTACCGTGTGCGTATTTACCGTGGGCGTATTTACTGTGTGCTTATTTACTGAGTGCGTATTTACTGTGTGCGTATTTACTGTGTGCGTATTTACTGTGAGCGTATTTACTGTGTGCGTATTTACTGTGTGCGTATTTACTGTGTGCGTATTTACTGTGTGCGTAATTACTGAGTGCGTATTTACTGTGTGCGTATTTACTGTGTGCGTATTTACTGTGTGCGTATTTACTGTGTGCGTATTTACCGTGTGCGTATTTACTGTGTGCGTATTTACCGTGTGCGTATTTACCGTGTGCGTATTTACCGTGTGCGTATTTACCGTGTGCGTATTTACCGTGTGCATATTTACCGTGTGCGTATTTACCGTGTGCGTATTTACCGTGTGCGTATTTACCGTGTGCGTATTTACCGTGTGCGTATTTACCGTGTGCGTATTTACCGTGTGCGTATTTACCGTGTGCGTATTTACCGTGTGCCTATTTACCGTGTGCGTATTTACCGTGTGCGTATTTACCTTGTGCGTATTTACCGTGTGCGTATTTACCTTGTGCGTATTTACCGTGTGCGTATTTACCGTGTGCGTATTTACCGTGTGCGTATTTACCGTGTGCGTATTTACCGTGTGCGTATTTACCGTGTGCGTATTTACCGTGTGCGTATTTACCGTGTGCGTATTTACCGTGTGCGTATTTACCGTGTGCGTATTTACCGTGTGCGTATTTACCGTGTGCGTATTTACCGTGTGCGTATTTACCGTGTGCGTACTTACCGTGTGCGTATTTACCTTGTGCGTATTTACCTTGTGCGTATTTACCGTGTGCGTATTTACCGTGTGCGTATTTACCGTGTGCGTATTTACCGTGTGCGTATTTACCGTGTGCGTATTTACCGTGTGCGTATTTACCGTGTGCGTATTTACCGTGGGCGTATTTACTGTGTGCTTATTTACTGAGTGCGTATTTACTGTGTGCGTATTTACTGTGTGCGTATTTACTGTGAGCGTATTTACTGTGTGCGTATTTACTGTGTGCGTATTTACTGTGTGCGTATTTACTGTGTGCGTAATTACTGAGTGCGTATTTACTGTGTGCGTATTTACTGTGTGCGTATTTACTGTGTGCGTATTTACTGTGTGCGTATTTACCGTGTGCGTATTTACTGTGTGCGTATTTACCGTGTGCGTATTTACCGTGTGCGTATTTACCGTGTGCGTATTTACCGTGTGCATATTTACCGTGTGCGTATTTACCGTGTGCGTATTTACCGTGTGCGTATTTACCGTGTGCGTATTTACCGTGTGCGTATTTACCGTGTGCGTATTTACCGTGTGCGTATTTACCGTGTGCGTATTTACCGTGTGCCTATTTACCGTGTGCGTATTTACCGTGTGCGTATTTACCTTGTGCGTATTTACCGTGTGCGTATTTACCTTGTGCGTATTTACCGTGTGCGTATTTACCGTGTGCGTATTTACCGTGTGCGTATTTACCGTGTGCGTATTTACCGTGTGCGTATTTACCGTGTGCGTATTTACCGTGTGCGTATTTACCGTGTGCGTATTTACCGTGTGCGTATTTACCGTGTGCGTATTTACCGTGTGCGTATTTACCGTGTGCGTATTTACCTTGTGCGTATTTACCGTGTGCGTATTTACCGTGTGCGTATTTACCGTGTGCGTATTTACCGTGTGCGTATTTACCGTGAGCGTATTTACCGTGTGCGTATTTACCGTGTGCGTATTTACCGTGTGCGTATTTACCGCGTGCGTATTTACCGCGTGCGTATTTACCGCGTGCGTATTTACCGCGTGCGTATTTACCGTGTGCGTATTTACCGTGTGCGTATTTACCGTGTGCGTATTTACCGTGTGCGTCTTTACCGTGTGCATATTTACCGTGTGCGTATTTACCGTGTGCGTGTTTACCGTGTGCGTATTTACCGTGTGCGTATTTACCGTGTGCGTATTTACCGTGTGCGTATTTACCGTGTGCGTATTTACCGTGTGCGTATTTACCGTGTGCGTTTTTACCGTGTGCGTATTTACCGTGTGCGTATTTACCGTGTGCGTAATTACCGTGTGCGTATTTACCGTGTGCGTATTTACCGTGTGCGTATTTACCGTGTGCGTATTTACCGTGTGCGTATTTACCGTGTGCGTATTTACCGTGTGCGTGTCTACCGCGTGCGTGTCTACCGTGTGCGTGATTACCGTGTGTGTCTTTACCGTGTGCGTATTTACTGTGTGCGTCTTTACTGTGTGCGTCTTTACTGTGTGCGTATTAACTGTGTGCGTATTTACTGTGTGCGTACTTACTGTGTGCGTATTTACTGTGTGCGTATTTACTGTGTGCGTATTTACTGTGTGCGTATTTACTGTGTGCGTATTTACCGTGTGCGTATTTACTGTGTGCGTATTTACCGTGTGCGTATTTACCGTGTGCGTATTTACCGTGTGCGTATTTACCGTGTGCGTATTTACCGTGTGCGTATTTACCGTGTGCGTATTTACCGTGTGCGTATTTACCGTGTGCGTATTTACCGTGTGCGTATTTACCGTGTGCGTATTTACCGTGTGCGTATTTACCGTGTGCGTATTTACCGTGTGCGTATTTACCGTGTGCGTATTTACCGTGTGCGTATTTACCGTGTGCGTATTTACCGTGTGCGTATTTACCGTGTGCTTATTTACTGAGTGCGTATTTACTGTGTGCGTATTTACTGTGTGCGTATTTACTGTGAGCGTATTTACTGTGTGCGTATTTACTGTGTGCGTATTTACTGTGTGCGTATTTACTGTGTGCGTAATTACTGTGTGCGTATTTACTGTGTGCGTATTTACTGTGTGCGTCTTTACTGTGTGCGTATTTACCGTGTGCGTATTTACCGTGTGCGTATTTACTGTGTGCGTATTTACTGTGTGCGTATTTACTGTGTGCGTATTTATTGTGTGAGTATTTACTGTGTGCGTATTTACTGTGTGCGTTTTTACTGTGTGCGTATTTACTGTGTGCGTATTTACTGTGTGCGTATTTACTGTGTGCGTATTTACTGTGTGCGTATTTACTGTGTGCCTATTTACTGTGTGCGTATTTACTGTGTGCGTATTTACTGTGTGCGTATTTACTTTGTGCGTATTTACTGTGTGCGTATTTACCGTGTGCGTATTTACCGTGTGCGTATTTACCGTGTGCGTATTTACCGTGTGCGTATTTACCGTGTGCGTATTTACCGTGTGCGTATTTACCGTGTGCATATTTACCGTGTGCGTATTTACCGTGTGCGTATTTGCCGTGTTCATATTTACCGTGTGCGTATTTACCTTGTGCATATTTACCGTGTGCGTATTTACCGTGTGCGTATTTACCGTGTGCGTATTTACCGTGTGCGTATTTACCGTGTGCGTATTTACCGTGTGAGAATTTACCGTGTGCGTATTTACCGTGTGCGTATTTACCGTGTGCCTATTTACCGTGTGCGTATTTACCGTGTGCGAATTTACCGTGTGCGTATTTACCGTGTGCGTATTTACCGTGTGCGTATTTGCCGTGTGCGTATTTACCGTGTGCGTATTTACCGTGTGCGTATTTACCGTGTGCGTATTTACCGTCTGCGTATTTACCGTGTGCGTATTTACCGTGTGCGTATTTACCGTGTGCGTATTTACCGTGTGCGTATTTACTGTGTGCGTATTTACTGTGTGCGTATTTACTGTGTGCGTATTTACTGTGTGCGTATTTACCGTCTGCGTATTTACCGTGTGCGTATTTACCGTGTGCGTATTTACCGTGTGCGTATTTACCGTGTGCGTATTTACCGTGTGCGTATTTACCGTGTGCGTATTTACCGTGTGCGTATTTACCGTGTGCGTATTCACCGTGTGCGTATTTACCGTGTGCGTATTTACCGTGTGCGTATTTACCGTGTGCGTATTTACCGTGTGCGTATTTACCGTGTGCGTATTTACCGTGTGCGTATTTACCTTGTGCGTATTTACCGTGTGCGTATTTACCGTGTGCGTATTTACCGTCTGCGTATTTACCGTGTGCGTATTTACTGTGTGCGTATTTACTGTGTGCGTATTTACTGTGTGCGTATTTACTGTGTGCGTATTTACTGTGTGCGTATTTACTGTGTGCGTATTTACTGTGTGCGTATTTACTGTGTGCGTATTTACTGTGTGCGTATTTACTGTGTATGTATTTACTGTGTGCGTAATTACTGTGTGCGTATTTACTGTGTGCGTATTTACTGTGTGCGTAATTACTGTGTGCGTATTTACTGTGTGCGTATTTACTGTGTGCATATTTACTGTGTACGTGTTTACTGTGTGCGTATTAACTGTGTGCGTATTTACTGTGTGCGTATTTACTGTGTGCGTATTTACTGTGTGCGTATTTACTGTGTGCGTATTTATTGTGTGCGTATTTACTGTGTGCGTATTTACTGTGTGCGTATTTACTGTGTGCGTATTTACTGTGTGCGTATTTACTGTGTGCGTATTTACTGTGTGCGTATTTACTGTGTGCGTATTTACTGTGTGCGTATTTACTGTGTGCGTATTTACTGTGTGCGTATTTACTGTGTGCGTATTTACTGTGTGCGTATTTACTGTGTGCGTATTTATTGTGTGCGTATTTACTGTGTGCGTATTTACTGTGTGCGTATTTACTGTGTGCGTATTTACCGTGTGCGTATTTACTGTTTGCGTATTTACTGTGTGCGTATTTAGTGTGCGTATTTACTGTGTGCGTATTTACTGTGTGCGTATTTACTGTGTGCGTATTTACTGTGTGCGTATTTACTGTGTGCGTATTTACCGTGTGCGTATTTACCGTGCGCGTATTTACCGTGTGCGTATTTACCGTGTGCGTATTTACCGTGTGCGTATTTACAGTGTGCGTATTTACAGTGTGCGTGTTTACCGTGTGCGTATTTACCGTGTGCGTATTTACCGTGTGCGTATTTACCGTGTGCGTATTTACCGTGTGCGTATTTACCGTGTGCGTATTTACCGTGTGCGTATTTACCGTGTGCGTATTTACCGTGTGCGTATTAACCGTGTGCGTATTTACCGTGTGCGTATTTACCGTGTGCGTATTTACCGTGTGCGTATTTACCGTGTGCGTAATTACTGTGTGCGTATTTACTGTGTGCGTCTTTACCGTGTGCGTACTTACCGTGTGCGTACTTACCGTGTGCGTACTTACCGTGTGCGTACTTAACGTGTGCGTACTTACCGTGTGCGTACTTACCGTGTGCGTATTTACCGTGTGCGTATTTACCGTGTGCGTATTTACCGTGTGCGTATTTACCGTGTGCGTATTTACCGTGTGCGTCTTTACCGTGTGCGTATTCACCGTGTGCGTATTTACCGTGTGCGTATTTACCTTGTGCGTATTTACCTTGTGCGTATTTACCGTGTGCGTAATTACCGTGTGCGTATTTACCGTGTGCGTATTTACCGTGTGCGTATTTACAGTGTGCGTATTTACTGTGTGCGTATTTACTGTGTGCGTATTTACTGTGTGCGTATTCACCGTGTGCGTATTTACCGTGTGCGTATTTACCGTGTGCGTATTTACTGTGTGCGTATTTACTGTGTGCGTATTTACTGTTTGCGTATTTACTGTGTGCGTATTTACTGTGTGCGTAATTACTGTGTGCGTACTTACTGTGTGCGTATTTACTGTGTGCGTATTTACTGTGTGCGTATTTACTGCGTGCGTATTTACTGCGTGCGTATTTACTGCGTGCGTATTTACTGTGTGCGTATTTACTGTGTCCGTATTTACTGTGTGCGTATTTACTGTGTGCGTATTTACTGTGTGCGTATTTACTGTGTGCGTATTTACTGTGTGCGTATTTACTGTGTGCGTATTTACTGTGTGCGTATTTACTGTGTGCGTATTTATTGTGTGAGTATTTACTGTGTGCGTATTTACTGTGTGCGTTTTTACTGTGTGCGTATTTACTGTGTGCGTATTTACTGTGTGCGTATTTACTGTGTGCGTATTTACTGTGTGCGTATTTACTGTGTGTGTATTTACTGTGTGCGTATTTACTGTGTGCGTATTTACAGTGTGCGTGTTTACTGTGTGCGTATTTACCGTGTGCGTATTTACCGTGTGCGTATTTACTGCGTGCGTATTTACTGCGTGCGTATTTACTGCGTGCGTATTTACCGTGTGCGTATTTACCGTGTGCGTATTTACCGTGTGCGTATTTACTGTGTGCGTATTTACTGTGTGCGTATTTACTGTGTGCGTATTTACTGTGTGCGTATTTACTGTGTGCGTATTTACTGTGTGCGTATTTATTGTGTGAGTATTTACTGTGTGCGTATTTACTGTGTGCGTTTTTACTGTGTGCGTATTTACTGTGTGCGTATTTACTGTGTGCGTATTTACTGTGTGTGTATTTACTGTGTGCGTATTTACTGTGTGCGTATTTACTGTGTGCGTATTTACTGTGTGCGTATTTACTGTGTGCGTATTTACAGTGTGCGTGTTTACTGTGTGCGTATTTACCGTGTGCGTATTTACCGTGTGCGTATTTACCGCGTGCGTATTTACCGTGTGCATATTTACCGTGTGCGTATTTACCGTGTGCGTATTTACCGTGTGCGTATTTACCGTGTGCGTATTTACCGTGTGCGTATTAACCGTGTGCGTATTTACCGTGTGCGTATTTACCGTGTGCGTATTTACCGTGTGCGTATTTACCGTGTGCGTATTTACAGTGTGCGTATTTACTGTGTGCGTATTTACTGTGTGCGTATTTACTGTGTGCGTATTCACCGTGTGCGTATTTACCGTGTGCGTATTTACCGTGTGCGTATTTACTGTGTGCGTATTTACTGTGTGCGTATTTACTGTGTGCGTATTTACTGTGTGCGTATTTACTGTGTGCGTAATTACTGTGTGCGTACTTACTGTGTGCGTATTTACTGTGTGCGTATTTACTGTGTGCGTATTTACTGTGTGCGTATTTACTGTGTGCGAATTTACTGTGTGCGTATTTACTGTGTGCGTATTTACTGTGTGCGTATTTACTGTGTGCGTATTTACTGCGTGCGTATTTACTGCGTGCGTATTTACTGCGTGCGTATTTACTGCGTGCGTATTTACTGCGTGCGTATTTACTGTGTGCGTATTTACTGTGTCCGTATTTACTGTGTGCGTATTTACTGTGTGCGTATTTACTGTGTGCGTATTTACTGTGTGCGTATTTACTGTGTGCGTATTTACTGTGTGCGTATTTACTGTGTGCGTATTTACTGTGTGCGTATTTACTGTGTGCGTATTTACAGTGTGCGTGTTTACTGTGTGCGTATTTACCGTGTGCGTATTTACCGTGTGCGTATTTACCGCGTGCGTATTTACCGTGTGCATATTTACCGTGTGCGTATTTACCGTGTGCGTATTTACCGTGTGCGTATTTACCGTGTGCGTATTTACCGTGTGCGTATTAACCGTGTGCGTATTTACCGTGTGCGTATTTACCGTGTGCGTATTTACCGTGTGCGTATTTACCGTGTGCGTATTTACAGTGTGCGTATTTACTGTGTGCGTATTTACTGTGTGCGTATTTACTGTGTGCGTATTCACCGTGTGCGTATTTACCGTGTGCGTATTTACCGTGTGCGTATTTACTGTGTGCGTATTTACTGTGTGCGTATTTACTGTGTGCGTATTTACTGTGTGCGTATTTACTGTGTGCGTAATTACTGTGTGCGTACTTACTGTGTGCGTATTTACTGTGTGCGTATTTACTGTGTGCGTATTTACTGTGTGCGTATTTACTGTTTGCGAATTTACTGTGTGCGTATTTACTGTGTGCGTATTTACTGTGTGCGTATTTACTGTGTGCGTATTTACTGCGTGCGTATTTACTGCGTGCGTATTTACTGCGTGCGTATTTACTGCGTGCGTATTTACCGCGTGCGTATTTACTGTGTGCGTATTTACTGTGTCCGTATTTACTGTGTGCGTATTTACTGTGTGCGTATTTACTGTGTGCGTATTTACTGTGTGCGTATTTACTGTGTGCGTATTTACTGTGTGCGTATTTACTGTGTGCGTATTTACTGTGTGCGTATTTATTGTGTGAGTATTTACTGTGTGCGTATTTACTGTGTGCGTTTTTACTGTGTGCGTATTTACTGTGTGCGTATTTACTGTGTGCGTATTTACTGTGTGCGTATTTACTGTGTGCGTATTTACTGTGTGCGTATTTACTGTGTGCGTATTTACTGTGTGCGTATTTACTGTGTGCGTATTTACTTTGTGCGTATTTACTGTGTGCGTATTTACCGTGTGCGTATTTACCGTGTGCGTATTTACCGTGTGCGTATTTACCGTGTGCGTATTTACCGTGTGCGTATTTACTGTGTGCGTATTTACCGTGTGCATATTTACCGTGTGCGTATTTACCGTGTGCGTATTTACCGTGTTCATATTTACCGTGTGCGTATTTACCGTGTGCATATTTACCGTGTGCATATTTACCGTGTGCGTATTTACCGTGTGCGTATTTACCGTGTGCGTATTTACCGTGTGCGTATTTACCGTGTGAGAATTTACCGTGTGCGTATTTACCGTGTGCGTATTTACCGTGTGCCTATTTACCGTGTGCCTATTTACCGTGTGCGTATTTACCGTGTGCGTATTTATCGTGTGCGTATTTACCTTGTGCGTATTTACCTTGTGCGTATTTACCGTGTGCGTATTTACCGTGTGCGTATTTACCGTGTGCGTATTTACCGTGTGCGTATTTACCGTGTGCGTATTTACCGTGTGCGTATTTACCGTGTGCGTATTAACCGTGTGCGTATTTACCGTGTGCGTATTTACCGTGTGCGTATTTACCGTGTGCGTATTTACTGTGTGCGTAATTACTGTGTGCGTATTTACTGTGTGCGTAATTACTGTGTGCGTAATTACTGTGTGCGTATTTACTGTGTGCGTAATTACTGTGTGCGTATTTACTGTGTGCGTATTTACTGTGTGCGTATTTACTGTGTGCGTATTTACTGTGTGCGTATTTACTGTGTGCGTATTTACTGTGTGCGTATTTACTGTGTGCGTATTTATTGTGTGCGTATTTACTGTGTGCGTATTTACCGTGTGCGTATTTACCGTGTGCGTCTTTACCGTGTGCGTATTTACCGTGTGCGTATTTACCGTGTGCGTATTTACCGTGTGCGTATTTACCGTGTGCGTATTTACCGTGTGCGTATTTACCGTGTGCGTATTTACCGTGTGCGTATTTACCGTGTGCGTATTTACCGTGTGCGTATTTACCGTGTGCGTATTTACCGTGTGCGTATTTACCGTGTGCGTAATTACTGTGTGCGTATTTACTGTGTGCGTATTTACTGTGTGCGTAATTACTGTGTGCGTATTTACTGTGTGCGTAATTACTGTGTGCGTATTTACTGTGTGCGTAATTACCGTGTGCGTATTTACCGTGTGCGTATTTACTGTGTGCGTATTTACTGTGTGCGTATTTACTGTGTGCGTTTTTACTGTGTGCGTATTTACTGTGTGCGTCTTTATTGTGTGCGTATTTACTGTGTGCGTATTTATTGTGTGCGTATTTCCTGTGTGCGTATTTACCGTGTGCGTATTTACCGTGTGCGTATTTGCCGTGTGCGTATTTACCGTGTGCGTACTTACCGTGTGCGTACTTGCCGTGTGCGTACTTACCGTGTGCGTACTTACCGTGTGCGTACTTACCGTGTACGTACTTACCGTGTGCGTACTTACCGTGTGCGTATTTACCGTGTGCGTATTTACCGTGTGCGTATTTACCGTGTGCGTATCTACCGTGTGCGTATTTACCGTATGCGTATTTACCGTGTGCGTATTTACCGTGTGAGTATTTACCGTGTGCGTACTTACCTTGTGCGTATTTACCTTGTGCGTATTTACCGTGTGCGTAATTACCGTCTGCGTATTTACCGTGTGCGTACTTACCGTGTGCGTTTTTACCGTGTGCGTATTTACCGTGTGCGTATTTACTGTGTGCGTATTTACTGTGTGCGTATTTACTGTGTGCGTATTTACTGTGTGCGTATTTACCGTGTGCGTATTTACCGTGTGCGTATTTACTGTGTGCGTATTTACTGTGTGCGTATTCACCGTGTGCGTATTTACCGTGTGCGTATTTACCTTGTGCGTATTTACCTTGTGCGTATTTACCGTGTGCGTACTTACCGTGTGCGTACTTACCGTGTGCGTGCTTAACGTGTGCGTACTTACCGTGTGCGTACTTACCGTGTGCGTATTTACCGTGTGCGTATTTACCGTGTGCGTATTTACCGTGTGCGTATTTACCGTGTGCGTATTTACCGTGTGCGTCTTTACCGTGTGCGTATTCACCGTGTGCGTATTTACCGTGTGCGTATTTACCTTGTGCGTATTTACCTTGTGCGTATTTACCGTGTGCGTAATTACCGTCTGCGTATTTACCGTGTGCGTATTTACCGTGTGCGTATTTACAGTGTGCGTATTTACTGTTTGCGTATTTACTGTGTGCGTATTTACTGTGTGCGTATTCACCGTGTGCGTATTTACCGTGTGCGTATTTACCGTGTGCGTATTTACTGTGTGCGTATTTACTGTGTGCGTATTTACTGTGTGCGTATTTACTGTGTGCGTATTTACTGTGTGCGTAATTACTGTGTGCGTACTTACTGTGTGCGTATTTACTGTGTGCGTATTTACTGTGTGCGTATTTACTGTGTGCGTATTTACTGTGTGCGAATTTACTGTGTGCGTATTTACTGTGTGCGTATTTACTGTGTGCGTATTTACTGCGTGCGTATTTACTGCGTGCGTATTTACTGCGTGCGTATTTACTGCGTGCGTATTTACTGCGTGCGTATTTACTGCGTGCGTATTTACTGTGTGCGTATTTACTGTGTCCGTATTTACTGTGTGCGTATTTACTGTGTGCGTATTTACTGTGTGCGTATTTACTGTGTGCGTATTTACTGTGTGCGTATTTACTGTGTGCGTATTTACTGTGTGCGTATTTACTGTGTGCGTATTTATTGTGTGAGTATTTACTGTGTGCGTATTTACTGTGTGCGTTTTTACTGTGTGCGTATTTACTGTGTGCGTATTTACTGTGTGCGTATTTACTGTGTGCGTATTTACTGTGTGCGTATTTACTGTGTGCGTATTTACTGTGTGCGTATTTACTGTGTGCGTATTTACTGTGTGCGTATTTACTTTGTGCGTATTTACTGTGTGCGTATTTACCGTGTGCGTATTTACCGTGTGCGTATTTACCGTGTGCGTATTTACCGTGTGCGTATTTACCGTGTGCGTATTTACTGTGTGCGTATTTACCGTGTGCATATTTACCGTGTGCGTATTTACCGTGTGCGTATTTACCGTGTTCATATTTACCGTGTGCGTATTTACCGTGTGCATATTTACCGTGTGCATATTTACCGTGTGCGTATTTACCGTGTGCGTATTTACCGTGTGCGTATTTACTGTGTGCGTATTTACCGTGTGAGAATTTACCGTGTGCGTATTTACCGTGTGCGTATTTACCGTGTGCCTATTTACCGTGTGCCTATTTACCGTGTGCGTATTTACCGTGTGCGTATTTATCGTGTGCGTATTTACCTTGTGCGTATTTACCTTGTGCGTATTTACCGTGTGCGTATTTACCGTGTGCGTATTTACCGTGTGCGTATTTACCGTGTGCGTATTTACCGTGTGCGTATTTACCGTGTGCGTATTTACCGTGTGCGTATTTACCGTGTGCGTATTTACCGTGTGCGTATTTACCGTGTGCGTATTTACCGTGTGCGTATTTACCGTGTGCGTATTTACCGTGTGCGTATTTACCGTGTGCGTATTTACCGTGTGCGTATTTACCGTGTGCGTATTTACCGTGTGCGTATTTACCGTGTGCGTATTTACCGTGTGCGTATTTACCGTGTGCGTATTTACCGTGTGCGTAATTACTGTGTGCGTATTTACTGTGTGCGTATTTACTGTGTGCGTAATTACTGTGTGCGTATTTACTGTGTGCGTAATTACTGTGTGCGTATTTACTGTGTGCGTAATTACCGTGTGCGTATTTACCGTGTGCGTATTTACTGTGTGCGTATTTACTGTGTGCGTATTTACTGTGTGCGTTTTTACTGTGTGCGTATTTACTGTGTGCGTCTTTATTGTGTGCGTATTTACTGTGTGCGTATTTATTGTGTGCGTATTTACTGTGTGCGTATTTACCGTGTGCGTATTTACCGTGTGCGTATTTGCCGTGTGCGTATTTACCGTGTGCGTACTTACCGTGTGCGTACTTGCCGTGTGCGTACTTACCGTGTGCGTACTTACCGTGTGCGTACTTACCGTGTACGTACTTACCGTGTGCGTACTTACCGTGTGCGTATTTACCGTGTGCGTATTTACCGTGTGCGTATTTACCGTGTGCGTATCTACCGTGTGCGTATTTACCGTATGCGTATTTACCGTGTGCGTATTTACCGTGTGAGTATTTACCGTGTGCGTACTTACCTTGTGCGTATTTACCTTGTGCGTATTTACCGTGTGCGTAATTACCGTCTGCGTATTTACCGTGTGCGTACTTACCGTGTGCGTTTTTACCGTGTGCGTATTTACCGTGTGCGTATTTACTGTGTGCGTATTTACTGTGTGCGTATTTACTGTGTGCGTATTTACTGTGTGCGTATTTACCGTGTGCGTATTTACCGTGTGCGTATTTACTGTGTGCGTATTTACTGTGTGCGTATTCACCGTGTGCGTATTTACCGTGTGCGTATTTACCTTGTGCGTATTTACCTTGTGCGTATTTACCGTGTGCGTAATTACCGTGTGCGTATTTACCGTGTGCGTATTTACCGTGTGCGTATTTACCGTGTGCGTATTTACCGTGTGCGTATTTACTGTGTGCGTATTTACTGTGTGCGTATTTACTGTGTGCGTATTTACTGTGTGCGTATTTACCTTGTGCGTATTTACCGTGTGCGTATTTACCGTGTGCGTATTTACTGTGTGCGTATTTACTGTGTGCGTATTTGCTGTGTGCGTATTTACTGTGTGCGTAATTACTGTGTGCGTATTTACTGTGTGCGTATTTACTGTGTGCGTATTTACTGTGTGCGTATTTACTGTGTGCGTATTTACTGTGTGCGTATTTACTATGTGCGTATTTACTGTGTGCGTATTTACTGTGTGCGTATTTACTGTGTGCGTATTTACTGTGTGCGTATTTACTGTGTGCGTATTTACTGTGTGCGTATTTACTGCGTGCGTATTTACTGCGTGCGTAATTACTGTGTGCGTATTTACTGTGTGCGTATTTACTGTGTGCGTATTTACTGTGGGCGTATTTACTGTGTGCGTATTTACTGTGTGCGTATTTACTGTGTGCGTAGTTACTGTGTGCGTATTTACTGTGTGCGTATTTACTGTGTGCGTATTTATTGTGTGCGTATTTACTGTTTGCGTATTTACTGTGTGCGTATTTACTGTGTGCGTATTTACTGTGTGCGTATTTACTGTGTGCGTATTTACTGTGTGCGTATTTACTGTGTGCGTATTTACTGTGTGCGTATTTACTGTGTGCGTATTTACCGTGTGCGTATTTACCGTGTGCGTATTTACCGTGTGCGTATTTACCGTGTGCGTATTTACCGTGTGCGTATTTACCGTGTGCGTATTTACCGTGTGCGTATTTACCGTGTGCGTTTTTACCGTGTGCGTATTTACCGTGTGCGTATTTACGGTGTGCGTATTTACCGTGTGCGTATTTACCGTGTGCGTATTTACCGTGTGCGTATTTACCGTGTGCGTATTTACCGTGTGCGTATTTACCGTGTGCGTATTTACCGTGTGCGTATTTACCGTGTGCGTATTTACCGTGTGCGTATTTACCGTGTGCGTATTTACCGTGTGCGTATTTACCGTGTGCCTATTTACCGTGTGCCTATTTACCGTGTGCCTATTTACCGTGTGCGTATTTACCGTGTGCGTGTTTACCTTGTGCGTATTTACCTTGTGCGTATTTACCGTGTGCGTATTTACTGTGTGCGTATTTACTGTGTGCGTATTTACTGTGTGCGTATTTACTGTGTGCGTAGTTACTGTGTGCGTAGTTACTGTGTGCGTATTTACTGTGTGCGTATTTATTGTGTGCGTATTTACTGTGTGCGTATTTACTGTTTGCGTATTTACTGTGTGCGTATTTACTGTGTGCGTATTTGCTGTGTGCGTATTTACTGTGTGCGTATTTACTGTGTGCGTATTTACTGTGTGCGTATTTACTGTGTGCGTATTTACTGTGTGCGTATTTACTGTGTGCGTATTTACCGTGTGCGTATTTACCGTGTGCGTATTTACCGTGTGCGTATTTACCGTGTGCGTATTTACCGTGTGCGTATTTACCGTGTGCGTATTTACCGTGTGCGTATTTACCGTGTGCGTATTTACCGCGTGCGTATTTACCGCGTGCGTATTTACCGCGTGCGTATTTACCGCGTGCGTATTTACCGTGTGCGTATTTACCGTGTGCGTATTTACCGTGTGCGTATTTACCGTGTGCGTATTTACCGTGTGCGTATTTACCGTGTGCGTATTTACTGTGTGCGTATTTACCGTGTGCATATTTACCGTGTGCGTATTTACCGTGTGCGTATTTACCGTGTTCATATTTACCGTGTGCGTATTTACCGTGTGCATATTTACCGTGTGCATATTTACCGTGTGCGTATTTACCGTGTGCGTATTTACCGTGTGCGTATTTACTGTGTGCGTATTTACCGTGTGAGAATTTACCGTGTGCGTATTTACCGTGTGCGTATTTACCGTGTGCCTATTTACCGTGTGCCTATTTACCGTGTGCGTATTTACCGTGTGCGTATTTATCGTGTGCGTATTTACCTTGTGCGTATTTACCTTGTGCGTATTTACCGTGTGCGTATTTACCGTGTGCGTATTTACCGTGTGCGTATTTACCGTGTGCGTATTTACCGTGTGCGTATTTACCGTGTGCGTATTTACCGTGTGCGTATTTACCGTGTGCGTATTTACCGTGTGCGTATTTACCGTGTGCGTATTTACCGTGTGCGTATTTACCGTGTGCGTATTTACCGTGTGCGTATTTACCGTGTGCGTATTTACCGTGTGCGTATTTACCGTGTGCGTATTTACCGTGTGCGTATTTACCGTGTGCGTATTTACCGTGTGCGTATTTACCGTGTGCGTATTTACCGTGTGCGTATTTACCGTGTGCGTAATTACTGTGTGCGTATTTACTGTGTGCGTATTTACTGTGTGCGTAATTACTGTGTGCGTATTTACTGTGTGCGTAATTACTGTGTGCGTATTTACTGTGTGCGTAATTACCGTGTGCGTATTTACCGTGTGCGTATTTACTGTGTGCGTATTTACTGTGTGCGTATTTACTGTGTGCGTTTTTACTGTGTGCGTATTTACTGTGTGCGTCTTTATTGTGTGCGTATTTACTGTGTGCGTATTTATTGTGTGCGTATTTACTGTGTGCGTATTTACCGTGTGCGTATTTACCGTGTGCGTATTTGCCGTGTGCGTATTTACCGTGTGCGTACTTACCGTGTGCGTACTTGCCGTGTGCGTACTTACCGTGTGCGTACTTACCGTGTGCGTACTTACCGTGTACGTACTTACCGTGTGCGTACTTACCGTGTGCGTATTTACCGTGTGCGTATTTACCGTGTGCGTATTTACCGTGTGCGTATCTACCGTGTGCGTATTTACCGTATGCGTATTTACCGTGTGCGTATTTACCGTGTGAGTATTTACCGTGTGCGTACTTACCTTGTGCGTATTTACCTTGTGCGTATTTACCGTGTGCGTAATTACCGTCTGCGTATTTACCGTGTGCGTACTTACCGTGTGCGTTTTTACCGTGTGCGTATTTACCGTGTGCGTATTTACTGTGTGCGTATTTACTGTGTGCGTATTTACTGTGTGCGTATTTACTGTGTGCGTATTTACCGTGTGCGTATTTACCGTGTGCGTATTTACTGTGTGCGTATTTACTGTGTGCGTATTCACCGTGTGCGTATTTACCGTGTGCGTATTTACCTTGTGCGTATTTACCTTGTGCGTATTTACCGTGTGCGTAATTACCGTGTGCGTATTTACCGTGTGCGTATTTACCGTGTGCGTATTTACCGTGTGCGTATTTACCGTGTGCGTATTTACTGTGTGCGTATTTACTGTGTGCGTATTTACTGTGTGCGTATTTACTGTGTGCGTATTTACCTTGTGCGTATTTACCGTGTGCGTATTTACTGTGTGCGTATTTACTGTGTGCGTATTTACTGTGTGCGTATTTGCTGTGTGCGTATTTACTGTGTGCGTAATTACTGTGTGCGTATTTACTGTGTGCGTATTTACTGTGTGCGTATTTACTGTGTGCGTATTTACTGTGTGCGTATTTACTGTGTGCGTATTTACTGTGTGCGTATTTACTGTGTGCGTATTTACTGTGTGCGTATTTACTGTGTGCGTATTTACTGTGTGCGTATTTACTGTGTGCGTATTTACTGTGTGCGTATTTACTGCGTGCGTATTTACTGCGTGCGTAATTACTGTGTGCGTATTTACTGTGTGCGTATTTACTGTGTGCGTATTTACTGTGGGCGTATTTACTGTGTGCGTATTTACTGTGTGCGTATTTACTGTGTGCGTAGTTACTGTGTGCGTATTTACTGTGTGCGTATTTACTGTGTGCGTATTTATTGTGTGCGTATTTACTGTTTGCGTATTTACTGTGTGCGTATTTACTGTGTGCGTATTTACTGTGTGCGTATTTACTGTGTGCGTATTTACTGTGTGCGTATTTACTGTGTGCGTATTTACTGTGTGCGTATTTACTGTGTGCGTATTTACCGTGTGCGTATTTACCGTGTGCGTATTTACCGTGTGCGTATTTACCGTGTGCGTATTTACCGTGTGCGTATTTACCGTGTGCGTATTTACCGTGTGCGTATTTACCGTGTGCGTTTTTACCGTGTGCGTATTTACCGTGTGCGTATTTACCGTGTGCGTATTTACCGTGTGCGTATTTACCGTGTGCGTATTTACCGTGTGCGTATTTACCGTGTGCGTATTTACCGTGTGCGTATTTACCGTGTGCGTATTTACCGTGTGCGTATTTACCGTGTGCGTATTTACCGTGTGCGTATATACCGTGTGCGTATTTACCGTGTGCGTATTTACCGTGTGCGTATTTACCGTGTGCCTATTTACCGTGTGCCTATTTACCGTGTGCCTATTTACCGTGTGCGTATTTACCGTGTGCGTGTTTACCTTGTGCGTATTTACCTTGTGCGTATTTACCGTGTGCGTATTTACTGTGTGCGTATTTACTGTGTGCGTATTTACTGTGTGCGTATTTACTGTGTGCGTAGTTACTGTGTGCGTAGTTACTGTGTGCGTATTTACTGTGTGCGTATTTATTGTGTGCGTATTTACTGTGTGCGTATTTACTGTTTGCGTATTTACTGTGTGCGTATTTACTGTGTGCGTATTTGCTGTGTGCGTATTTACTGTGTGCGTATTTACTGTGTGCGTATTTACTGTGTGCGTATTTACTGTGTGCGTATTTACCGTGTGCGTATTTACCGTGTGCGTATTTACCGTGTGCGTATTTACCGTGTGCGTATTTACCGTGTGCGTATTTACCGTGTGCGTATTTACCGTGTGCGTATTTACCGTGTGCGTATTTACCGTGTGCGTATTTACCGTGTGCGTATTTACCGTGTGCGTATTTACCGTGTGCGTATTTACCGTGTGCGTATTTACCGTGTGCGTATTTACCGTGTGCGTATTTACCGTGTGCGTATTTACCGTGTGCGTATTTACCGTGTGCGTATTTACCGTGTGCGTATTTACCGTGTGCGTATTTACCGTGTGCGTATTTACCGTGTGCGTATTTACCGTGTGCGTATTTACCGTGTGCGTATTTACCGTGTGCCTATTTACCGTGTGCCTATTTCCCGTGTGCCTATTTACCGTGTGCGTATTTACCGTGTGCGTATTTACCGTGTGCGTGTTTACCTTGTGCGTATTTACCGTGTGCGTATTTACCGTGTGCGTATTTACCGTGTGCGTATTTACCGTGTGCGTATTTACCGTGTGCGTATTTACCGTGTGCGTATTTACCGTGTGCGTATTTACCGTGTGCGTATTTACCGTGTGCGTATTTACCGTGTGCGTATTTACCGTGTGCGTGTTTACCGTGTGCGTATTTACCCAGTGCGTATTTACCGTGTGCGTATTTACCGTGTGCGTATTTACCGTGTGCGTATTTACCGTGTGCGTATTTACCTTGTGCGTATTTACCTTGTGCGTATTTACCGTGTGCGTATTTACCGTGTGCGTATTTACCGTGTGCGTATTTACCGTGTGCGTATTTACCGTGTGCGTATTTACCGTGTGCGTATTTACCGTGTGCGTAATTACCGTGTGCGTACTTACCGTGTGCGTACTTACCGTGTGCGTACTTACCGTGTGCGTATTTACCGTGTGCGTATTTACCGTGTGCGTGTTTACCGTGTGCGTGTTTACTGTGTGCGTATTTACCGTGTGCGTATTTACCGTGTGCGTACTTACCGTGTGCGTATTTACCTTGTGCGTATTTACCTTGTGCGTATTTACCGTGTGCGTATTTACCGTGTGCGTATTTACCGTGTGCGTATTTACCGTCTGCGTATTTACCGTGTGCGTATTTACCGTGTGCGTATTTACCGTGTGCGTATTTACCGTGTGCGTATTTACCGTGTGCGTATTTACCGTGTGCGTATTTACTGTGTGCGTATTTACTGTGTGCGTATTTACTGTGTGCGTGTTTACTGTGTGCGTATTTACTGTGTGCGTATTTACTGTGTGCGTATTTACTGTGTGCGTATTTACTGTGTGCGTATTTACTGTGTGCGTATTTACTGTGTGCGTATTTACTGTGTGCGTATTTACGTGTGCGTATTTACCGTGTGCGTATTTACCGTGTGCGTGTTTACCAAGTGCGTATTTACCGTGTGCGTATTTACCGTGTGCGTATTTACCGTGTGCGTATTTACCGTGTGCGTATTTACCGTGTGCGTATTTACCGTGTGCGTATTTACCGTGTGCGTATTTACCGTGTGCGTATTTACCGTGTGCGTATTTACCGTCTGCGTATTTACCGTCTGCGTATTTACCGTCTGCGTATTTACCGTGTGCGTATTTACCGTGTGCGTATTTACCGTGTGCGTATTTACCGTGTGCGTATTTACCGTGTGCGTATTTACCGTGTGCGTATTTACCGTGTGCGTATTTACCGTGTGCGTATTTACCGTGTGCGTATTTACCGTGTGCGTATTTACCGTGTGCGTATTTACCGTGTGCGTATTTACCGTGTGCGTATTTACCGTGTGCGTATTTACCGTGTGCGTATTTACCGTGTGCGTATTTACCGTGTGCGTATTTACCGTGTGCGTATTTACCGTGTGCGTATTTACCGTGTGCGTATTTACCGTGTGCGTATTTACCGTCTGCGTATTTACCGTGTGCGTATTTACCGTGAGCGTATTTACCGTGTGCGTATTTACCGTGTGAGTATCTACCGTGTGCGTATTTACCGTGTGCCTATTTACCGTGTGCGTATTTACCGTGTGCGTATTTACCGTGTGCGTATTTACCGTGTGCGTATTCACCGCGTGCGTATTCACCGTGTGCAAATTTACCGTGTGCGTATTTACCGTGTGCGTATTTACCGTGTGCGTATTTACCGTGTGCGTATTTACCGTGTGCGTATTTACCGTGTGCGTATTTACCGTGTGCGTATTTACCGTGTGCGTATTTACCGTGTGCGTATTTACCGTGTGCGTATTTACCGTGTGCGTATTTACCGTGTGCGTATTTACCGTGTGCGTATTTACCGTGTGCGTATTTACCGTGTGCGTATTTACAGTGTGCGTAATTACTGTGTGCGTATTTACCGTGTGCGTATTTACTGTGTGCGTATTTACCGTGTGCGTATTTACCGTGTGCGTATTTACTGTGTGCGTATTTACTGTGTGCGTATTTACTGTGTGCGTATTTATTGTGTGCGTACTTACCGTGTGCGTATTTACCGTGTGCGTATTTACCGTGGGCGTATTTACCGTGTGCGTATTTACCGTGTGCGTATTTACAGTGTGCGTAATTACTGTGTGCGTATTTACCGTGTGCGTATTTACTGTGTGCGTATTTACTGTGTGCGTATTTACCGTGTGCGTATTTACTGTGTGCGTATTTACTGTGTGCGTATTTACTGTGTGCGTATTTACTGTGTGCGTATTTACTGTGTGCGTATTTACTGTGCGCATATTTACTGTGTGCGTAAATACTGTGTGCGTGTTTACTGTGTGCGTATTTACTGTGTGCGTATTTACTGTGTGCGTATTTACTGTGTGCGTATTTACTGTGTGCGTATTTACTGTGTGCGTATTTACTGTGTGCGTATTTACTGTGTGCGTAATTACTGTGTGCGTATTTACTGTGTGCGAATTTACTGTGTGCGTATTTACTGTGTGAGTATTTACTGTGTGCGTATTTACTGTGTGCGTATTTACTGTGTGCGTATTTACTGTGTGCGTATTTACTGTGTGCGTATTTACTGTGTGCGTATTTACTGTGTGCGTCTTTACTGTGTGCGTATTTACTGTGTGCGTATTTACTGTGTGCGTAATTACTGTGTGCGTATTTACTGTGTGCGTATTTACTGTGTGCGTATTTACTGTGTGCGTATTTACTGTGTGCGTATTTACTGTGTGCGTATTTACCGTGAGCGTATTTACCGTGAGCGTATTTACCGTGTGCGTATTTACCGTGTGCGTATTTACCGTGTGCGTATTTACCGTGTGCGTATTTACCGTGTGCGTATTTACCGTGTGCGTATTTACCGTGTGCGTATTTACCGTGTGCGTATTTACCGTGTGCCTATTTACCATGTGCGTATTTACCGTGTGCGTATTTACCTTGTGCGTATTTACCGTGTGCGTATTTACCTTGTGCGTATTTACCGTGTGCGTATTTACCGTGTGCGTATTTACCGTGTGCGTATTTACCGTGTGCGTATTTACCGTGTGCGTATTTACCGTGTGCGTATTTACCGTGTGCGTATTTGCCGTGTGCGTATTTACCGTGTGTGTATTTACCGTGTGCGTATTTACCGTGTGCGTATTTACCGTGTGCGTATTTACCTTGTGCGTATTTACCGTGTGCGTATTTACCGTGTGCGTATTTACCGTGTGCGTATTTACCGTGTGCGTATTTACCGTGTGCGTATTTACCGTGTGCGTATTTACCGTGTGCGTGTTTACCGTGTGCGTATTTACCGTGCGCATATTTACCGTGTGCGTATTTACCGTGTGCGTATTTACCGTGTGCGTATTTACCGTGTGCGTATTTACCGTGTGCGTATTTACCGTGTGCGTATTTACCGTGTGCGTATTTACCGTGTGCGTATTTACCGTGTGCGTATTTACCGTGTGCGTATTTACCGTGTGCGTATTTACCGTGTGCGTATTTACCGTGTGCGTATTTACCGTGTGCGTATTTACCTTGTGCGTATTTACCGTGTGCATATTTACCGTGTGCGTATTTACCGTGTGCGTATTTACCGTGTGCGTATTTACCGTGTGCGTATTTACCGTGTGCGTATTTACCGTGTGCGTATTTACCGTGTGCGTATTTACCGTGTGCGTATTTACCGTGTGCGTATTTACCGTGTGCGTATTTACCGCATGCTTATTTACCGCGTGCGTGTCTACCGCGTGCGTGTCTACCGTGTGCGTGATTACCGTGTGTGTATTTACCGTGTGCGTATTTACTGTGTGCGTATTTACTGTGTGCGTCTTTACTGTGTGCGTCTTTACTGTGTGCGTATTTACTGTGTGCGTATTTACTGTGTGCGTACTTACTGTGTGCGTACTTACTGTGTGCGTAATTACTGTGTGCGTATTTACCGTGTGCGTATTTACTGTGTGCGTATTTACTGTGTGCGTATTTACTGTGTGCGTATTTACTGTGTGCGTATTTACTGTGTGCGTATTTACTTTGTGCGTATTTACTGTGTGCGTATTTACTGTGTGCGTATTTACTGTGTGCGTATTTACTGTGTGCGTATTTACTGTGTGCGTATTTACTGTGTGCGTATTTACTGTGTGCGTATTTACTGTGTGCGTATTTACTGTGTGCGTATTTACTGTGTGCGTATTTACTGTGTGCGTATTTACTTTGTGCGTATTTACTGTGTGCGTATTTACTGTGTGCGTGTCTACCTCGTGCGTGTCTACCGTGTGCGTGATTACCGTGTGTGTATTTACCGTGTGCGTGATTACCGTGTGCGTATTTACTGTGTGCGTATTTACTGTGTGCGTCTTTACTGTGTGCGTCTTTACTGTGTGCGTATTTACTGTGTGCGTATTTACTGTGTGCGTATTTACTGTGTGCGTATTTACTGTGTGCGTATTTACTGTGTGCGTATTTACTGTGTGCGTATTTACTGTGTGCGTATTTACTGTGTGCGTATTTACTGTGTGCGTATTTACTGTGTGCGTTTTTACTGTGTGCGTATTTACTGTGTGGGTATTTACTGTGTGCGTATTTACCGTGTGCGTATTTACTGTGTGCGTATTTACTGTGTGCGTATTTACTGTGTGCGTATTTACTGTGTGCGTATTTACTGTGTGCGTATTTACTGTGTGCGTATTTACAGTGTGCGTATTTACAGTGTGCGTATTTACCGTGTGCGTATTTACCGTGTGCGTATTTACCGTGTGCGTATTTACCGTGTGCGTATTTACCGTGTGCGTATTTACCGTGTGCGTATTTACCGTGTGCGTATTTACCGTGTGCGTATTTACAGTGTGCGTATTTACCGTGTGCGTATTTACCGTGTGCGTATTTACCGTGTGCGTATTTACCCTGTGCGTATTTACCGTGTGCGTATTTACCGTGTGCGTATTTACCGTGTGCGTATTTACCGTGTGCGTATTTACCGTGTGCGTATTTACCGTGTGCGTATTTACCGTGTGCGTATTTACCGTGTGCGTATTTACCGTGTGCGTATTTATTGTGTGCGTATTTACCGTGTGCGTATTTACCGTGTGCGTATTTACCGTGTGCGTATTTACCGTGTGCGTAATTACCGTGTGCGTATTTACCGTGTGCGTATTTACCATGTGAGTATTTACCGTGTGCGTATTTACTGTGTGCGTCTTTACTGTGTGCGTCTTTACTGTGTGCGTATTAACTGTGTGCGTATTTACTGTGTGCGTACTTACTGTGTGCGTATTTACTGTGTGCGTACTTGCCGTGTGCGTACTTACCGTGTGCGTACTTACCGTGTGCGTACTTACCGTGTACGTACTTACCGTGTGCGTACTTACCGTGTGCGTATTTACCGTGTGCGTATTTACCGTGTGCGTATTTGCCGTGTGCGTATTTACCGTGTGCGTACTTACCGTGTGCGTACTTGCCGTGTGCGTACTTACCGTGTGCGTACTTACCGTGTGCGTACTTACCGTGTACGTACTTACCGTGTGCGTACTTACCGTGTGCGTATTTACCGTGTGCGTATTTACCGTGTGCGTATTTACCGTGTGCGTATTTACCGTGTGAGTATTTACCGTGTGCGTACTTACCTTGTGCGTATTTACCTTGTGCGTATTTACCGTGTGCGTAATTACCGTCTGCGTATTTACCGTGTGCGTACTTACCGTGTGCGTTTTTACCGTGTGCGTATTTACCGTGTGCGTATTTACTGTGTGCGTATTTACTGTGTGCGTATTTACTGTGTGCGTATTTACTGTGTGCGTATTTACCGTGTGCGTATTTACCGTGTGCGTATTTACTGTGTGCGTATTTACTGTGTGCGTATTCACCGTGTGCGTATTTACCGTGTGCGTATTTACCGTGTGCGTATTTACCTTGTGCGTATTTACCGTGTGCGTAATTACCGTGTGCGTATTTACCGTGTGCGTATTTACCGTGTGCGTATTTACCGTGTGCGTATTTACCGTGTGCGTATTTACTGTGTGCGTATTTACTGTGTGCGTATTTACTGTGTGCGTATTTACTGTGTGCGTATTTACCTTGTGCGTATTTACCGTGTGCGTATTTACTGTGTGCGTATTTACTGTGTGCGTATTTACTGTGTGCGTATTTGCTGTGTGCGTATTTACTGTGTGCGTAATTACTGTGTGCGTATTTACTGTGTGCGTATTTACTGTGTGCGTATTTACTGTGTGCGTATTTACTGTGTGCGTATTTACTGTGTGCGTATTTACTATGTGCGTATTTACTGTGTGCGTATTTACTGTGTGCGTATTTACTGTGTGCGTATTTACTGTGTGCGTATTTACTGTGTGCGTATTTACTGTGTGCGTATTTACTGCGTGCGTATTTACTGCGTGCGTAATTACTGTGTGCGTATTTACTGTGTGCGTATTTACTGTGTGCGTATTTACTGTGGGCGTATTTACTGTGTGCGTATTTACTGTGTGCGTATTTACTGTGTGCGTAGTTACTGTGTGCGTATTTACTGTGTGCGTATTTACTGTGTGCGTATTTATTGTGTGCGTATTTACTGTTTGCGTATTTACTGTGTGCGTATTTACTGTGTGCGTATTTACTGTGTGCGTATTTACTGTGTGCGTATTTACTGTGTGCGTATTTACTGTGTGCGTATTTACTGTGTGCGTATTTACCGTGTGCGTATTTACCGTGTGCGTATTTACCGTGTGCGTATTTACCGTGTGCGTATTTACCGTGTGCGTATTTACCGTGTGCGTATTTACCGTGTGCGTATTTACCGTGTGCGTATTTACCGTGTGCGTTTTTACCGTGTGCGTATTTACCGTGTGCGTATTTACCGTGTGCGTATTTACCGTGTGCGTATTTACCGTGTGCGTATTTACCGTGTGCGTATTTACCGTGTGCGTATTTACCGTGTGCGTATTTACCGTGTGCGTATTTACCGTGTGCGTATTTACCGTGTGCGTATTTACCGTGTGCGTATTTACCGTGTGCGTATTTACCGTGTGCGTATTTACCGTGTGCGTATTTACCGTGTGCCTATTTACCGTGTGCCTATTTACCGTGTGCCTATTTACCGTGTGCGTATTTACCGTGTGCGTGTTTACCTTGTGCGTATTTACCTTGTGCGTATTTACCGTGTGCGTATTTACTGTGTGCGTATTTACTGTGTGCGTATTTACTGTGTGCGTATTTACTGTGTGCGTAGTTACTGTGTGCGTAGTTACTGTGTGCGTATTTACTCTGTGCGTATTTATTGTGTGCGTATTTACTGTGTGCGTATTTACTGTTTGCGTATTTACTGTGTGCGTATTTACTGTGTGCGTATTTACTGTGTGCGTATTTACTGTGTGCGTATTTACTGTGTGCGTATTTACTGTGTGCGTATTTACTGTGTGCGTATTTACTGTGTGCGTATTTACCGTGTGCGTATTTACCGTGTGCGTATTTACCGTGTGCGTATTTACCGTGTGCGTATTTACCGTGTGCGTATTTACCGTGTGCGTATTTACCGTGTGCGTATTTACCGTGTGCGTATTTACCGTGTGCGTATTTACCGTGTGCGTATTTACCGTGTGCGTATTTACCGTGTGCGTATTTACCGTGTGCGTATTTACCGTGTGCGTATTTACCGTGTGCGTATTTACCGTGTGCGTATTTACCGTGTGCGTATTTACCGTGTGCGTATTTACCGTGTGCGTATTTACCGTGTGCGTATTTACCGTGTGCGTATTTACCGTGTGCGTATTTACCGTGTGCGTATTTACCGTGTGCCTATTTACCGTGTGCCTATTTCCCGTGTGCCTATTTACCGTGTGCGTATTTACCGTGTGCGTATTTACCGTGTGCGTGTTTACCTTGTGCGTATTTACCGTGTGCGTATTTACCGTGTGCGTATTTACCGTGTGCGTATTTACCGTGTGCGTATTTACCGTGTGCGTATTTACCGTGTGCGTATTTACCGTGTGCGTATTTACCGTGTGCGTATTTACCGTGTGCGTATTTACCGTGTGCGTATTTACCGTGTGCGTGTTTACCGTGTGCGTATTTACCCAGTGCGTATTTACCGTGTGCGTATTTACCGTGTGCGTATTTACCGTGTGCGTATTTACCGTGTGCGTATTTACCTTGTGCGTATTTACCTTGTGCGTATTTACCGTGTGCGTATTTACCGTGTGCGTATTTACCGTGTGCGTATTTACCGTGTGCGTATTTACCGTGTGCGTATTTACCGTGTGCGTATTTACCGTGTGCGTAATTACCGTGTGCGTACTTACCGTGTGCGTACTTACCGTGTGCGTACTTACCGTGTGCGTATTTACCGTGTGCGTATTTACCGTGTGCGTGTTTACCGTGTGCGTGTTTACTGTGTGCGTATTTACCGTGTGCGTATTTACCGTGTGCGTACTTACCGTGTGCGTATTTACCTTGTGCGTATTTACCTTGTGCGTATTTACCGTGTGCGTATTTACCGTGTGCGTATTTACCGTGTGCGTATTTACCGTCTGCGTATTTACCGTGTGCGTATTTACCGTGTGCGTATTTACCGTGTGCGTATTTACCGTGTGCGTATTTACCGTGTGCGTATTTACTGTGTGCGTATTTACTGTGTGCGTATTTACTGTGTGCGTAATTACTGTGTGCGTATTTACTGTGTGCGTATTTACTGTGTGCGTATTTACTGTGTGCGTATTTACTGTGTGCGTATTTACTGTGTGCGTATTTACTGTGTGCGTGTTTACTGTGTGCGTATTTACTGTGTGCGTATTTACTGTGTGCGTATTTACTGTGTGCGTATTTACTGTGTGCGTATTTACTGTGTGCGTATTTACTGTGTGCGTATTTACTGTGTGCGTATTTACGTGTGCGTATTTACCGTGTGCGTATTTACCGTGTGCGTGTTTACCAAGTGCGTATTTACCGTGTGCGTATTTACCGTGTGCGTATTTACCGTGTGCGTATTTACCGTGTGCGTATTTACCGTGTGCGTATTTACCGTGTGCGTATTTACCGTGTGCGTATTTACCGTGTGCGTATTTACCGTCTGCGTATTTACCGTCTGCGTATTTACCGTGTGCGTATTTACCGTATGCGTATTTACCGTGTGCGTATTTACCGTGTGCGTATTTACCGTGTGCGTATTTACCGTGTGCGTATTTACCGTGTGCGTATTTACCGTGTGCGTATTTACCGTGTGCGTATTTACCGTGTGCGTATTTACCGTGTGCGTATTTACCGTGTGCGTATTTACCGTGTGCGTATTTACCGTGTGCGTATTTACCGTGTGCGTATTTACCGTGTGCGTATTTACCGTGTGCGTATTTACCGTGTGCGTATTTACCGTGTGCGTATTTACCGTGTGCGTATTTACCGTGTGCGTATTTACCGTGTGCGTATTTACCGTCTGCGTATTTACCGTGTGCGTATTTACCGTGAGCGTATTTACCGTGTGCGTATTTACCGTGTGAGTATCTACCGTGTGCGTATTTACCGTGTGCCTATTTACCGTGTGCGTATTTACCGTGTGCGTATTTACCGTGTGCGTATTTACCGTGTGCGTATTCACCGTGTGCGTATTCACCGTGTGCAAATTTACCGTGTGCGTATTTACCGTGTGCGTATTTACCGTGTGCGTATTTACCGTGTGCGTATTTACCGTGTGCGTATTTACCGTGTGCGTATTTACCGTGTGCGTATTTACCGTGTGCGTATTTACCGTGTGCGTATTTACCGTGTGCGTATTTACCGTGTGCGTATTTACCGTGTGCGTATTTACCGTGTGCGTATTTACCGCGTGCGTATTTACAGTGTGCGTAATTACTGTGTGCGTATTTACCGTGTGCGTATTTACTGTGTGCGTATTTACCGTGTGCGTATTTACCGTGTGCGTATTTACTGTGTGCGTATTTACTGTGTGCGCATTTACTGTGTGCGTATTTATTGTGTGCGTATTTACCGTGTGCGTATTTACCGTGTGCGTATTTACCGTGTGCGTATTTACCGTGTGCGTATTTACCGTGTGCGTATTTACAGTGTGCGTAATTACTGTGTGCGTATTTACCGTGTGCGTATTTACTGTGTGCGTATTTACTGTGTGCGTATTTACCGTGTGCGTATTTACTGTGTGCGTATTTACTGTGTGCGTATTTACTGTGTGCGTATTTACTGTGTGCGTATTTACTGTGTGCATATTTACTGTGTGCATATTTACTGTGTGCGTAAATACTGTGTGCGTGTTTACTGTGTGCGTATTTACTGTGTGCGTATTTACTGTGTGCGTATTTACTGTGTGCGTATTTACTGTGTGCATATTTACTGTGTGCATATTTACTGTGTGCGTAAATACTGTGTGCGTGTTTACTGTGTGCGTATTTACTGTGTGCGTATTTACTGTGTGCGTATTTACTGTGTGCGTATTTACTGTGTGCGTATTTACTGTGTGCGTATTTACTGTGTGCGTATTTACTGTGTGCGTAATTACTGTGTGCGTATTTACTGTGTGCGAATTTACTGTGTGCGTATTTACTGTGTGCGTATTTACTGTGTGCGTATTTACTGTGTGCGTATTTACTGTGTGCGTATTTACTGTGTGCGTATTTACTGTGTGCGTATTTACTGTGTGCGTATTTACTGTGTGCGTCTTTACTGTGTGCGTATTTACTGTGTGCGTATTTACTGTGTGCGTAATTACTGTGTGCGTATTTACTGTGTGCGTATTTACTGTGTGCGTATTTACTGTGTGCGTATTTACTGTGTGCGTATTTACTGTGTGCGTATTTACCGTGAGCGTATTTACCGTGAGCGTATTTACCGTGTGCGTATTTACCGTGTGCGTATTTACCGTGTGCGTATTTACCGTGTGCGTATTTACCGTGTGCGTATTTACCGTGTGCGTATTTACCGTGTGCGTATTTACCGTGTGCGTGTTTACCGTGTGCCTATTTACCATGTGCGTATTTACCGTGTGCGTATTTACCTTGTGCGTATTTACCGTGTGCGTATTTACCTTGTGCGTATTTACCGTGTGCGTATTTACCGTGTGCGTATTTACCGTGTGCGTATTTACCGTGTGCGTATTTACCGTGTGCGTATTTACCGTGTGCGTATTTACCGTGTGCGTATTTGCCGTGTGCGTATTTACCGTGTGTGTATTTACCGTGTGCGTATTTACCGTGTGCGTATTTACCGTGTGCGAATTTACCTTGTGCGTATTTACCGTGTGCGTATTTACCGTGTGCGTATTTACCGTGTGCGTATTTACCGTGTGCGTATTTACCGTGTGCGTATTTACCGTGTGCGTATTTACCGTGTGCGTGTTTACCGTGTGCGTATTTACCGTGCGCATATTTACCGTGTGCGTATTTACCGTGTGCGTATTTACCGTGTGCGTATTTACCGTGTGCGTATTTACCGTGTGCGTATTTACCGTGTGCGTATTTACCGTGTGCGTATTTACCGTGTGCGTATTTACCGTGTGCGTATTTACCGTGTGCGTATTTACCGTGTGCGTATTTACCGTGTGCGTATTTACCGTGTGCGTATTTACCTTGTGCGTATTTACCGTGTGCGTATTTACCGTGTGCGTATTTACCGTGTGCGTATTTACCGTGTGCGTATTTACCGTGTGCGTATTTACCGTGTGCGTATTTACCGTGTGCGTATTTACCGTGTGCGTATTTACCGTGTGCGTATTTACCGTGTGCGTATTTACCGCGTGCGTATTTACCGCATGCTTATTTACCGCGTGCGTGTCTACCGCGTGCGTGTCTACCGTGTGCGTGATTACCGTGTGTGTATTTACCGTGTGCGTATTTACTGTGTGCGTATTTACTGTGTGCGTCTTTACTGTGTGCGTCTTTACTGTGTGCGTATTTACTGTGTGCGTATTTACTGTGTGCGTACTTACTGTGTGCGTACTTACTGTGTGCGTAATTACTGTGTGCGTATTTACCGTGTGCGTATTTACTGTGTGCGTATTTACTGTGTGCGTATTTACTGTGTGCGTATTTACTGTGTGCGTATTTACTGTGTGCGTATTTACTTTGTGCGTATTTACTGTGTGCGTATTTACTGTGTGCGTATTTACTGTGTGCGTATTTACTGTGTGCGTATTTACTGTGTGCGTATTTACTGTGTGCGTATTTACTGTGTGCGTATTTACTGTGTGCGTATTTACTGTGTGCGTATTTACTGTGTGCGTATTTACTGTGTGCGTATTTACTTTGTGCGTATTTACTGTGTGCGTATTTACTGTGTGCGTGTCTACCTCGTGCGTGTCTACCGTGTGCGTGATTACCGTGTGTGTATTTACCGTGTGCGTGATTACCGTGTGCGTATTTACTGTGTGCGTATTTACTGTGTGCGTCTTTACTGTGTGCGTCTTTACTGTGTGCGTATTTACTGTGTGCGTATTTACTGTGTGCGTATTTACTGTGTGCGTATTTACTGTGTGCGTAATTACTGTGTGCGTATTTACTGTGTGCGTATTTACTGTGTGCGTATTTACTGTGTGCGTATTTACTGTGTGCGTATTTACTGTGTGCGTTTTTACTGTGTGCGTATTTACTGTGTGCGTATTTACTGTGTGCGTATTTACTGTGTGCGTATTTACTGTGTGCGTATTTACTGTGTGCGTATTTACTGTGTGCGTATTTACTGTGTGCGTATTTACTGTGTGCGTATTTACTGTGTGCGTATTTACAGTGTGCGTATTTACAGTGTGCGTATTTACCGTGTGCGTATTTACCGTGTGCGTATTTACCGTGTGCGTATTTACCGTGTGCGTATTTACCGTGTGCGTATTTACCGTGTGCGTATTTACCGTGTGCGTATTTACCGTGTGCGTATTTACAGTGTGCGTATTTACCGTGTGCGTATTTACCGTGTGCGTATTTACCGTGTGCGTATTTACCCTGTGCGTATTTACCGTGTGCGTATTTACCGTGTGCGTATTTACCGTGTGCGTATTTACCGTGTGCGTATTTACCGTGTGCGTATTTACCGTGTGCGTATTTACCGTGTGCGTATTTACCGTGTGCGTATTTACCGTGTGCGTATTTATTGTGTGCGTATTTACCGTGTGCGTATTTACCGTGTGCGTATTTACCGTGTGCGTATTTACCGTGTGCGTAATTACCGTGTGCGTATTTACCGTGTGCGTATTTACCGTGTGAGTATTTACCGTGTGCGTATTTACTGTGTGCGTCTTTACTGTGTGCGTCTTTACTGTGTGCGTATTAACTGTGTGCGTATTTACTGTGTGCGTACTTACTGTGTGCGTATTTACTGTGTGCGTATTTACTGTGTGCGTATTTACTGTGTGCGTATTTACTGTGTGCGTATTTACTGTGTGCGTATTTACCGTGTGCGTATTTACCGTCTGCGTATTTACCGTGTGCGTATTTACCGTGTGCTTATTTACCGTGTGCGTATTTACCGTGTGCGTATTTACCGTGTGCGTATTTACCGTGTGCGTATTTACCGTGTGCGTATTTACCGTGTGCGTATTTACCGTGTGCGTATTTACCGTGTGCGTATTTACCGTGTGCGTATTTACCGTGTGCGTATTTACCGTGTGCGTATTTACCGTGTGCGTATTTACCGTGTGCGTATTTACCGTGTGCGTATTTACCGTGTGCGTATTTACCGTGTGCGTATTTACCGTGTGCGTATTTACCGTGTGCGTATTTACCGTGTGCGTATTTACCGTGTGCGTATTTACCGTGTGCGTATTTACCGTGTGCGTATTTACCGTGTGCGTATTTACCGTGTGCGTATTTACCGTGTGCGTATTTACCGTGTGCGTATTTACCGTGTGCGTATTCACCGTGTGCGTAATTACCGTGTGCGTAATTACCGTGTGCGTATTTACTGTGTTCGTATTTACTGTGTGCGTATTTACTGTGTGCGTATTTACTGTGTGCGTATTTACTGTGTGCGTATTTACTGTGTGCGTATTTACTGTGTGCGTATTTACTGTGTGCGTATTTACTGTGTGCGTATTTACTGTGTGCGTATTTACTGTGTGCGTATTTACTGTGTGCGTATTTACTGTCTGCGTATTTACTGTGTGCGTATTTACTGTGTGCGTAATTACTGTGTGCGTATTTACTGTGTGCGTATTTACTGTGTGCGTATTTACTGTGTGCGTATTTACTGTGTGCGTATTTACTGTGTGCGTATTTACTGTGTGCGTATTTACTGTGTGCGTATTTACTGTGTGCGTATTTACTGTGTGTGTATTTACTGTGTGCGTATTTACTGTGTGCGTAATTACTGTGTGCGTATTTACTGTGTGCGAATTTACTGTGTGCGAATTTATTGTGTGCGTATTTACTGTGTGCGTATTCACTGTGTGCGTATTTACTGTGTGCGTATTTACTGTGTGCGTATTTACTGTGTGCGTATTTACCGTGTGCGTATTTACTGTGTGCGTATTTACTGTGTGCGTATTTACCGTGTGCGTATTTACTGTGTGCGTATTTACTGTGTGCGTATTTACTGTGTGCGTATTTACTGTGTGCGTATTTACTGTGTGCATATTTACTGTGTGCATATTTACTGTGTGCGTAAATACTGTGTGCGTGTTTACTGTGTGCGTATTTACTGTGTGCGTATTTACTGTGTGCGTATTTACTGTGTGCGTATTTACTGTGTGCATATTTACTGTGTGCATATTTACTGTGTGCGTAAATACTGTGTGCGTGTTTACTGTGTGCGTATTTACTGTGTGCGTATTTACTGTGTGCGTATTTACTGTGTGCGTATTTACTGTGTGCGTATTTACTGTGTGCGTATTTACTGTGTGCGTATTTACTGTGTGCGTAATTACTGTGTGCGTATTTACTGTGTGCGAATTTACTGTGTGCGTATTTACTGTGTGCGTATTTACTGTGTGCGTATTTACTGTGTGCGTATTTACTGTGTGCGTATTTACTGTGTGCGTATTTACTGTGTGCGTATTTACTGTGTGCGTATTTACTGTGTGCGTCTTTACTGTGTGCGTATTTACTGTGTGCGTATTTACTGTGTGCGTAATTACTGTGTGCGTATTTACTGTGTGCGTATTTACTGTGTGCGTATTTACTGTGTGCGTATTTACTGTGTGCGTATTTACTGTGTGCGTATTTACCGTGAGCGTATTTACCGTGAGCGTATTTACCGTGTGCGTATTTACCGTGTGCGTATTTACCGTGTGCGTATTTACCGTGTGCGTATTTACCGTGTGCGTATTTACCGTGTGCGTATTTACCGTGTGCGTATTTACCGTGTGCGTGTTTACCGTGTGCCTATTTACCATGTGCGTATTTACCGTGTGCGTATTTACCTTGTGCGTATTTACCGTGTGCGTATTTACCTTGTGCGTATTTACCGTGTGCGTATTTACCGTGTGCGTATTTACCGTGTGCGTATTTACCGTGTGCGTATTTACCGTGTGCGTATTTACCGTGTGCGTATTTACCGTGTGCGTATTTGCCGTGTGCGTATTTACCGTGTGTGTATTTACCGTGTGCGTATTTACCGTGTGCGTATTTACCGTGTGCGAATTTACCTTGTGCGTATTTACCGTGTGCGTATTTACCGTGTGCGTATTTACCGTGTGCGTATTTACCGTGTGCGTATTTACCGTGTGCGTATTTACCGTGTGCGTATTTACCGTGTGCGTGTTTACCGTGTGCGTATTTACCGTGCGCATATTTACCGTGTGCGTATTTACCGTGTGCGTATTTACCGTGTGCGTATTTACCGTGTGCGTATTTACCGTGTGCGTATTTACCGTGTGCGTATTTACCGTGTGCGTATTTACCGTGTGCGTATTTACCGTGTGCGTATTTACCGTGTGCGTATTTACCGTGTGCGTATTTACCGTGTGCGTATTTACCGTGTGCGTATTTACCTTGTGCGTATTTACCGTGTGCGTATTTACCGTGTGCGTATTTACCGTGTGCGTATTTACCGTGTGCGTATTTACCGTGTGCGTATTTACCGTGTGCGTATTTACCGTGTGCGTATTTACCGTGTGCGTATTTACCGTGTGCGTATTTACCGTGTGCGTATTTACCGTGTGCGTATTTACCGCATGCTTATTTACCGCGTGCGTGTCTACCGCGTGCGTGTCTACCGTGTGCGTGATTACCGTGTGTGTATTTACCGTGTGCGTATTTACTGTGTGCGTATTTACTGTGTGCGTCTTTACTGTGTGCGTCTTTACTGTGTGCGTATTTACTGTGTGCGTATTTACTGTGTGCGTACTTACTGTGTGCGTACTTACTGTGTGCGTAATTACTGTGTGCGTATTTACCGTGTGCGTATTTACTGTGTGCGTATTTACTGTGTGCGTATTTACTGTGTGCGTATTTACTGTGTGCGTATTTACTGTGTGCGTATTTACTTTGTGCGTATTTACTGTGTGCGTATTTACTGTGTGCGTATTTACTGTGTGCGTATTTACTGTGTGCGTATTTACTGTGTGCGTATTTACTGTGTGCGTATTTACTGTGTGCGTATTTACTGTGTGCGTATTTACTGTGTGCGTATTTACTGTGTGCGTATTTACTGTGTGCGTATTTACTTTGTGCGTATTTACTGTGTGCGTATTTACTGTGTGCGTGTCTACCTCGTGCGTGTCTACCGTGTGCGTGATTACCGTGTGTGTATTTACCGTGTGCGTGATTACCGTGTGCGTATTTACTGTGTGCGTATTTACTGTGTGCGTCTTTACTGTGTGCGTCTTTACTGTGTGCGTATTTACTGTGTGCGTATTTACTGTGTGCGTATTTACTGTGTGCGTATTTACTGTGTGCGTATTTACTGTGTGCGTATTTACTGTGTGCGTATTTACTGTGTGCGTATTTACTGTGTGCGTATTTACTGTGTGCGTATTTACTGTGTGCGTTTTTACTGTGTGCGTATTTACTGTGTGCGTATTTACTGTGTGCGTATTTACTGTGTGCGTATTTACTGTGTGCGTATTTACTGTGTGCGTATTTACTGTGTGCGTATTTACTGTGTGCGTATTTACTGTGTGCGTATTTACTGTGTGCGTATTTACAGTGTGCGTATTTACAGTGTGCGTATTTACCGTGTGCGTATTTACCGTGTGCGTATTTACCGTGTGCGTATTTACCGTGTGCGTATTTACCGTGTGCGTATTTACCGTGTGCGTATTTACCGTGTGCGTATTTACCGTGTGCGTATTTACAGTGTGCGTATTTACCGTGTGCGTATTTACCGTGTGCGTATTTACCGTGTGCGTATTTACCCTGTGCGTATTTACCGTGTGCGTATTTACCGTGTGCGTATTTACCGTGTGCGTATTTACCGTGTGCGTATTTACCGTGTGCGTATTTACCGTGTGCATATTTACCGTGTGCGTATTTACCGTGTGCGTATTTACCGTGTGCGTATTTATTGTGTGCGTATTTACCGTGTGCGTATTTACCGTGTGCGTATTTACCGTGTGCGTATTTACCGTGTGCGTAATTACCGTGTGCGTATTTACCGTGTGCGTATTTACCGTGTGAGTATTTACCGTGTGCGTATTTACTGTGTGCGTCTTTACTGTGTGCGTCTTTACTGTGTGCGTATTAACTGTGTGCGTATTTACTGTGTGCGTACTTACTGTGTGCGTATTTACTGTGTGCGTATTTACTGTGTGCGTATTTACTGTGTGCGTATTTACTGTGTGCGTATTTACTGTGTGCGTATTTACCGTGTGCGTATTTACCGTCTGCGTATTTACCGTGTGCGTATTTACCGTGTGCGTATTTACCGTGTGCGTATTTACCGTGTGCGTATTTACCGTGTGCGTATTTACCGTGTGCGTATTTACCGTGTGCGTATTTACCGTGTGCGTATTTACCGTGTGCGTATTTACCGTGTGCGTATTTACCGTGTGCGTATTTACCGTGTGCGTATTTACCGTGTGCGTATTTACCGTGTGCGTATTTACCGTGTGCGTATTTACCGTGTGCGTATTTACCGTGTGCGTATTTACCGTGTGCGTATTTACCGTGTGCGTATTTACCGTGTGCGTATTTACCGTGTGCGTATTTACCGTGTGCGTATTTACCGTGTGCGTATTTACCGTGTGCGTATTTACCGTGTGCGTATTTACCGTGTGCGTATTTACCGTGTGCGTATTTACCGTGTGCGTATTTACCGTGTGCGTAATTACCGTGTGCGTAATTACCGTGTGCGTATTTACTGTGTTCGTATTTACTGTGTGCGTATTTACTGTGTGCGTAATTACTGTGTGCGTATTTACTGTGTGCGAATTTACTGTGTGCGAATTTATTGTGTGCGTATTTACTGTGTGCGTATTCACTGTGTGCGTATTTACTGTGTGCGTATTTACTGTGTGCGTATTTACTGTGTGCGTATTTACTGTCTGCGTATTTACTGTGTGCGTATTTTCTGTGTGCGTATTTACTGTGTGCGTATTTACTGTGTGCGTAATTACTGTGTGCGTATTTACTGTGTGCGTATTTACTGTGTGCGTATTTATTGTGTGCGTATTTACTGTGTGCGTATTTACTGTGTGCGTATTTACTGTGTGCGTATTTACTGTGTGCGTATTTACTGTGTGCGTATTTACTGTGTGCGTATTTACTGTGTGCGTATTTACTGTGTGCGTATTTACTGTGTGCGTATTTACTGTGTGCGTATTTACTGTGTGTGTATTTACTGTGTGCGTATTTACTGTGTGCGTAATTACTGTGTGCGTATTTACTGTGTGCGAATTTACTGTGTGCGAATTTATTGTGTGCGTATTTACTGTGTGCGTATTCACTGTGTGCGTATTTACTGTGTGCGTATTTACTGTGTGCGTATTTACTGTGTGCGTATTTACTGTCTGCGTATTTACTGTGTGCGTATTTTCTGTGTGCGTATTTACTGTGTGCGTATTTACTGTGTGCGTAATTACTGTGTGCGTATTTACTGTGTGCGTATTTACTGTGTGCGTATTTATTGTGTGCGTATTTACTGTGTGCGTATTTACTGTGTGCGTATTTACTGTGTGCGTATTTACTGTGTGCGTATTTACTGTGTGCGTATTTACTGTGTGCGTATTTACTGTGTGCGTATTTACTGTGTGCGTATTTACTGTGTGCGTATTTACCGGTTGCGTATTTACCGTGTGCGTATTTACCGTGTGCGTATTTACCGTGTGCGTATTTACCGTGTGCGTATTTACCGTGTGCGTATTTACCGTGTGCGTATTTACCGTGTGCGTACTTACCGTGTGCGTATTTACCTTGTGCGTATTTACCTTGTGCGTATTTACCGTGTGCGTATTTACCGTGTGCGTATTTACCGTGTGCGTATTTACCGTGTGCGTATTTACCGTGTGCGTATTTACCGTGTGCGTATTTACCGTGGGCGTATTTACTGTGTGCTTATTTACTGAGTGCGTATTTACTGTGTGCGTATTTACTGTGCGCGTCATTACTGTGAGCGTATTTACTGTGTGCGTATTTACTGTGTGCGTATTTACTGTGTGCGTATTTACTGTGTGCGTAATTACTGAGTGCGTATTTACTGTGTGCGTATTTACTGTGTGCGTATTTACTGTGTGCGTATTTACTGTGTGCGTATTTACCGTGTGCGTATTTACTGTGTGCGTATTTACCGTGTGCGTATTTACCGTGTGCGTATTTACCGTGTGCGTATTTACCGTGTGCGTATTTACCGTGTGCGTATTTACCGTGTGCGTATTTACCGTGTGCGTATTTACCGTGTGCGTATTTACCGTGTGCGTATTTACCGTGTGCGTATTTACCGTGTGCGTATTTACCGTGTGCGTATTTACCGTGTGCCTATTTACCGTGTGCGTATTTACCGTGTGCGTATTTACCTTGTGCGTATTTACCGTGTGCGTATTTACCTTGTGCGTATTTACCGTGTGCGTATTTACCGTGTGCGTATTTACCGTGTGCGTATTTACCGTGTGCGTATTTACCGTGTGCGTATTTACCGTGTGCGTATTTACCGTGTGCGTATTTACCGTGTGCGTATTTACCGTGTGCGTATTTACCGTGTGCGTATTTACCGTGTGCGTATTTACCTTGTGCGTATTTACCGTGTGCGTATTTACCGTGTGCGTATTTACCGTGTGCGTATTTACCGTGTGCGTATTTACCGTGAGCGTATTTACCGTGTGCGTATTTACCGTGTGCGTATTTACCGTGTGCGTATTTACCGTGCGCGTATTTACCGTGTGCGTATTTACCGTGTGCGTATTTACCGTGTGCGTATTTACCGTGTGCGTATTTACCGTGTGCGTATTTACCGTGTGCGTATTTACCGTGTGCGTATTTACGGTGTGCGTGTTTACCGTGTGCGTATTTACCGTGTGCGTATTTACCGTGTGCGTATTTACCGTGTGCGTTTTTACCGTGTGCGTATTTACCGTGTGCGTATTTACCGTGTGCGTAATTACCGTGTGCGTATTTACCGTGTGCGTATTTACCGTGTGCGTATTTACCGTGTGCGTATTTACCGTGTGCGTATTTACCGTGTGCGTATTTACCGTGTGCGTATTTACCGTGTGCGTATTTACCGTGTGCGTGTCTACCGCGTGCGTGTCTACCGTGTGCGTAATTACCGTGTGTGTCTTTACCGTGTGCGTATTTACTGTGTGCGTCTTTACTGTGTGCGTCTTTACTGTGTGCGTATTAACTGTGTGCGTATTTACTGTGTGCGTACTTACTGTGTGCGTATTTACTGTGTGCGTATTTACTGTGTGCGTATTTACTGTGTGCGTATTTACTGTGTGCGTATTTACCGTGTGCGTATTTACCGTGTGCGTATTTACCGTGTGCGTATTTACCGTGTGCGTATTTACCGTGTGCGTATTTACCGTGTGCGTATTTACCGTGTGCGTATTTACCGTGTGCGTATTTACCGTGTGCGTATTTACCGTGTGCGTATTTACCGTGTGCGTATTTACCGTGTGCGTATTTACCGTGTGCGTATTTACCGTGTGCGTATTTACCGTGTGCGTATTTACCGTGTGCGTATTTACCGTGTGCGTATTTACCGTGTGCGTATTTACCGTGTGCGTATTTACTGTGTGCTTATTTACTGAGTGCGTATTTACTGTGTGCGTATTTACTGTGTGCGTATTTACTGTGAGCGTATTTACTGTGTGCGTATTTACTGTGTGCGTATTTACTGTGTGCGTATTTACTGTGTGCGTAATTACTGTGTGCGTATTTACTGTGTGCGTATTTACTGTGTGCGTCTTTACTGTGTGCGTATTTACCGTGTGCGTATTTACCGTGTGCGTATTTACCGTGTGCGTATTTACTGTGTGCGCATTTACTGTGTGCGTATTTACCGTGTGTGTATTTACCGTGTGCGTATTTACCGTGTGCGTATTTACCGTGTGCGTATTTACCGTGTGCGTATTTACCGTGTGCGTATTTACCGTGTGCGTATTTACCGTGTGCGTATTTACCGTGTGCGTATTTACCGTGTGCGTATTTACCGTGTGCGTATTTACCGTGTGCGTATTTACCGTGTGCGTATTTACCGTGTGCCTATTTACCTTGTGCGTATTTACCGTGTGCGTATTTACCTTGTGCGTATTTACCGTGTGCGTATTTACCTTGTGCGTTTTTACCGTGTGCGTATTTACCGTGTGCGTATTTACCGTGTGCGTATTTACCGTGTGCGTATTTACCGTGTGCGTATTTACCGTGTGCGTATTTACCGTGTGCGTATTTACCGTGTGCGTATTTACCGTGTGCGTATTTACCGTGTGCGTATTTACCGTGTGCGTTTTTACCGCGTGCGTATTTACCGTGTGCGTATTTACCGTGTGCGTAATTACCGTGTGCGTATTTACCGTGTGCGTATTTACCATGTGCGTATTTACCGTGTGCGTATTTACCGTGTGCGTCTTTACTGTGTGCGTCTTTACTGTGTGCGTATTAACTGTGTGCGTATTTACTGTGTGCGTACTTACTGTGTGCGTATTTACTGTGTGCGTATTTACTGTGTGCGTATTTACTGTGTGCGTATTTACTGTGTGCGTATTTACTGTGTGCGTATTTACTGTGTGCGTATTTACTGTGTGCGTATTTACTGTGTGCGTATTTACTGTGTGCGTATTTACTGTGTGCGTATTTACCGTGTGCGTATTTACCGTGTGCGTATTTACCGTGTGCGTATTTACCGTGTGCGTATTTACCGTGTGCGTATTTACCGTGTGCGTATTTACCGTGTGCGTATTTACCGTGTGCGTATTTACCGTGTGCGTATTTACCGTGTGCGTATTTACCTTGTGCGTATTTACCTTGTGCGTATTTACCGTGTGGGTATTCACCGTGTGCGTATTCACCGTGTGCGTGTTTACCGTGTGCGTATTTACCGTGTGCGTATTTACCGTGTGCGTATTTACCGTGTGCGTATTTACCGTGTGCGTATTTACCGTGTGCGTGTCTACCGCGTGCGTGTATTCCGTGTGCGTGATTACCGTGTGTGTATTTACCGTGTGCGTCTTTACTGTGTGCGTCTTTACTGTGTGCGTATTAACTGTTTGCGTATTTACTGTGTGCGTACTTACTGTGTGCGTATTTACTGTGTGCGTATTTACTGTGTGCGTATTTACTGTGTGCGTATTTACTGTGTGCGTATTTACCGTGTGCGTATTTACCGTGTGCGTATTTACCGTGTGCGTATTTACCGTGTGCGTATTTACCGTGTGCGTATTTACCGTGTGCGTATTTACCGTGTGCGTATTTACCGTGTGCGTATTTACCGTGTGCGTATTTACCGTGTGCGTATTTACCGTGTGCGTATTTACCGTGTGCGTATTTACCGTGTGCGTATTTACCGTGTGCGTATTTACCGTGTGCGTATTTACCGTGTGCGTATTTACTGTGTGCGTATTTACTGTGAGCGTATTTACTGTGTGCGTATTTACTGTGTGCGTATTTACTGTGTGCGTATTTACTGTGTGCGTAATTACTGTGTGCGTATTTACTGTGTGCGTATTTACTGTGTGCGTATTTACTGTGTGCGTATTTACTGTGTGCGTATTTACTGTGTGCGTATTTACTGTGAGCGTATTTACTGTGTGCGTATTTACTGTGTGCGTATTTACTGTGTGCGTATTTACTGTGTGCGTAATTACTGTGTGCGTATTTACTGTGTGCGTATTTACTGTGTGCGTATTTACTGTGTGCGTATTTACTGTGTGCGTATTTACCGTGTGCGTATTTACTGTGTGCGTATTTACTGTGTGCGTTATTACTGTGTGCGTATTTACTGTGTGCGTATTTACCTTGTGCGTATTTACCGTGTGCGTATTTACCGTGTGCGTATTTACCGTGTGCGTATTTACCGTGTGCGTATTTACCGTGTGCGTATTTACCGTGTGCGTATTTACCGTGTGCGTATTTACCGTGTGCGTATTTACCGTGTGCGTAATTACCGTGTGCGTATTTACCGTGTGCCTATTTACCGTGTGCGTATTTACCGTGTGCGTATTTACCTTGTGCGTATTTACCGTGTGCGTATTTACCTTGTGCGTATTTACCGTGTGCGTATTTACCGTGTGCGTCTTTACCGTGTGCGTATTTACCGTGCGCGTATTTACCGTGTGCGTGTTTACCGTGTGCGTATTTACCGTGTGCGTATTTACCGTGTGCGTATTTACCGTGTGCGTATTTACCGTGTGCGTATTTACCGTGTGCGTATTTACCGTGTGCGTTTTTACCGTGTGCGTATTTACCGTGTGCGTATTTACCGTGTGCGTAATTACCGTGCGCGTATTTACCGTGTGCGTATTTACCGTGTGCGTATTTACCGTGTGCGTATTTACCGTGTGCGTATTTACCGTGTGCGTATTTACCGTGTGCGTATTTATTGGTGCGTATTTACCGTGTGTGTGTCTACCGCGTGCGTGTCTACCGCGTGCGTGATTACCGTGTGTGTAATTACCGTGTGCGTATTTACCGTGTGCGTCTTTACTGTGTGCGTCTTTACTGTGTGCGTATTAACTGTGTGCGTACTTACTGTGTGCGTACTTACTGTGTGCGTATTTACTGTGTGCGTATTTACTGTGTGCGTATTTACTGTGTGCGTATTTACTGTGTGCGTATTTACTGTGTGCATATTTACTGTGTGCATATTTACCGTGTGCGTATTTACCGTGTGCGTATTTACCGTGTGCGTATTTACCGTCTGCGTATTTACCGTGTGCGTATTTACCGTGTGCGTATTTACCGTGTGCGTACTTACCGTGTGCGTACTTACCGTGTGCGTACTTACCGTGTGCGTATTTACCGTGTGCGTATTTACCGTGTGCGTGTTTACCGCGTGCGTGTCTACCGCGTGCGTGATTACCGTGTGTGTATTTACCGTGTGCGTATTTACCGTGTGCGTCTTTACTGTGTGCGTCTTTACTGTGTGCGTATTAACTGTGTGCGTATTTACTGTGTGCGTATTTACTGTGTGCGTATTTACTGTGTGCGTATTTACTGTGTGCGTATTTACTGTGTGCGTATTTACTGTGTGCGTATTTACTGTGTGCGTATTTACTGTGTGCGTATTTACTGTGTGCGTATTTACTGTCTGCGTATTTACTGTGTGCGTATTTACTGTGTGCGTAATTACTGTGCGCGTATTTACTGTGCGCGTATTTACTGTGCGCGTATTTACTGTGTGCGTATTTACTGTGTGCGTATTTACTGTGTGCGTATTTACTGTGTGCGTATTTACTGTGTGCGTATTTACTGTGTGCGTATTTACTGTGTGCGTATTTACTGTGTGCGTATTTACTGTGTGCGTAATTACTGTGTGCGTATTTACTGTGTGCGAATTTACTGTGTGCGAATTTATTGTGTGCGTATTTACTGTGTGCGTATTTACTGTGTGCGTATTTACTGTGTGCGTATTTACTGTGTGCGTATTTACTGTGTGCGTATTTACTGTCTGCGTATTTACTGTGTGCGTATTTTCTGTGTGCGTATTTACTGTGTGCGTATTTACTGTGTGCGTAATTACTGTGTGCGTATTTACTGTGTGCGTATTTACTGTCTGCGTATTTATTGTGTGCGTATTTACTGTGTGCGTATTTACTGTGTGCGTATTTACTGTGTGCGTATTTACTGTGTGCGTATTTACTGTGTGCGTATTTACTGTGTGCGTGTTTACTGTGTGCGTATTTACTGTGTGCGTATTTACCGTGTGCGTATTTACCGTGTGCGTATTTACCGTGTGCGTATTTACCGTGTGCGTATTTACCGTGTGCGTATTTACCGTGTGCGTATTTGCCGTGTGCGTATTTACCGCGTGCGTATTTACCGTGTGCGTACTTACCGTGTGCGTATTTACCTTGTGCGTATTTACCTTGTGCGTATTTACCGTGTGCGTATTTACCGTGTGCGTATTTACCGCGTGCGTATTTACCGTGTGCGTATTTACCGTGTGCGTATTTACCGTGTGCGTATTTACCGTGGGCGTATTTACTGTGTGCTTATTTACTGAGTGCGTATTTACTGTGTGCGTATTTACTGTGTGCGTATTTACTGTGAGCGTATTTACTGTGTGCGTATTTACTGTGTGCGTATTTACTGTGTGCGTATTTACTGTGTGCGTAATTACTGTGTGCGTATTTACTGTGTGCGTATTTACTGTGTGCGTATTTACTGTGTGCGTATTTACTGTGTGCGTATTTACCGTGTGCGTATTTACTGTGTGCGTATTTACTGTGTGCGTATTTACCGTGTGCGTATTTACCGTGTGCGTATTTACCGTGTGCGTATTTACCGTGTGCATATTTACCGTGTGCGTATTTACCGTGTGCGTATTTACCGTGTGCGTATTTACCGTGTGCGTATTTACCGTGTGCGTATTTACCGTGTGCGTATTTACCGTGTGCGTATTTACCGTGTGCGTATTTACCGTGTGCGTATTTACCGTGTGCGTATTTACCGTGTGCCTATTTACCGTGTGCGTATTTACCGTGTGCGTATTTACCTTGTGCGTATTTACCGTGTGCGTATTTACCTTGTGCGTATTTACCGTGTGCGTATTTACCGTGTGCGTATTTACCGTGTGCGTATTTACCGTGTGCGTAGTTACCGTGTGCGTATTTACCGTGTGCGTATTTACCGTGCGCGTATTTACCGTGTGCGTATTTACCGTGTGCGTATTTACCGTGTGCGTATTTACTGTGTGCGTATTTACTGTGTGCGTATTTACCTTGTGCGTATTTACCGCGTGCGTATTTACCGCGTGCGTATTTACCGTGTGCGTATTTACCGTGAGCGTATTTACCGTGTGCGTATTTACCGTGTGCGTATTTACCGTGTGCGTATTTACCGTGTGCGTATTTACCGTGTGCGTATTTACCGTGTGCGTATTTACCGTGTGCGTATTTACCGTGTGCGTATTTACCGTGTGCGTATTTACCGTGTGCGTATTTACCGTGTGCGTCTTTACCGTGTGCGTATTTACCGTGTGCGTATTTACCGTGTGCGTATTTACCGTGTGCGTATTTACCGTGTGCGTATTTACCGTGTGCGTATTTACCGTGTGCGTATTTACCGTGTGCGTATTTACCGTGTGCGTTTTTACCGTGTGCGTATTTACCGTGTGCGTATTTACTGTGTGCGTAATTACCGTGTGCGTATTTACCGTGTGCGTATTTACCGTGTGCGTATTTACCGTGTGCGTATTTACCGTGTGCGTATTTACCGTGTGCGTATTTACCGTGTGCGTATTTACCGTGTGCGTATTTACCGTGTGCGTGTCTACCGCGTGCGTGTCTACCGTGTGCGTGATTACCGTGTGCGTGATTACCGTGTGTGTATTTACCGTGTGCGTATTTACTGTGTGCGTCTTTACTGTGTGCGTCTTTACTGTGTGCGTATTAACTGTGTGCGTATTTACTGTGTGCGTACTTACTGTGTGCGTATTTACCGTGTGCGTATTTACCGTGTGCGTATTTACCGTGCGCGTATTTACCGTGTGCGTATTTACCGTGTGCGTATTTACCGTGTGCGTATTTACCGTGTGCGTATTTACCGTGTGCGTATTTACCGAGTGCGTATTTACCGTGTGCGTATTTACCGTGTGCGTATTTACCGTGTGCGTATTTACCGTGTGCGTATTTACCGTGTGCGTATTTACCGTGTGCGTATTTACCGTGTGCGTATTTACCGTGTGCGTATTTACCGTGTGCGTATTTACCGTGTGCGTATTTACTGTGTGCTTATTTACTGAGTGCGTATTTACTGTGTGCGTATTTACTGTGTGCGTATTTACTGTGAGCGTATTTACTGTGTGCGTATTTACTGTGTGCGTATTTACTGTGTGCGTATTTACTGTGTGCGTAATTACTGTGTGCGTATTTACTGTGTGCGTATTTACTGTGTGCGTCTTTACCGTGTGCGTCTTTACCGTGTGCGTATTTACCGTGTGCGTATTTACTGTGTGCGTATTTACTGTGTGCGTATTTACTGTGTGCGTATTTACCGTGTGCGTATTTACCGTGTGCGTATTTACCGTGTGCGTATTTACCGTGTGCGTATTTACCGTGTGCGTATTTACCGTGTGCGTATTTACCGTGTGCGTATTTACCGTGTGCGTATTTACCGTGTGCGTGTCTACCGCGTGCGTGTCTACCGTGTGCGTGATTACCGTGTGCGTGATTACCGTGTGTGTATTTACCGTGTGCGTATTTACTGTGTGCGTCTTTACTGTGTGCGTCTTTACTGTGTGCGTATTAACTGTGTGCGTATTTACTGTGTGCGTACTTACTGTGTGCGTATTTACCGTGTGCGTATTTACCGTGTGCGTATTTACCGTGCGCGTATTTACCGTGTGCGTATTTACCGTGTGCGTATTTACCGTGTGCGTATTTACCGTGTGCGTATTTACCGTGTGCGTATTTACCGAGTGCGTATTTACCGTGTGCGTATTTACCGTGTGCGTATTTACCGTGTGCGTATTTACCGTGTGCGTATTTACCGTGTGCGTATTTACCGTGTGCGTATTTACCGTGTGCGTATTTACCGTGTGCGTATTTACCGTGTGCGTATTTACCGTGTGCGTATTTACTGTGTGCTTATTTACTGAGTGCGTATTTACTGTGTGCGTATTTACTGTGTGCGTATTTACTGTGAGCGTATTTACTGTGTGCGTATTTACTGTGTGCGTATTTACTGTGTGCGTATTTACTGTGTGCGTAATTACTGTGTGCGTATTTACTGTGTGCGTATTTACTGTGTGCGTCTTTACCGTGTGCGTCTTTACCGTGTGCGTATTTACCGTGTGCGTATTTACTGTGTGCGTATTTACTGTGTGCGTATTTACTGTGTGCGTATTTACCGTGTGCGTATTTACCGTGTGCGTATTTACCGTGTGCGTATTTACCGTGTGCGTATTTACCGTGTGCGTATTTACAGTGTGCGTATTTACCGTGTGCGTATTTACCGTGTGCGTATTTACCGTGTGCGTATTTACCGTGTGCGTATTTACCGTGTGCGTATTTACCGTGTGCGTATTTACCATGTGCGTATTTACCGTGTGCCTATTTACCGTGTGCGTATTTACCTTGTGCGTTTTTACCGTGTGCGTATTTACCGTGTGCGTCTTTACCGTGTGCGTATTTACCGTGTGCGTATTTACCGTGTGCGTATTTACCGTGTGCGTATTTACCGTGTGCGTATTTACCGTGTGCGTATTTACCGTGTGCGTATTTACCGTGTGCGTATTTACCGTGTGCGTATTTACCGTGTGCGTTTTTACCGTGTGCGTATTTACCGTGTGCGTATTTACCGTGTGCGTAATTACCGTGTGCGTATTTACCGTGTGCGTATTTACCATGTGCGTATTTACCGTGTGCGTATTTACTGTGTGCGTCTTTACTGTGTGCGTCTTTACTGTGTGCGTATTAACTGTGTGCGTATTTACTGTGTGCGTACTTACTGTGTGCGTATTTACTGTGTGCGTATTTACTGTGTGCGTATTTACTGTGTGCGTATTTACTGTGTGCGTATTTACTGTGTGCGTATTTACTGTGTGCGTATTTACTGTCTGCGTATTTACTGTGTGCGTATTTACTGTGTGCGTAATTACTGTGTGCGTATTTACTGTGCGCGTATTTACTGTGTGCGTATTTACTGTGTGCGTATTTACTGTGTGCGTATTTACTGTGTGCGTATTTACTGTGTGCGTATTTACTGTGTGCGTATTTACTGTGTGCGTATTTACTGTGTGCGTATTTACTGTGTGCGTATTTACTGTGTGCGTATTTACTGTGTGCGTAATTACTGTGTGCGTATTTACTGTGTGCGAATTTACTGTGTGCGAATTTATTGTGTGCGTATTTACTGTGTGCGTATTTACTGTGTGCGTATTTACTGTGTGCGTATTTACTGTGTGCGTATTTACTGTGTGCGTATTTACTGTCTGCGTATTTACTGTGTGCGTATTTTCTGTGTGCGTATTTACTGTGTGCGTATTTACCGTGTGCGTAATTACTGTGTGCGTATTTACTGTGTGCGTATTTACTGTGTGCGTATTTATTGTGTGCGTATTTACTGTGTGCGTATTTACTGTGTGCGTATTTACTGTGTGCGTATTTACTGTGTGCGTATTTACTGTGTGCGTATTTACTGTGTGCGTGTTTACTGTGTGCGTATTTACTGTGTGCGTATTTACCGTGTGCGTATTTACCGTGTGCGTATTTACCGTGTGCGTATTTACCGTGTGCGTATTTACCGTGTGCGTATTTACCGTGTGCGTATTTACCGTGTGCGTATTTACCGTGTGCGTATTTACCGTGTGCGTACTTACCGTGTGCGTATTTACCTTGTGCGTATTTACCTTGTGCGTATTTACCGTGTGCGTATTTACCGTGTGCGTATTTACCGTGTGCGTATTTACCGTGTGCGTATTTACCGTGTGCGTATTTACCGTGTGCCTATTTACCGTGGGCGTATTTACTGTGTGCTTATTTACTGAGTGCGTATTTACTGTGTGCGTATTTACTGTGTGCGTATTTACTGTGAGCGTATTTACTGTGTGCGTATTTACTGTGTGCGTATTTACTGTGTGCGTATTTACTGTGTGCGTAATTACTGTGTGCGTATTTACTGTGTGCGTATTTACTGTGTGCGTATTTACTGTGTGCGTATTTACTGTGTGCGTATTTACCGTGTGCGTATTTACTGTGTGCGTATTTACTGTGTGCGTATTTACTGTGTGCGTATTTACCGTGTGCGTATTTACCGTGTGCGTATTTACCGTGTGCATATTTACCGTGTGCGTATTTACCGTGTGCGTATTTACCGTGTGCGTATTTACCGTGTGCGTATTTACCGTGTGCGTATTTACCGTGTGCGTATTTACCGTGTGCGTATTTACCGTGTGCGTATTTACCGTGTGCGTATTTACCGTGTGCGTATTTACCGTGTGCGTATTTACCGTGTGCGTATCTACCGTGTGCGTATTTACCTTGTGCGTATTTACCGTGTGCGTATTTACCTTGTGCGTATTTACCGTGTGCGTATTTACCGTGTGCGTATTTACCGTGTGCGTATTTACCGTGTGCGTATTTACCGTGTGCGTATTTACCGTGTGCGTATTTACCGTGTGCGTATTTACCGTGTGCGTATTTACCGTGTGCGTACTTACCGTGTGCGTAATTACCGTGTGCGTACTTACCGTGTGCGTATTTACCGTGTGCGTATTTACCGTGTGCATGTCTACCGCGTGCGTGTCTACCGCGTGCGTGATTACCGTGTGTGTATTTACCGTGTGCGTATTTACCGTGTGCGTCTTTACTGTGTGCGTCTTTACTGTGTGCGTATTAACTGTGTGCGTACTTACTGTGTGCGTACTTACTGTGTGCGTATTTACTGTGTGCGTATTTACTGTGTGCGTATTTACTGTGTGCGTATTTACTGTGTGCGTATTTACCGTGTGCGTATTTACCGTGTGCGTATTTACCGTGTGCGTATTTACCGTGTGCGTATTTACCGTGTGCGTATTTACCGTGTGCGTATTTACCGTGTGCGTATTTACCGTGTGCGTATTTACCGTGTGCGTATTTACCGTGTGCGTATTTACCGTGTGCGTATTTACCGTGTGCGTATTTACCGTGTGCGTATTTACCGTGTGCGTATTTACCGTGTGCGTATTTACCGTGTGCGTATTTACCGTGTGCGTATTTACCGTGTGCGTATTTACCGTGTGCGTACTTACCGTGTGCGTACTTACCGTGTGCGTACTTACCGTGTGCGTACTTACCGTGTGCGTACTTACCGTGTGCGTACTTACCGTGTGCGTACTTACCGTGTGCGTACTTACCGTGTGCGTACTTACCGTGTGCGTATTTACCGTGTGCGTATTTACCGTGTGCGTATTTACCTTGTGCGTATTTACCGTGTGCGTATTTACCGTGTGCGTATTTACCGTGTGCGTGTTTACCGTGTGCGTATTTACCGTGTGCGTATTTACCGTGTGCGTATTTACCGTGTGCGTATTTACCGTGTGCGTATTTACCGTGTGCGTATTTACCGTGTGCGTATTTACCGTGTGCGTATTTACCGTGTGCGTATTTACCGTGTGCGTAATTACCGTGTGCGTATTTACCGTGTGCGTTTTTACCGTGTGCGTATTTACCGTGTGCGTATTTACCGTGTGCGTATTTACCGTGTGCGTATTTACCGTGTGCGTATTTACCGTGTGCATATATACCGTGTGCGTATTTACCGTGTGCGTGTTTACCGTGTGCGTATTTACCGTGTGCGTATTTACCGTGTGCGTATTTACCGTGTGCGTATTTACCGTGTGCGTATTTACCGTGTGCGTATTTACCGTGTGCGTATTTACCGTGTGCGTATTTACCGTGTGCGTATTTACCGTGTGCGTATTTACCGTGTGCGTATTTACCTTGTGCGTATTTACCGTGTGCGTATTTAACGTGTGCGTATTTACCGTGAGCGTATTTACCGTGTGCGTCTTTACCGTGTGCGTATTTACCGTGTGCGTATTTACCGTGTGCGTACTTACCGGGTGCGTATTTACCGTGTGCGGACTTACCGTGTGCGTACTTACCGTGTGCGTATTTACCGTGTGCGTATTTACCGTGTGCCTATTTACCGTGTGCGTATTTACCGGGTGCGTATTTACCGTGTGCGGACTTACCGTGTGCGTATTTACCGTGTGCGTATTTACCGTGTGCGTATTTACCGTGTGCGTATTTACCGTGTGCGTATTTACCGTATGCGTATTTACCGTGTGCGTATTTACCGTGTGCGTATTTTTCGTGTGCGTATTTACCGTGTGCGTATTTACCTTGTGCGTATTTACCGTGTGCGTATTTACCGTATGCGTATTTACCGTGTGCGTATTTACCGTGTGCGTATTTACCGTGTGCGTATTTACCGTGTGCTTATTTACCGTGTGCGTATTTACTGTGTGCGTATTTACTGTGTGCGTATTTACCGTGTGCGTATTTACTGTGAGCGTATTTACTGTGTGCGTATTTACTGTGTGCGTATTTACTCTGTGCGTAATTACTGTGTGCGTATTTACTGTGTGCGTATTTACTGTGTGCGTATTTACTGTGTGCGTATTTACTGTGTGCGTATTTACTGTGTGCGTATTTACCGTGTGGGTATTTACCGTGTGCGTATTTACCGTGTGCGTATTTACCGTGTGCGTATTTACCGTGTGCGTATTTACCGGGTGCGTATTTACCGTGTGCGGACTTACCGTGTGCGTACTTACCGTGTGCGTATTTACCGTGTGCGTATTTACCGTGTGCCTATTTACCGTGTGCGTATTTACCGGGTGCGTATTTACCGTGTGCGGACTTACCGTGTGCGTACTTACCGTGTGCGTATTTACCGTGTGCGTATTTACCGTTTGCGTATTTACCGTGTGCGTATTTACCGTATGCGTATTTACCGTGTGCGTATTTACCGTGTGCGTATTTTTCGTGTGCGTATTTACCGTGTGCGTATTTACCTTGTGCGTATTTACCTTGTGCGTATTTACCGTGTGCGTATTTACCGTATGCGTATTTACCGTGTGCGTATTTACCGTGTGCGTATTTACCGTGTGCGTATTTACCGTGTGCTTATTTACCGTGTGCGTATTTACTGTGTGCGTATTTACTGTGTGCGTATTTACCGTGTGCGTATTTACTGTGAGCGTATTTACTGTGTGCGTATTTACTGTGTGCGTATTTACTCTGTGCGTAATTACTGTGTGCGTATTTACTGTGTGCGTATTTACTGTGTGCGTATTTACTGTGTGCGTATTTACTGTGTGCGTATTTACTGTGTGCGTATTTACCGTGTGGGTATTTACCGTGTGCGTATTTACCGTGTGCGTATTTACCGTGTGCGTATTTACCGTGTGCGTATTTACCGTGTGCGTATTTACCGTGTGCGTATTTACCGTGTGCGTATTTACCGTGTGCGTATTTACCGTGTGCGTATTTACCGTGTGCGTATTTACCGTGTGCGTATTTACCGTGTGCGTATTTACCGTGTGCGTATTTACCGTGTGCGTATTTACCGTGTGCGTATTTACCGTGTGCCTATTTACCGTGTGCGTATTTACCGTGTGCGTATTTACCTTGTGCGTATTTACCGTGTGCGTATTTACCTTGTGCATATTTACCGTGTGAGTATTTACCGTGTGCGTATTTACCGTGTGCGTATTTACCGTGTGCGTATTTACCGTGTGCGTATTTACCGTGTGCGGATTTACCGTGTGCGTATTTACCGTGTGCGTGTCTACCGCGTGCGTGTCTACCGTGTGCGTGATTACCGTGTGTGTATTTACCGTGTGCGTATTTACTGTGTGCGTATTTACTGTGTGCGTCTTTACTGTGTGCGTCTTTACTGTGTGCGTATTTACTGTGTGCGTATTTACTGTGTGCGTACTTACTGTGTGCGTATTAAGTGTGTGCGTATTTACTGTGTGCGTATTTACTGTGTGCGTATTTACTGTGTGCGTATTTACTGTGTGCGTATTTACTGTGTGCGTGTTTACTGTGTGCGTATTTACTGTGTGCGTATTTACTGTGTGCGTATTTACTGTGTGCGTATTTACCGTGCGCGTATTTACCGTGTGCGTATTCACCGTGTGCGTATTTACCGTGTGCGTATTTACCGTGTGCGTATTTACCGTGTGCGTATTTACCGTGTGCGTATTTGCCGTGTGCGTTTTTACCGTGTGCGTATATACCGTGTGCGTATTTATCGTGTGCGTATTTACCGTGTGCGTATTTACCGTGTGCGTATTTACCGTGTGCGTATTTACCGTGTGCGTATATACCGTGTGCGTATTTACCGTGTGCGTAGTTACCGTGTGCGTATATACCGTGTGCATATTTACCGTGTGCGTATTTACCGTGTGCGTATTTACCGTGTGCGTATTTACCGTGTGCGTATTTACTGTGTGCGTATTTACCGTGTGCGTATTTACCGTGTGCGTATTTACCGTGTGCGTATTTACCGTGTGCGTATTTACCGTGTGCGTATTTACCGTGTGCGTATTTACCGTGTGCGTATTTACCGTGTGCGTATTTGCTGTGAGCGTATTTACTGTGTGCGTATTTACTGTGTGCGTATTTACTCTGTGCGTAATTACTGTGTGCGTATTTACTGTGTGCGTATTTACTGTGTGCGTATTTACTGTGTGCGTATTTACTGTGTGCGTATTTACTGTGTGCGTATTTACCGTGTGCGTATTTACCGTGTGCGTATTTACCGTGTGCGTATTTACCGTGTGCGTATTTACCGTGTGCGTATTTACCGTGTGCGTATTTACCGTGTGCGTATTTACCGTGTGCGTATTTACCGTGTGCGTATTTACCGTGTGCGTATTTACCGTGTGCGTATTTACCGTGTGCGTATTTACCGTGTGCGTATTTACCGTGTGCGTATTTACCGTGTGCGTATTTACCGTGTGCGTATTTACCGTGTGCCTATTTACCGTGTGCGTATTTACCGTGTGCGTATTTACCTTGTGCGTATTTACCGTGTGCGTATTTACCGTGTGCGTATTTACCTTGTGCATATTTACCGTGTGCGTATTTACCGTGTGCGTATTTACCGTGTGCGTATTTACCGTGTGCGTATTTACCGTGTGCGGATTTACCGTGTGCGTATTTACCGTGTGCGTATTTACCGTGTGCGTGTCTACCGCGTGCGTGTCTACCGTGTGCGTGATTACCGTGTGTGTATTTACCGTGTGCGTATTTACTGTGTGCGTATTTACTGTGTGCGTCTTTACTGTGTGCGTCTTTACTGTGTGCGTATTTACTGTGTGCGTATTTACTGTGTGCGTACTTACTGTGTGCGTATTAAGTGTGTGCGTATTTACTGTGTGCGTATTTACTGTGTGCGTATTTACTGTGTGCGTATTTACTGTGTGCGTATTTACTGTGTGCGTGTTTACTGTGTGCGTATTTACTGTGTGCGTATTTACTGTGTGCGTATTTACTGTGTGCGTATTTACCGTGTGCGTATTTACCGTGTGCGTATTTACCGTGTGCGTATTTACCGTGTGCGTATTTACCGTGTGCGTATTTACTGTGTGCGTATTTACTGTGTGCGTATTTACTGTGTGAGTATTTACTGTGTGCGTAATTACTGTGTGCGTATTTACTGTGTGCGTATTTACTGTGTGCGTATTTACTGTGTGCGTAATTACTGTGTGCGTATTTACTGTGTGCGTATTTACTGTGTGCGTATTTACTGTGTGCGTGTTTACTGTGTGCGTATTTACTGTGTGCGTGTTTACTGTGTGCGTTTTTACTGTGTGCGTATTTACTGTGTGCGTATTTACTGTGTGCGTATTTACTGTGTGCGTATTTACTGTGAGCGTATTTACTGTGTGCGTATTTACTGTGTGCGTATTTACTGTGTGCGTAATTACTGTGTGCGTATTTACTGTGTGCGTATTTACTGTGTGCGTATTCACTGTGTGCCTATTTACTGTGCGCGTATTTACTGTGTGCGTATTTACTGTGTGCGTATTTACTGTGTGCGTATTTACTGTGTGCGTATTTACTGTGTGCGTATTTACTGTGTGCGTATTTACTGTGTGCGTATTTACTTTGTGCGTATTTACTGTGTGCGTATTTACTGTGTGCGTATTTACTGTGTGCGTATTTACTGTGTGCGTATTTACTGTTTGCGTATTTACTGTGTGCGTATTTACTGTGTGCGTATTTACTGTGTGCGTATTTACTGTGTGCGTATTTACTGTGTGCGTATTTACTGTGTGCGTGATTACTGTGTGCGTATTTACTGTGTGCGTATTTACTGTGTGCGTATTTACCGTGTGCGTATTTACCGTGAGCGTATTTACCGTGTGCGTATTTACCGTGTGCGTGTCTACCGCGTGCGTGTCTACCGTGTGCGTGATTACCGTGTGTGTATTTACCGTTTGCGTATTTACTGTGTGCGTATTTACTGTGTGCGTCTTTACTGTGTGCGTCTTTACTGTGTGCGTATTTACTGTGTGCGTACTTACTGTGTGCGTACTTACTGTGTGCGTACTTACTTTGTGCGTATTTACTGTGTGCGTATTTACTGTGTGCGTATTTACTGTGTCCGTATTTACTGTGTGCGTATTTACTGTGTGCGTATTTACTGTGTGCGTATTTACTGTGTGCGTATTTACTGTGTGCGTATTTACCGTGTGCGTGTCTACCGCGTGCGTGTCTACCGTGTGCGTGATTACCGTGTGTGTAGTTACCGTATGCGTATTTACCGTGTGCGTATTTACTGTGTGCGTCTTTACTGTGTGCGTATTTACTGTGTGCGTATTTACTGTGTGCGTATTTACTGTGTGCGTATTTACTGTGTGCGTATTTACTGTGTGCGTATTTACTGTGTGCGTATTTACTGTGTGCGTATTTACTGTGTGCGTGTTTACTGTGTGCGTATTTACTGTGTGCGTATTTTCTGTGTGCGTATTTACTGTGTGCGTATTTACTGTGTGCGTATTTACTGTGTGCGTATTTACTGTGTGCGTATTTACTGTGTTGTATTTACTGTGTGCGTATTTACTGTGTGCGTATTTACTGTGTGCGTATTTACCGTGTGCGTATTTACCATGTGCGTATTTACCGTGTGCGTATTTACCGTGTGCGTATTTACCGTGTGCGTATTTACCATGTGCGTATTTACCGTGTGCGTATTTACCGTGTGCGTATTTACCGTGTGCGTATTTACCGTGTGCGTATTTACCTTGTGCGTATTTACCTTGTGCGTATTTACCGTGTGCGTATTTACCGTGTGCGGATTTACCGTGTGCGTATTTACCGTGTGCGTATTTACCGTGTGCGTATTTACCGTGTGCGTATTTACCGTGTGCGTATTTACCGTGTGCTTATTTACTGTGTGCGTATTTACTGTGTGCGTATTTACTGTGTGCGTATTTACTGTGTGCGTATTTACTGTGAGCGTATTTACTGTGTGCGTATTTACTGTGTGCGTATTTACTGCGTGCGTAATTACTGTGTGCGTATTTACTGTGTGCGTATTTACTGTGTGCGTATTTACTGTGTGCGTATTTACTGTGTGGGTATTTACTGTGTGCGTATTTACTGTGTACGTATTTACTGTGTGCGTACTTACTGTGTGCGTATTTACTGTGTGCGTATTTACTGTGTGCGTATTTACTGTGTGCGTATTTACTGTGTGCGTATTTACTGTGTGCGTATTTACTGTGTGCGTATTTACTGTGTGCGTATTTACTGTGCGCGTGTTTACTGTTTGCGTATTTACTGTGTGCGTATTTACTGTGTGCGTATTTACTGTGTGCGTATTTACTGTGTGCGTATTTACTGTGTGCGTATTTACTGTGTGCGTATTTACTGTGTGCGAGATTACTGTGTGCGTATTTACTGTGTGCGTATTTACTGTGTGCGTATTTACCGTGTGCGTATTTACCGTGTGCGTATTTACCGTGTGCGTATTTACCGTGTGCGTGTCTACCGCGTGCGTGTCTACCGTGTGCGTGTCTACCGTGTGTGTATTTCCCGTGTGCGAATTTACTGTGTGCGTATTTACTGTGTGCGTCTTTACTGTGTGCGTCTTCACTGTGTGCGTCTTTACTGTGTGCGTATTTACTGTGTGCGTACTTACTGTGTGCGTATTTACTGTGTGCGTATTTACTGTGTGCGTATTTACTGTGTCCGTATTTACTGTGTGCGTATTTACTGAGTGCGTATTTACTGTGTGCGTATTTACTGTGTACGTATTTACTGTGTGCGTATTTACCGTGTGCGTGTTTACCGCGTGCGTGTCTACCGTGTGCGTGATTACCGTGTGTGTATTTACCGTTTGCGTATTTACCGTGTGCGTATTTACCGTGTGCGTATTTACTGTGTGCGTCTTTACTGTGTGCGTATTTACTGTGTGCGTATTTACTGTGTGCGTATTTACTGTGTGCGTATTTACTGTGTGCGTATTTACTGTGTGCGTATTTACTGTGTGCGTATTTACTGTGTGCGTATTTACTGTGTGCGTATTTACTGTGTGCGTATTTACTGTGTGCGTATTTACTGTGTGCGTATTTACTAAGTGCGTATTTACTGTGTGCGTATTTACTGTGTGCGTATTTACTGTGTGCGTATTTACTGTGTGCGTATTTACTGTTTGCGTATTTACTGTGTGCGTATTTACTGTGTGCGTATTTACTGTGTGCGTATTTACTGTGTGCGTATTTACTGTGTGCGTGATTACTGTGTGCGTATTTACTGTGTGCGTATTTACTGTGTGCGTATTTACCGTGTGCGTATTTACCGTGAGCGTATTTACCGTGTGCGTATTTACCGTGTGCGTGTCTACCGCGTGCGTGTCTACCGTGTGCGTGATTACCGTGTGTGTATTTACCGTTTGCGTATTTACTGTGTGCGTATTTACTGTGTGCGTCTTTACTGTGTGCGTCTTTACTGTGTGCGTATTAACTGTGTGCGTACTTACTGTGTGCGTACTTACTGTGTGCGTACTTACCTTGTGCGTATTTACTGTGTGCGTATTTACTGTGTGCGTATTTACTGTGTCCGTATTTACTGTGTGCGTATTTACTGTGTGCGTATTTACTGTGTGCGTATTTACTGTGTGCGTATTTACTGTGTGCGTAGTTACCGTGTGCGTGTCTACCGCGTGCGTGTCTACCGTGTGCGTGATTACCGTGTGTGTCTTTACCGTATGCGTATTTACGGTGTGCGTATTTACTGTGTGCGTCTTTACTGTGTGCGTATTTACTGTGTAGTATTTACTGTGTGCGTATTTACTGTGTGCGTATTTACTGTGTGCGTATTTACTGTGTGCGTATTTACTGTGTGCGTATTTACTGTGTGCGTATTTTCTGTGTGCGTATTTACTGTGTGCGTATTTACTGTGTGCGTATTTACTGTGTGCGTATTTACTGTGTGCGTATTTACTGTGTGCGTATTTACTGTGTGCGTATTTACTGTCTGCGTATTTACTGTGTGCGTATTTACCGTGTGCGTATTTACCGTGTGCGTATTTACCGTGTGCGTATTTACCGTGTGCGTATTTACCGTGTGCGTATTTACCGTGTGCGTATTTACCGTGTGCGTATTTACCGTGTGCGTATTTACCGTGTGCGTATTTACCGTCTGCGTATTTACCGTCTGCGTATTTACCGTCTGCGTATTTACCGTCTGCGTATTTACCGTGTGCGTATTTACCCTGATCGTATTTACCGTGTGCGTGTTTACCGTGTGCGTATTTACCGTGTGCGTATTTACCGTGTGCGTATTTACCGTGTGCGTATTTACCGTGTGCGTATTTACCTTGTGCGTATTTACCGTGTGCGTATTTACCGTGTGCGTATTTACCGTGTGCGTATTTACCGTGTGCGTATTTACCGTGTGCGTATTTACCGTGTGCGTACTTACCGTGTGCGTACTTACCGTGTGCGTACTTACCGTGTGCGTACTTACCGTGTGCGTATTTACCGTGTGCGTATTTACCGTGTGCGTATTTACCGTGTGCGTATTTACGGTGTACGTATTTACCGTGTGCGTATTTACCGTGTGCGTATTTACCGTGTGCGTATTTACCTTGTGCGTATTTACCTTGTGCGTATTTACCGTGTGCGTATTTACCGTGTGCGTATTTACCGTGTGCGTATTTACCGTGTGCGTATTTACCGTGTGCGTATTTACCGTGTGCGTATTTACCGTGTGCGTATTTACTGTGTGCTTATTTACTGTGTGCACATTTACTGTGTGCGTATTTACTGTGTGCGTATTTACTGTGTGCGTATTTACTGTGAGCGTATTTACTGTGTGCGTATTTACTGTGTGCGTATTTACTGTGTGCGTAATTACTGTGTGCGTATTTACTGTGTGCGTATTTACTGTGTGCGTATTTACTGTGTGCGTATTTACTGTGTGCGTATTTACTGTGTGCGTATTTACTGTGTGCGTATTTACTGTGTGCTTATTTACTGGGTGCGTATTTACTGTGTGCGTATTTACTGTGTGCGTATTTACTGTGTGCGTATTTACTGTGTGCGTATTTACTGTGTGCGTATTTACTGTGTGCGTATTTACTGTGTGCGTATTTACCGTGTGCGTATTTACCGTTTGCGTATTTACCGTGTGCGTATTTACCGTGTGCGTATTTACCGTGTGCGTATTTACCGTGTGCGTATTTACCGTGTGCGTATTTACCGTGTGCGTATTTACCGTGTGCGTATTTACCGTGTGCGTACTTACCGTGTGCGTACTTACCGTGTGCGTACTTACCGTGTGCGTATTTACCGTGTGCGTATTTACCGTGTGCGTATTTACCGTGTGCGTATTTACCGTGTGCGTATATACCGTGTGCGTATTTACCGTGTGCGTATTTACCGTGTGCGTATTTACCGTGTGCGTATTTACCGTGTGCGTATTTACCGTGTGCGTATTTACTGTGTGCTTATTTACTGTGTGCGTATTTACTGTGTGCGTATTTACTGTGTGCGTATTTACTGTGTGCGTATTTACTGTGAGCGTATTTACTGTGTGCGTATTTACTGTGTGCGTATTTACTGTGTGCGTAATTACTGTGTGCGTATTTACTGTGTGCGTATTTACTGTGTGCGTATTTACTGTGTGCGTATTTACTGTGTGCGTATTTACTGTGTGCGTATTTACTGTGTGCGTACTTACTGTGTGCGTACTTACTGTGTGCGTATTTACTGTGTGCGTATTTACTGTGTGCGTATTTACTGTGTGCGTATTTACTGTGTGCGTATTTACTGTGTGCGTATTTACTGTGTGCGTATTTACTGTGTGCGTATTTACTGTGTGCGTGTTTACTGTTTGCGTATTTACTGTGTGCGTATTTACTGTGTGCGTATTTACTGTGTGCGTATTTACTGTGTGCGTATTTACTGTGTGCGTATTTACTGTGTGCGTATTTACTGTGTGCGTGATTACTGTGTGCGTATTTACTGTGTGCGTATTTACTGTGTGCGTATTTACCGTGTGCGTATTTACCGTGTGCGTATTTACCGTGTGCGTATTTACCGTGTGCGTGTCTACCGTGTGCGTGTCTACCGTGTGCGTGTCTACCGTGTGTGTATTTCCCGTGTGCGTATTTACTGTGTGCGTATTTACTGTGTGCGTCTTTACTGTGTGCGTCTTCACTGTGTGCGTCTTTACTGTGTGCGTATTTACTGTGTGCGTACTTACTGTGTGCGTATTTACTGTGTGCGTATTTACTGTGTGCGTATTTACTGTGTCCGTATTTACTGTGTGCGTATTTACTGAGTGCGTATTTACTGTGTGCGTATTTACTGTGTGCGTATTTTCTGTGTGCGTATTTACCGTGTGCGTGTTTACCGCGTGCGTGTCTACCGTGTGCGTGATTACCGTGTGTGTATTTACCGTATGCGTATTTACCGTGTGCGTATTTACCGTGTGCGTATTTACTGTGTGCGTCTTTACTGTGTGCGTATTTACTGTGTGCGTATTTACTGTGTGCGTATTTACTGTGTGCGTATTTACTGTGTGCGTATTTACTGTGTGCGTATTTACTGTGTGCGTTTTTACTGTGTGCGTATTTACTGTGTGCGTATTTACTGTGTGCGTAGTTTCTGTGTGCGTATTTACTGTGTGCGTATTTACTGTGTGCGTATTTACTGTGTGCGTAATTACTGTGTGCGTATTTACTGTGTGCGTATTTACTGTGTGCGTATTTACTGTGTGCGTATTTACTGTGTGCGTATTCGCTGTGTGCGTATTTACTGTGTGCGTATTTACTGTGTGCGTATTTACTGTGTGCGTATTTACTGTGTGCGTATTTACTGTGTGCGTATTTACTGTGTGCGTATTTACTGTGTGCGTATTTACCGTGTGCGTGTCTACCGCGTGCGTGTCTACCGTGTGCGTGATTACCGTGTGTGTAGTTACCGTATGCGTATTTACCGTGTGCGTATTTACTGTGTGCGTCTTTACTGTGTGCGTATTTACTGTGTGCGTATTTACTGTGTGCGTATTTACTGTGTGCGTATTTACTGTGTGCGTATTTACTGTGTGCGTATTTACTGTGTGCGTATTTACTGTGTGCGTATTTACTGTGTGCGTATTTACTGTGTGCGTATTTACTGTGTGCGTATTTTCTGTGTGCGTATTTACTGTGTGCGTATTTACTGTGTGCGTATTTACTGTGTGCGTATTTACTGTGTGCGTATTTACTGTGTTGTATTTACTGTGTGCGTATTTACTGTGTGCGTATTTACTGTGTGCGTATTTACCGTGTGCGTATTTACCTTGTGCGTATTTACCGTGTGCGTATTTACCGTGTGCGTATTTACCGTGTGCGTATTTACCGTGTGCGTATTTACCGTGTGCGTATTTACCGTGTGCGTATTTACCGTGTGCGTATTTACCTTGTGCGTATTTACCTTGTGCGTATTTACCGTGTGCGTATTTACCGTGTGCGGATTTACCGTGTGCGTATTTACCGTGTGCGTATTTACCGTGTGCGTATTTACCGTGTGCGTATTTACCGTGTGCGTATTTACCGTGTGCTTATTTACTGTGTGCGTATTTACTGTGTGCGTATTTACTGTGTGCGTATTTACTGTGTGCGTATTTACTGTGAGCGTATTTACTGTGTGCGTATTTACTGTGTGCGTATTTACTGTGTGCGTAATTACTGTGTGCGTATTTACTGTGTGCGTATTTACTGTGTGCGTATTTACTGTGTGCGTATTTACTGTGTGGGTATTTACTGTGTGCGTATTTACTGTGTACGTATTTACTGTGTGCGTACTTACTGTGTGCGTATTTACTGTGTGCGTATTTACTGTGTGCGTATTTACTGTGTGCGTATTTACTGTGTGCGTATTTACTGTGTGCGTATTTACTGTGTGCGTATTTACTGTGTGCGTATTTACTGTGTGCGTGTTTACTGTTTGCGTATTTACTGTGTGCGTATTTACTGTGTGCGTATTTACTGTGTGCGTATTTACTGTGTGCGTATTTACTGTGTGCGTATTTACTGTGTGCGTATTTACTGTGTGCGAGATTACTGTGTGCGTATTTACTGTGTGCGTATTTACTGTGTGCGTATTTACCGTGTGCGTATTTACCGTGTGCGTATTTACCGTGTGCGTATTTACCGTGTGCGTGTCTACCGCGTGCGTGTCTACCGTGTGCGTGTCTACCGTGTGTGTATTTCCCGTGTGCGTATTTACTGTGTGCGTATTTACTGTGTGCGTCTTTACTGTGTGCGTCTTCACTGTGTGCGTCTTTACTGTGTGCGTATTTACTGTGTGCGTACTTACTGTGTGCGTATTTACTGTGTGCGTATTTACTGTGTGCGTATTTACTGTGTCCGTATTTACTGTGTGCGTATTTACTGAGTGCGTATTTACTGTGTGCGTATTTACTGTGTGCGTATTTACTGTGTGCGTATTTACCGTGTGCGTGTTTACCGCGTGCGTGTCTACCGTGTGCGTGATTACCGTGTGTGTATTTACCGTTTGCGTATTTACCGTGTGCGTATTTACCGTGTGCGTATTTACTGTGTGCGTCTTTACTGTGTGCGTATTTACTGTGTGCGTATTTACTGTGTGCGTATTTACTGTGTGCGTATTTACTGTGTGCGTATTTACTGTGTGCGTATTTACTGTGTGCGTATTTACTGTGTGCGTATTTACTGTGTGCGTATTTACTGTGTGCGTATTTACTGTGTGCGTATTTACTGTGTGCGTATTTACTGTGTGCGTATTTACTGTGTGCGTATTTACTGTGTGCGTATTTACTGTGTGCGTATTTACTGTTTGCGTATTTACTGTGTGCGTATTTACTGTGTGCGTATTTACTGTGTGCGTATTTACTGTGTGCGTATTTACTGTGTGCGTGATTACTGTGTGCGTATTTACTGTGTGCGTATTTACTGTGTGCGTATTTACCGTGTGCGTATTTACCGTGAGCGTATTTACCGTGTGCGTATTTACCGTGTGCGTGTCTACCGCGTGCGTGTCTACCGTGTGCGTGATTACCGTGTGTGTATTTACCGTTTGCGTATTTACTGTGTGCGTATTTACTGTGTGCGTCTTTACTGTGTGCGTCTTTACTGTGTGCGTATTAACTGTGTGCGTACTTACTGTGTGCGTACTTACTGTGTGCGTACTTACCTTGTGCGTATTTACTGTGTGCGTATTTACTGTGTGCGTATTTACTGTGTCCGTATTTACTGTGTGCGTATTTACTGTGTGCGTATTTACTGTGTGCGTATTTACTGTGTGCGTATTTACTGTGTGCGTAGTTACCGTGTGCGTGTCTACCGCGTGCGTGTCTACCGTGTGCGTGATTACCGTGTGTGTCTTTACCGTATGCGTATTTACGGTGTGCGTATTTACTGTGTGCGTCTTTACTGTGTGCGTATTTACTGTGTAGTATTTACTGTGTGCGTATTTACTGTGTGCGTATTTACTGTGTGCGTATTTACTGTGTGCGTATTTACTGTGTGCGTATTTACTGTGTGCGTATTTTCTGTGTGCGTATTTACTGTGTGCGTATTTACTGTGTGCGTATTTACTGTGTGCGTATTTACTGTGTGCGTATTTACTGTGTGCGTATTTACTGTGTGCGTATTTACTGTCTGCGTATTTACTGTGTGCGTATTTACCGTGTGCGTATTTACCGTGTGCGTATTTACCGTGTGCGTATTTACCGTGTGCGTATTTACCGTGTGCGTATTTACCGTGTGCGTATTTACCGTGTGCGTATTTACCGTGTGCGTATTTACCGTGTGCGTATTTACCGTCTGCGTATTTACCGTCTGCGTATTTACCGTCTGCGTATTTACCGTCTGCGTATTTACCGTGTGCGTATTTACCCTGATCGTATTTACCGTGTGCGTGTTTACCGTGTGCGTATTTACCGTGTGCGTATTTACCGTGTGCGTATTTACCGTGTGCGTATTTACTGTGTGCGTATTTACCTTGTGCGTATTTACCGTGTGCGTATTTACCGTGTGCGTATTTACCGTGTGCGTATTTACCGTGTGCGTATTTACCGTGTGCGTATTTACCGTGTGCGTACTTACCGTGTGCGTACTTACCGTGTGCGTACTTACCGTGTGCGTACTTACCGTGTGCGTATTTACCGTGTGCGTATTTACCGTGTGCGTATTTACCGTGTGCGTATTTACGGTGTACGTATTTACCGTGTGCGTATTTACCGTGTGCGTATTTACCGTGTGCGTATTTACCGTGTGCGTATTTACCTTGTGCGTATTTACCTTGTGCGTATTTACCGTGTGCGTATTTACCGTGTGCGTATTTACCGTGTGCGTATTTACCGTGTGCGTATTTACCGTGTGCGTATTTACCGTGTGCGTATTTACCGTGTGCGTATTTACTGTGTGCTTATTTACTGTGTGCACATTTACTGTGTGCGTATTTACTGTGTGCGTATTTACTGTGTGCGTATTTACTGTGAGCGTATTTACTGTGTGCGTATTTACTGTGTGCGTATTTACTGTGTGCGTAATTACTGTGTGCGTATTTACTGTGTGCGTATTTACTGTGTGCGTATTTACTGTGTGCGTATTTACTGTGTGCGTATTTACTGTGTGCGTATTTACTGTGTGCGTATTTACTGTGTGCTTATTTACTGTGTGCGTATTTACTGTGTGCGTATTTACTGTGTGCGTATTTACTGTGTGCGTATTTACTGTGTGCGTATTTACTGTGTGCGTATTTACTGTGTGCGTATTTACTGTGTGCGTATTTACCGTGTGCGTATTTACCGTTTGCGTATTTACCGTGTGCGTATTTACCGTGTGCGTATTTACCGTGTGCGTATTTACCGTGTGCGTATTTACCGTGTGCGTATTTACCGTGTGCGTGTTTACCGTGTGCGTATTTACCGTGTGCGTACTTACCGTGTGCGTACTTACCGTGTGCGTACTTACCGTGTGCGTATTTACCGTGTGCGTATTTACCGTGTGCGTATTTACCGTGTGCGTATATACCGTGTGCGTATTTACCGTGTGCGTATTTACCGTGCGCGTATTTACCGTGTGCGTATTTACCGTGTGCGTATTTACCGTGTGCGTATTTACTGTGTGCTTATTTACTGTGTGCGTATTTACTGTGTGCGTATTTACTGTGTGCGTATTTACTGTGTGCGTATTTACTGTGAGCGTATTTACTGTGTGCGTATTTACTGTGAGCGTATTTACTGTGTGCGTAATTACTGTGTGCGTATTTACTGTGTGCATATTTACTGTGTGCGTATTTACTGTGTGCGTATTTACTGTGTGCGTATTTACTGTGTGCGTATTTACTGTGTGCGTACTTACTGTGTGCGTACTTACTGTGTGCGTATTTACTGTGTGCGTATTTACTGTGTGCGTATTTACTGTGTGCGTATTTACTGTGTGCGTATTTACTGTGTGCGTATTTACTGTGTGCGTATTTACTGTGTGCGTATTTACTGTGTGCGTGTTTACTGTTTGCGTATTTACTGTGTGCGTATTTACTGTGTGCGTATTTACTGTGTGCGTATTTACTGTGTGCGTATTTACTGTGTGCGTATTTACTGTGTGCGTATTTACTGTGTGCGTGATTACTGTGTGCGTATTTACTGTGTGCGTATTTACTGTGTGCGTATTTACCGTGTGCGTATTTACCGTGTGCGTATTTACCGTGTGCGTATTTACCGTGTGCGTGTCTACCGTGTGCGTGTCTACCGTGTGCGTGTCTACCGTGTGTGTATTTCCCGTGTGCGTATTTACTGTGTGCGTATTTACTGTGTGCGTCTTTACTGTGTGCGTCTTCACTGTGTGCGTCTTTACTGTGTGCGTATTTACTGTGTGCGTACTTACTGTGTGCGTATTTACTGTGTGCGTATTTACTGTGTGCGTATTTACTGTGTCCGTATTTACTGTGTGCGTATTTACTGAGTGCGTATTTACTGTGTGCGTATTTACTGTGTTCGTATTTTCTGTGTGCGTATTTACCGTGTGCGTGTTTACCGCGTGCGTGTCTACCGTGTGCGTGATTACCGTGTGTGTATTTACCGTATGCGTATTTACCGTGTGCGTATTTACCGTGTGCGTATTTACTGTGTGCGTCTTTACTGTGTGCGTATTTACTGTGTGCGTATTTACTGTGTGCGTATTTACTGTGTGCGTATTTACTGTGTGCGTATTTACTGTGTGCGTATTTACTGTGTGCGTATTTACTGTGTGCGTATTTACTGTGTGCGTATTTACTGTGTGCGTATTTACTGTGTGCGTAGTTTCTGTGTGCGTATTTACTGTGTGCGTATTTACTGTGTGCGTATTTACTGTGTGCGTAATTACTGTGTGCGTATTTACTGTGTGCGTATTTACTGTGTGCGTATTTACTGTGTGCGTATTTACTGTGTGCGTATTCGCTGTGTGCGTGTTTACTGTGTGCGTATTTACTGTGTGCGTATTTACTGTGTGCGTATTTACTGTGTGCGTATTTACTGTGTGCGTATTTACTGTGTGCGTATTTACCGTGTGTGTATTTACCATGTGCGTATTTACTGTGTGCGTATTTACCGTGTGCGTATTTACCGTGTGCGTATTTACCGTCTGCGTATTTACCGTCTGAGTATTTACCGTGTGCGTATTTACCGTGTGCGTATTTACCGTGTGCGTATTTACCGTGTGCGTATTTACCGTGTGCGTATTTACCGTGTGCGTGTTTACCGTGTGCGTATTTACCGTGTGCGTATTTACCCTGTGCGTATTTACCGTGTGCGTATTTACCGTGTGCGTATTTACCGTGTGCGTATTCACCGGGTGCAAATTTACCGTGTGCGTATTTACCGTGTGCGTATTTACCGTGTGCGTATTTACCGTGTGCGTATTTACCGTGTGCGTATTTACCGTGTGCGTATTTACCGTGTGCGTATTTACCGTGTGCGTATTTACCGTGTGCAAATTTACCGTGTGCGTCTTTACCGTTTGCGTATTTACCGTGTGCGTATTTACCGTGTGCGTATTTACTGTGTGCGTATTTACTGTGTGCGTAATTACTGTGTGCGTATTTACTGTGTGCGTATTTACTGTGTGCGTATTTACTGTGTGCGTATTTACTGTGTGCGTATTTACTGTGTGCGTATTTACTGTGTGCGTATTTACCGTGTGCGTATTCACCGTGTTCGTATTTACCGTGTGCGTATTTACCGTGTGCGTATTTACCGTGTGCGTTGTTACCGTGTGCGTATTTACCGTGTGGGTATTTACCGTGTGCGTATTTACCGTGTGCGTATTTACCGTGTGCGTATTTACCGTGTGCGTATTTACCGTGTGCGCATTTACCTTGTGCGTATTTACCGTGTGCGTATTTACCGTGTGCGTATTTACCGTGTGCGTATTTACCGTGTGCGTATTTACCGTGTGCGTATTTACCGTGTGCGTATTTACCGTGTGCGTATTTACTGTGTGCGTATTTACTGTGTTCTTATTTACTGTGTGCGTATTTACTGTGTGCGTATTTACTGTGTGCGTATTTACTGTGTGCGTTTTTACTGTGAGCGTATTTACTGTGTGCGTATTTACTGTGTGCGTATTTACTGTGCGCGTAATTACTGTGTGCGTATTTACTGTGTGCGTGTTTACTGTGTGCGTATTTACTGTGTGCGTATTTACTGTGTGCGTATTTACTGTGTGCGTATTTACTGTGTGCGTATTTACCGTGTGCGTATTTACCGTGTGCGTATTTACTGTGTGCGTATTTACTGTGTGCGTTTTTACTGTGAGCGTATTTACTGTGTGCGTATTTACTGTGTGCGTATTTACTGTGCGCGTAATTACTGTGTGCGTATTTACTGTGTGCGTTTTTACTGTGAGCGTATTTACTGTGTGCGTATTTACTGTGTGCGTATTTACTGTGCGCGTAATTACTGTGTGCGTATTTACTGTGTGCGTGTTTACTGTGTGCGTATTTACTGTGTGCGTATTTACTGTGTGCGTATTTACTGTGTGCGTATTTACTGTGTGCGTATTTACCGTGTGCGTATTTACCGTGTGCGTATTTACTGTGTGCGTATTTACTGTGTGCGTTTTTACTGTGAGCGTATTTACTGTGTGCGTATTTACTGTGTGCGTATTTACTGTGTGCGTAATTACTGTGTGCGTATTTACTGTGTGCGTATTTACTGTGTGCGTATTTACTGTGTGCGTATTTACTGTGTGCGTATTTACTGTGTGCGTATTTACTGTGTGCGTATTTACTGTGTGCGTATTTACTGTGTGCGTATTTACCATGTGCGTATTTACCGTGTGCGTATTTACCGTGTGCGTATTTACCGTGTGCGTAATTACCGTGTGCGTTTTTACCGTGTGCGTATTTACCGTGTGCGTATTTACCGTGTGCGTATTTACCGTGTGCGTATTTACCGTGTGCGTATTTACCGTGTGCGTATTTACCGTGTGCGTCTTTACCGTGTGCGTCTTTACCGTGTGCGTATTTACCGTGTGCGTATTTACCGTGTGCGTATTTACCGTGTGCGTATTTACCGTGTGCCTATTTACCGTGTGCGTATTTACCGTGTGCGTATTTACCTTGTGCGTATTTACCGTGTGCGTATTTACCTTGTGCGTATTTACCGTGTGCGTATTTACCGTGTGCGTATTTACCGTGTGCGTATTTACCGTGTGCGTATTTACCGTGTGCGTATTTACCGTGTGCGTATTTACCGTGTGCGTATTTACCGTGTGCGTATTTACCGTGTGCGTATTTACCGTGTGCGTATTTACCGTGTGCGTATTTACCGTGTGCGTATTTACCTTGTGCGTATTTACCGTGTGCGTATGTACCGTGTGCGTATTTACCTTGTGCGTATTTACCGTGTGCGTATTTACCGTGTGCGTATTTACCTTGTGCGTTTTTACCTTGTGCGTATTTACCGTGTGCGTCTTTACCGTGTGCGTATTTACCGTGTGCGTGTCTACCGCGTGCGTGTCTACCGTGTGCGTGATTACCATGTGTGTATTTACCGTGTGGGTATTTACTGTGTGCGTATTTACTGTGTGCGTCTTTACTGTGTGCGTCTTTACTGTGTGCGTATTTACTGTGTGCGTATTTACTGTGTGCGGACTTACTGTGTGCGTATTTACTGTGTGCGTATTTACTGTGTGCGTATTTACTGTGTGCGTATTTACTGTGTGCGTATTTACTGTGTGCGTATTTACTGTGTGCGTATTTACTGTGTGCGTATTTACTGTGTGCGTATTTACTGTGTGCGTATTTACCGTGTGCGTATTTACCGTGTGCGTATTTACCGTGTGCGTAGTTACCGTGTGCGTATTTACCGTGTGCGTATTTACCGTGTGCGTATTTACCGTGTGCGTATTTACCGTGTGCGTATTTACCGTGTGCGTATTTACCGTGTGCGTATTTACCGTGTGCGTATTTACCGTGTGCGTATTTACCGTGTGCGTATTTACCGTCTGCGTATTTACCGTGTGCGTATTTACCGTGTGCGTATTTACCGTGTGCGTATTCACCGTGTGCGTATTTACCGTGTGCGTATTTACCGTGTGCGTGTTTACCGTGTGCGTGTTTACCGTGTGCGTGTTTACCGTGTGCGTATTTACCGTGTGCGTATTTACCGTGTGCGTATTTACCGTGTGCGTATTTACTGTGTGCGTATTTACTGTGTGCGTATTTACTGTGTGCGTATTTACTGTGTGCGTAATTACTGTGTGCGTATTTACTGTGTGCGTATTTACTGCGTGCGTATTTACTGTGTGCTTGTTTACTGTGTGCGTATTTACTGTGTGCGTGTTTACTGTGTGCGTTTCTACTGTGTGCGTATTTACTGTGTGCGTATTTACTGTGTGCGTATTTACTGTGTGCGTATTTACTGTGAGCGTATTTACTGTGTGCGTATTTACTGTGTGCGTATTTACTGTGTGCGTAATTACTGTGTGCGTATTTATTGTGTGCGTATTTACTGTGTGCGTATTTACTGTGTGCGTATTTACTGTGTGCGTATTTACTGTGTGCGTATTTACTGTGTGCGTATTTACTGTGTGCGTATTTACTGTGTGCGTATTTACTGTGTGCGTATTTACTGTGTGCGTATTTACTGTGTGCGTATTTACTGTGTGCGTATTTACTGTTTGCGTATTTACTGTGTGCGTATTTACTGTGTGCGTATTTACTGTGTGAGTATTTACTGTGTGCGTATTTACTGTGTGCGTATTTACTGTGTGCGTATTTACTGTGTGCGTGATTACTGTGTGCGTATTTACTGTGTGCGTATTTACTGTGTGCGTATTTACTGTGTGCGTATTTACCGTGTGCGTATTTACCGTGAGCGTATTTACCGTGTGCGTATTTACCGTGTGCGTGTCTACCGCGTGCGTGTCTACCGTGTGCGTGATTACCGTGTGTGTATTTACCGTTTGCGTATTTACTGTGTGCGTATTTACTGTGTGCGTCTTTACTGTGTGCGTCTTTACTGTGTGCGTCTTTACTGTGTGCGTATTTACTGTGTGCGTACTTACTGTGTGCGTATTTACTGTGTGCGTATTTACTGTGTGCGTATTTACTGTGTCCGTATTTACTGTGTGCGTATTTACTGTGTGCGTATTTACTGTGTGCGTATTTACTGTGTGCGTATTTACTGTGTGCGTATTTAACGTGTGCGTGTCTACCGCGTGCGTGTCTACCGTGTGCGTGATTACCGTGTGTGTATTTACCGTATGCGTATTTACTGTGTGCGTATTTACTGTGTGCGTCTTTACTGTGTGCGTATTTACTGTGTGCGTATTTACTGTGTGCGTATTTACTGTGTGCGTATTTACTGTGTGCGTATTTACTGTGTGCGTATTTACTGTGTGCGTATTTACTGTGTGCGTATTTACTGTGTGCGTATTTACTGTGTGCGTATTTACTGTGTGCGTATTTTCTGTGTGCGTATTTACTGTGTGCGTATTTACTGTGTGCGTATTTACTGTGTGCGTATTTACTGTGTGCGTATTTACTGTGTGCGTATTTACTGTGTGCGTATTTACTGTGTGCGTATTTACTGTGTGCGTATTTACTGTGTGCGTATTTACTGTGTGCGTATTTACCGTGTGCGTATTCACCGTGTGCGTATTTACCGTGTGCGTATTTACCGTGTGCGTATTTACCGTGTGCGTATTTACCGTGTGGGTATTTACCGTGTGCGTATTTACCGTGTGCGTATTTACCGTGTGCGTATTTACCGTGTGCGTATTTACCGTGTGCGTATTTACCTTGTGCGTATTTACCGTGTGCGTATTTACCATGTGCGTATTTACCGTGTGCGTATTAACCGTGTGCGTATTTACCGTGTGCGTATTTACCGTGTGCGTATTTACCGTGTGCGTATTTACCGTGTGCGTATTTACCTTGTGCGTAGTTACCCTGTGCGTATTTACCGTGTGCGTATTTACCGTGTGCGTATTTACCGTGTGCGTATTTACCGTGTGCGTATTTACCGTGTGCGTCATTACCGTGTGCGTCATTACTGTGTGCTTATTTACTGTGTTCTTATTTACTGTGTGCGTATTTACTGTGTGCGTATTTACTGTGTGCGTATTTACTGTGTGCGTATTTACTGTGAGCGCATTTACTGTGTGCGTATTTACTGTGTGCGTAATTACTGTGTGCGTATTTACTGTGTGCGTATTTACTGTGTGCGTATTTACTGTAAGCGTATTTACTGTGTGCGTATTTACTGTGTGCGTATTTACTGTGTGCGTATTTACCGTGTGCGTATTTACCGTGTGCGTATTTACCCTGTGCGTATTTACCGTGTGCGTATTTACCGTGTGCGTATTTACCGTGTGCGTATTTACCGTGTGCGTATTTACCGTGTGCGTATTTACCGTGTGCGTATTTACCGTGTGCGTATTTACCGTGTGCGTATTTACCGTGTGCGTATTTACCGTGTGCGTATATACCGTGTGCCTATTTACCGTGTGCCTATTTACCGTGTGCTTATTTACCGTGTGCGTATTTACCTTGTGCGTATTTACCGTGTGCGTATTTACCGTGTGAGTGTCTACCGCGTGCGTGTCTACCGTGTGCGTGATTACCGTGTGTGTATTTACCGTGTGCGTATTTACTGTGTGCGTATTTACTGTGTGCGTATTTACTGTGTGCGTATTTACTGTGAGCGTATTTACTGTGTGCGTATTTACTGTGTGCGTATTTACTGTGTGCGTATTTACTGTGTGCGTAATTACTGTGTGCGTATTTACTGTGTGCGTATTTACTGTGTGCGTATTTACTGTGTGCGTATTTACTGTGTGCGTTTTTACTGTGTGCGTATTTACTGTGTGCGTATTTACTGTGTGCGTATTTACTGTGTGCGTATTTACTGTGTGCGTATTTACTGTGTGCGTATTTACTGTGTGCGTATTTACTGTGTGCGTATTTACTGTGTGCGTATTTACTGTGTGCGTATTTACTGTGTGCGTATTTACTGTGTGCGTATTTACTGTTTGCGTATTTACTGTGTGCGTATTTACTGTGTGCGTATTTACTGTGTGCGTGTTTACTGTTTGCGTTTTTACTGTGTGCGTATTTACTGTGTGCGTATTTACTGTGTGCGTATTTACTGTGTGCGTATTTACTGTGTGCGTATTTACTGTGTGCGTATTTACTGTGTGCGTGATTACTGTGTGCGTATTTACTGTGTGCGTATTTACCGTGTGCGTATTTACCGTGTGCGTATTTACCGTGTGCGTATTTACCGTGTGCGTATTTACCGTGTGCGTGTCTACCGCGTGCGTGTCTACCGTGTGCGTGTCTACCGTGTGTGTATTTCCCGTGTGCGTATTTACTGTGTGCGTATTTACTGTGTGCGTCTTTACTGTGTGCGTCTTCACTGTGTGCGTCTTTACTGTGTGCGTATTTACTGTGTGCGTACTTACTGTGTGCGTATTTACTGTGTGCGTATTTACTGTGTGCGTATTTACTGTGTCCGTATTTACTGTGTGCGTATTTACTGAGTGCGTATTTACTGTGTGCGTATTTACTGTGTGCGTATTTACTGTGTGCGTATTTACCGTGTGCGTGTTTACCGCGTGCGTGTCTACCGTGTGCGTGATTACCGTGTGTGTATTTACCGTATGCATATTTACCGTGTGCGTATTTACCGTGTGCGTATTTACCGTGTGCGTATTTACCGTGTGCGTATTTACCGTGTGCGTATTTACCGTGTGCGTATTTACCGTGTGCGTATTTACCGTGTGCGTATTTACCGTGTGCGTATTTACCGTGTGCGTATTTACCGTGTGCGTATTTACCGTGTGCGTATTTACCGTGTGCGTATTTACCGTGTGCGTATTTACCGTGTGCGTATTTACCGTGTGCGTATTTACCGTGTGCGTATTTACCGTGTGCGTATTTACCGTGTGCGTATTTACCGTGTGCGTATTTACCGTGTGCGTATTTACTGTGTGCGTATTTACTGTGTGCGTAATTACTGTGTGCCTATTTACTGTGTGCGTATTTACTGTGTGCGTATTTACTGTGTGCGTATTTACTGTGTGCTTATTTACTGTGTGCGTATTAACCGTGTGCGTATTCACCGTGTGCGTATTCACCGTGTGCGTATTTACCGTGTGCGTATTTACCGTGTGCGTATTTACCGTGTGCGTGTTTACCGTGTGCGTATTTACCGTGTGCGTATTTACCGTGTGCGTATTTACCGTGTGCATATTTACCGTGTGCGTATTTACCGTGTGCGTATTTACCGTGTGCGTATTTACCTTGTGCGTATTTACCGTGTGCGTATTTACTGTGTGCATATTTACCGTGTGCGTATTTACCGTGTGCGTATTTACCGTGTGCGTATTTACCGTGTGCGTCTTTACCGTGTGCGTATTTACCGTGTGCGTATTTACCGTGTGCATATTTACCGTGTGCGTACTTACCGTGTGCGTACTTACCGTGTGCGTACTTACCGTGTGCGTATTTACCGTGTGCGTATTTACCGTGTGCGTATTTACCGTGTGCGTATTTACCGTGTGCGTATTTACCGTGTGCGTATTTACCGTGTGCGTATTTACCGTGTGCGTATTTACCGTGTGCGTATTTACCGTGTGCGTATTTACCGTGTGCGTATTTACCGTGTGCGTAATTACCTTGTGCGTATTTACCTTGTGCGTATTTACCATGTGCGTTTTTACCGTGTGCGTATTTACCGTGTGCGTATTTACCGTGTGCGTATTTACCGTTTGCGTATTTACCGTGTGCGTATTTACCGTGTGCGTATTTACTGTGTTCTTATTTACTCTGTGCGTATTTACTGTGTGCGCATTTACTGTGTGCGCATTTACTGTGTGCGTATTTACTGTGAGCGTATTTACTGTGTGCGTATTTACTGTGTGCGTAATTACTGTGTGCGTATTTACTGTGTGCGTATTTACTGTGTGCGTATTTACTGTGTGCGTATTTACTGTGTGCGTATTTACTGTGTGCGTATTTACTGTGTGCGTATTTACTGTGTGCGTATTTACTGTGTGCGTATTTACCGTGTGCGTATTTACCGTGTGCGTATTTACCGTGTGCGTATTTACCGTGTGCGTAATTACCGTGTGCGTTTTTACCGTGTGCGTATTTACCGTGTGCGTATTTACCGTGTGCGTATTTACCGTGTGCGTATTTACCGTGTGCGTATTTACCGTGTGCGTATTTACCGTGTGCGTATTTACCGTGTGCGTCTTTACCGTGTGCGTATTTACCGTGTGCGTATTTACCGTGTGCGTATTTACCATGTGCGTATTTACCGTGTGCCTATTTACCGTGTGCGTATTTACCGTGTGCGTATTTACCTTGTGCGTATTTACCGTGTGCGTATTTACCTTGTGCGTATTTACCGTGTGCGTATTTACCGTGTGCGTATTTACCGTGTGCGTATTTACCGTGTGCGTATTTACCGTGTGCGTATTTACCGTGTGCGTGTTTACCGTGTGCGTATTTACCGTGTGCGTATTTACCGTGTGCGTATTTACCGTGTGCATATTTACCGTGTGCGTATTTACCGTGTGCGTATTTACCGTGTGCGTATTTACCTTGTGCGTATTTACCGTGTGCGTATTTACCGTGTGCATATTTACCGTGTGCGTATTTACCGTGTGCGTATTTACCGTGTGCGTCTTTACCGTGTGCGTATTTACCGTGTGCGTATTTACCGTGTGCATATTTACCGTGTGCGTACTTACCGTGTGCGTACTTACCGTGTGCGTACTTACCGTGTGCGTATTTACCGTGTGCGTATTTACCGTGTGCGTATTTACCGTGTGCGTATTTACCGTGTGCGTATTTACCGTGTGCGTATTTACCGTGTGCGTATTTACCGTGTGCGTATTTACCGTGTGCGTATTTACCGTGTGCGTATTTACCGTGTGCGTAATTACCTTGTGCGTATTTACCTTGTGCGTATTTACCTTGTGCGTTTTTACCGTGTGCGTATTTACCGTGTGCGTATTTACCGTGTGCGTATTTACCGTTTGTGTATTTACCGTGTGCGTATTTACCGTGTGCGTATTTACTGTGTTCTTATTTACTCTGTGCGTATTTACTGTGTGCGCATTTACTGTGTGCGCATTTACTGTGTGCGTATTTACTGTGAGCGTATTTACTGTGTGCGTATTTACTGTGTGCGTAATTACTGTGTGCGTATTTACTGTGTGCGTATTTACTGTGTGCGTATTTACTGTGTGCGTATTTACTGTGTGCGTATTTACTGTGTGCGTATTTACTGTGTGCGTATTTACTGTGTGCGTATTTACTGTGTGCGTATTTACTGTGTGCGTATTTACTGTGTGCGTATTTACCGTGTGCGTATTTACCGTGTGCGTATTTACCGTGTGCGTATTTACCGTGTGCGTGATTACCGTGTGCGTTTTTACCGTGTGCGTATTTACCGTGTGCGTATTTACCGTGTGCGTATTTACCGTGTGCGTATTAACCGTGTGCGTATTTACCGTGTGCGTATTTACCGTGTGCGTATTTACCGTGTGCGTCTTTACCGTGTGCGTATTTACCGTGTGCGTATTTACCGTGTGCGTATTTACCATGTGCGTATTTACCGTGTGCCTATTTACCGTGTGCGTATTTACCGTGTGCGTATTTACCTTGTGCGTATTTACCGTGTGCGTATTTACCTTGTGCGTTTTTACCGTGTGCGTATTTACCGTGTGCGTATTTACCGTGTGCGTATTTACCGTGTGCGTATTTACCGTGTGCGTATTTACCGTGTGCGTATTTACCGTGTGCGTATTTACCGTGTGCGTATTTACCGTGTGCGTATTTACCGTGTGCGTATTTACCTTGTGCGTATTTACCGTGTGCGTATATACCTTGTGCGTATTGTGGTGGATTTTTGTGACCACTATCTTTGCGCAAGGTCCCCCTGACAACTGCTGGGTGTCAGGCAAGCCTAAACTGAGCCTGGCACAGCCAGAACACGAACAAGTAAGCCGGTAAAAACTCTACCGGCCCTGCGGTATTCACTGCCTGCCCTGCAGCATTCACTGCCTGCCCTGCAGCATTCACTGCCTGCCCTGCAGAGGTACCACCGGCCCTGCAGCACACCCTGCCCGCCCTGCAGCATGTACTACCGGCCCTGCAGTGCCACTACCAAACCTATACCGGGTCGGTGAGAAAAGTTCTACGATAGCCTGAGAACCGAAATTAATACCAAAGGTGCAGGAGCCCGACTCTGCAACATAGCTGTCCTCAAACAAGACAAAGCCAAAGACCACAAGCCATAAGGACCAAAAACCAGCGCTACTCATTGCACCACCATGAGTAAGCAAGATTGACTGAGAAGCTCCGCCCCCTACTTCTGGGCGCCCTTCATATTTAACCTCATATTAGCCAATGACTGTATCGCATATTTATATCTTATGATCTGATTAGAGTAAACACTTCCTGCCATTACTGATTTGTTGCCCCTTGTTTGGGCATATGTTTTAATTATGCTCTGCCTATAAAAGGCAGAACATTTCACTAGACTCTTTGTATTGTATTGGGATTCTACCTGTGCTTAAGCCAAGTAGCATGATACATTTACCCTTATTATACATTGCTGGTTACGCTGTGTAATAAAGTATGGTTTACTCAACAAGTCATTGAGTTGTACGTTTGAGCCGTGGGCTCCGGGAACAGTTGTGGAGTTGGCATACTCCTCTGTTGGAAGTTGACCACTAGAGTGAGGCGTTGTTGGTGGATGTTTGGTCGGCCCCCCAAAATCCACTACACTGGTGGCAGCGGTGGGATTGTTGTCACGCTGTTGGACTGCGCTACCTTGGAACTGCATATTGCAGCCCGAAAATCCGGATCTGTATTCACTGTACAGACCCCCCATTTGGACACTCTTGAACAGACGTTGAGCTTGCTCCGCCTGAAGAAGTGCTCCCCAGAAAGTGTGCGTCACTTAGCTCTGCATAAACGTTGAGTTTACTCCGTTGCAGCAACCAGACAGCCCAGTATCTTTGATACCGGCCCTGCACACACTGATACCGGCCCTGTGTCTTCTGATACCGGCCCTGCTAACACTGATACCGGCCCTGTGTCTTCGGATACCGGCCCTGCTAACTTTGTGACCGGCCCTGCGCTCTAAACGCCGGCCCTGTACACATTACTACCGGCCCTGTGCAATATTGTACCGGCCTTGTGCTACTTTCCAGTACCTTGTTTACTGAGACAACTTCATATAGACAGCCCTAGACGCTGTAGAGACCTGGTGCCGCTAAAAAACGGACCAGCACACCATCCATTGTACACTTGAGTTGAGTTACTCCTCTAAGTCTAGACAATGGCAAACCAACGGGCACGCAGCGCTGGTAGGGTACCACCTGCAAACCCCGAAGCAAATGTGATGGAACGTTTGACGGAAGCGTTACAAGCCGTCATGCAGCCAGCTGCTGCCAATCACCGGTCTTTATTTAAAGCACCGAAGTTCGATGGAGACGGAGACGTGGACTATTTTATAGAGCGCTTCATGGGAGTGGCTGAGGCCAACGAATGGCCAGAGCAGACAGCGTTGCTGCATCTGCGAGAGTCCCTGAGAGGGAGTGCACTTGAATGTGGTAAGGCACCACAGTTGCAAGGCATATTTGCTGCTTTACGGACGAGGTTTGGCTTAACCCCCCGTGAAGCAAGGTACAAACTTACTGGCCTCCGCAGGACGTATAAGACTACGCTGCAGGAGCATGCCACTGAAGTAGAACGACTGGTGCAGGTCGCGTATGCGGACCTCCCCCACAGATCGTTGCAACGAATGATAGTAGATATCTTCAGCTCTACATTAGGCAACCCCTATTTGCAGAGACACCTCCTGGCAATACAGCCAGTGGAAATTTCAGACGCAGTGAGAGCAGGGAATGAATACCTGCAGATCAGGACAGGCCCTGAAGAGAGGTCTACTCACGTGCGCATGGTAGACGACGAATCTACAGATGAGGAGGAGTACACTGACGATGAGTCGGACACACCGCATACTGCAGTGAAGAATGTCCGCCCTGCACCGCCAAACAAGGACTCTCTGACAGCGGTCATGGAGGCATTGGCGGAACTCACGGAAGAAATCAAGTCATTGAAATCAGGAGCTACCCCTACACCTCAGCCTCCACCACTGCCTGATCAACCACCACTCCAGTGCTGGGACTGTGGAGAGTTGGGACACATGCAAAGGCAGTGTCCAAAGAGATCGTGGAGCACCAGTCCACAACGGATGCCTGCCCAGGCGGGAAACGGCCGTCGCCCGCAGTAGAGCTACCGGCATCTACCTGCGATTGGGCGAGCCGTAACACCCCCAAACGGAGCCAGAAGACGCAACATCCCTACACGAGCCAGCCCCCTGCTAAGATGCATGCGGCGGACACCACCGGCTCCTCTCATGTACGTCCGTACAAGGCAAGCTATTTCTTCACTGGAAAAATGGCTGGACGAGTTGTGTCGATACTTGTAGACACCGGGTGTACTACAAACCTGTTATCTCGGCACGTCTATCAAAAACTACCCCTGAGTGTGAGGAGCACACTGCAGAACAGCGAGTCACACGGAGTGATGGCTGATGGGTCGAAGATCGCGTTCTACGGCACGGTGAAGGTGTCCGTACAGATCTGTGGGTTACAGAGCAATGTCAGCTTCATCATAAGTGATATAAACGAGGACGCCATCATAGGGATGCCGTTCCTCACCACTCATGAGTGTTTGCTCAGATTTCAAGACTCCGTCATTACAATAGACGTACACGATGTACCATGCACGGACAAGCATGGAAAGCTGCTAAAAGATAGCGTCATGTGGATAGACGCGGCACAAAAGGATGTTATGCCACTTGGTGGTTGGGATGGATTCTCCCCAACAGCACCTACAAAAAGTGAGCAAGTAGTCTGCAGGACCTCCCAAACGATAGAGAGGGGGAAGGATAGCCTGCACAGAAAATTTGAGCGTAAAGAGATGAAAACTGAGGTCGCCAGAGGAAAGAGAGCGAAATTTACCTCTACGCCCCTGGACAAGCAGGAAGATCACCAAAAGAAAGCACAGGAGGAGTTACCTAATGACCACCCACAGGCAATGGAAGGGAGTGGAAGGAGCTGTTGGATGCCAGCATCGAAGACAGTGGCTAAAACCACTCATGATGCAATAGCCGGGACATCCGGGGAAGGCGTCAAAACAGCTATATCCGCCAAAGAAGTTGCACCACTGTGGTCGTGTGTGGTTTCAAAAGGATTGCCAGAAGCTGTTCTACCAGATGTGGCAAGGCTCCAGCTGAAATCCCCCCGTGAGAGCTACCAGGGACCACCAAAGGTTGCTCCTAGTACCCCTGCTCTGCTGCCTCCTGCAAGCACAGACAGGATGAGTCGGAAATCTGAGAAAGTAGTTGACAAAAAGGAGACAGTCATTCCCTCTCAAGACAGTGACCAGGGCACTACGTGTACTGTCTCAACTAAAGAAAGCCTCGTGCAACAGATTGGCACTATGGCTACTTCCAACTGTTTGGAGATAGAAGTGAAGAACAAGAGCATGCTGTTAGAAACTGACCTCGCAGCCTACCACCTTCCAGGACTTGGAGAAGAGGAGTTGTTGGCCACGCCAGCGGAGGAGTTGCTACGGACAGAAACTGCACCTCCCCAGCCAACCCCTGTTGCTGCTGCCGCTGATACGGAGCTAGCACCTATAGCTGGAATAGATGCTGAATCGCAGTCAACTGTCGATGTCAAGCCAAACTTTGAGGTGTACTGGATGCAGATCTTGCCACCCCCGATGCTGGAAGAGGAAGTTCCAGGAGAGAAGCTGAGGCTGAAGAATGAGCCGGCCACCACGTACACCAAGGGAGAAGAGAGAAACCCTGAAGACTCTTTCTCTGCTTATGCATCAGATGCTATGGTAGTCTGTGCAACGAGAGATGTTCTCGACTTCCCCTATGACCCTGGGGGATCGAAACATGCATGGGAAGCCACCCCTAGAGATGCTA